>CM053598.1:101951041-102019080 GCA_028646575.1 Pseudocheirus occidentalis | reverse complement strand
TGTGTTTGTGTGGGAGCTGTGGTCCTTTGCTGCTTCTATGCCGCCATCTTGGCTCCGCCGACGAAAGTCAGTTTTCTAAAAATCTCACATCAGGATATGACTGCCTCTTTTTCCATCAGAATTTCCAACATTTAATGGTCATTTCACCCCAAAGTTCCCATTCTTTTTACCCGACCAACTAATTCCTCTTTGTTGATCAAAATCAAGTAGCAGCTCCTTTTATTGGTTCTGCCACCTGCTATTGCAGTGATATGATCAGTAAGGAAAGGCAATAAATGACCAGGCAATTTTAGACTTCAAAAATCTTATTGGAATTTCACTAATTGTACTTTGTGGTATTTTTACTTTTTTTGAGGATTGATGATATCCCAAAGTCTAACATTTTAATTTCATTGGAAATGGTTCATAAGTAACGTATCTAATTTTTATAGATGGATAGAAATTAAAAGTAAGACATCCTAGCAGAAGCTACTGATAGAATTTCCATTCCCTCCCATGTATGCCTTTACTAAGTCATTCTTAAAGGAAAAGAGTCATTTGTAAGGAAGCAATGTATTCTTAGCTTGGAGAACCAGCTGTGGGAATTCACTGAAATGAGAGAGGGAGTATTATGAGTAAAGAAGAGAAAGACCAGTTTGTCTGGATCTCAGAATGTGGAAGGAGGAGTAATGTCCAATGAAGCTGGAAAGATACATTGGTTCTAGGTTTCTCCTAGAGCCGATAGAAAACCACTGGAGTTGGTTGAGTAGGAGAGACCAATGGTCAGATTTGTACTTACAGAAAATTATTTCAGTAGCAGTATATAAGATCTCCTTAGGTAATGAGTTAAGATTTCCTGAGGCATGGAGACTCATTAAGAGGCTGCTACAGTGATCCAGTTGAGAAGATGATGAAGGCTTGAACTAAGATGGTAGCTGTTTGAGGGAAGAGAAGGGGTCAGATGAAAGAGCTGTTATCAAGGTAGAAGAAGCAAGATTTGGCAAACTGATTAGATATGTGGGAGGAGGGAAAATGTGAAACTAACTATAAAAAAATTAGGTCATTATTATTTTTATTTCTGGCTAACTTTGTGATCTTGTTATAGGCGTATTAGAAGATTAAAGCTCTTTTGCTGTAACAACAACAATAATAATAATACTATTCTGTACTCACAGAGCAGTTTAAGATTAGCAAAACACCATTCACATATTTCATTTGTACAACATTCATATTAAGTTGATGACATTTATATGTACATATAATTTTATATTTATTTGTATTCATGTCTGTGTATTATGCATGCATGTATCTATATATATATTGCATGCATACAACTATGTGTCCCCATTTATAGATAAGGAAAGTGAGACTCAGAGAGGTTAAGTTATTGAAGGAGAAAGTTATTGCACAAATACAAGGCATTGTCATTATGTTAGATTAATTTAGATATCTCCAGGGAGATAGTAAGGGGTAGAAGAACAGCATCCCTTAAGGTCAGCTGTTGAGAACCGTTGCATTTGAAGGTGAATTTGGTGGTTTTGGTATCAGGAAGAGTAAGCTAATAAGAGATATTTTGGGATGCCTTGTTATTAAACCTGGTTATGGAAGAATATTCACCTAGTCCATCTTAAATATTAGCTAGGACCCAAGTAAGGAGAGAAGACTGTGTGTGTGTGCGTGCGTGTGCGCATTTTACATCATAAGTAAAATCAAACTAAAAGTGATCCTTAGTAGCTGTCAGCTATTTATCGCCAGCTACTCAATTATCATTCTATCTTATCTTCTTTCCTTTTTTCTGTAAGAGTTATTAATTACTATTTTCATGAAACTGTTTGGGAAGTTTAGTTTAAAGAAATCTGGGAAAATGTATTTTTTTTAGTTCTTATCAGACTTTCTGAGAGGGAGGAACTTTCATGTGAATTAGTGAATTTCCTGTGAATTTGGGGGCAGCTAGGTGGTGCAGTGAATAGAGCACCGGCCCTGGAGTCAGGAGAACCTGAATTCAAATCAGGCCTCAGACACTTAACACTTACAAGCTGTGTGACCTTGGGCAAGTCACTGAACCCCAATTACCTCTATGAAAAGCAAAACAAATAACTTTTTAAAAAAGAAACTGCATTTTTTTAGAAGGTGGAGAGTTTACAATAAAAATTTTCAAAAGAGAACCTACCTAGTGTTACATTTGTTCACAGTCCAAATCATAGATTTAGTGTTGAAGGGATGGAACATCCAGAGGCTATCTAGTGCTATTGACTAAAGCAAGGTTAGATTGAATTTTCTCTGTTCATTTAACTTGTAAGAAGAAACTGGTATACTCTAGGCAATGTCCGTATTTAAAATGGCCTCTGTGGTCACAATATTAGCATTCATCTTCATTATCTTCTTGAATTCATCCACCCATCAAATTATGGGTTCTGGTCTCTTTCAGCTGGCTCAGCACGTCAGATCTTAGCCCTCAAAGTGTACGTTTCCTATCTGGCACTAGGTAGCCTGTCAGTGAAAGATCTATGCTGCCTTCTCAAAAGATCCATTAAATTCGCCTGACGGTTCTGGGAAATGGTTTTACTTAATAAAAAACCTTGGGGAAGAGAGGAAAATGAGTAGTTGTTCCTATTTCTCTTTAGGATAGGGACCATTTTTTTTTAGCTTAAACTGTAGGTACTATCATAAACTTTTCCTTTTTTTAATAGCCATTGGGAACATAACTACAAAATGAATCTCTTTGGAGGTATTAACATTGCATGTTCTATAGCCATCTTAGTTTCTAGTTATAGCATTTGAAGAAAATTAGAACTAAATTGTAACATTTATCGAATATATGTACAATATAGACTTCATAGGGCTTTATTTTATTTCAGTTGGCTTTAAGGTGCTGAAAAGATATTTGAAGTTTTATTTATGATTGGAGGGGGTTTTCTCCTTGTGTAGGATCAGGAGAAGCAAAAACAATTGTAATCTCTTATTTTTAGCATTTACTATTGCCTGTGAAAACGGTTGTATTTCAGGATTCATTAACAGTGTAGAATATCACTTATAATCTTGTAAGGGAGATTTTTTAAAAGCATTCATAGGAAATTGGATTGAGGGTATATGAATTTGATTCTTACTAAGCCAAAAATTGTTAACTGTTTGGAAGACTGTAATGAAATGCTTAAGCCTCCTGCTCATTATAAGACTTTTGAATGAAGCCCTCTTCAAAAATATTTCATGACATCAGTTGATACCCCTTGACCAGTCTCTGTCAAAACTCTCAATATCCTCCTTAACCCAATTCAAATGCTGCTTTAATGAAGCCTTTTCTGATCCTTTGTAGTCAAAAGTAACCTCTCCCTCCTCAGTGTTCCTATGTATAATGCATATATATACTGCCCCTGTAGTGCTGATCATGTTCTGCTTTCTGTGTATACTTGACTTCTCTCTCCAACTAAATTTTAAGCTCCTTAAGGAAACTGTAGCATCCTGTTGGTCTTTTTGGCATTCTGCAGTTTTATTGAATCAGTCAAAGAATTTGTGATCTAGGGTTGAGTTATCTAGGTCGCCAGAAGACCACGAATGCCTTTAGAAAGACTACTGGAATTTTATATTGAATTTTTTTTTTTAGAGCCATCCAGTGTGTGGTATAAGTGTTTTTGCCCCAAGTTATTTGCTAGACTCAGCTATGCTGAGTTGAGTAATTGTTACTCTTTCTGTCCCACTACAGCCAGAAGAGGAGCAATCAGTCTGTGATATCACTGGATCCAGCTCGTCCACAGATGACACAGCCTCCTTGGACCGGCATTCTTCTCATGGCAGTGACATCTCCCTCCCCCAAATTCGTAACCTGAACAGGAACAAGGATCGACAGAGCCTGGATGGGTTCTATAGCCATACGGTAGGAGTTGAGGGACGGGAAAGTGAAAGTGAACCTGCTGGCTCAGGTGATATGGAAGAAGAGGAGATGGACAGCATCACTGAGGTGCCCACAAACTGCTCTGTCCTGAGAAACTCTATGCGTTCTTTGTCCCCTTTCCGGAGACACAGCTGGGGACCAGGGAAAAATGCTGCCAGTGATGCCGAGATGAATCACCGAAGGTGAGATAACAGTGTTTCTCTCATTCTTCACATTGTCTACTGGTTTAGAACATTTTTGACTTGGGCATCTGGTTGATAACGTGTTTTATTTAACCTTTCTGGCATATTTCTTCCAAGAACTTTAAATAGGTGATAAAATATATTACAAGAAAGAAAAAGATTACATAGACTTGGAATTTTTTAAAAAAACACTCACAAAAACCCATTCATACTTGAAGCCCCAACACAGACTTTTCAGAGTGCCTGATGGAATTGATGGCCATCAATTTCTTATATAAAGTTTTGAAAAGGCTAATTTGTCAGTGTTGATACCAGTCACCTCCCCCCTTTCTCCCAGAAAGTGCATTTAGTCTTAGCTGATTGGTATTTATCATTAAGGTGTCAGATAACCAGAGAGGCTTCCGTAAATTAGGTCCTATCAACTTTAAAACACATGAAGTAGATTATGAGAAGTCAGATTTGACTCATAAATACCATCTTGCCAAATGATTTTTGATAGTTTTTTTTTTATTTTAATAGTTCTGGTGGACTCTGGTATATGTTGAATTTCCATGTCCTCTATGTCCCTACTTACTAATGGGAGTAGATGTCACCGCTGACAGGGTTTATAGTAGTTAAAGTAAATCATGCCCATAACACTTTGCTTGTGTGATTAAAAATCAGTTCACTTCTCTTGAGGCACAATTTCTCCTTTTGTAAAATGTGCACATTTTACTAGATGGTCTCTCAGATCCATTCCAACTCTAAGTCTCTTATCCTTTGCTTCTCTGGTAGCTTGGGATTGCCTGCTTCTGTAGATAATGGGGATATACCAGCAGTAAAGGAGTTTTCCTTTTGCTGAATCACTGAATTGTTTAAACTCAGGATTCTTCCTGTTACCTTATCTCCTAAGAATTTTTGAGTTACAAGTCTAATCTATTCATATAACATTGGTGGCTTACATTTATTATGGTACTTGATTGTTTTCATGTTGTTCCCAAGTAAAATTTTCATTTGATTCCTTTCCACATTCATATAAGGAACAAGAAGGCTTTCACGCAAAATTTAAAGTTAGAAGGGACTTAATGGCCATCTAGTCCAACCTATTATTATTCCCGTCTTACAAATAAGGATATGATGCCTTGACAGATGAAGTGAACTGTCCAGACCACACAGCTGTGGTCGGTAGAAGTGGGACCCTTGGGATAGGATCTTCTTTTCTTCTCTGCCTTGTGATACTGCCATTTTAAATATTTTACATTTAGCAGGCCTTGAATATTTCATGTGATAAGTAATGTTTATGTGAGTTTGAGATCAAGCTTAAATTTGCCCCCCCAAAAAAATTCTCCAAATCTTACTCACTAAAACTTGCTTATACTAGCATTTTATGTTGTATCACTCACACACACACAAACACACAACACCTGACTAAGAATCTTTTTTTCAAGTCTCAAGTTCTGTGACTTTATGATTCTAAAGAAGTTGTGTATCAAGATAAGTGGTTTTTTCTCTTCTCAGAGGTCATTCTATGGGAAGACATAATTTTCTTCTATGATACTAACTTAAAAGCAAACTAGGGATTTTACCTCCCACATCCATTGCTTGCCCTGATATTTTAATATGAATGAATTATCTATGAACTCAAAAAAAAGTTTCTGAATCTATTTAATCATATACATCTCTGAATTCTTCTTGAAGTATTTATTTTAAAAATTCTAGCCTGTATTAGCTCTTGGAAATGATATGTTTTGTGAAATGTATGAAGTTATATCTCCTTTATTTTTTCCTCAGAATACCCTAATCTCTCTTAAACTTTGGGGCTCTACATTGTTGCATTACTCTTGGACCTGAAGAAAGCCATGCCCATCCTCGTCAGAACCTTCCTTTATCATAATCATTCCCTCTCCCTCCTCCAAGTCCTTCCTTTGAAGATTTAAAATTTTGTCTAATTGAGGGAAGGGGGCAGGTGTTTCACATATGGCAGCCCCTCAATTCTCCTGACCATTATACTTCCTTTTCTTTAGAGTTTTTATGCCCCTCTTACATGCAGCAACCAGAAGTAATTTCATTGTTATAGTTCTAGATTATGTGTATTATATAAATTACTTTTCCATGTTTAAGCATGATTAATAATCATTTTTATATTTTACTCTGTTTAATTTTTAAAAGTTAAATATTTACTGAAAATAATTCATTTCCTCTTTTATTTAAAATGCATTGTATCAACACTGTATCCCTCAACAACCGAATGAATCTCAGATTTCTGAATCTTGATGCCCTTACTAGCTTTTGGTAATGGCATAGTTCTGTAGGAATTTCTAATAACCATATTGTGTGTGTGTGTGTGTGTGTGTACACATCTATATTCATATATTTATGTGTGTATATATAATCATATCTATTTGATAAACAACAAAAACCATAGAGATAAAAGTAAATTTACAAGTAACTGAGGATAACAAGTAACATAATTCATTTACTGAGAGGGTTGGTTTTTTTTTAGGGCACTGGATCTATTAAAGGATTTCTAAGAACAATATATTCTCAAAGTAAGGGAGCTATGGCTAATGCTAAAGAAAAGGGATTTTTAAGACATCTGCAAAATCTGCAAAATTTGATTTGGTAGAAGCTGAATGCCTGAATTTATGAGAAGATAGAATACTTCTAAATGATTGAATTATGGGCTCATTTTTTAAAAAGAGCGCCTCTAGCAGAGGAATTAGGTCTTAACTATCAGTAGATGATGAGCTTTGTTGCCTGATTGGTACAAATTTATATGCATATACTATAGTCTGAATTTTTAAGCCTTTTTAAAAAATGGAAAGGTCAGTGGAATGCTTTTTTTTTTATTCTTACCATTCGCCCTTGGACTTTAACATACTTCAGTGATTGTTAATATACCTCAGTAATAAGAAGTTAGGCCTTTTGGGGGTTGGATGTCTTTCCCAATCCTCATCCTTTTCCTTTGAGGTTTCATATACTACTACTTCTCTGTTGGGGTTGTTTCCCTTCCCAGTTTGTGTTTTGTATATGTGTGTATATTTCATGCATTTGTATTCATTGTGTCTCACTTCATTCTCTGACTTCTGTACATGATTCGTTTTCAGTTCAATACGAGTTCTTGGGGATGTTGTAAGGAGGCCTCCCATTCATAGGAGAAGGTACAGAGTCCACTAACTTAACTAACTAACCATTTTGCATTTGAGTGTGTACTAACAAGCATCGAATTCTACTTAATCCAGGTTTAGAGGAAATCTAAAATTTTAAAAGTCAAATTGTCTCTTACAAGAACAGAGAGTTTCCTTTATAGCAACTGGTGGTCATTCTCAGTGTGAAAAATCTTTTTAAATGTAAAAAGAAAGTCTTTTCCATTCTATTTTTATCTTTTTTCCAAATGAAAAGTATATCTCTTATCATGAGTTGTTAGTATAGAAAATAATTTTATTAGGGTCCTTCTTCTAGAATCCAGTGACTATACTTAACTTGAAGATTGGTGCTAAACCTAGTAGCTACCCTGTCAGAATAAGCAACCTTGTCTTTGTTCCTGGTAGCCCATTAGGCCAATTTTCTGTTTAATTCCCTGCCAGGAAGTCCCCAAGCCTAACATTCATCAATTTTTATTTCACTGTGCTTTTTCATGTTCCTTTTTCTTCTCTTGTTCTTTCCTCTTCTCCTATCTTCTTTACCTAACCCCAGATCACTGAAAAAAGAAAGCAAAATAAAAAAGACTGTCAGGGTTTTAGGTTTGTTTTTTTTTTCCAGTCTTTTCATATTTCCAACTTTAAGAATAGAGGAACAGATTTGGGTTTGCTTTGCTTTGGGTTTTGTTGTTTATTTGGCTTTGTAGAATTAAAAGGGAGATAATAACATTTCCTCTACACTTATTAATTCATGGAATCTCCCATTGGTATTTGGTAAACATTGAGCTCCCTAAAAGGAGTGGTTATATTGATCTTAGTATATAAGCTTGTTTGCTGACTGTTTTTTCCCCTTGTTTTGGAGGGGGGAAGGCAAAGCAGTTGGGGCTAAGTGACTTGCCCAAGGTCACATGGCTAGTGAGCCTCAAGTGTCTGAGGTTGGATTTGAACTCGGGTCCTCCTCATTCTAGGGCTGGTGCTGTATTCATTACATGACCTAGCTGCCCCATTTACCAACATTTTTAAGAGAATGTTCTAAAATTCAGCTGAAGTCATCTTTAGAGATTGACTCTCATGTTTTCCCATGCTTTTCAAACAAAAGTTTCTTTTAATTCCGTGTTTCATTTAAGAGGTTTGTTTCTAAATGTAAAGCTTAAATTTTCCTAGTAGGTTGTTCTTGGGTTATAATAATTTATCTTATAGTTTTATCTTAGAGCTAGTCAGTACACATCTTTGACCTTTTTTCCCATGGGATGTTTCCCTTTTTTTTCTGGAGAGACCTTTGTGCTGTTTCAAATGCTTTTGGTCCTGTCTGACTCATAAGTCAGGGAAGCTCTCTATAAATATGTATTCATTAAGTGCGAATTAAGAACTTGCTTGTAACATAGGAGACAGGTCCCTGAATATAGTCTGTTTGCAAATATGACAACTCCAGCTATCATATGTTGACATGAAAGAGAGCAAGAATTTGGTATATAGCAAAAAGACAAACAGGAGAAACCGTTGTATCTAAGTTCAGCTTGTAACATGTGACATGTTACCACATGCATTATATACTTTTTGAGATCTAAAATAGCCAAGGCTTTCTGAAATCAGTATATCTAGAACCTTTGAGGTCATTGATTATTATTATCATTAAATGAGGTATACCTGACAAGAATAAACTAATCCAGGAATAACATGTTTTGATGATGAAAATTCACTTTGTAGTGTCAGTTGCATTATGTATATAGAGAAAATACTAGATCTTGTGTATTCTTATATAATGTATATCTATGGTCCCACCTTGATCTAACTTAGCCTATGTCTAGGTATTTTTTTAAAGAATCTCTTTTGAATAGAATTGAGACCTTTGTTGTCTCAAGGTTTTTTTTTTATTACCAATTTAATCTGGTTTAAAAGATTCTATTTCAGTTTAATTATTTTACAGAGTTCTGAGGATAGTCTTTATTCTCTTCTTCTCCCTCTACCCCTTTCCTTTCTTCAGTATTATTTCCCAAGACAAATTCACTGTCTTTCATTTTTGGTCAAAAACTTATTAAGTAGCTCCTAGCATATTCCAGCTTTCTCACCTGCCTTTGTAAGATTCAGGTGAGAAATCTGGGTTGAATATGTTGTATTCATGTCTCTCTTCTTTTTTTTTTAAATGAACTTAAGATCATTTACTTGGGACCTGTCCATACCCCTCTACCTTCCAAAACACTCAGATCTTTGAAAGCTCAGGTAGCCACAGCTTATCTTTTGAAAATAACAGCTTCCTGAATTATTCCTGGAAATATCGAGGTTAAAAAAAAATTGTTGAGGTTTGCTCTTTAAAAAAATCAAGGTTATGGCTAGGTGATGCAGTGAATAGAGCGCCAACCCTGGAGTCAGGAGGACCTGAGTTCAAATCCAGCCTCAGATACTTAACTAGTCTTGTGACCTTGGGCAAATCACTTAACCCTAGTTACCCTGCTTTCCCTCCTCCAAAAAAGCAAAAACAAACAAAACAAAACTTAACTGATAGATTGTGAATTAATTTGCCCTCTCACTGAATGGTTTTGTTGAGTTGTCATTGATTCTTCTTATTGTTTGCTTTGAATTCTGACCACCATCTTTCTGTCCCTGTTCTTTGGGGTAGAATGGGAGCTCACTAAGTTATCAAATTCTCTTTTACCTTTTTAAGAAAGATATTTTTAAGGGGGAAGGTTGCATGGAGATCATAGAAGCACACTTGAGCCTTAGCAGGCATATTTCAAACACAGGATTCCTTTTCTTTTCTTTTTAAGAAAAGGTTGTAATATAATTTTTAAGTCTTCTAAACATTATATGAAATTTAGATTTTAGGGTTAGTCTGATGAGAATGAGTGGTGGCACAGTCAGTGATTAATCAACAATAAAAATTATGTCTTAGCTTTATAAAACCCTATAAAACAAGATGCACACCAAGTGCTAATCTTGTGTCATTGGGCTGCTTCTTAGCCATAAGTGATGGCTGTCGAACTGAAATCTCTCCCCCATAGTTCAGATTGACACACTTTTTTGTAGGTCTTTATACAGTTGTCACCAACACAATCTCTTTGGGTGATCAGGAAAGAAACTAAGCCTCAGTCTACCAGTCTATCCCATTTCTAAATCTTTAAAATAATGTAACTTTCCCAAACTTTTTTGAAAATTAAATGTTAGGCTGTTTCTAACTATCCTCCTTTCTTTTGCAATTTAGTAATGTCTGTACACCCTTGGTGTTTCCCCACTTTTCTTTTTCTGCCTTTGATATCCCCAGTATGAGCTGGTGTCCCTCTGGTGTACAATACTCTGCTGCCCTGAGTGCTGACTTTAATTGTAGAAGGTATGGTATCATTACATGTCTAGTAGTCAAATGGGGGCACTGTGAAGTGTGGCAAAGTCTCAGCTTTTGGCTTGGAGTTCTGCAATGGCTGGAATGTGTATAAGCAAGCCTGCTTTTTCTATGAGCACTTCGCATTCATTTGGGGGTATGTTCCTCTATTCCTGGCATTGCTGACCTAGTTGTAGGTATGAGGCTCTGGAGTTGAGCATTAGTCAGATGCAATGTGTGTGTCCTTAGTGGCTTTAGAATTGGTGTTACCTAAGAAAAATGTATCAGTGTGGCCATGATAGAATGCTTTTTTTCCCACTTTGTTCTAACACCAAGATCCTTAGGAGTTTGAAAGATTAGCAATGAGAGGAGCCAAGAAAGGAAATGAAATGTGGTTCTATTTTGTTCCCAAATTCATTAATTTCTTTTATCGGCATTTTATTTCACATAATCTTACCTCTAGTCCATTTACCTATTTCTTTCCTTCATGAATAGCCAACTATTTGTCAAAATAACTTCAGAATTAAACTTTCTAGTGACCACAGATTCCTAAGTTTTTAAAATTCCCATCCAGTGAAGAACCAGAATTCTTCTTCAGTGTCTCCACATTTATTATCAGCCTATTTAAATTTCTCAGAATATTACTGAGAATGCTATTAGTAATGATTACATTAGTATTTAGGAAAATTAATTGGTTCATGTTCTATATAGTATAGACTATATAATAAGATAGTGGTTTATTTTAAAAACACTTTTCAACTAGTAAACAAGCACACATACGTATGGTTTAAGTGATTCCTGAGTAGAAGTACACCTGCACAAAATCAAACCTAGATCCAATGAGTTCTAACCTAGAACTTTTTGGTCAGTTACTAACTACAAAAGCAGACACAGTGATTTATCTTAATGAAGTTTCTATTGTATTTTTTTTTTTGCAGATCACTATTGTTTTCCTGGCTTAGCCAGTCCCTAGGGGGGAAAAAATTATTTTTCTCCCCATTCTCAAGAAGTTTGGAATAAGCTAATTATGTGACACTTTTTAGATGCAAAAATTATCTTGGACTCCCCAAAATAAAATATTTGGCTCCTGACTCCTATTCAGAATATCAAAACTCCTAAGTATATCTTCCTTCTCCTTTGCCAATGGTAAAATGTAAAAGTAAAGCCCCAGTGTGATAACTTTGTACCAAAGGTGATTAGCAGCTTTTGCTTTCAAGGTGGTATGTGTCTGTCCGCAACTAACAGTTCCCAGGAAGCCCTACAGCTTTGGTGTTGGCTGGCCAGATCTGTGTGGTTTTTTAAAAATTCCTCAGCAGTACTTTCTGTTTGGAAAGGAAACACAAAAATGCATTTATTATTTCAAGTGCTTGTCAGTTGGACTGTAAATTACCTATATTGATTTCCTGCCTATCTTTTTTTTAATTTGTTTTTTGGTGTGTATACCCTTCATTGATATAAATTATAACCCCTCAATGATGAGTTGTGTCTGAAAAATTAGTAGGTTATTTCCAGATTATAAATAATACACTTAGAACATAAAACCACGTTGCCTTGTTTGGCTACTGAGGGTTACAGACACAGATGTCCACATTTTGGTAATTTACCTACTACCTACCAGCAGGGCAGTAGATCCAAGCAAAGAGTATACATCGAATCACACAAATTCTTTTACAGTGGTTACTTTATGAACCAAAAGACAAATTCTATTGGAAGAACCAAAAAAAAAATGTGAATTGGGCTTCCTTCATTCAGCCATCCTTCTCAAGTGCTTTATTTTTGGCTTTGGATGGATTAGAAAAGGACAAATTAGGAGACTTTGAGTGGAGAGGTATCTTGCACCCATCCAGAGCTTTGGAAGGGTTCTCTCTGCATTCTCACTCCATGCTTCACATACTACCAAAAGATTGATAGGGTTATTTATTAGTAGTGGCAGCCTGACATGACTCATGCATTTTGGGTGTCTTCTTTTTTAAGGTTCAGAGATTAACCTTTGTGACCCTCATTCAGTTTCAGTTTAGAAGGCCTATCTGGAGGAGCTGGGGACAGCAGTAAGCCATCCTCAGCTTTGGATGCAAACTCTGCAAGCTCAAAAGAGCTGAGGCGAAGTCCCTTCAGTGGCGAGGAACGCGGTGACTCTTTGGTATCACTCACTGAAGAAGACCTGGAGTCAGACCAGAGAGAGCACAGCATGTTTGACCACAAGGTAAGACTGTTTCTAGCTCTGCAAAGATAATTTAGGAATGTGTGTTTTGTTGCTCTAGAGCTAACTTGATAGTGGGGACCAAAATAGATAAGAGGCTTACTGCCTAAAAAAAAAGAGTTTTTTCTATTTTACTTGATAGGACCCGGTACATTAAAACTTATTCGTTATGGCAACTCTAGGATGTAATTCACATATAGTTGAGTAGCCCATCAAGGTCTCCTTTAATTAGGAAAGTGGCTATGATTCTAAGGCTATTTCTCCTTGCTCTGGGAGGTCTTTCCTCACTGCCAGATATGGTAGTAATTTTTCACACCTCAGAGGCTCATTTCTTTTGCCTTAAAGTGCTTTAGAAACCATTATTAGTTTTTCATTATCTTATAATTACTTCTACCCCGTCCCCCCAAAGTAGCTGGTAAAAAATAGAGATTCTAAATATTAAGTTATCCGTTCAAGGTCTTTCTTTATGTTTCCATCTCCTGACTCTATGTTTTCACTGGTTGTCCTCTGGGCCTAATGGCTCTCCATCTCCTGGCTTCCCTGACTTCCTTCACTACTAGGCTAAAACCTCGCCTTTGGCAAGAAGTATTTCCTTTTCTCCCTTCCCTTTGAGATTACCTCCAACCCATGCTCAGTGTATCTTACTTGTATAACCCTGTTATATAGTAAATGGCTAATAAATGTTGGTTGACTTGCCTCTGACTTGGGAGCTTTGAGCTCATGTTCATTTTTTTTTGGTAATATTTTATTTTTTTCCCAATTATACATAAAGACATTTTTTGACGTTGATTTTTTTTTTTAGGTCCACACTCTTGGTCTTCTTGCCTTGTAGTTATGTCACTGTACTCTCCACAGCTTAAAAAGCTGTAGTTTTGGGGCGGCGAGGTGATGCAGTGAATAGAACACTTGCCCTGGAGTCAGGAGGACCTGACTTTAAATCCTGCCTCAGATACTTGACACACCTTACTAGCTGTGTGACCTTGGGCAAGTCACTTAACCCCAATTTCCTTGCTTTTCCCCCCTCCAAAATGAAAAGCTACGGGTTTTGTTTTAGTGTAAGAATTACAGAGATTGTCTGTGCCACTCACTCTACCAATAAAACCTTACTAATTTAAATAAGAGACTCAGTTATAAGCATTTATTTAGTGCCTACTAGATGCCAAGTGGCAAAGATACAGAGACAAAAAAGAAATAGTTCCTTCTTTAAAGGAATTTATATCAGACAAAGCAGTATACACTTATAGAAGTATATTCAAATAAACAGGAAGGGCACCAGCAAGGACTGGGAAAGCCTTCTCCTACTCTTGCAGGAAGTAAGGGGTTTTACAAGGTGGAGATGAGGAGAAAGTTTGTCCCAGCCACAGGGGATAGCATATAGAAAGGGACAGAGATAGATGTTGTTCTGTCATCTAGGAGGAACAAGAAGAAGGGCAGTTTGACTTGAAGATAGAGCGGAAGATTAAGGGACTTGTCCAAGGTCACATAGATAGTAAGTGTCTGAGGTCAGATTTGAATTTAGGGAAATGAGTCTTCCCAACTCCAAGCCCAGCATTCTGTGTACTGTGGCACCACCTAGTTGCCTTTAAATAATTTTTTAGTAGTGAGAAGAGGACAGATGCAAGAGGTCCTCTGGAGGTTGATATGGCAAGATTTGGCAGGTGATTGCATATGTGGGAAATGGGGTAAGGGAGAGTGAAGAGTCAAGGAAAATGGTAAGGCTGCCTTAGCAGTTGGAAGGAAATTGAAAATAGGGTCCTCCGCTGAAATGAGGAAATTGGGAAGCCATGTGGGTTGGGAGATGGGGGGCAGGGTGGGGTGTAAGGATTCCTGTTTTAGTCATGCTGAGTTTGTGATCTGGAAGCTGATTGTATATGTGGAGTAAGTGAAAGTGAAGAGACCAAAATAATGCCTAGAGGTGAGAACCTAGGGCCGTGGTTCTCAACCTTCCTAGTGCCTCGAGGTGTCAAAGGTTTCTTTGGTCTGCATTTGCATTTCATAAATGTAGCCTTTAGAATAAGAATATGTAGTTATGTGCAGAGCCTTAGAGAAATTGGAGCGATCTACTTAAAACCAGTCTGTGGATTTAAAACAATTTTAACATTCTGCCTGTTCTTTTACATGCCCTAGTCTTAATTTTTACAAAAAAAAATATATGTTCTGAGTGTATTCACTTGAAACAGTCTACTGTATTTATTTGACCTAGTGGTAATAAGAAACAGAAAAATGAAGGGAAAGAAAACAATTGGGTTGGGAAATTAGACGATCTTAATGTCTTAACTATTACTTACAATCCCCTTTCTAAGACAGATGTTTCTGTGAACTTGATAAGTGACTGTCTTTTCAATAAGGATTATATTAGCCCTGGAAATCTGTTATCCTTAAAATATAACCCTTTCTGACATGGATTCCTAGTTTTAAAAAAATTGAAATTACATTGAATTATTGATCTTGGTTTGCAGAGCCTTCTCCACTAATCTATTCCCAAATGGAGACAGACTTTTCTTAATCTATCAAAGGATGTTTATGCTACTTAAACCCTCTCCTTGTGCATTTGGTTGAGTCATTTCTAAGAAAAGTTCAGTATGATAGCACCTTTGTTTCACTTTCATTAAAATTACCTCTCAAATTTAAGAGCATTATTTAAGCTATAGTCTGAGTTTGTCCTAGGTTTTATAACATAAATAGGGCAAGGTAAGATTCTGTTTTTAGGAGTAATGAAAGGAGTGGATTTCTGTTATTTCTGTTACACTGAATAGATTGCTTATGGGAGGAAGTTGCAAGGAGACAGATTTTGGCCCAGTATGACTAAGAACCTTACTTTAATTAGATACATCCAACAATAGAATGGACTGTCTTAAAAAGCAGTGTGTTCTCTATTACTGGAATGTAAGCAGAGGCTGAGTGACTATTTGTCCATGATGTCATACTATGGAATCCTACATTAGGTATAAGAATTTTGGACTAGACAATTTCAGAGGTACTTTGCATTTCTAACATTCATTGATTCTACCAGAGAGTTGGAGACTCATCAAAGTCAGTCAACTTTATTTCATGATAGGACAGCCTAATTTTCAGATGGAATTAAGAGATTCAGATTGTATTTCAAGATTCAGTTTACTTTGTGATAATAACAAACTTCCATGTGCCTTACTTGTAATTTCTATGAAATGAAGATGTTCTTTGCTTTTAACCTGTTCCAGATAAATGGCATTTTAAGAACATAAGGTTTTTCCAAGTCTCAGATAAAATCCTACTTTATACAAGAAGCCTTTCTTCTTTAATCTTAAAACCTGCCCTCTGAGATGATCTCCAAATTATCTGTTATATATCATGTTTGTACATAGGTGTCTGTTTGTTATCGCCCTACCACCACCTCTACCACTACTATCCCATTTGATTGTTAGTTCCTTGAGGGCAGGGACAGTTTTTGCCTCTTTTTTTTGCCCCCAGCACTTAGCATTGTTCATGACATATACTAAGTGCTTAATAAATGCTTGTTAATTTTTAGACTTTCAAAGCATATAAATAAATATATTAGTTTTTTTAATATGTCATGGTTATTACACCTGAGTTAAAATGGTTATGGTGTTTGCTTGGCCATTCATTATTCATTGACTCCTACTCTACATTTTACTGCTTTGAGACACTATCTTAGGCATTCGAAAGGAGAAATAAGATTTTTCCTAAGAGAACCTCTCTCTAAGAAATGAGAAATAGTTCCTTATGCAGATTTGTAGGCTAGTAGAGAGTAAAGCAAATAAAGGAGAGAGAAAAGAAAGTGGGCATTTCTAAATATTATTTTTTTATTTTTCCTTTTGCATAAATAAAATTTTACTTTTAAGAATTGATTCCTTCCAAACATTTTTATTTTCTACTTATATTATATTCTAACTACAGTAATTTTGAATAGTTCCATTTGAACCATAAATTGTTGAGGGAAGAAACAGCATTGGTACTTAGAACATACTGTTGTGTTCTTTTCCACAGCCACGCCAGAGATCCAAACAGCAGGGGTTTAATTATTGTACATCGGCCATTTCTTCTCCACTGACAAAATCCATCTCGTTAATGACAATTAGCCATCCTGGACTGGACAGTAAGTATACAGGTTTTCAGTCATTTTTTTTCTTTAAAAGTATAAAACCTTCTGAGTAGTATAACCTTCTGAAACCTTGTTGTTTTTCTCTTTTCTCTGCCTGATACTCTATCTTTAAACAGAGCTGACCTTTGTAAGTGTCCTTTGGCTTTATAGCTATATGCCTACCTAGTTCCTAACCAAACTGAGAATTACCCTTGCCTCTAGTTCTAATGCGGCCAATGCTGGTGATTTAAACTCAAAATAGTTTTTCTCAGTTAATATATCTCCATATTGTTGTGTTTGAAGGTGGTTTTTATAAAAATAATTCCATGTATACATCTATATAATTTCATGATTTAAGTAGCAATGAAATTGTATTAAGATCACCTAGATCAACTGCAAAATAACCTGAGCTTTGAGGAACTCCACTGAGTTTTTATCCCACTTTTTTGAAGAGAGGAAGCATGGAATAGCAGTTTGTGAACTATCAAGCTCCACTTATGACAGATGCTGGCTCTGTGTCGAGGCAAGTCATGTAACGTCTTAGAGCCCAGATTCCAAGTGGCAAGAAAGTGCTGACCTTCATCAATATCAGATACTTGTTCATCCAAGAGTTCCCCATACCAGTGAAATAAAAGCTTCAATCCCTATCCCCTATCCCTTTTTCAAGGCCATTTACAATGAAAAATATTTTGTGCATATGTAATACTTGGAATAAAATTAGTATACTCCAACATTCTTCAGTAAGAGCAAAACAGTCACAGATCCTACATTTTAGCAATTTACAGACAGATAATCCAGAGGGAGAATTTTTAAAATCTAGAATGCAAAATGGTGTCCACTTATCCCATAGAAGGTAGAGGGAGTGCCAGCTTATGAAATGAAATTCTAGGTTTTCGAGGGGAATTCCTCAGGTTGAGCCTAAAGGACAAGATACATAGCACTAGGACTGTTGAGGGATTAGAATTTCTTTACTTTTCTGTGACAGAACTAGTCTTCGTATGTTGGCTGAGATACTTTGCAGTTATTTCTGCTCTTGTCTTATCCCTTTAGTAAATAGTAAATTCTTTGAGTGCATTCTGTGTCATACTTGTCTCCTGAAGCATTTTTAGCACAGTGCCCTTCCTGTAGCAGGTAGTAAAATAAATCCCTAAAAATTAATTTGAAAAACAGTGAGTCAGTTGGAGAGCTATTCCTTCTTTTCACAGTACATTTCATAGTGAGGTTGCAATTTGTCCATTTTCAAATAGATAACAGCTCAGACGTTAGTCTTGCCCTTTTGACCCACTGTTTCTGGTGGCAAGTCCAAGAAACCCAAAAATGTCCACTCAAAGATGTAGACATAATGTCACAAGTCATATTAGAAGGACCATCTCTTGGGGATCTTTATTTTGGCATTTACCATAGCTAATGTTATAAAGAAATAACTTTACAGAAGCTTTGGTGGATTTGAATAGCTAGAGCTTAACAGGGAGAGAGAACCTTATTGTCAGAACCCTGTAAGTCAGATTTTTTAGCACTTTGCTGTCACTGTGACTAACAAGCATGTGGTCTTAATGGATAGGGCCCCTTAGCAACAAAAACAACACTGGGACACATCCAGTAAGGAGAAGATCTTTTATCCTATATTATGTGACGCTCTCTTCCCTTCATTGCTGAAACACTTCATTATTTTTCTTCCAAAAAAGCAAAACAATTTTTTGGCCAGGTCTTCAGTTGCTAACCAAACACTATAAATAACAGAGTTAACTCCCAGAAAATGGACTCGCTCAGAGTGCCACAATTCCTGGCAACATATAGCTTTTCTTCCTGTTGCTGGGAAATTTTCTGCTCAGGCTCACCAAGGGAATTGAAAGAGTAGCAGACTGCCATCAATAGCTGAGCTTCAAGTAAGATTTTAATCGTTTCATCAAAAGTTTTTTCCCACCATGTGGCCCAGACTACTCACTTTTGCACAGTTTTGAATGATTAGCTCATAAATGTCTTGACTAGCCTTTTTCTTTTTGATCATTATTCCTGTACTGGCTACTATATTTAAACGATAGGTCATCCCTTCCTGTGCTCTTCCTCTGTCCCTCAGCTCCTAACCTCTCCAGTCTCCCCACTCCCCACCTCCACTTCCCATTTTCCACTGCCTCCATCCCTTTTCCCTGTAACACACACACATATATACACTTAGTTACTTGTTAGGCTTGTTTCCAGGACTGATCACAATGTTTTGTGCTTTGATCTGAAAAAAATGATAAGCACTTGTGGAGACAGAATTCTGACTTTAGGTAGAATAAACGTTAAGTAGAACAACAAAACAAATTAAAGAGTAGCGTGCCTTAGGCATCAGAATAGACCAAAGATTAGGTTTTTGTTTTTTAATTTACCACTAGTTCGTGGAGTTCACATTTCCAAAGCACTTAAACACTTTGTACCTCCATCTCTTGACCTATGATAATATTTTAGGAGGGTGTTTGTGACATAACGTTGTTCAGTCGTGTCTGACTCTTAGTGGTCCCATTTTGGGGTTTTCTTGGCAAAGATACTGGAGTAGTTTGCTGTGTCCTTCTCCAGTTCATTTTACAGATGAGGAAATTGAGACAAACAGGGTTAAGTGACTTGCCTAGGATCACACAGCTAATAAGTGTCTAAGGCTGGATTTGAACTTAGGTCTTCTTAATTCCAGATCTAGCAGTCTATTCAATGTACTACCTAGCTACTTGTGACATTATTAAAATGTTTTAATTGCCTTTAAAGCCTACGGGCAAATTGGGTTCTTGAGAAGACTAAGGATTAATGATCCTTCAGATGTTGTGATGGATGGGTTATTGCTAGTAAATTCAGTATGAATGTTCCCAGTGAAAAATAATTTTCTTAATTGCTGCAATGCTGTATGGTTCATTTTTCTCCAACCACACATTAAACAATTATAAAGAAATGAGAATGCTAGCCAGAGGCTTTGTCTCAATGATTGTGTCTCATTATGAGCACTATTGTTTAGGAACAGAATTCTCTCTAAAATTACCTTTGTATCAGTAACTTTTGATTTGTTGTCCTTACCATGTCTACTTCCTTCTGAAGAAAATGGCTGACACACATAGCCTGCTCTTTGAGAACTGTTAACGCTTGAGCCCTTCTGAAAATTAGCGTGTCTCAGCTGAGCTATTGTCTGGAATGTCTAGTTAGGGAGACAGCCAGATTGGAAAGCACAGACTTACAGCATTATTTCAAGCTTAGGATTGCTTTCAAAAAGCTCTTGATGTAAAGGAAAATACTGTGCAAATGGGGTGACTAAAATATTTCTATACCATTTGCCATGAAAAAAAGCTAGGCTGATTACTAAGGAGCCATAAAAGGCGGGGAAGGAGTGATAGCCCATAATCAGATCTTTAATCTGCTGTTCTGTGGAGAGCAGGATGATTGCATTTTGTTTATTCAAAGACAGATTCGCTAGGAAATCGTATGAGAACTAAATTGTGTGGGATGATGTCCTGGAGAACTTCTACCTCGAGACTGCTTTAGGAAATGTTTTCAGCATTTCTTTTTCTTTCATCAGACAGTACTTTTGTCTTCTCAACATTCAAAGAAATTCCTGAACAGGCAGATGCCGAATGAGATAGTATATGTAAGATGTTTTGCAGATCTTAATTAAAGCACTCTCTCAGTGTTAGCTGTTATTATTATTAGGTTTCTCCTTGGGTACAAGAAGGGTAATAAAATAACAAGTCACCCTTATATAGGGCTTTAAAATTTGGAAAACATTTTCCTCCTAACCCTGCATGGGTGGTGAGTGCCGCAAATATTACTGTCCCCATTTTTCAGAAAAGGAAACTGAGACTGCGAGGTTAGTCAGCAAGGACACAGTAAGCACATACTGTGTGCCAGATGTTGTACCAAGCCCTGGGCATGCAAATACAAAGAGAAAGATGGCCTGGAGCTTACAGCCGGGGAGAGGGAAGGGTGCAGACATAACAAGAAAGCTGGAAGACTGGCAGGGGATACTGGGGTATGGGGTCTTGCGGCATGTTTCAGAGGCATTATGTAGAAGTCCAGAGTGAGGCCTGCTGAGAAACGGTGAGATGACTGGCCTGGGCACATTCTATATCCTGGATTTCCAGAAGGAGTCATTCAGTGAGAGGGGGAGGCCATGGGGTATAGGTAACTTAGGGAGGTCTGGGTTCTAGGGTTGAAGTGATCTTCCAGGATGAAGATGTTTCCAGGGCACAGAGGAGCTGTAGCTTAGTGAAAAATGAAGAAGTTCAATGAGTTGGTTGACCAAGCTAGCAGAACTCATACCTGTTAGAGTTAAGAATTTAACTGTGATCTCTTCTGAATCCAAGTCTAGCAGTCCTGTTTTCCACTGCCCTGTGCCCTCCATCTGGGTTCTTTCAAGTGATGCCTGTGATAATAAAACTCCCCATTGTTTATCCTTGAGCACAGCATATGCATTCCCAAACGGTAGATATGCTGGTAATTTTTTGTATGGCCCTGGCAGTATTGTGAACCCTTTCTTTGAGTCAGTCAACCTGGATTCAAATGCTGCTTCTGACACTTAGAACCTGTGTGACCTTCGGAAAGTTATGTAAGCTTCCTGGGCCTCAGTGTCCTCATCTGTAAACGGGTAAACTCTGAGTTCTCTTGTAGCTCCTGATCTGTGATCTTATATACATTCATGATTAGCATGAGCATAAAAGTGTAAAGAAAACATTGTCAATCATAGTTGTTTATCCCTTCAGAAGAGGTGACAAAGCAGTGGATTAAGACCTCGAGTTCAATTTATATATAGAATATATACCAGCTACACACACACACACACACACACACACACACACACACATAATAGCAGCCTTTATGACAAGAAATCAGAAAATATCCTTTTAAAAATACATCAGACCTTATGAGAAATTTAATGTCATTCTTTTTCTGCTTTTACATCCATAAATGCATGCTTTTGCAATCATATTATTTCATTTTAGCCTAGTTACATGAAGAATTCAGAGAGGTAGGCTTTGATAACTGTGGTTAGAAGCAGTGAAAAGCAAATGTGTTCACTCTTGAAAACTTTAAGGCAAGTTTTTGTATATGTGTAAATATGTATGTGCTAGTATGGATACATGCACATACAATTGCACATACATATACATTACATGAATATAACATGTGTTTTAAATTATATTTTTATGTGTGTACATGCATATATGTGCACACATGTGTACATATAAATGATATATTTGTGCCTAACTACATACATTTGTTGGAAAGGAATGGAAAACATGTAAAATGCATATAGACTTTATAAACAGTTTCTGAATGAAAGAGGTTAATCCAATTTAGAGTGCCATGTAGCAAACCTTTTTCAAAATAACACTATTTAAAATACTTTTTAATCTCTCCATGTGCCTACAAATGGGCACACTGGTTTTAACCTGCTTAGTGTTCCATGAAATAAAATTTCCTTTTTAATTCTAATATAACCTATGTGTGATTTTCCTTTTCAGTCACATTTTCTAACTTTACTTGGCTGCAAAGAGCCTTATAGATCTCCCTGCCTTTAGACCTGACTTCTTCCTCACTCTCCTACAAATGCCTAGTGGATAACAGAGCAACCTACTGGGCAGAATTTTAAAGGGAAGAATGGAGAAATATCCCCATGTATAATGTGACCTGGAATTCAGAGTTTCTTAACCTTTTAGGCTTATGAACTAACAAGTGATTTGTTTTGTCAGCCAGTGAAATCTACATCCTCTATCTCAGAATAATATTTTTAACTTCATAGAATACATAGGATTATAAAGGAAACCAATTATTTTGAAATACTACTCTTAAAATACTTTTTAAAAAATTTCATGGACCCCCCCCAGGTTATGAACCCCTGTGTACCTATTTTTTAAAAACTCAAGCAATATGAGTCCATCACTTCATAATGTTACTTAAGAAAGGGTTCATCTTCGATTTCAGGAAAAAAAAAAAGAACATATACACACATACTTTGCCCTCCACTGCCATTTTTTAAATTATCTGAACTTCAGAATTCATGCACTTTGGGGGTTGAGGAGGAATGTGCATTTTAGTTATCTCTTTCCTTGTTTGCATGTTTTTACGCATGCTCTAACACCTTCTGTTAACCTACTCCTCAGAGGCCCAGGAGCAGACACAGCCAGCAAGGAGGATTTCCTTCTCCATCAGCATCTCTCCACTTCTCCTTAAGTCTAAAACTGTCTTTTCTCTTGGCTCTTCTTCCAGTGATGAAGAGGAGAAGTTGCATAGTAAGTAAGCAACTTGAATGTTCAGCAGCTCTTCTGCAGGGCCTGGCCTTCTTTGTCACTGCTGTAGAGTTGTAGCACTTAGCAAACAGCAGGAGCTCTCATATCCTTTCCCCTGTCCTTTGCATGTAGTCTGGGAGGCTTACCTGAGCCACCTGTTTTCATGCTTTACCTTGTAAATTAGGTAAAACTGTTGAGTCCATGTGCTCATCTCATAGCTCATTGATTTCATGGCATTTCATGGCATTCCCAGGTTCTGGGAAATAAGATACTTCCTAAATGCCCGACACCTCCAAAGACATTGAGGAAGAAGTAACTTTTAAGTGTCCTTTGAGTTTTATTTCTTATCCTAAGTACTAACCCACAAAAGGGTTGTTGTTTTGTTGCTACTGCTGTTGTTGTATTTGACCATATTAAATAATAAAATGTTCACCTTCCCTTATCATGTTTTTTTCCATAGTGAGAATATATGTTTGTATGGTTTTTTTCCTTCCCATCATGAGACCATTATAAGAACAGTACCTTAGTTTTGGGATCAAACAAGTGAATTGCTAGGTGTACATTTTATATTCCTCCTGCTGTCTCTTTTTTTCTCCTCTCTCAAAACTTTTGTTTTGTTTTTCTTTTTAGTCCTCTGGGTAAGCTGTAGCTTACAGATAGATAAATCTTTACCTGATAGTACCCAGTTGGTAAGATTTTACAAGGCTTCAGATTGTTAGCAGACTTTGTGAATTGGGAGAAATCCACTTTACCCATATGAGTCTCATTATAAATTGTTAAAGAGAGGTGTAAATGGTTATCTCCTCTATTGCAAAAACTATGTTTATAATACGCCAAGATTACTTTTCTTTGGGAGAACCCATTCCTAACTTAAAGGAGTTTTAATAAAAGATTTTCAGTTTCTCATAACTGATCTTCTTGATTCTAGTTATGTTTGCCCTTCTTTCTCAGTTTTAGCATTATTTAAATATCATCTAGACTTATTCAAGTTTCTCTATCAACAGAACTTTCTTGTAAGGTAGTTTGCTTCTCTTCTTTGATAATCACTGACTTGTCTTTCTCATAATTAGGGAGTTTAGTAATTGAGAGTTTAGAGTTTGAAAAATTGCTAGGGGAGATCTATATGGAAGGAGCTGGTAACTGGTTGTTTCATAAGTCTTCTCTACTAAAGATAGCAGCTTATTATAGTAGAAAGAACACTAGGCCTTGGGCCGTTAGAGACTCAATTTGGAATCCTAGCTTTTACACTTAGTAATGCTGTAATTTTGGGCAAATCACTTACATTCCCTGCAAGTCTCAGTTTCCTAATTCTGTAAAATTGTGATAATGACATTAACAGTACTTTCCTCACAAAGTTGTTGTAAGGCTTAGTGGAGAAAATATATGTAAAGCTCTTTGTAAAGCTGGAAGTACTGTATGACTGCTATTACCATTTTGTTCTGCCTCTCTCTAGAACCTGTTTGGAATCCCAGCTTTCACACTTAATGACTGTACAGATTTAGGCAAATCCTCCTCCACCACCGCCAAAAGTATGTCTCATGCACAGGGCGTTGTGAGAATTTAGTTAACATTCATTTTCAAGATCTTTTGAAACTAAGATTTCCCCAGAGTAGTTATACTTTTATGGCACACACATGTCATTATCAGAAATAGAAAAAGGGTCCACCAGCATATTAAGTGCTATTTAATGCCTCCAAAATAAAATTATAAACCAATCCACAGTGTTACTCATTTAGTTTATCTGGTAACATGACAAGAGAACTAGAAAAGGATCGTAGATGTAGATTACTAGATTAGTCTGCCCCTTCCCCACCCCACTTCATTTTATAACTGAGGGAACTGAGACCCAGAGAGGTGACAGTGAATCTGGGGTGGGGTGAGGAGTTAGATCTAGGAACTTCAGCCATTGTACTTCCAGCTATGACACAGTTTGATGCTGATTTGCATCATTGAAATAGGAAGGTTCTCAGTGGAGGAAGGGAATGTGCATGCACAAAAACTTCTTGAGTATCTAGAAATGGTTTGAAAGGTTTTTTTACAGGTCTTCCCACTCCCACATTTCTGCTTTTATATCCAGTTCCTAGAGCATATTAGACACTAGAACTATGACTAACAAAACTCCACTGGTGATTTTCCCCAAGTAATCTTTGAAAAGTTAATGTCATTCAAAGTGAGGAAAGATTCAGTTGGCAAAATGTTACTTGAAGGGGCGACTAGTGGCGCAATGAATAGAGCACTGGCCCTGGAGTTAGGAGGACCTGAGTTCAAATGTGGCCTCAGACACTTGACACACTTACTAGCCATGTGACTTTGGGCAAATCACATAACCCCAATTGCCCTCCTAAAAAGCCAAAAAAAAAAGTTACTTGAAATCTAATTGAGAGATGTATTCCCCTGTTATTGCAACAAGTGAGCTGAGCATACTATCTCTACTAAATTGTGTTGTATACAAAAAAATATCGATACAGTCAGACGTTTAAACATTGAAATGATAGCTTCCATTGTGTGATTATGGCCTTTTTACTGTATCATCCCTGAAAATGTAATAAAAAGGAACAATGCTTATATTTATTTTAATTGCTCTTTTTGTGTGTTCCTATTTGGTTTAGTTTAGGAGGTTCCATTGCCCTGCTTTGATCTCTAGCCTGATTCATTTACAGGGAAGGGAAAAATAATTTGTTTACTCATCTTAAGGTAGAAGGAATATGATTTTATAGAGGAAAAATCTGAGACTCAGTGGTTATGATTTCCCCATGGCCACATTTTAATTGATGGCAGAGCAAGGCTAAAACCAGCAGGTCATCTGACTTGTAGTCCAGTCCTTTTTCCAGTCCATGTTTTCTAAAATTCTCAGGTACTTGACAGGCTCAGAGGTTAAGTTATTTCTAACATAAGGGCTTACCAAGGCAAAATTAACAGACCAGAAGCAAATGGATATTACTAGAAAATGTGTCTTTAATTCCTGCTTTAATTAACCAAGTTGTAATATTGACCAATGGCCATCCAAGAAACTCAGTATCAACAAAAACAGACACGTAAATCCTTCCTGTTACAGAAAATAAAAGGTACAGTTTTCGTGGCTTCTGAAGATATTTTAACATCTGTATTATAAAGTCATCACAACATTTCTTGATGAGGTATTTTTTCCTATGCCATTCATTTGTCACAGGTGACAATGCACAGCAGTCACTCTTCATCATTGGCTCATCATTGCCATCAGCTTGAATTCTTTTGTCTAATTCCTTCCCCTTGCACATTTAGAACAAGAAGGCATCAGATACTGAATTTCAACATACTAATTCCTAGTACTGCCTTGGCTCTGTCTGTCATATTAACTGTAGGAAGTCTTGTATTCTAACTTCTTCCTTGTGTCTTTTTCAGATTCACGACCTTTCCACAGTACCAGCGCTAATCTGACTGAAAGGTATTATAAATTTCTTTTTGTTACTCCCCCCTCCCCCCAACCCTTTCCTGAGAAGTGAGTTTCCAGAAACTCTGATATTATTAGATTAGTTTGGGTCATGCAGTGAAGAACTGGCAGCTTAAAGCAGTCTAATCAGGCTACAGGTATCATTAGATGATCATTCACAGTAGTAGAATTAAGTTAATCTCATCAATATTTGCCCCATTTCTTAAATCTTTTTTCCTTTAAAAAATTTTTTTACTCTGAGGCATTTGAACCTATATCTTCAAAATTTTATTTTATTTTTTTGTTTCTGTGAGGTTCTGTGGAAATAATCATGCAGAGAACTGACAGGTTTTTCTTCTATAATTATTGTATGTAAATACATGTGGTTCTACCACTTTGTAATGTGTATTTTTCTCAGTTCTAATAGCTATGCTTCCATATACTGGCAGATATGATGCATCACTGCATACTGTTCTTTCCACTTGCTTTTTAATCCTTTTTTTTTAATTACTGAGATTAATAGTTGTGAATGCAACAAAATTAAAATATTTTCATAACTCTGATTTACAGAAATTTCCTTTTCCAAAGAATTGCTTACTGCTAATACAGAAAAATACTTGTGTTCATATTTGATCTTATTTGACATCTTTTTTTTTTCTACTGAGTCCTGGGACATCTTGGGGAAATGGTTTTATATTTTTCTGCCCTTCAGAATGTAATAGTTGTTACTTTGGATTGTTTTTTCCTATTCTGCACTGGGGGATAAGCAAGGTGAATTTCTCTGAGTTGTAAAAAAAAAAGTCCATTTATCGATAGACTGGACCTGATGTGATGATGCCAATGTGGTCTCACTCTGAGGGAAGAAATCTTGTATAGTCACATGTCTTCAGTCAGCAGCACCAGTCATTGTAAACCAGTGGTTCTCAACCTCCCTAATGCCTTGACCCTTTAATACTTGTATGTGGGTGTATCTGCATGTGGGTGGACCCACCTGGAGATGGATAGAGGAGCTGTGTCTTGGTTCCTAAGACCATCAGAAATATGTGTTTTCCATTGGTCTTAGGCAACCCCTGTGAAAGGGTCGTTCAACCCTCAAAGGGGTCGCGACCCACAGGTTGAGAACCACTGTTGTAAATAAAGCCTCAATACAGATTTCAGTTCCTTCTTTCAGGAAACTTACTGTATAGTCTTTTGTACACTTGGTTCAGCCTTTATTATCAAGGTTTAATTCATTCACTACAGATTTTGGGTTTAGTTCTGGTGATAGTTAACTAATATTAAGTCCTTGTAACACAGCCAATAGAAGCCAGACTTGTCAGTATTTTATATGTAATCATAATTGTGAATAAACTATAAAAAAAACAACAAAATATCATTTACTTGTCTGAGAGATAATATTTAGAATTAGTGCCTAATTAGTATTAGCTCAAAGAAAAAATCCAGGATACTTAATAACACAACTTTGTTTTATGACTTGTTTTTTTTTTTGACTCTGAACCTATGATTGTCAGATTGAAAAGAGAAGATAAACAAAACAAAACAAGAAAAACCTGTACCACATAAATGCAACAGTTATTCCATTGTAGTACAGTAGTACTAAAATATTAATTGCTCACAAGAGAATAGGAATTCCTTTCTCAGCAGCAGAGGGCATTGCAGTATAAGTTCTGTCTTAATGTTTAAAAATATTATGCAAATATCCCTAACTCCTCTCTACTATCTAATCGTTTCCTTTTCTTTTTTAATATAAGATTATGAATCATTTGACGTGTGGTTAAAATAATAAGTGACAGAATAGTATCATGTGGGGGAAAATTTAGATGCTTGTATCATACATTATTTCTCTTTTTTAAATGGAATTTTTTTTTCTTTTAGTGTAACTGAACAGGTCTTTAGCTTTGCTCCACAAAGTCCCTCCAAGAAAGATTTTGAAGGGAAAAGTGGAACAAAAGTCAGTCGCACTTTCAGCTACATCAAGAATAAAATGTCTAGCAGTAAGAAGAGCAAAGTAAGTGAATCTGGTACTCAGTTTTTCTTGTGTTCTGAATAGGCTTCCTCAGGGACTGTATGTGACCTGGTCACTTAAATCAGGCGTCAGAACGTTATAGTTATAATATACAAATTATATCAGATTATGTAATTTAAGGGCGTGAATGGGAAAAAATTCCAAAGATATTGTCTGAAAGCTCTTTTTCCAAAATGGATAACAAAGTAGACTTGTGTATGAGTTGAGTCAGAAGGATTGTGATGAGATCAGTGATACATGTTTAAAATGACACGTGATGATTTCTTGCAGTTTGTAAGCACTACAGAGTATTTAATGTTTCAATTGTGTATTTATACCTATAAAATGTGATACCTCAGGAATTCACAAGGACTTTGAAAACTGGCTTGTTTAATGCGATTTATATTAGTTTTACTCTTGGCTCCCAAGGAAACTGTGCCAATGGCAGTAGTGTGTTCAAAATATTGAAAACCAAAAGTAAAAAAAAATTAATTTGCTTGCAATTTTCCCTGCTAATCAACAGGTAAAAGCCAGGGGGGAAATGTACTTTACTATTGAAATTTTTGTGTCATTTCTGCACTTTCTTTTATTCCCCCCAAAAATCTAGTTTGGGAATTTATTTGCAAAAGTCCTTAAATCAGCTCACAGTTACTGATCTGAGCTTGCCTGGGGAGAGAAGTGACCTCCAAGACAAATGGACATCCCAGACACATGAGACTCTAGTCAAAAGGCAAGGATTAACTTAAGGAGCTGTGTATTAAGTTTCTGCTGAATGGTTCATACTCTTGAATAGGTAGATTTGTAGAGTTGTAGTGACCAAAACTGCCCTATTTTTAGTAGTTATTAAGAAAAAATACAGTATTTCAGGAATGTCTTTTGCTCACAAAGAACAAAAGGAAATGATTGAAATTTCATCCTCATGAGTCTTCCCTAACCACATGAATGATAACAGTAATGATGATGATGATGATGATGATGATGATGATAGCTAACATTTATATAGTGCTTATTACGTCCCAGGCATTTGTTAAGCACTTCATATTATCTCAGTTGATCCTCACAAAAACCCCCGGAGGTAGATACCCCATTTTTCAGATGAGGAAACTGAGGTAAACAGGGTAAGTGTCTTGCCCGGACTCATACAACTAGAAAGTGACTGAGTCTTTCTGACTCTAGGCCCAGCACTTTATTTACTACAGCAGCTAGAAAACCAGGTGAAATTGGGGGTGGAGGGGAGGACAAATAATCTAGATAATAAGAATCATCAAATTTTTTCTACATACTTAGCTATAATTTGCAGTTAAAGAAGGTAAGGCCTAAAGAAAGGAATAGAAAAATTGATAGTAGAGCTGAGAACAAGGCCTGTTGTTCAGACCAATAGCCAAATGACCTGATTATAACTTGAAAATACCTTTCCAAGGGATTTGGAGGGAAAGAGAGATCAGTCGCTTTCCAGTCAGTTAACAGTTACCTATTGAGTGTCTTCTTATCACAGTGCCCTTCTTCTTGAAGTTGGTAAGAAAAGGCTTAAAATGTGTGAAACAGTAGCAAGTAATACAACGCAGATTCTAGAGCTAAAAAGGACTTGAGAGATTCCCTCCACTCTAATGACTCCTTTGTTTTGTAAGTGAGGAAGAAGCTCCAGAGAGCTGAAGGGACCAGCCTGGCCCTTTGTGGCTATTTCAGTAGCAGAACTAACACTAGAACCCAGTTCTCTTTGTACTTTAGCCCGGTTTCCGTTTAAGATAAAATCTCATTGCTGCTAAGCCTTGTGTTATCTCCATAAAAGCGTTACAGTTCGGTGATTGAGAATACGGGGTGGAGTGGTGGGGAGAATGAAGAATTACACCAGAACAAAGTCTGTATCATCTTTGTCTGAAACCATTTGTGTAAATAAGATTGGTTGACCTGTTGCCTTGCTGGAAGTTACAACACTATTGTGCAATTGACTTGTTCCTCTTAGTGATGTGTATGTCTTCACAGCATGGTCATCAGAGAGGCCAGGCTGCCTCAAGCAATAGAAAGTCTTAAACACAGTTGTACCTCGTTCAGGGTTACAGGACCTTTCAAAATCCTGCCAAGGAAACTCACTGTTGCCTTTTTTCCCCCCAAGCAGAGTTTGATATTGGGAAGAATATAAAAAGTTGGTATAGGGCACTCTAGTTACTGTGCTTTTATAAGTATCTGGGTTCTGTTTATAAGCATCTTGGTCAGAGGTCACCCATTCAGGTGACCCATATTTCTCTAAATGAAAATAGGTTTGTCCCATAGAAATGACATTATTTCCAACATTATGAAAAAGCAGGATGCCTTTTTCCAATCCAAGCAACGGAATAGAAAATCAGCATCTAAATACTCCACTTCTGGGCCTTCCTTATTTTCTGGAAGTAAGGAAGGTCACTTCATTTGAATCACTTTTTAAATGGCCTTGTATAGTCTTCCTTTTCTTTAGTCCATTTCATCATCCTTAAAATGTTTTAAAATGTATTAATAGCCTTTTGTGATAAGTAAGAATATTAAAAATCATCTTAAAGCAATTTATCAGCATAAACAGTATTCATCAAGGTTGTTTTAAAAGATCTTTAAGGTTTGTTTGGGAATTTCTACTTAAAAGAGTCTGATTTGGTTTTCTTTTTTTTAAAAAATGTTAATATGTAACCACATATTTATTACTCTAGCTTGATTTGCGGATATATCTCTTTGGGAATTAATAAAAATTGACAAAAAGTCATGGGAAAAAATGTGAGATTTCAGAGAGTTAAATAGCACTCTGAACAGGAAGTATATAGCAGGAAGAAGACCCAGTTACAGCTTCTGTCTCTGGCAGTCTTTGAGAAAGAAGTCTACATAGGATTTCCTCCAGGCTACTTTTACTTGATTCAAAGTACTGAAAAGCCTGTAACATTTGTTAAACCTGTGGAAATCTTTGCATTCATCATATTTCACTTTGGGTGAATCAGTTTTCCCCTTCCATTGATGATAAAGAGAAGAAAATTACAAAAAGACATTTTTAGTTGAGGTTAAATAAGATACTTGGGAGTAGAGTTACATTCCCAGCTCTCTCACTGAAACATTTGGTTACTTTTAAGGCAGGTCACTCATTTCTTCTAACACGTTTTCCCAAAGAGGAATGAATGCAGGTAAGGCTGGTGAGTAGTACCAGGTTGTCACTCTAATTAATGAGTATTTGAAAAATGATGTGGTAAAATTAGACTATCAATACTAGAAGCAACCTTAGACATTCAGTCCAACCTCTTTATCTTACAGAGGAAGAAATTAAGTCTGAGAAATCTAAAATTACTTTCCCAAGATCACCCAGTAAGTGAATGTAGGATCTAGGGCTAGAATCACATATCTTGGCTGCTAGTCCTGTGCTATGCCCTTTAATTCCCATAGCAAGACTGCCTCTTGCTAAACTAGTGTTTAAATGTAGTGACAAATTCACTCATTTGTTTTCTCATTTATTATGTTCACTGTGTGACAGAATTGTTAATTACAATCAAATCAAAGAGGTTTTAAGTTTTCCCAATTCATAATTATAGTGGGTTTTTTTTTGAAGAGAAAAAAAATTATGTTCCTCACCTGTCATCTTAGTAGGGTTTTGTTCATCTCTTTTCAAATACTGTTAACTACTTACTAGGGAAGAGATTTTTAGATTTAAAAATAAAGAGGTTTGGCAACTGAAAAAGTTAAGTAATCGTAGGAAAAGTCAGACTTAGAAAAAAAAATAAATTACCCCTTTCCCAAAACCAGATGATTCACCAAGAGTGTTCCTAAGGGAATCGTTTGTTTTATAAAATTAAGCATTTAGTTCAAAGAGATTTTTTAAAGTGATTATCAGCACAGTAGTGTTTTAAAATCCAGACCCAGTTGTCTTTCTAAGCTTGAGAGATGTTGGGAAGAATTAGTTTTGTTTCAGTTCCCATATCATTTTTAAACGTTGTTACTAGCAGCATCCAAATAGTTAAGATTGTCTTCAAGGAAACAGGCTGTTATCAACCCTCCCTCTGTCTCTTTCTCAACCAGTCTCTGGCTTCCTCTTATACTTTCTCTAATGGCAGCTTGAAGCAGATCTGCTCTGTCCTGTAGGCATGAGCTCCTCCTTCTTAGGGAACAGATTTCCTGTCCTTAGGGGAGAATTATGTCGGTAAAGTGGGGTCGTTTTCACGAAGTCCCTCTCATAACAGTGAGATTTATAGGACCAAAACATGGGGAGGTAAGAGCCTACCTTTTTTTTTTTTTAACATAAAAATCTAATAAGCAAACACATAAAGGGAAGACACAGAGCTTGGAGTTTCTCATTCTTGGAAGAAAACTAACCTTGTGGGGGAGTATTGGGAAGAAAAGAGAGTGAAGAAAATAATTTTTAAAGTTTGAACAGCACTGCCGCATCACAACAGTGTGGACAGTTGCCATTGCAAATGCCTCTATAACTCTTCATTGTAAATACACTATAGCTCTTGAGAACAGAGTATATGGGAATGCTTTTTTGTTTCAACATTTGCATCTAGAGAAATATTAAAAAGTATAATTGTGAGAAAAGAGGGAAACTATAACGTGACACCATTTTTAAAGTTGATTTTTATTACATTTATGTGTATGGTAAAAATTGCTTTTTTTCTGCTCAGAGCAGTTTCCTGTTTTGTAACTGAAGCCATTTATCTTTTTTTAAAATTAACATTGCATTCTTATTTGTAGTTTTGTTCCATAGTATCACTGTGCCTTCTGAATTTCCCTTAAATGTATCCGAATAATCAGCAAATAAATGTATCTAAACCATATACTTTACAGTCTTTCTCTAGTTTTCTAGTGTTTTAGATGTGTTGTTTTTAACATCCACTTTAGTAAAATACCCACTGCAACACCTCGTTTTATATATACAACAGTTTCTGTACTAAAGAAAAGAGTCTCCCAATAATTCCAGTGATTGGGGGGTGGGGGGAGTTAAAATAAAGACTATTTACATCTCTTTGGAATTCTGTTGTGGCATATGGCACCATACAGATAATCTTTAAGTTCATATTAATTCCCATATAACTGCCAACATAGCTCATCCAAATCCCTCAAATTAGGTTGTGATCTAAGAAAGGTGATATTTTGCTAAATCGTTAATTCGTCTGAGTGTTCTGTCTCTTAACAATAACATCAGGGAAAATTTACCCTCAAAAGTACAGATGACTTTCACAGTATCAACCTCAGAGGGTTGTATGTAGTTCCATTACCATAAGTTATTATTGTCCTGTTATAATCTGCTAAAAGTTTATTTTCCATTCATTTCTCTTTTCTAATATCCATCATATATTTCCTCCTAATTTTGTGTTTTTTATCATGAAAACTTCTTTAGTCACATAGCCTCCCAGTATTTAGCATTTCAGATGAAATTCATTATCATATAGTTCAAGACACTTAAAGCATCATCAACTCTTATGAGTCATTTAATTGCCTTTCTCCTGACCTTTCTGAGGACAATTCTTTTTTTTTTTGGCTTTTAGGCTTTTTGGAGGGGGGAGGGCAGAGCATCTGGGGTTAAGTCACTTGCCCAAGGTCACACGGCCAGTCAAGTGTTAAGTGTCTGAGGCCACACTGGAACTCAGGTCCTCCTGACTTCAAGGTGGGCGACGCTCCATTCATTGTGCTACCTAGCCACCCCCAAGACAGTTCTTAAGGTGAAAAGAACAGAACACCATTCAAAATACTCTAGATGTAGATTTGTTTTGTGTTTTAAGCAAAGAGAGAAAATATCGTTTTGTTATTAATAACTTTCCCACTGATGTCTGACATTTTGTTCTATCTGTATCAGTAAGTGATATTTGTGGGGGGGGGAAGAGGGGAGCACTAAAGGGGTTCCAAGTGAGAATTTTTTAAAGGGCAGTCATATACTACAATTAAAACTAAAAAGACAGAAACATAGACCTTAGTCATATTCACAAAAGCAGAGAGTTTTTCTTAGAATGAAAATGTCCTTCCTAGTATAACTTTAATAAAACCATTTCTCAATGAGAACTTGGGCCTGGCATCTGATGGATTTCCTTTTAGTCCATTGCATCAATGCCAAAGAAGGCAGGTGCATAACAGATACTTATTATGTTATTATCATGTCTTTATATTGAAAAGAATCATGTCTTTATTTTGACCCTGAGTGGAACTCAAAGAATTTTGCAAGTCTTAACTTTTACAAGTCTAATCCACATAGCACCTTATGTGAAAGGTTCAGATGCAACAATTCCATACACATCTTCAGTTTATTACAATGCAACTGCCTCCTTTGCCAAAGAATTCATTCACTTTGGCCACTAAGGGATCAAGAATGGGGGACCATCTCAGGTGCAGTTGGCAGCAAATTTGAAAAATGGCTCCAAATCTCCTAAGAATCAAGTAAATTTAGTTTCCTTGTCCTTCTCCATTTTTCCCTACAACTACAGTTGAATGCTAAGGACAAGACAGTCTGCCTTCCCTACTTGGACCTATTTTTCAAAGGAAGGAACCAGCTCCCAGTTGAAAGGAAAGTTTGGCCTATGTAAAATCACTAGGTAGGCAATATCACCTTTGGACATCCTTTTTGTTGTTCAGTTGTGTCCAGCTTTTTGTGACCCATTAGGGGTTTTCTTGGCAAAGATTCTAGAGTGGTTTACCTTTTCCTCCTCCAGCTCTTTTCACAGATGAGGAAACTGAGGCAAATAGGGTTAAATTAAGTGATTTGCCCAGGGTCACACAGCTAGTAAGTGTCTGAGGCCAGATTTGAACTCAGGAAGATGAGTCTTCCTGACTCCAGACCTGCCACCTAGCTACTCTTGTAAGGCATCCTCTTAATATCCTTTTAAGTGACTATGTCATATCATTTTCTTCTCTCATTCCTCAGGTACCTGGGCTTTTCTGCTCCCTCTAACTGCCTATAACTCCTATTCCTATACTTGACTTGGCCATGTCTTCCTTCATTCTACTTCATGCTCCAAGCTTACCTCTTCATCTCCTCCCAAAATGAAAACTACTGTTTCTACACTATAGGCTGCTCCCAACAGTGTTAAATAAGTTTAATTCAATTCATTCACCTTAACATATAAATGACAGCTCCTCATAAGTTATCCTTGAGATATGTATACTTTATGTAAAAACTTCTCTTACCCTCATTGCATCTCCGGTAGAACTTCCTGCTAGTTGGTAAGGAGTAAGGATGCAGGTCACACCAGGCTGATACTTGACATGTTCTTGGTACTGCCTTTCCTATTCTTCCCTCCTTTAATTAGGTACTACCTCCATTCAGCATTTTTATTCATATGAAAGTTAGGTTATGATTCATAAGGTAATCCACAACACCAGGTCTTTTCTGACCTGAGGGTTCTAAGGAGGGGGAAAAATCAGCTTTGGCACTTCCCTGGATGAGCAGCAGCTGACTAAAACATTTCCCCCTTGAGAACTACACATAGGAGTTCTTGTGCCTAGGACCAGTAAGGTGGAAAGGTAGGAATCTCCTGGTATAGGCATGCTGATACAGTAGGTGCCTTACTCTTCAGAATGCCTGACTGATGGCACAATTGGTGGTGCTTGAGCCCATGAGGAGATGCAGGATGGAGGGAGTTAGCAGACATTGATAGGGATGGGTTATAAGGAGGGAGAGGGTTTTTAGAGTACAAGAACCTTTTGGTAGCAATCTGCTATGTGTGAGAGATGGGATGTTTGTGCTGGCCTTCTGGGCTGTTACCTTCAAGGTAAAGTTTTTCCTTATGTATAAGGTTCTGCTTGATAACTGAAGTAGAATCAGTTAATCAGCAAATGCTTTTTAAGCACCTGCTGTGTGCCAGACAGCTGGAAAACTGAGGCAAACAAGGTTAAGTCACTTGCCTAGGGTCACACAGCTATTAAGTGTCTGAGGCCAGATGTGAACTAGCAAAGATGAGTCTTCTGACTCCAGGCCTGATGCTCTGTCCACTGTACCACCTAACTACCTTTTACCCCTCCACAAGATACTTTCCAGATTTCTGACCATAGGTTATCATAACCTAAGATTTAAGTTAGTGAGAATGCCACCTAATGTACAACTAATGGCTGTTTCCTTTGGCAGGAGAAGGAGAAGGACAAAGACAAGATTAAGGAGAAAGATAAAGATTCCAAAGAGAAAGAGAAGGACAAGAAGACGTTGAACGGACATACATTTACTTCCATCCCTGTTGTTGGGCCAATCAGTTGCAGCCAGTGTATGAAAGCTTTTACCAACAAAGATGCTTACACGTGTGCAAGTAAGCAGTTTTTTTTCTCTTTCTGAGATGACCTTGCATGAGGGAGATCCCCTGAGGAGGATGGAGAAGTCCTGTTTTGGTTTCTTATCTATTCAGAAATTATGTAAATTAAGATTTAGCCCTTTATATGTTATTTTTTTTAGATGCAGCTATGTATTCTAATTTTTCCTTCAATAGATTTAAAAGAAAAACTGCACATTTCTACTAATTTACTGTTAGCAGATTGTAACTACCAGTCTACTCCAGTTTGTTAATTCTAATAATACCTTCCCTAGCATATGTGCACCACATTGACTTCCTCCTGTGTATTAAAGCCTACCTTTAAGCTAAGATTGACTGCTGAGTGATTCCAGGTGTTTAGATAATATACTAAGATATTAAGTCTTCCTTACTTCCCCTGAAAAAAAAAATCACCAAAGGAAAGAAAGAGACTTTTCTGGCTAACTGGGGAAAAGACATAGATTTTATTTTAGAGTGCAGATACCAGTAGAATTTACAACTGAGAAATGTGTATTGTTTGCTTTTTGCTATCTGTTGATACAGTCACCAGCTAATACTAGACTTGAAAACCAAGCTGGTTGTGTGGATTAAGCAATGGTTGGAGATACTTATTCCTTGGTAAGGAGGTCCTGCAGTATAAGATTGATAACATATGTAGAGCTGAAGGTTTCTGGAACATTTAATCTTTGGTTACTTATATTTAGCCATTTCCTTTCTTGTCTTCTTTTTTGGTCTTATAGGAAAACAGATAAGTTGGTCTCAAATCTTTTTTATTATTTTTACCAAGGGCTAAAATTGTAGCTGTATATGATAGTGGGATTTGGGTGGCTGCAAACAAATTAAATTACCTTTAAATTTAGCCACAGTAAAAGCTCAAGCAGTTGAGAGACCGTTAAAAGATTCTTGTTGAGGCCGTCATCTGTTGGTGCTGAGAACTGTAAGAGATACAAAGAAGCATTATCCAGGCACAGTTGGTTCTGGGGACCTTACCCAGTGGCCTGAAACTGGTTTTCAACATGTGGTTTGTTGGTGATTTGAGATGGGGTCTCAGATCATTGGCACAAGCATAAGATGCCCTGATAACTGAACTAAAAGTTCTAGTTAGGGTCGGAATAAAATAGAAAGCAAGAGGTCATTTTTTTCCTACATGATATTAACACTGGAAGCTCAACAGTCATCTTGAAAGTATTGTTGAGAAGAGTTAATACGCTGACGTTGCTCTTGAAGGAACAACTATTAGCTTGTTTAGGAGGAGGAATGGGGGTGGATCCCACCAGGTTTCATTTTTGCATTATGATGCGACTTCTCTGTAGACCAAGGGAGGGAAGTTGTGGCAGGTCTCTTTCAAGATACATCAGTCTTGATTTCTTCTTACCTCTTTCCTCTTTGCACTTATCCTTCTCAGCTCCCTTTATGGTATAACACATAGTTTAAGAGAGAGTTAAATGTTATAACAAGTTAGGGCCGTAGAAGGAGGCCATCTTTGTCTCAAGAAAAAAGCAGCTTTGGAAGAACCAGTTTATTCATTGATAGAGGTAACTGATATGTTTTATCATGAGCACTTAAAAAGCTGATGTGGTACCATGGAAAGAACTTTACATTTGAAATGAGAATGCCTTAGTTAAAATTCTAATCTGAACACTTACTTAGATTTGTAAAGGGTTATAGCTGAGGATCATCTAGTTCAAAGCCATCATTGTGACCTTAGGGAAGTCACTTCTCTTGCCTTTATTTTATTGGATAAGAGTACTGGTATTGCCTACCTCACTGGATTGTTATCATCGAATGATGTCGTGTGTGTAAAGCGCTTGTTATCCGGCAGAATTCTAGTTAATTTAATTTAAAGATGACAGATGGGCATTACTTTGGATGTATGTCATTTTAAAGTAAAAATAAGTAAGTAAATAAGTAAAAATTAAAAAAAAAAATACCCGCTAAATACCAGACAGTGGTCTAGATCAGATTACCTCGGAGTATTTTTAAGTATACTTAAATATACCTTAAGTACACCTTAGTATGACATAGTAAATTTCTGCTAAATGATTGGGTCAAATACAATGAATGGTGAACTCCTTGGACAGCCATTATTTATCCTTTTAGTTTTTCCACCTTCTTTCCTAGGCTTCAGGACATTTCACTGACTCTAAAATAGTTAGACTTATGTGGGACTTTTCCAGCCCATACTTTGAATAAATGCAGTTTAATTAAATAGTAACAAAAATTAGTCAGAGTCTAGGGGATGTACTGTAATATCTTTCTCTAGTTTTCAAACATTTGTCTTATTAAAAAAAATTAAATAGAAATTCCAAGCTCTTCAGTCCCAAAAGGGAATATGACTTGAGCTCCATGCCCAAAAAGGCTTCAGTTTTCTTATCTGCAGAATGAGTAGATTAGATTAAATGACTATTGAGATCTATTCCAATTCTAAGAACTGTGATCTTTTTGCTGGGTTAATTATTTGCTCTTTATAGTAAGGGGTAGCAGGGTTCCCAGAAGAGAATCCATAATAACCCATGTAGATTTTCATGGTATCAAAAGATGCGAGAGTACCTTCTTGGGAACCACTGGTGTAGGTAATATAATGGTCTTCATAATAAGAATTAATAATACACAGTTATACAATGCGAATTAGTTTTCAGTTTATTTTCCTTATGGGCAACACTATCAGATAGTATAATGATTATAATACCTTGAGTTCTTGCAATATAAAGATTGTTTAAGGAACTGGGGATATTTATCCTATAGAAGACCAGACCTTGGAGGGCCATGATAACCTTCTTCAAATATATGAAAAGCTGTCACCTGGAAGATATGTTAGATTTCTTCTACTTGTTATCAGAGGACAGAATTTAGAGCTGAATTGAAGTCATAAAGACAAATTTAGGTCTTTGCATGAATTAAAACTTCTTTCTGACCGTATGAGCTGTCCCAGAATATCTGTCTCAGGCGCTAGTCACTTCCTTCTCTTTGGAGGTATTCAGGCAAAAGTGGATGAGTAGTGGTTGGGCATGTTGTAGAAGAAATTCTTTTTTCAGGAATAAGTAAGATTATATGATTCTTGAGGTCTTCCAACTCTGAAATTCTATCATGCACATTTTATACTCGGCCTCAGAGATGTTTAGTGACAGAGCAAGGATAAATGGCTAGTAAGTAACAGAAACAGAACTTAAAGCAAGATCTTCTGACTCCCAGGTTCGTGCTCTTTCCTCTGTGTTAGACTTTTTCAACTCAGTTTCTTAAGGATTGCTTCCAGCTTTGAATCTGATACTCCTGTGGTAGAGAAAAACTAGGCAAATTGTGTGTTAAGGACTTAGTTTTTGTTTTGTTTGGGGTAAGGTTTTGGAGGCAGTTGGAGTTGACTTGCCCAGGATGACACAGCAAATCTGCAGCTGGATTTGAACTCTGGTCCTCCTGACTCTAGGGCTGGTGCTCTCTCTACTATACCATCTAACTGCCCCTAAGACTTTTTAATCTTAAAAATTTCTCAATGCTCTGTCTCTTTTGTGATAACTTTAATGACATAAGGTTGTTGATCCTTTGGGGTTTTTCTAATAAATGTTGACTAATAGCTGTTTTTACATCACTCACAAATGCATAACCATGCAGCTTTCATAATAAGTGATCTAAGCACCAGCCCTGGAGTCAGTAGGACTCAAATCCAGTCACAGATTAACTGTGTGATCCCGTGCTAGTCACTTAACTCCAATTGCCTCCCAAAAAAAGTGACCTAAGAGAATCGTAAGATTCAGTAATTCCTCTGGAAGTTGATAGTTTCATGAATTAAAAATAATGCTTTATTACCAGCTTTACCTGTTTAGTTTAGGTTAGCGTATGCCTTCTCTCCCAGTTGTTCTCTGGATTTTAGTTTGTTGTAGTAAACAGTTTAATAAAACATAGTTCATTTCATTTGCCCTGGTTTACCAGAGAAAGGAAATGGACTGCAGGATGTTGAAATTGAAACTAAAAGGCATCAGACAAGTCAAAAGGTGGCAGTTTAATATGAATATGTTACTTCTGAACATGTGGTTCAGAAAGTAAAACATATTTATCCATTGGAGTGCAATCCTTGGCAATTCACTAAGTCACAAGGCTCCCTAGAAACAATGATTAGAGTGGTTGCAAGGTCATTGAATGACCATGTGTAATGTGCATCTTGTAAAAATGAAAGGAGTAAAAAGGGGGGTGGGGAGATCAAGATATGAGAAGAAAGGAAGAATAAACAGTAATCTCCCCAAAGGGACAAAAGTAATTGGCCTGATTAACTCTAACTTTCTGAAGGACAGAGGCAGCAGTAAGTTTTGTTTGTATGGAGCACAGTCTGTTCTCCTGGCAGGAAGTGGAAAATGTGAGTAATTATGGGCCACTCACTATGTCTTACCCTCAGTCCCTTTACTGTGCTCAAAATCTTCCTGAGATTCTCAAGAAAATGACTCTTCTTTCAATTACCAGTTTGGCTCCTGGGGAAATGATTTGTTCTGGGATTTAAAAAAAAAAAAATTTCTGTTTGAATCAGCATAGCCTCATTTTGCAACTTTCTAAGGCCTAATGCTAAATCTATGCATTTGACTCATTTGCCTGATCCTAATGGCAGTATTATAATGCTAAATATGGAATCTAATCTAAAATCTCTCTTCCCAAAGATTTCAGCTACTTTAAATGAGTATAAGTTCTTAGAAAAGCAGTAGGGTTTTTTTTTTTAATAATGACAAATAAGTTCTTGTTCCATTTTGATCTTTACTGAACCAAGTTGAGACCATAATCACAACTTGTGTGGGAATGGTTGTAATCACAGAAACTAGAAATAAATAGGAACCAAGTACAACTAGAATGCCTTATTAAAAGGACGACTAATAAACATCTTTAAAAGAAAGCATTTACGGCCTCAGACACTTAACACAAAAACTAGCCGTGTGACCTTGGGCAAGTCACTTAACCCCAACTGCCCTCCAAAAAGCAAAAAGAAAAAAATTTTTTTTTTTAAAAATAAAAGAAAGCATTTATCAAAGTAGGCATGGCTTTTCAAGAATAGCTTGAGAAAGACTATTTCCTTTGTAGATGGGGTTGCTTAACCAATAGATCAAGTATTGCTATACATAGAGTTTACCTAAATTTTAGCTACACATTAGATAAAGTCTTTCATGCCCTTGTATGACACAATGGAAAGAATACAGGGTCTACAGTGTGCCAACCTGGGTTTGCCACTGTGTAACCTTGGGCAGGTCTTTTTAGCCTCAGTGTATTCACCTGTAAAATGAAGATGCTGGAATAGAAACCCTTCAGTGTCAACTTGAAAGGAAATTGGAATGCCCACGACTCTGTGCTGTGTCACGTTTTAGCAGTGATTTGGAGGCAGACAAAGAGGATGTGTTTATCAGTTTTATGGGTAACACAAATAAGGAATAGCTAACACTGAAAGAATCAGAATTATGGCAATAGAATTAACTTCAGGTTAACTCTGAGAAGAAACTTAATAGATATCAATATGGTCATATGCATATACATAAAAAATAGCCTCACAAGTAAAAGATGAGAGAAACATAGTGTGTGTGTGTGTGTGTGTGTGTGTGTGTGTGTTTAAGTTCATCTGAAAAGATTTTGGAGTTTTAGTTTACGGCAAGTCAGTAATATGTCAATAGTATGATAAATGGCAACCAGGAGAATGAATGCTCCCTTAGACTGCAGTAAGTAACTCATAAGAAGGAAAAGGAACCTCCTAGTGTGCCCTTCCCTGGTCAATCCACATTTGGGGTATTGTAGTCTATTATGTGCATCATATTTTAGGAATGAATGGTATTAATAAGTTGAGATTTCCAGAGGAATGCAGTGAGGATAGTAAAGGGTCTTGAGGCCAGGTCGTGTGAGCATTAGTTGAAGGAGCCGACTAAGGGCGAAGGAGATTTAGGAAGAGCATATGATGGCTGTCTTCAACTATTTGATGAACCACCAGTATGAAGAGAAGTCAGACTTACTTTGTTTGGTCTCAGGGTGAAGAATTAGACTTGACAGAAGGGAAAGCTTCTAACACTTAGTGCTATCCAGACACATAATGGGCAGCTTTGGAAAAGGGTTTGTCCTTCCCCCCTCATTGGAGTTCTTAAATAAAAGCCAAAAGTCATCTGCCAGGTATATTACTGAGGAGATTCTTTTTGGGGTGTGGATTGGGCTAAGTGGTCAACAAGGACCTTCCACCACTAAAACTGTGCTTATGTGAATCAGCAGGAGAGATTAATGTTATTTTAGGCATCATTAAGAGAGGACCAGCGGTCAGGACTTGGGGCCTTCTCTTATCTTATCTAACCATGTCATACCTGTAATGCTGTGTTCAGTTTTGGGTGCCGCATTTTAAGAAAGATGTTAATAAACTAGGAGCATCCAGAGGAGGACTACCAGAAGAGTGAAAGACCTCAAGTCCTTACCAAGGAATAGCTCATTGAAGGAAATAAAGAGGTTGACCTGGAAAAGAGGAACAACATGAACTGTCAGGATAACTGTATTCACATGTCTGAAGAGCTGTCATGTTTTTAAAAATCTAAGGTTAGACCTGGGAACAATGGGAAAAAAAATTGCAAATAAGTAAATGTTGGCTTGTTTTAAGGAAATCAGGACCATCATAAAGTAGAATAGTTTGCCCTATGGAGGTAGTAGAATCCATCTTTGCTGAAGGTCTCCAAAGTAAGTTCTGGATGACCAAATGCTACATATGCTGTATAGGAGATTTTCGTTAAAACTGTGAATGAGTGTAGATCGCTCAGACTTTGATATTCTGATTCAATAAGTATTTATTAAATGCCTACTATTTGCACTATGCTATGTTCTAAGGACAGAACCGAAACAGTCCCAACCATAAGGAGCATGTGCATACAGACAGACAGACAGATAGATATGATAGATAGATGTGTATATACAGACACAGAGAGATATGTATACACACACCCCCATATCCATTCATACATATACATGTATATGTGTTTGGAGGTGGGGAGGGAAAGAGAGAGAAAGGGAGGAAAGTACAAAATATATATGAAGTAAATAAAAACAGTTTGGTCAGAGAAAGAGAAACACAAACTAGGAACGTCAATATAGGGTTCATGCAAAAAGTGGCAAGTGAACTATGTCTTGAAAGAAAGTAATGATTCTTAAATGTGAGAAAGAATATTCATGGAGGAGGATAGGCTGTGGAGAAGAAAGAAGGAAAGCTTGTACAAAAGCTTAAGAGAAGAGAATATTGTTTCTGAGAAACAGCATATAATAGGTTGGTTGACTTAAGTATAAAGTGTATGGGGGCAGGGGAAGAGTCATCTTGTAAAATCAGTCTGGAAAGATAGAAAGCCAGATTGGGAAGAGCATTAAAGGCCAAACCAAAGAGTTTGTTTCTTATCCTAGTGGCCATAGGGCATCACTTAAGATTCTTAAGGTGAGGGTTTACATTTTCACACCTGCGTTTTAGAAACATCAAGTTAGCATGTTCTGCAGAGGAGAGCCAATTAAGAAGCTCGCACAATAGCACAGAGGGGAACTGATGAAGACCTGTCTAGTGACTATGCTAGTGGAGAGATGAGGGACGCTGTGGAGGTAAAATTGAATAGATTTGACAGTTATTGCCAGGTGGTGAGGTTCTTGGATGAGAGGGAGAATTCACAGATGTCCAGAAGGATGGTGGTGTCCTCCAGAGAAATAGGGAAACTAGGAGGAGGGATGGGTTCTTGGAACATACTAAAGTTGGGACATGTTGAGTTTGAGTAGCTTGTAGGACATCAAGGTGGTTATGTCCCACAGGTATTTAGGGTTGCAAGACTAGACCTCAGGAAAGAATTGAGGGCTAGATAAGTAAAACTGTGAGTCTTCTTTATAAAGATAATAATTAAACCCATGAAAGCTGATAATTACTGTGAAAGAGAGGGTATATAGAGAAAGAAGAGTCCTAGCCTACACATCTATAAAGAGGGGAACATGATTCTTTGAACTAAGGAATTAGAATCCAGTGCTTGTGAAGTTATCTATGAAGAACAAAGGAAGCAAAAAAGCATGTTGGAAAAACACGTCCATAACATTTTAATTTGGCAAAAGACCTAGAGAACAGACTTGAAGGAAGAAGCTTTGCTTGCGTCAAGACTTACTTTGCTTTACAATTTGGTGACCTAAAAAAACCCATCCATTTCTTTAATTGTATACTGCTTAAAACTTACCTTGAGTCACATCAGTTGCTCTTTCTCACTGCTCTGAAGTATTCTACATTTGAAAAACATGATATGGGCTACAGACCAGTGAATCAGCTGCGTTCTGTGTTTGTTTTTTAATTTTCCCAATAGTTCCTATGTTGTTTGATTTAGCAAAAGTAAAATGATCCTCTGGTTACAGCTGATTTATTATATGTTGTGTCAACAGCTTTTGAGTTCTTTTGTGATCCATTGGTTCTTTAGATTAAAAATTGACTGGCTAAAATCCAGAAAATATAAGAGGGGCTTGTGCTTTTGTTGGGTTTTGTTTTTATTTTTCCTGGTAAAAGAAAGCAAACTCCCTGGAAAGAGAATTCCTGGCATTGAGAATTTATTATTTAAGCATCAGAACGAGATGCTTTTAACTGATTCCAGAGAAAGGAAGCTTGTTATTTAGAAAATTGGGATCAAGAACTCTTCAAATTTCTGACCCAAGCAGTAAAGTAAATTTTATTAAAGGAGAGCTTTTTGGATTCTATTTTAATATTTCTTTCCATGTGCATCTTCAGAAAACTGCTATTCTAGGTACTTCGGCTGAAATGATTTGCACTCGCTACCAGGAACTTCTTTCATATGTCTGCATCTGCACTATATCAAATCAAACTTGGGCAATCTTGCTCACTTCCCATAATATTAAAACAATGAATTGCAGGAAGCCTTTTAGAAATATATTTCTGCTGGCTTTATACTATTTATCCTGGATTGGATTCATTTTGTTTATTTGTATTTCCTTGGGTATTACAGGAAAGAGGGGGGAAGTTGTATATTTCCATCCTTGTATACTATCCAGGTCCTCCAGAAGCAAAGGAAACAAAACAAAAAAAAACTGCATTAAAGGTAGACTCTAATGCTTAAATTGATTAACAGGAATTAACAGTGGCAAGAAATTTCACCACACCCATTGTAGAGAACTGTGATCTAAACTGACTCAGTCAGAAATTGACCCCTGAAGGATGGGAAAACATTTCTCACCTCAGGCTTCTGATTGAATATGTGACTCATAAGGACCCCCTTAGTGTTGATTCCACTGTATAATTTCTGAGCATCTTAAATCTAAGTCTTGTATTATCTCTGCAGAGTTATTTCCTAAAAGAGATCTCTTAAGTTGGTTTTAGCTGGTTTTTCTAGAGGACAACAGCAACACATGATCTATAATATTCACTAAAGCTTTTTCTGACAGGAAGGTTTAAATTTGTTGTCAAAAATACTGTCTGTTCTCATAATTTCTTCATGGAGAAATGGAAGGAAGATGAATGGAGGACCAGGCTATTTACCCTGAAACCTTATAGAAGTCCAGTGAGGAGCCATCTGTATTCCCATAAACCACCCTTTTGAGACACTACTTAAGAAGGACTTTGGAAGACAAAGGCAGGTTGCTTACTTCTCCTAGGAAATCTGAAATCATTGACCAGCCAACAACTTTCCATTGATCTCTTTTGAAAATTTACTGTGGTTGTGTCAAAGGACGTGAAAATAGTTTAGATTTGTCTCTAATTCTTTTGTTTCTTGCCTATCGCCTTTTTTTCCCCAAAAAAATAAAGTATGGGATTTCAACTCCATGACCCTGATGTCAGTGAAGTTGATATTTTTACTTCACCCACACAGAGCACTAAAACTGCCCATCAGAGCTGGGCACAGGACAACTTAGGAACAAGTTGAGTGCTTTTCAAGTGGATGCTTGAGTGCCTTTGAGCAGACTCCATTACCACTATTTATTTAAATGAGGCTTGTGATCACAGTATAGCAACAGGCCAGTGAATTTCCTTAAATGGCAACTTAGTGAGAGAGTCTTAGTTTAGTTAAAAAAGTAACTTCATGGAAATATTTCAGTTTATTTAAAATATCTTCTTAACATCCTTTTCACTTTTTGTACTCAAATCAGTTGGTGTCATAGTTCAGCCTCATCAAGCTACTTTATTCCCCTAACTTAGAATTTTGAATGTTGCCAAAACTGTCTATTAAATTGATAATTTTCCACCTCACAAAGCAGCTTTGCCAGATGGATTGCAGCAGAGCATTGGAAATAGCCCTCAAAGAAAGTACATGCAGTCCCCAGTCTAGAAACTGATTGTGTTCTAAATGTCTCTTTGTAAATTGTTGATTGAAACTTGAAATTTGAAAATTTTCCCACAGACACATGCTAAACAGTGATTAAATTCCCAGGTTAGCCCATAGAAGTCTGTATAGTTCACAATGCAGTTGAAATATTATAAACGTGTAGTGAGAAATAATAGAGAACAGTAAAAATTGCAAATATCAGTAATTAAAGAAAATAGGAAAACAAAATTTATCAGTCATTTTTTACTTAAATATTAGAATTTGAGGGAGAAGAGATTTGTTTAAAAGTTCTAAGATGCTTTTGAAAGGGGAGACTTTCAAGAATTTTAGAAGTTGATGTCATTCATTCTTTATGTCATATTTACCTTGAAGCTCATCATTTTCCCCAAATTATTGTAAATATAATTTTCCCTGAGTTATTCATTCTAACCTTACAATTACCAGCTGTGATTAAAGCTTATTCTGTGGAATTAAAAGGAATGAATATATCTGAGGTAACTGAGAGAGGTTTAGAAAGTAGGACAAAAAAGGGGTTAACGCAATATGTATTAAGAGAGGTCTTATCTGGGCTGTAAAGAACTAAGCTATAGAAGACATAAAAGGAGATTAAGCAACATCACTGCAGGAGGCCCACTGGAAGAAAGGAGTTGTTAAAAAACAAAAATATTGCCTCATACAGTCACCCACATCAGCTATCTGGGTGGTATTGATCTACCCAGGATGCTACAGGAGTAAGAGGACCTAAAGAGTAGGAGGAAAAGGGAAGCAGAGAGAATTTTGGAGAGTGGAAGGGGGAATAGTGTGCAAGCAAGCATCAAATGAGAAATTACCTTTAAAGCACGTAGCAAAGTTCCTCACATGGAGTAGGCATTATATAAATGCTTATTCCTTTCCCTTCCCCGTCATTTGTGCAAGCAAGATAGTAACAAGATGGTTGTTTATAATTTAGGGAATGAGTGTCTGTAACTATTTCATCTTTCACCTAGAAAGTGGTCAAAGAATTGTATTGGAGTACAGTATGTTAATAAGTAGAGTCTATTATGGAACGCCTGGGTTATGGTCAGCATATTAGGTCTCTGAAGGAGAAGACAGCAAAAATAAAGGTGTACATAGCCATCTCATTGGCTTTGCTTTTGACCCACTAAAGAAGACCACAGACTGAAAGGTTTGGGGTCTTTTGGTTTAGCCTTGCCTGCAGAGGTGGAAGTTCAAACCACCCCGATGCATGTCCTGTTCCTGTCTGTGGGTTGTTCCCCACCCCCCTTGATGTAGAAATCATTACTTTGTTTGTCTCTTAAGTATACTCAAGAAGTAAATAAATAAAGGAACAAACATTTCCTTTGGAAAGTCTCTTTAGTATGTGTATCCCCTTCAGCTGAGAGGCAATCAGAAGTGTCTTAAGTGCTGCAGCCAACTTTGCCTTAAATATGGTTATTAACCATTTTCAGTGTACTTTAAATTATTAGACCATACATACAAGTTACCTCGCTGGTTAGTCAGAATGCTTTATGTCCTCACACCTTGAATCTGTCAAGGAAGGACTTCTGAAAGATTTCTTACTAAAAAGTCCCAGAGTTAGTATTCAGTATTAGATATCAGATCAGATTGGCTCAGTTTGATTTTGGGTCACCAAGAAACAGCTTCAGTCCTTTGCCTTGATATGGATGTTTTTATTTCACATGGCCACTTTACTACTAGTAAAAAAAAAATTTACTACTAACCCTTTAGCAACAGCAAATTTCAAGTAAGATACTCACATCAGTAGTTGCTTCTGTTGAATTGGGGCAGGGGGGAGTTGAGGGGAGGAGATATTTTGAGAGGTTTAAGTGGACTGCAGGCTTGATACAACTGTGTGATATATGTTAACCAAGAAGCCTAATGGGATCTTGGATTACATTAAGATAGTATTCCAGTAATAGTCTCACTGTACTTTGCTCTGATTAGACCATACCCGGTATGTCTTGTTCTGTTCTGCCTTTTAGTAGGGATGTCCGTAAGCTGGAGAGTGTTCTGAGGGGGTAACCAAAATAGTGAAGGGCCTCAGGCCTGAGTTATCTGAGGATCAGTTAAAAGAACTGGAGGTATTTAGCCTGGAGAAGAGAAAACTGGAAAGGGACATAATAAGCATTTTCAAGGGCTGTTACATGGAAGAATAATTAGATGAGTTCCGCATGACTCCAAAGGGCAAAACTAGAAGCAATGTGTAGCAATTGCCGAGATAGCAAATTTGAATTTCATCTAAGGAGAAATTTCAAAAAACATTATCCAAAAGTGAAACTTGGGAAGAAAAATGAACTCATTGGTTTAGGTATCCAAAGACCCGATAACTGAGGTATGCGCACCTCGGTTCCTTGTCTATAAAATGAAGTTTAACTGGAGATGACCTCTTATGTCCCTTCTTGTTTTAAAAAGGATTTCTGCTCAGATTCTGGGTGCTATATGAGGTAGTGATTTTGCATCTGAGGAGAACCTGACAGACGTAGAAGAAGCAGATGCCCTCCAAAAGCACCTTCTCCCCCTAGCCTGTCTGGTATGACCGCGCCTAATAGAGAATAGCATTGAAAAGCATGGGGATTTATGATCGCTGTTGTCTGGCTACTGATAGATTGGCATTCTCAGCCCAAAGTCCTCTCAGTCATTGTGCTTAGTAGCTACTGAGTCTGCCACATTCCTTGAAGAACACAACTGAAAAAGAAATAGGGGCCGCTAATCCATCCAGCAGTATTCCTGTTGGCTGCATATTGATTTAGTTTCAAAATGTAATATCTATGTTTTATTGTGTTTTTATGTTGTTAACTATATCCCATTTTAATCTGGTTCTGGCTGCACATCAGAGCGTTGTAGGCTTCGTGCTTGACTGCGTTAAAGTAGCAGTTTATTATAGTGTTTATCCAGATGACAGAAAAAGAAGTTAAAAACTCATTTTAAATATTCATTGTGTACTCCAGTTCAGTAAAATTGCTTGAGAATTTTACTCTCTGATGTAATTGATTCTCTTGGTGTAACCCAGCAAAAAAAGGTAAGAGTCAGAATTTTAAAGGTGAAAGGGACCTCTGAGTGAATCAAATCAAACCTGTTATTTTGTAGATGAGAGAACTGAAGTCTAGAGAGAGTGATTGCCTGCCATTACATAGTTAATAGAAGAGCCAAGTCTAAATTCAGTTTACCAGACATGTGATCCCATATCTGTATACTACACTAATCTGATATTGTAGATATATTTGCAGAAGTAACATCAGGGACAGGAAAGAGGTCAGATTCTAGGGCTGGAATCTGGCAAGCATGTTTTTCCCCTCTCCCTCTATGTATCCCTGCCCCCAAGAAAAAAATAGCTTGCTAAGGTCATTTAACATCTTGAGCATAATTGGTGAATAAACTTATTTCTCTGAGATAAGTTGGAAATCATTGCTTAATGATCAGTGTCTGTTATTGATTTCCTGAATATATTTCTCTCTTGTGAGGGATACTTACATGATGAGTCCCCAGGGATGAAGTTTTATCTGTATCTGCCTAGCCTTCTGCCCTTTTTTCATAATGCTGTCGATGACATCACAGCAATAGCAACACCTGATGATTCCTCCAAGAAACAAAAATGAAATCTTCATGTATAAAGAGAGCCTAAGAAATAAAATGAAAAATCAAAATCGTTCCCATTGTAAATGACAGTCTATCTACTCTTTTTCTATGAGTCATGCTTCCTTAAATTGTCTGGTGAATTGAGGGCTCCTCTTTGGGTCTTTGCCTAGAAGCCAAATCATGAGGACGCCTGAAGGTAGCTTGTCAGGCCTCTGCCACAGTCATATGTTGTATGGTATTTTATTTTGGTTTCTTCTTTATTTGGGACTCTCCATTTTATCCTCTATACATCAGGGTTGAGCACAAAGACTTTGGATGCTTCTTCAACTTCTTGTCTATAACATTGCAGACTTGTAATCTTTGTATTTCAAGAGTTCCTTCTGCTCTGGTTTCTCACAGCTTTGTGACATCATATGACTAATTCCTAGAAGAGACAGTGTATCCAAAGGATACAGTCCACAACTACAGTTTGAGGATTGTTGAAAGCATGGCACTGTAAAGTGTGGGAGACTTCAGTTAGGAATAGATAGATAGATAGATAGATAGATAGATAGATAGATAGATAGATATACACATACACATATATATATACACACATATATATGTAAGCAACTTTGTGATAGAAGGCATTTATCTCTGAATTTGAACTTTTTTTTTTTCTTTAATTCTTTGTGACCTTGGATCTTGTTTTTCTTTCAGATTGCGGTGCTTTTGTCCACAAAGGCTGTAGAGAAAGTCTGGCTTCTTGTGCAAAGGTCAAAATGAAGGTAAGACATTTCTGACTGAAAGATAGAGCTCAGATTAGTCAAATCACCAAAATAATTGTGGAAGAAGATTATTTGGTTTTTCTTTGGGGGGAGGGGGGGGGCCAGGAAGGAGCAGAGAATATGAAAAGGAATTACTTGTTTTTAAATTACTGCCCAAAAGAGTAAATCATTATTTTACTGGATCATCTGACTTAAACAGAATTGTTTTAGCTTTTGAAAAAAAATGCTCCGGAAACTTTTAAACTTTAAATATATGTATCTTTGTGTTTAATATTTCTGCCTGGGAGGTTCATATAGGTTTGTTTTATTTTTAGTTTATACTCGGCTCCTCTTGCTGTTGGTACTCTTCATATCCTGGCCATTAGGAAAGACCCAACAGAAATCTGGTGCTTTGGACTTTGGAAGTGGTTTAGGATCCCTCTAGTTTATAATGAGATCTCCTTTCCTTAGAGGTCATGTTAAGAAGAGAAAGAAAGTATCAGTTACCTGGTGTCACCTAAAACTACTAGCACTATGTATGGCCTATAAATAAATACATGAATAACGCCAACACCGTTGATTTGGTATAGCGACTGGACCAGAAATTTCATTGACATAGGGAACTCCCAAGATGAGGAAACTCTCTCTGACAATGCAAGTCATTACTTTCTCTGCAATTCATAGTCTTAGAGAGTTGCCTAGATTACTGGAAGGTTAAAGATACTCCTGGTTCCAACACCAGCTCTCAGTCCACTCGGTTATATTGTTTCTCACAGGTACAGGGTGGCATATTTTGGTGGTGTTTGTGAATGAATGTTTCTTGTGGCTCTATCCATATTATATTTCCTTATATGATTATCTCCTTGTATGAGTTACCTATACACTTCTCCCCATTCCCCAGCAATAGCAGCAGCACTAGGTGATGGTTCATAGCTAAGGCATTTTATCTGTGCTTGGCATGCCTGTGGTGTGTTTACTATTAAGTTTTCCTGGGAAATGATCGCATAGATGGAAGACACCTAAAAAAAAAAAGCTCATAGAATCATAAATGTAGGGTTGGCAAGAACCTTAGAGGACATCTAATCCCTTCATTTTACATATAAAGGAGCTGAGTCCTAGAGAGGTTAAGTAAGTTGCCCAAGGCCATTTCCTTCTCTGGCTCATTTTACAGATGAGGATGCTGAAGCAAACACAGTTAAATGACTTGCCCAGGGTCATACAACTAGTAAGTGTCTGAAATTGGATTCAGACTCCTGTCTTCCTGACTTCAGACCTGGTGCTCTTTCACTGCACCCCTCAGCTGCTGCACTGGTGCTCAAGGATAAAAGAGCACACTCTCTGTAGTTGTGAGCACCCAGGGATTTGTGACAGGGTGTATTGTTTCCATCAGTAGCTGCTTACGCTCTTTTTTGTTGTATCATACTGCTAAAAATGTTCACCATGAATTCCTTAATATGTGATTCCTAAGAATTAATCCACTTGGTTGATAGTCACCTTAAAACTTGCCATTTAACAAAGCCCAGATGCACAGTTTTCTCTCCTTTTCTTTTAGTCAAACTGAACTCCATTATTTCTTCTTCTAGCAACCCAAAGGAAGCCTTCAAGCCCATGACACTTCCTCACTTCCCACAGTCATTATGAGGAATAAACGTAAGTAATAAATAGCCTGCCCGTCCCCTACTTCATCTTTCCTTGTTTTTTTCATAAACTGTTCCTGAGTTATTACTTTGTATCAATAAGGTCCATTTATTATAGCGATCAAGTTTGGAGGGTTTTGTTTCTGCATTCCTACTGTATGTACCACATCTTACCCTTAAAATCCTTCAATCCTCATTCCTCATCCTGTGCTCAGGATTTCCAGAATGATGTCCTGCATTAGCTAGGCTGCCTTTGTATATCCTGTGTGAGCTATTTCTCCCACCCTCCAGTGGATACCCCTTGCCATGAATTTTTACCTCCGACCCAGTTTTAATAGTTCGGGAACCCATGGAGCTTGCCTACTTATTGAAGCTATTTCAGGAATTATTACAAGGCATAAGGCAATTCGTTAGACATTTTGTACATTTTTTCAGAATATTATTAAACTTTCAGATTTTAAAGAGACTTTGAAAATCTTAAGTTATACTTACCAGAATCCAGAAGAAACTTTAACCTCCAGCAAAACCCCCTCAGGTTTGATTGAATTGTAAAAGAAATACATTGGCTAGTACTTGATATCTTGTAGCAAAGGATATATTTATTCCTGGTTTGAGAGAGAGAATTTTCTTCTGGTTGGCTCATCATGTTCACTTGTGCCTGACTCTTCATGCCCCCATTTGGGGTTTCTTGGGAGAGATACTAGAGTGATTTGCCATTTCTTTCTCCAGCTCATTTTACAGATGAGAAAACCAAGGCAAACAGGGTTAAATGACTTGCCTAGGGTTACCCAGCTAGTAAGGCCAGATTTGAACTCACAAAAATGAGTCTTCTTGACTCTAGGCCAGAACTCCATCCATTATGCCACCTACCTGCCCTAGCATATACTGGGTAGTATATAAATGCTTATTTTCTTTCCTTTCTCCAGTCATTTACATTATAGTTACTCAATATTTTTTTTCCTTCCCTTTGTCTTTAAATGTATCACTGGATATTAAGAAAATAATTTCATTCTGACATCTCATGAAAATAGTAGATATGTGATAGTTCACTTAAACCCCAAGGAAAAAAAAACAAACCTCCAAATTAACATATATATTAACATATGTAATATATATTAACATAAGCAGGCTCAAAAACCACACCCCCATTTTGTGCAAGGATTCCCATTTAATCAGTAGGGATTCCTTTTAAAATACTTCTACATAAATAACTTGATGTAAACAGTAACTCCAAATAACTTAGTTAACAATCTCATAATTTTCATAAGGGATAGCCAGGTATTTTAGGTGAAACTCTCTTAAATATAGACAAAACTTGCGAGTTTATAATTTTCTTAAATTATATTACTTTGAAATATATAGCATATGGTCAGTAGGACTGATAGAATGACCTAACAGCTTCCTAATCCATTCATTCTCTTTAAAAAAAAAACAAAACAGTACAATTCTTAATCAAACAACATCTAGACTATAAGAGGAATTGTTTTTCTAACAATATGGCTGATGTATTGTGTAATAGAAAATTTAGAAATATAGCAACAAATACCCTAAAGTTAGGACCTAAATATATACCTAAACAATATTATGTATTTAAAACTTGAAACAAACCCATTACCAATTCAGGTGAATGTGCTTCCAAGTTACCTTGAATAGAAAATTATTCAAAACATCACTATTGGCATTGTATGCTGATCACATATAAAAATCCATGTAAAGTTATCAAGTATGAAGCAATTACATCTAATTAAAGAGCTAATAGACACACTTAACATTCATAGAGCATTTGTCCTATGCCAAGCACTTTACAATCATGTGATCCTCACAACAGCTCTGGGAGGTGGCTTCTATCATTATCCCCTCACAGAACAGTAAACTAAGGTAAACAGAACTTTATTGGGGACATAAATTTCTTAATGTCAAATAAGAAATATCTTTTCATGTTAGGTTGTAATTTACCATAATAATATTGAGAGAACTCTGAGACCCCGTTCTTATTTCCTTCAGGACAGACTGACTTAGATCAAATCTGGATTTATACTAGTTAGTGGTAACATTTTAATTTTAAAGGCCCAATACTTGTAATACTTTAGAAGAAAAGGATTATTATCCATAAATGAATATATTTCCCTTTGGAAAAAAAAAAGACACGTGGAGACAATTCTCAGCTCAGACTTACCTTTTCCTCTGTTTTCTTTAAAAACCTAGGATACCTGCCTCTGCCTTTGAGATTTATCGGCTAAAGAGCATTCTAACTCCCCATTCCAATCCTCCTGGGAATTTCAAACTACATATACTAGGAAATACGTATAAAGTTTTACAAACAGTTTAAAATTCTCATCTGTTATTAACAGGTTAGCTTAAAGTATGCTGAGCTGAAATATCTTAACATTCTAAGTTGTCCTGATGCTTTTTGGCCCAGGTAAAGAGACCTAAGGAATTTGATTTAATCCTGGCAGGGAGTGGCCAGTTTCCCCAGGCAGAAACCTTAAAGCTCTCACAAGAGTTACATAAATAATAATTAAATAATTGTACAGTACAAGGAAACATTTAACATTTTGTATAACAATTACAAATTACAATAACCAACATCTTTTCCATTTCCATATTTACATTGTGTTAGATTTAATAAGGCCTTCCTACAGATTTATCCTGAAAGGTGGGTGGACATGATTGACCAGATAATTAACTAATCTTACTCTTAGACTACAGCTGGTTACAGACTAATTTCTAAAAACCCTTTCCTTTGAGATGTCTAGTTCTTAATAGAAGTCAAATCATTGTACTTTAACCATTTAAGCATGGAGCTAAATCCTGAAACCTTAAAATACTGTTATTCCAACTCAGTTGCTAGTCTGCTACTGGTTTGTTTTTTTTTTTTACATCAGTCCTTTAACAATTAAATCCATAAACATTTCTAAAAATCTTTCTAATGCAGTAAATTATCAAATTAGTGTTAGACATTATCTTTATACACATCACAAATTACATAACTAGAGTAAAGGCTTAAAACCACACAGCTAACAAGTTTCCTGATATAGCATAATAATAAATTATAAATTTCACTTAAAATGAGACCAAAATAAATTCAGTTACGCCTGGATCTGTTTTCCAAATATACAGAGCGTCAATTTATAATTTCAGTTATTTAGTATTATATTTTACACAAGGGTTATTTATTCCAAACATTTTATCTGGTGGGATACACTATTTCCAACTAATCTATCTACCAAAGATTTTAAAGTGATAGTATATAACAAGAGGAGCTTGAAACATGTGGTGTCCTCCATTTTGATTCTTCTCGTACCCCTATAACTTTGTCTATAGACTTTCAAATCAAGCTACAGAATTTTCATCCTCAATCTTTCTATTTAAAACGAAGTCAAAGTTCTGCACACCTTCTAAAACATGCTTAAACTATAGAAAGCTGGCACAAAGACACCCAGAGCAGCTATCCCGGGACAAGAGGGGCTTGAGGAACATGGGCTTGCTGCTGCCCACCTGCTTTGTGCAAGATATGTCTCTATTCATCCCCAAAATTTATCTACCTTCCATTTTTTTTTCTCTCAAGCCTTTATTTCTTTCTAAAGTGTCCAAACCCATAACTCAGACCATCCTACTTTCCTCTACATATCAGCCATATCCCAGACTACACATACTGTTATTAAACCAATGTCTTACTAAAACCCTACTTTCCCAAGCCATATAGTTAATTTCAGCCCATGGGATTCTCTTAATTAGTCTGCATATCACAAAATTCAGGTGTTCTGAAGGAGATCAAAGAACTCCAAATCTCTTATTCTCCCAAAAGGAGATAGAAATTTAAACTGTCTATTCCTAGTTCCAGTATAGGAAGAAGTTTGTGAAACAGATCCTTTTTTTTAAAAATCCATTAAGATGTTTGTAGTGATTAAAAAAACTTTTTAAGAAACATGCAGTGGATTATGTCCTTGTTGAAACACAAGAGTAGGGTTCTGACTACTCTGAAACCCCATTAATAGATTACAAAAGGCTTGACTGCCTTTAACAGTTTTCCAAATTAAAAACTTTACCCTGTTTTTTGTCCTGCTTCTTTTAGAATCTGGAAAGTTAATACTTAATAATTTACAAATTAAGAAAACTATTTCTCTTACACCCTTAACCAATATTACTTATAAAAAGTAGCTTTTGCAGTGTTAACTTACTTTTTAAACAGACAGTGAAATCCATCTACAAACTTTAGCTTTGGGATCTAATTAAACCCAAATTCATCTACCTTTGAAGTAATAAAAAAACTCCCTTAGCTTTCCCTCATCAGCCCTTGCAATCTTCAGGCTGCTTGGTGTATCTTTATCAGTATAAAGCTGCTGCCAAAGCTTCATGCAAAGAGAAAAAAAACTTAGTGTTTTTTACTCAGAGAAATCCCTTCTCTGATTCTACCCCCCCAAACTAACTCATGGAAGAGTCTCGCCCTGCTTTTCAGTTCCTTACTTAACAAGCTTAACTTAGAAAACCTTGCACAAATGGACACAGAGACAAACAGAACATAGCTTTACTGACCAAGAAAGAGAAAAGTTGAGATAAAAGCTACTTTCTTTTTTGGCTTTAATATCTCTCCTAGCTTGCTACTGTTACGTGACAGCAAGATTCCTTTTGACACACACCTTTGGCTGAAAACTAAGAGTAGGGCTTCTCTCAAAGGCCTCTTGGACAGTCTTAATAAAAATACCTAGTTTTTACTTAAAGAGTGCCTTTCACACACACTGCACTTAATTTATATGTAACCCCAAAAGCTTGAAAGCAAGGATTGCAACCTGAGAGATTCTCAGAGTATTGGCCTGCAGCATCTCCCTTTTTGAAACCCTAGTCCTGCAAGAAATTCAGAATATATTTCTGGTACTTTGGGGGCTTACCAAGCAATTGGGGTTTCATAAGCTGAATATTCTTAACACCCCAAATTTCCCAGGTGGCCCTTCATTGTGCACACAGGTTTTCTCTCTCATCCTCATATAATTTAGTTCAGAGGATCTTTTTCAAGTAGACACATCTATCTTACAGTTGCTTCTCAGTGAGAGTGAAAATCAGAAAAAACTGCAGCACTCACACTTAAAAGCAAACACACATATATGCTCACTGAGATAAAATATACTCACTGGTAAAAGGGAAAGTCAGCAATGCTACATCTTTCTCTAAGATGCCTCATATCTTTTGAGTCCTTTCCATCCTTGCTACCACCACCCTAAACCAGGCCCTGATTTAGTGCTTAGATTATTGATACTCCCCTCCTAACTATCCTCCATTACATCTACTTCTCTAATCCATACAGACTCAATTTGATGCATCTATAATCTCATTGATGTTGGCTCAGTCTTTAGGAAAATAAAAAGCAGCCCCTCTGTGCTTTCTCATTCTGTGTGGTTTTTGACCATGTCCTTCCATAAATTGTCTAGTAAAGAGTCTTGCTGGAGGCCAAAGTAATCTTCTTTATCACATACTTCTTTGCTTAAATTTCTTCTGTGACCTTATGTACTAACATACCAAATCCAAATTCTTCCCTCTGGCTTTTAAGGTCTTTTATAATCAGAATCCTTATGAGAATTATTAACTAAGTGCCTACCACATCCCTAAACTCTGTGCTAGCCTATGGGGAAACAAAGATGAAATAAGACATAAACAACACTAGAGGAATGCACAGTCCAATGGTGGAATAAGACGTATGTACAAATAACTGTGACACATGACAGAATGTGCTAAGTGAAGAAGAGAGCTCCAGAAAAGCTCTGGGAGACCATAGACATCATTTGCAGCTGAGGGAGGAAGGGACTGCATAGAAGGATTCATAAGTGAGTTGGAATCTGAATTGGGCCTTAAAGGAAAGGAGGACTGCCAACAAATGGAAATGAGGAGGGGAGAATAAAATATTGAAGAATCTGTGATGCAGTTTGTCTATAGTTCAGAGTCTGTGAAGGGTGCAGCCGTCTCTCTTAGAGTAGAGATAGGTAGGCTAGAGTCTAGTTGTAGTCTTGTACACCATGCTGAGGAGGCTGTACTATGCTTTATTTCTTACATGCTAGGGTGCCACTAAAGATTTTAGATGAGGATAATTGGTTTTATTAGGAACATTACTCAGGCAGCATTATGAAGGATAGATTGGAAATGGGAAAAAACTGGGAAAGCAAGATAGCAATTGGGGGACTGCCCAGCTAAGAGGTGATGCTGGGGTGGTTACATTGGGAGTGGAAAGGAGAACAGGTAGATACAAGAGACAGGTTGGAGACAGAATCAGCAAGATTTTGCAGTTAATTGTATGAGAGAGATAAGGAAGAAATATAGATAGATGCCTCCCATATTTCAAGACTAGATGGTTTGGAAAATATGTGCCTGGCATATAACAGGTGTTTAATAAATGCTCATTGATTAATCTGTAAAGTGGTAGGGTTGGACTTAGTAGCACTCAAGCTCATTCCAGCTTCAAAAGTACATGAATTTATGAAATATTTGAAAAATATTTAATACTTACTACTATTGACTTGGGAATAATTTAACAATCTCTATACAACTTGGTAGTCTGCAATGTTTGATATGGGTCATGATCATTCATTCAACAAATGTTTTAAAATACCTGTACTATGTGCAAGACATTGGTAGGCATTGAATTCTGGTCAGCAACTGAAAGACTTAGCTACCCTGATCAGTACAATAATCCATGACAATTCCAAAGGACTAATGATGAAAAAAATACTATCCACCTTGAGAGAAATGATGAATTCTAAGTGTAGATTAAAGCATATTTCTTTCCATTCTTTGTTTTTCTTGCTTTTGTTGCAGCATAGCTAATAAGGAAAAGTCTTGCATGACTTCATTTATATAATGGGTATCATGTTGTTTGCTTTCTCAGTGGGGAGGGGAGACGCTGGATACAGGGAGAGAATTTGGAACTCAAAATTTAAAAATGAAAGTTTAAAAAAGAAAAGAAAATTCTGATCAGTTTAGGACAGAGGTGAGACGATGCTTCTGAGAAAGTGTTCCATTCTTCTTTCAGCCTCACAACCCAAAGAGCGCCCTCGTTCTGCAATTCTTGTGCCTGATGAAACATCTGTGGCCCCATTGTTCTCCAACAGGAGGTCACAGCAGTGTGCCTCACTTTCCAAAAGTGTCTCTATACAGAATATTGCTGGGTAAGTTCAGATTTCTGGATGGAACATATGGCACTGGGATTATAATCAATAATATCTTGGTGGACACACCCTGTTTTCACCATGAATTTTGTGATCAAAATTGTGTGTGCTTGCTATGCATACTGAGTGGTGGTATTGGGGGAAATAAAAGTTATACCAGGCTATTGATGCTATTTAATTGCTCAAGGGTTGATTTTGTATATGGTTTTGGTTTTTTTTAATGTACTAGGATAATAGAACTACTTCCTTTGATGAACTTGAATTCTAAAAAGATACAGTAGATAAAATATGGGTAGCTAAGCCTATTTAAAAAAACAGCTTTTTATTCTGTGGCCAGATAATATTCTGAAATGCCATATTCGTATTTTATCTGAGAATAATTTACTTTTATGATCAGCAGTATTCTGAGGAGTGTCCATATGAAGATCAGTTTCATTTTGTAAATGAGTGCGAGGGGAGGAGGAGGAAGAGGTGTGATTCCAAGTTAGTAACCACCAAATCTCAAAACTTTTCTGTAGCCAAATTTCCCACTTTGCTTGGCCAAAGCTTTACAAAGTGCTGTACTCACTCCTTTACAGAGGTAGCTTTGCCTCCACTGACATTTCAGGCATTGGCTGCATAGTAATTGGCAAACGGTTGATTATGATGGTACTTATGATGTATGGGGCTTACCTGTCTGCCCACCAAGAAAATAAGCCATTTCACATTCAGGGCCCAAACATCCATCTACAGGGTAATGATTTTGGCTAACCTAGGGCTGGATCAAACTCCTTGACTTAAAAAGAAGTTTTTAATACTTAAGTCTCCATTTCCCTTATCATTCATGTGCTCATGCTTTGTAGTCTTCTCAACTTTTTCTAAGAGAGACAAGCAACCAGTTAGTATTTAAGGTCTCAACTTTGAAGTTACGTCATAAGGCCTTCTTTTCAAAGTTCTAATCTTCAAATTTTATTTGTTTTATTGGGCAGTTATTTTTAAATGTTTTTAGATAGGTCCTGTTTCCAAATTCCAAACTGTTTCTTAGTTTGGGTTAGAAATAATAGAAAGCAAGCATATTTACAGCAAATGTTTCAGAATATTTAATTGTCAGGAAGTAGGAAGCAGAGATGAAATGAGTTCACAGCAAGTTCCAAGCAGAGAGATTATTTCTGATGTAGTTATGGCAAGAAATTATTTCATTTTATTGCTGGGGGAGATATTCTTAATCCTCTTAAAAGCTGTAGGTGGGGTGGCTAGGTGGCACAGTGAATAGAGCACTGGTCCTGGAGTCAGGAGGTCCTGAGTTCAAATCCGGCCTCAGACACTTAACACAAAAACTAGCCGTGTGACCTTGGGCAAGTCACTTAACCCCAACTGCCCTCCAAAATAAAAAAAAAAGCTGTAGGTGGAGCATAGTTGAAAGACTTCTTTCTGTCTTGTCACTTTTTTCATTTTGGTTTGTAGCTGACATTGCATGTTGCTATGAATTTCACTTATGAATTGTTATCTTCAGTAAGACATAGTCGGGGTTTAGGGCCAGTTGAAATGGTTTTATAGTTAATTTTTCAAGTACTCTCTTTTTAAAGCAAGTTATAGTTTTTCTGAGAGTATTTGACATTATGTGCTTCCTTTTGTCCTCAGAGTTGGCAATGATGAGAGCATGGCAAACACCTGGAAATTCCTGTCCCATTCAACAGACTCTTTAAATAAAATCAGCAAGGTCAATGAGTCCACAGAGTCACTCACTGATGAGGGTAAGAGGATATGGTCTATGTTGGTTCATCTGCAGAGACATAGGAGTGTGTTCCATTGGCTACTCTGCAAAAGCAGAAAGTTGAGGCAAGGAGGGTGGGGGAGTGGACCTGCCTTCTCCTTACTCCAAGGAGGCCTGTGAGACCATGTCCATAAAACGTTAAGCTATTTATATTGCATTGGTGATCAGAAGCTTCCTATTTATTGGATAGTTTTCCATCATACATAAGTTTTACACAAAATGCAGTGGTTTTTCTACCCTCAGATAGTTTTAGCTATTTGGGAACATCCACCAGGAACATATGAAGTACCTAGGATTCTTTCCTTTATTCTTTGTAATTTTTTAAAGTTAAAAAAAATGGAGTGAAATTATGGATTAATTACTATTCACTTACATGATGCTGCCTCCCTTTGATCAAGTTCTGATTTCACTTTGACTATAATTATACCAAGAAAAAAGTCCTAGGAAATTTATTCCAGAATTCTCCCCTTCCTAATTAATCCTCTCCCTATATTATGTCATGGTAACAGTAAAGAAAACCCAAAGTGTTAGGGTCTTGAAAAGAAGTCCTAACATTGGGGGGAAACAGACATATAGACTTCTTAAGCTTTTCTAGCCTATTAATTCTGATCATTGAATTCTACTGTTTTGGGGGTAGGTACTGATATGAATGAAGGACAACTCATGGGAGATTTTGAAATGGATTCCAAACAGCTGGAGGCAGAATCCTGGAGCCGGATAGTAGATAGCAAGTTTTTGAAACAACAAAAGAAGGATATAGTCAAGCGGCAAGAGGTGATTTATGGTGAGACCCTTCATTACACTATACAACTGTTATTTTATTTGAGAGACCCCTGTGATGTTTCTGCAACTTTACAGCACATTATTATTCTCATGCAAGAGACTGAGGGAAAGAACTGCTTTGGAGTAGAATTTCTGTTCTTCAACTACTTTAGGTAACACTGAACCTAGAGAAGCATAGTAATCCACAAGAGAGATTGCAGAAACAGCCAAGACATCTAGGGTTGCTTAACACTAAGAACAAGGACATCTGATTACTCCTGATTGAGTACAGGCTCATCATCTGAAGCCACTGTCAGTCAAAAAAGGGAGACCAGAGCACACAGAGGTGTAGTTTAAGTTGAAAAGATTGAGTTAGAGTAAATAGAAAAAAAAAGTTCTTTAACTTCCACCCTTACTTTTCCCCCAAAAAAAGAAATTACCAGCACTTAGCATAGTTTGTCTGACAGTTATTAAATGTTTGTTGATTGACTAATAGATTATTTTCCCCCACCTAGAGTTGATGCAGACAGAATTACATCACATCCGCACTTTGAAAATCATGAGTGATGTATATAGCCGAGGAATGATGACAGACCTACTCTTTGAGCAGCAAATGGTGGAAAAGCTGTTCCCTTGTTTGGATGAGCTCATCAGTATCCATAGCCAATTCTTTCAGAGAATTCTGGAAAGAAAGAAGGAATCCCTGGTGGAAAAAAGTGAAAAGAATTTTCTTATCAAAAGGATAGGAGATGTCCTTGTGAATCAGGTGAGTAGTGGGAAGTATATAAGGTTCCTCTTCAGTGCCCATACCTTCAGCAGACTAGTCATGTGGACTAGTAAAGAAAAGTAGAAATTGGGGGAAAATTAAGTGGTGTTTCTCACTCCCCATTTTGCCCCACTATGAAAACTGTTTTTGCCTATAACTTTACTTAAACGACTATAAGGCTAAATGAGAAAATGTCCACAAAAATGCCTCAACAAAGCATATGGTGTTGCTGGTAATATTTTTAAGATGTAATGTGGATTCAGCATCATTCTTCCTCATATGAAATATGCCTGAAAAACTTTGATGCTTTCAAGTTATTTGCCACCAAGATGCATTCATTCAGTGGCTCGATTCAGACATGTACTTCTCCATAAACAAATATTTGTACAGAGTATGCTTGAGCCTGCACTTGAACAGAACATGCTCATCACCTAACCCAGATGCCTAGAACTCAGCCAGCTGCATTCCTTGTTCTGCACATTCTATGCTTATGACTTTGTGTCTTGAAAAATGGTGAATTAAGTGGATGTCTGTCCAGGAATCAAGGGTTCTTACTTCTGCTCCTGTGTCTGTGTGATCATCTCCCTCCACTAGGATCTTTCCCCCCTTTGCTGTCACCTCTCCTTCTTGTATCATTTAGTAAACCCTTTTTCTTGATTCCCCCCTACCTTGTTCTCTAACTTCCAGCAAATCTACTGGAGCCTCACTTTTAAAGGTCATTAACAGACTGTTGATCACCAGACCTAGTGATAACTTCTCATTCATTGTCCTCCATTGACTCCTCCTTCTTGCAACTCTTAACTCTGTTTGCTTCGCTTGTCTCATCTGTAAAATGAGCAGTAGAAGGAAATGCAAACCAGGGACCCAGATCAGGGTCACTAAGAGTTGGACATGACTGAACAGCTGTTCTATATTCACATGCATATGTCATATTGAAATCCTACTCATCCTTCAAGGCTTCCTTGGTTTTTATTCACAGTGCTATCCTGGTTTCCTTCTTGCCTCTGTTCTTCCTCTGTCACTTTGCTGACTCTTCATCCTTCCCTCTTCCCCTCTTAACTATCAGGATATTCCCCATGATTCAGTCTTTGACTCTTCTTAACATACACTCTCTCTATGAGCTTTCACTTGCCCTCATAACTTAAGTTTGTATACCTCTGTAAAGAAGCCCACATCTACATCTTTAGCACCCTAATCTTTCTCCTTATCTTCAGTCCTGCTTTTCTTATTGTCAGACATTTCCAATTAATAATAAGCAGTTATTTCAAACTCAACATAACTTTAAAAGCTGAGATCAGTTCCTTTCCATTTCCCTAAAAAACTGTTTCACTTACCCAACTCCCTAATTCTGTTACTATTTTTAATAGTGTCCAGACAGGCTTTGGAATCTTGGAATTGTCTTTGACTCTCCCCTTTTTCCTAAGCCTCTCATAGTCCCTCTTCTCCAGCTCCTTGCCCACCTGCTCTGCTCCCCATGCACACCTTGTGCTTTTGCTTATTTCATCTCTCTGGAGCACTCACTTGTAATTTCTTTCCTTAGGTGGCTGAGTAAAGTGATTAAATTCTTTTTGCCTCTGTTTATCCAGATGTCAGATGGATATTGTAAAGCATACCTTCTATCTCTATGAAAAGGTTGTTTAAGAGTCAGTTATATACTATCTCTACAGTGTTCTGAACACTGTTGAAGCAACATGACTGGTCTAAAGGATGTTATAACTTAACTTTTGTTATTAATAGCTCATATTCACACCAGTTTGCAAATGTAGAGATTTATCAGATGCTTTCCCTATGGCACCCTTTGTGAAGTAGGTAGGTAATGCAATACATTATGCTCATTTTACAGATAAGAAAAGTAAGATTCAGAGAAGGGAGATGATTTGCCTATGATTCCACATCCATTAAGTGTTAGATCCAAATCCAGATCTCCTGCCTCCTAGAAACTAGTACAGCTTATGCTTCTGTCTTCAATTGGAGCATCTGATTCTGTCCAAAATCACAAATACATTGGGACAGTCATTAAAAGTATTGACTTCAGATGGGCAGGATAACAAACCTTTTGTCAGTGGGAATTAGCTCTTTTAGCTTTTTGTCTGCACTTAATGGTTATTAAATGCTTAATCCGAGTGTCTCCAGAGTTCCTCCTAGTGAACTTGGCTTCCCAAATCACTTAACTGTTTAGTACTAATGTGTGTTGACTTTTCACAGCCATTGATAGTTTGCCATATTTGAGCAGAACTAAGTAGCTTTTTCTCAGATAGCTGTATATATAAGCAAATAGGAAGGTTTTTACGTTAAGAACTACAGTACCAATGGGGTGGCAGCATTGTCCTTCTCTGTTCTGGTGTCTGTTATTGAAACATTTGTTGTGTACTACAGTGATTCCCTTATATGTGTTCTCTCCTCTTTGTAGTTTTCAGGTGAGAATGCAGAGCGCCTAAAGAAAACATATGGCAAATTCTGTGGTCAGCACAACCAGTCTGTGAACTATTTCAAAGACCTTCACACTAAGGATAAGCGCTTTCAGGCCTTTGTAAAGGTGTGTATTGTCCCTCCCTTTCACATGAGCATGAATGCATAAAATCCAATAGATCAGAAACATGCAAGAGGATCTGTCTTTAGTCATTGTTTTCACTGTAGCCTTCTTTCCTTTTTCAGAAGAAGATGAGCAGTGCAGTTGTTAGGAGGTTGGGTATCCCAGAATGCATTTTACTTGTAACCCAGCGCATTACCAAATATCCAGTTTTGTTGCAAAGAATATTACAGTGTACCAAAGGTAACTTTCTCCTTTGTCTTTTATTCTTGTGGATTGTGTTCACTGTGTATAGTGTGTCTACTAAGAGCCATGAGCCACTGAAATAATGACTTAGCTCTCTGGTTGGTTAGAAGAGAGCTTTTGTTTTGTCTTCTTCTTGAGTCCATATTCTCTAGAGAACTTAATACTAGGTATGCTTGAAAAGCTTTGCCCAGAATATAAAGGTGGGTGCTAGAAAGAAAAAGGACCATATTATGTTTATACTCTTCTCTGATTCACAGCTTCTTTGGTTGCTCCAGAGCTTCCTTCTCTCTATGTGATTGATCTGTGTGGTCTCTTCGGTCATTGATGACCATTAGTTTTTCCAATAGAGTTAAAGGGTTCATATCCTAATCTCAAAGGTGCTGTCATATTCTTTATCACTGATTACATGCTTACAGTTATTTACTCTCAGTTACAAAAATAAAGTCTCTGTTCCTGCCTCCAAGGAAGTTATAATTCTAAAATTTGGTAAAAGGTAAGTTTAAAAATATGAACATGAAACCTGACATTTTTTCACCACCTAAAATTACTTGTTTTATGTTGTCTACTTTAGAATTCATTATGTTTTCAGTGTAATATAAAGTTTTTTAATTATTTTGTGACTCATTGGAGCATAAGAACAGAGCCTTGAATTGTCTAGGTGAAGTAGTTATCATTATTGCTCTATGTTAACACAAATGTGAAAAAAAAAATAGTATCAGAGTATGGATGGTGGATTAGGAAGGTAGGATTCTCCCCCTTTTTAACTTAATCTAAAGCAGCGGTTCTCAACCTGTGGGTCACAACCCCTTTTGGGGTTGAACGACCCTTTCATAGGGGGTCACTTGACCTAAGACATCAGAAAACACATTTTTCCAACGGTCTTAGGAACCTGAGACACTGCTCCTCTATCCGTCTCCAGGTGGGTCCGCCCACATGCAAATACGCCCACATAAGAGTATTAAAGGATGGGCATTAGGAAGGTTGAGAACTACTGATCTAAAGGAAGGAAGTAAAATAAGTCTCTACATTTTCTCTTTTTAAGAAAATGACTTAGAACAGGAAGATCTGGCCCAGTCTCTGAGCCTGGTGAAAGATGTGATTGGAGCAGTAGACAGTAAAGTTGCAAATTATGAAAAGAAAGTTCGTCTCAATGAGATTTACACCAAGACAGACAGCAAGTCAATTATGAGGATGAAGAGTGGACAGATGTTTGCCAAGGAAGATTTGAAACGAAAAAAGCTTGTTCGAGATGGGAGTCTTTTCCTGAGGAATTCAGCAGGGAGGTTGAAAGGTAAGACATCTAAAAAGCCTGTATGTTTGTCAAAACCAGACTGTGTTAAGAGGAGAGGGAAGTCCCAAACCCACCTTTCTAGAGATCTGTGCTGTCTTGTCTTCTTTTTCTTGATGTAGATCATATCAGGTAGATGCATGGATACCGGTGCATTCAGAGAAAAACAAAACAGCAGATTTAGTTCACGTGTAGTAACCTTATGCTGTTTTGCTCCCCCAAAATCTCTGGCTTTCTTAGCTATAGGAAGTCACCATGTTATGAGATGACTACTTTTTTCCCTTAGTCGTGTGTGTGTGTGTGTGTGTGTGTGTGTGTGTGTGTGTGTGTGTGTGTGTGTGTGTGTAAGACTGTATTCAGAGACTAAATAAAATGTGCATATATCATAATTTTATATGTACAATTTTTATATAGTCTTTGAAATATATGCCTCTTAGCTCAGAGAACCTTCATATGTTTATAGTCAGTATATCCCATTTTTTAGCCAAAGGGGCAAGTGTAAAGGGATGTAAAGCCAATCAGCAGTAGATTTCTGAGAGAATGCTACTGTGAGGAGCTTTTAAGATTCGGATTACATAGTATTAGTGAACACTCAGTTTATTCCATTACAAATCTTCATTCAGTACAATGTTCACAGTTTCAACAGTT
>CM053598.1:101939998-101950541 GCA_028646575.1 Pseudocheirus occidentalis | reverse complement strand
TTAGGAAGATTTGAGTTCAAATCCTGCCTCACTCACTTAGTAGTTTTGTAACCCGGGGCAGTCACTTATCTGTTTGCCTCAGTTTCCTCATCTGTAAAATGAGCTGGAGAAGGAAATGGCAAACAATTCCAGTATCTTTGCCAAGAAAACTCCAAATTGGGTCAAGAAGGGTCAGAGATAACTGAAAAAGAGACTGAACAGCAATAAAATAATCTAACTTTGTCCAATTACTTAGAACCTTCACAAAATCATGGAAGTTTTAAACAACAGAGCCGGGATTCAAACCAGGTCATCAGATGTCAAATCCAAATGCTATTTCCACTAAAGTACAAAGGAAAAATGGAACATCTTTTATGAATTTTGGGAAATTTGAGCACTAGATTGCATTATTCTGTCTTCTGGGCTATAGGGCACAACTGAAATGTTTTGAGTTCTTGTCCCCATCCATTCTTTTGGGTCAAGATATACCAGTTATTAAAAGGAATAAGCAGAACCCGTAATTCCCACCAGCAATCATGAAGCATTCTAATTAGTTAAGAGGCAGTCTAAAATTAAAAAATAGGCAAATTAGCTCTCTTTACAGGTGGGGGGGTATGTGGGAGGGTGTGAATATCAAATTGACAAAAGAGTGCTCTGACTGTAAAGATGTCACTGTCATCAGGGAACAAAGGAAGAGCAGGATAACAAAGCAGGAAGGTGAGGGGTGGGGGCAATGTTGAAGCCTATTACTATCACAGGCTCTAAGTTAAACATAACAAACCTCAGTTACAGAATAGCTTAAAAAGTTACAGTATGACCAATCTGCACTAAGCAGAGCTCTCTCCTTTTTGGGGGAGTGGGGGGTGGGGGTAGGAGTAATGTATTTTCCATTAATTCCAACCCCATTCTTGACATTTCTGAATATTATTAAATTTTTCTTTGTTTAGGTCCACCTAGTAAATGTATGGGGTAAGAAGGGAAAATAAAGAGGTGCCAGAAAAAAGGAGCAAATGGTGGTGTCAGTAGTATAAATGGGAATGAGGAAGGAGGCCCAGATACAGCACACTCTGACCCCAGGGTCTAAGAGGATCAGTGATGTGAGCTGGAGTTTACAGTTTGATGAAGTTCAGAATGAAAGCTCTAAAGACAAGGGAAAGACTGTTAGGAGCAGGCTTGAGACGGAGCAGAGTCCCTGAGAAGTCTCGGGTTGGCAGGGAACAACATTGGATCTTTTACACCCTCTGGCACCCGTTCCCATCCCCCACCAAATACATAAACACATGAGCACAGAACCCAATGCAACAACACTTTAAACAACGACTATCCTACAACCTCTTATTTCCTTAAAGCTGTGTTGCAATATCAGTCTTGTGACACAGCTTTCAAGTACAAAAAGGAGCTCTTGTAATAACTTTATTTCCCCATTTGAATTAAAGTACAACACTAACTCTACCTGTCAGTCTTTTGGTGGAACTGGTATTATCTAGTATACGTTCTGAACTATAAAACCAAATCTGAAGGAATTCCATTTGAAATGCATAGCCCTTTCTCCTATAAGGCTAAATGTTTAAACTTCTAGCACTCTGTCTTCCCCCCCCCCCCCCAAGTACAGAGAGCAGGCCAATTTCAATTATCCTAAATAAGTAGTCTTAACAGTAGTCAGATGGGAATTGTATGGCCACTGGCATATCACTGAACTAGAATAATGTGTCGACAGAGCCCAGGTATCCACACACACATACATTCAAGAGCCTAACATAGCAACCTTGAACATCCATGGAACACCAGTCAGCATCGACCATTCTTGGTGGTTCTACCAGAAAATTTATGAAGTAGTTACAAGTTACCGGCACAAGTACATACAGAATTTGTTTCTGAAAACTCTCTAGACTTTTCCCCACACCCAAATAAATCACCAACAAAGTTATACTAAAGGAGAAGACAAGGCCTTAGAACTGGGGAACACTAACCTAAAGAACAAGGACTTTTCTGTCAAGGAACACCTATGGAAGAATGAGTATATCTGGTCTTACTTGGTTCTGTGTAAAGAAAAAAAATCACCAGATTACTGTGGCAGAAAACAAAACTAAACAAATATATTATTATTTAGAAAATTGTGCCTGAAATTTCTGCCTTTACTACCATTCCACTGAAACAGAAGTTTATTATTGTTCAGCTAGTTGTTTTTGTTAATTAAAAAAAAAATCTTCCTAAATCTATTCACTGTTAAAATAACCAAAAAAGGCCTATTTTAAAAAAAAAGACTGGAGAAAAACTGACAACGAACATGCACACGGAAGGCATTACTTACTGCAAGTTTCCAGGACAACTCTGTTGACTTTTCTGTATTCATAGGAGAGACCTCTGTTCTCTATTTTAACCACATAAGTTACAATTCAAAGCAACTGCCTGTGGTTAATGTATGTTTTCCATACATAATTATGGTATTAAAGTACTGACTTCTAATTCAAAGAAACAACATCTTGAAGAAACAAATGCAAGTATCAAGTCTTAGAATCTCTACAAATTGCCTAATGTTACCAAAAATCCCTGACTCATTAAACATTTTCAGTAAGGAATGAGAGAACAAAAAGCTATGCAAGAGGCATGCCCCACCCCCAACAAATAGAACAGGAGCTCAAAGTAAAGAAAATAGGCAGAAAGAATGAGACTTAGGGCGAAAAAAACCAAACCTAGATTTCCCACAAGCCTTAATATTCTCACAGATAAGATAGTAAGGACAAATATTCGATGATCTAGCAGAATATATGGGTTTTGGTCTCAATCAGTGGCAAAGTATAAAGGACAGGAAGAATACCAACCAGTGTGTTAAAATGAATGGCAGGGTGAAGATATGAGTTGATGGTTGAAAGGAAGAGAATAGGGAGGGAAAAAGCTTACTCTGTCAGAAGTCGATGAAGCTTCTGATACCCCCGCTCTAAAGCCAGGCTTGCTGGAGTCTCTCCTTCATTATTGTGTATGCTGAGAGCTCCTCTTCCACCTGGCTTCTGTAACAGAAACCAAGTTAACCTCAGCAGTCCCAGTCTCACAGCAAAATGCATTAATGTTTCCCGTGGGCCACCATCTACAAAGAAATGAAAGAAAACAAACAGTGGGTTAAATAAATATCACATCCCAAATTCATGAACAAAAACCCAGGTATTTGTTTTAAGCTCCTCACACACAATTTTACCATGGTTGACATGAAATGGGCTCCTACTCAACACTTTCCAAAGTTAGGTACTGAAGTCACAAAGAAGAGGAAGAATTCTCCTGAAATATTCAACTGTCTATCAGAAAGGCAATCATTTAGTTCACTAACCTGACTCCCAATTGTTTAATCATTTGGTGCAAACAGTCTCCGCATCTTTAGGGGTTACTCCCACCTGCTGCCACCTGCCCCCCTATCCCACTAAAAGGCTCAATTACTAAATAGTGTGGCTGCAGCCCAACAAAACGAGAAGCCAGGGGGTAAAAGGATTTAAGACTTAGAGAGGTATATTCTTGGGGGTGTAATTACACTTAAAAAGAACACCCAGTCAGGAGCTGGCAAGTTATATATTAAAAACAGGTTCTACTCGTTAAAGTACAAACAGGTATTTTCTTCCCACATTAAGCGTGAATCAAATTGCTGGCACTGCCAGCTTTTGTGTTTAATGAGAGAAAAAAAATGCTTCTCCAGGCATAACAAGAGAGGCTAACTTTAAGGTACAACAAACTTAGATTTGAACAAAGGAAGGAAAAACTTGCTCATTTCATCATTACGGGCCTTTGCCTTTGTGGAATATCATCTTTTAACCTGTGTTGTAGATTCAACTAACAGATAAGATTTTTTCTGGCAATGGTAAATGAGTTATTTTCTTAAGTTTAAGACATCGTTACTTAGTCTCTGACAGAAACATTCAAATTCAAAATTATGGGCTACTAGAAGGACAATAATGCCTGACCTAGATTAATGACTTTTAAGCATTTGAAGGGGGGGGGGGTGTCATGAATCCCCACTGGCAATCAAATGAAGCCTATAGATCCCTTCTCAGAATCAGGTTTTTAAATGCACAAGTAGATTACAATGAAAATCAATTATATTGGAATATAGTTATCAAAATCAGGCTTGCTTAAGCAGAACTTGCCCTGCCCCACCTAGTTTCCATAAAACCCCTGAATAGCCCTGATCTCAGTGAAGGTCTGACCCTGGAGTTCCTAGAGCTACTCTGAAGCACAAACCAAGGAGTTTCCGTGTACACATTGTATAATCTTATAGCAAGTCCTACAAGCGGCTTCTTGGCAACACCATCAAGGAGTTGCTTTTCTTGTTATGGCTTGAAAAACATTATGCCCGAGGCTCACTGACTACATCCTTGGTTATACCCCTTCCCTGCCCTTTCCCATTCCCAAATTAGTGGTGCTAGTTCCCCAGTGAGAGGATGGGAGGGCTGCTTCTCTTCCTGTCCCTATCTCCCTTTTCTTTGACTTTCTCCAGTCATACCACATTCATTTTCTTTTGGAATTACCCATAAATATCCTGAACAAAAAGCCCTAAAGATTTCAACATTGTTTGGCCTATCTAATTCTGCAAAGTTCTAGCAATAGTCTCTACCACAAAACTGAGTATCTATGTATTCAGTTCTGAGATGATTTATCTAAGATAAGCTTGTTTTTAATATATAAGCTAAGATAAGATAAATTTGTTTAAATAAAATATTCCACAAGATCTTTTGGAATGTGAAACACTGTGTAACTTGAAGGAGAAAAAAAAAACCTAATTTAAAAGGAAAAAATTCTTTCTACCTTTGACGATGACTTGGTTTTCATTAATACTATAAACACCAAAATCCATATAGATTTTAAAAATATTTTGAATTGAAGGCAATTTCTCTAAACAATAATTTTGAGACACAATAAAAATCACCACTGAAATTTGTCTTTTGTCTCTTCCTGAAACATTTTTCCTCCTTCCCTTCCTTCCTTCCTTCTAGTAGATACCTGCAAGCCCAATCCCACTACTGAAAGACATTTTTCTGTTTCCAACTTGGACCAGTTTGCCCTTCCTCAGGCATCCTGGTTCTCTCACCTTTCCAATCTTCCACTCCCATGGGATTAATGTATCAATGCTGGACTTTAAATAGGGACATGTGATCTGCGTTAGCCCTCCCTACAGTTCAGAAATCCCAAGTTCAAGCAATCCACAAGCCTCAACCTCCCTAGCAGCAGTGATGACAGGTGTGTGTCACCATGCCCACCCAGAAACAATTTTCTAAAAGGAATCTCTGTGAAATTGGCAGCTAGGTGGGATACTAGATAGAGCACTGAACCTTTCTAGTCAGGAAGACCTAAATTAAAATCCGGTCTCAGTTTCTAGCTAGATAACCCTGAGTAGTTTACTGAAACTTTGACTGTCTCAGTTTCTTCAACTGTGGAATGGGGACAACAGAACCTATGTCTCAGACTTGTTGATTGGATCAAATGAAATGATAATCGTAAAGCATGTTGCACAGTACCTAGCAGACAAGAGGCATGTAATAAATGCTTAACCTAAACAAGTAGTTTTCAGAAGAAATCAAAGCTACAAGTCATATGAAAAATGCTCTTAATATCTGATAATTAGAGAAGTGCAAATTAAAAAAAAAACTGAGGGGATGGCTAGCTGGCTCAGTGAATAGAGCACTGACCCTGGAGTCAGGAGGACCTGAGTTCAAATGTGATCTTAGACACTTAACACTTACAAGCCGTGTAACCTTGGGGAAGTCGCTTAACCCCAACTGCCCTGCCTTCCCCCCTTCCAAACAAAAAAACAAATCTGAGCACTACCTCATACCTTTCAGACTGGCTAATATGACAGAAAAGGAAAATGACAAATGAATGCTGTAGATGTGGGAAAACAGGGACACTAATGCACTGCTGGTGGAGCTGTAGACTAATCCAACCATTCTGGAGAATAATTCAGAACTGTCCCCCAAGTTCTGTGCATACATTTTAAAACTGTGCATACCCTTTGGCCAAGCAATATGACTACCAAATTTGTAACTCAAAGAGATCAAAGGAAAAGGACCACTATGTACACAAATGTTTATTGCAGCTTCTTCTGTGGTGGCAGGCAACTAGAAACTGAAGGGATGCCCATTAACTGGGCAATGGCTGAATAAGTTGTGATATACGCATGTGATAGAACACTTTGTGTTACAAGAAATGAAGGGGATGGTATCAGAAAAACCTAGGAAGACATATAAATTGGTGCAAAGTAAGCAGAACATTGTACACTGCAACAACAATATTGTAACAGTAACCAACTATGAAAGACTTAGCTACTCTGATCAACAGGATGACTCACAACAATTCCAAAGGGCTCATGATGACAAAGGCTATCCACCTCTAGAGAGGGAGAGAGAAACTAGGAAAGTGACCTTATATAAGCAAGCCGGTCACTTCACCAGAATTTTATTTTCCTTATCTTTAAAATGGCGATAACAATATCTAACAATTACCTCACAGGACTGTTATGAGGATCAATTAAGAGAAGATACATAAAATCATTATAACAAAAAAGTAGAAACCCTAACTTTCTTTGTATTACAGTCCTTGACCAGACCTCTCTCTCTCTTCTCTCTCCCTCCCTCCCCCCCATCCCTCTCTCTCTCTCTCTCTCTCTCTCACACACACACACACACACACACACACACAATTATAGGACTCAGAGGTGGAAGAGACTGTAGAAGTTATAAAAGTATTCAGAAAATATTGTGATTAATAACATGATAACTGTTTAGTTCAGCTGGCATAGCTAACATGCTAAATTAACTAATGTGATTTAAACGAACAGGATTCAGTAGAGGTGCCATTGCAAAGTTAGAATAATCATGAAATGTGAAAACATTTTTATAACTAAATCAGGCAAAGGTCAATATGAATTAAGGAGGGATTGCTAAGGAAAAGAAATTAGATAAGGAGATATTTCTAGTTAGGTAAGGCTAAAAATGAACACTTACATCATCAACTTATGCCTCTATGTGATGTAGAAATTTTCATTTCAAATGTGTGAGAGATATACTAACATATAGCCTGAGATCCAGCACACCAGGCACATCCAGCACACTTAAGAGCTTTAGCCTAAAAGAGCAAAAGGGCCTTCTATAGCTCAAATATTAGAATGATTTTTTTCAGTTAGACTTGGAGTTGAGATTACTTTATTTCAGGCCAAGGAGAAATACATAATTATTTGTTAACAGTGGATGAGCCAGCTGGCAGGGCTTACTTTTTTTTTTTTAAATGATTTAACCTTTTGGCTTATTATTCTTACCACCCCCACCTTTGCCTTTTTATCTATGATATATGAAGACAAAAGCTGATCACCAGAGCAGCTGAGACTAATAGACTTTCCACAGAAAACTGCCAAACTCACTTAAAATTCACCCCTCCCTTTCCACCCCCCCCATATACACATACCATCTCCTCACAAGGTTTGGGATGCCATTAACCAGAAACAAATAACCAGCAGTGACTCAAAAGATAAATTCTGAAAGCCAAGATATAGAGAATGCACATGCTGTTCTTTGTACTTCACTTGGTCTGTTTGATCCTGGATCCTGTCTTGTCTTTTCCTTTTCTCTTTGTGGTCAGTATTACCCCATGAAGATCAGGTCATCTTTTGGGATTAAACAACACCACGGCCAAATGAGAATGAAACATTCCCCACATGATGTTTCTGGTACTGAGCAGTCTCTGATCTCCCTATATAGCAAATCTTCCATGGAAGGATTCTACAGGATCATATCAAGCTGACCACTGCTGTGAACAGCCCTTCTGCATGAAAAGTGCTGGCTTCACTCAGCTCGTCACTATTGTCACAAAGGAGAACTAATGAAGGTGTATTATGAACAGCTCAGTGAGACATGGGAATACCAGTCAGTGCAGGTTTCCTTTGCTCCACCACTTATTTCTGGATTGAATCTTTATCATTAATATATTTCTTTCTAGAAATATAGAGCAAGCTACTATAGAACATCTTTTTTTTTACACAGCTAGAGATTAAGGAATATTTATAAGGTTTTTAATAGTATTCTTTTAAGAAACAGCTTTTAAAAACCTTCAATAATAAGAGGAAAAAAATCCAATTTCATTTATCCACCCCTGCTTCCTCAACATGTGAAGCCCAAAGCTGTTCTTTTCTTTGCACACCAGGCCAGGATATCCAACACTCACATAGCTCCTGTCTCTCTACAGAATTGCTGGGATCAGTGATGTTTGCAAAGAAAGAGACTTTCAATCTGAAACAACCACTCTGCTGTACTTCCCTGATATTTCAGGGAAGATGGGACTCCAAACTCTCACATTAGGCAAAACAGAAATTCAACCCTCTTCACCATGAAAGCAAAATCACAGCAGATTAAGATAAGAAAATGCTACAACACAATGCACGACCTTTTTATTACCAATACTACGTTTCATAGTTTTAAATGCACTTTCACAGATATTTTATATTTAATCTTTACAACAATCTTTACAGAAACATCCTCAGTTTTATTTCTTCTATTTTACAGATAAGGAAAATAAGGTTCTGAAAAGTTCAGTGGTCATGTGCTAGGATCCTAGGATCATTCATTTAAAACTAGAAGATGCCTCAGAAGTCATAGAGTCCACCCCCCTCATTAACAAATGAGGAAACTGAGGACAAGAAAGGTGTAAAGGTAATGGAAATTTGAAGATCTTCCCTGCTCCTTAATAGGCCTAAGAGAATTCGAAGATCTTCTCTGCCCCTTAACAGGCTGAATGTAGTCACATGGAGCCTGTGGTGGGAGGAGTTTGATGACCAGGCAGAGCAGGAAATGAGTCAGAGAAGTTAGCAAGAAGGAAGAGAGAGGAGACAGGGAAGCAGACAGCTAGGATTGTGAGTGTTTGTGCAAAGGCCCAAGCAGGAAGAAGGTTTTGGGATGCTGTCACTTCCTATAATGATAACATGTATTAATTTCTTTGTGGCTATGATGGATTCAGTTATCTGGTGTTAGGATTTGGTGTTTTGTGTCTGAATGTTTTGTTTCTGTCTTCTATATGGAGAGCCTGTTATATTATGTAATTCAGAACTATGTCGGCATATTCATAGTCACTACTGGTGTTGTGAGATACAAGAGAGTAAATGACTTGGAGTCATGAAAAGTTGAATTCAAATTTTGCCTCTGTTATTAGCTGTGTGACCCTGGACAAGTCACAACCTCTCAATCTCAGTTTTCTCATGTGCAATATGTAGAGCAATGAATTTGGAGTTAGGAAGATGAGTTCAAATCACTTAAAAGATCTGTTTCCCTAGGCAAGTCAAGTATCTTGTTTTCCTCAGTTTCCCCAACTGTAAAATGAAGATAATAATAGCACCCACCTTCCAGGGCTGTTGTGAGGATCAAATGAGATGATTGCGTCAAGCACTTAGCTAGCTGTCTGGCACACACTAGGCACTATATAAATGGTAACTATTATTATTAAAATGGAGATTATAATATTATTTCTTCAGAGGGCTGTGAGTATTAAATGTAAAGTACTCTATAAATCTTAAAGTACTATATAAATTTTAGCTATCAATATCATTATTTTTATAGGAAATAATGGAAATTTCTTTGTGCTACAATGGGAAACAAGATTATGGATTATAATAAATATTTATTTTCAAGATGATGGAAAAATGGGGAAATTTTTACATATCCTAAGGCTAGAGATAAATTTCAGATGAATGATAAGTGATAATTGATTGCCTGATGCTAACACATAATTCAGTGTGAAATTCCTTCCCTGAAATGCATATCACACTGTCATATACTACATATTTGCATTTTTGTAGTCACAATTGACACAAGTTAAGCACAAATGAATGTTAAGAGCTATGTATGATTTCTATACCAAAGACACATTAAGCTGACGTCTACAAGGCTGGAGCACATGAACTCATGCAAGAATTCAATTTCATCACTTAGTCCTACACACACAAATGCATGCAGTAAAACTGGCTCATGGTTTTTAGGAACCTAGATAACCTGAAACCCATCAGCCACCAATGTTGGGTGATGAAGTGTTAAAGATTTTGAAAATAGGACCATTCTACTTATTTCTCTTTTAGAACTAGCTGAAAAGATGGATAGCATTTAATTTATTTGATTTCGTTAGTTCCTACAAATGAGCTTTATATATAGGAGGTGAATAATAAATGCCCCCTTAAATAAACTGATTCTGAAGAAGGGAAGTTAGAGAGGAATTTCATTTTTTACCCTTACCAAAAGTATATATTTTAAAACAAATTCTATATGAAATCACCTGTTCCATCAAAATTAACAACCAGATATAAAAGTAACTGAGTAACTCTAGCAGTTCCTTAGAAAAATTAATGTATTTTAATCAGAAACAGCTGCCTTACTAGGGTAGCAAAAAAAAAAATCAGGTATGTAAGTTCTAGTCTAGAACCAAAAATCACTGATAGGACACTAGCTATTCCAAAATAGCATTTACAATCCAAAATTCCATGTCAAACAGCCTTATACTGGAGTAGCTGCTGGACTTTTAAAAGCTTAACACCTTAAATTCCAAGAAT
>CM053598.1:101917235-101939898 GCA_028646575.1 Pseudocheirus occidentalis | reverse complement strand
AACAAAGGACAAAAAGTGGAATAAACAACCTTTTAATCCATTTTATCTGCACCTTGGGAGAATTTACCCAGTCCAAACATGAACTACCTATGCACTCCTAATTTCCTCAATAAGGTATGAATCAAACTTGTGGGTTGGTTCCAATTTCACTGCTGAATTGTTACCAATTTGTTTTAAAATTACAAAATTTCAAACATTAAATGGGGGTAAACTCAAAGAACTACATTTTTTTAAAAAATGTATATAACTAACCCTTGTGAGGATCACAAGATTTTTCCCTTGGCTTTCAAAGTGTCTCAATGAAGTCACTCACTCTAAAACAAAAATCCTGTAATAATTTCATAAGGGAGACAATTCCTAAGTCTTCTGAGACAATCCATTCCAAAGGACACTTCTAAATCACTTGGTATTCTCTCCTTGCAGATAACACAAGCACCTGGGTCAAAAACCTTAACAAATCTAATAACTAAAAAAGCAGAATAAGAAAACTTAACAGCTAGAACAAAGGCTGATTTAGAACCATCTCCTTCTATAGAGGAGGAAAACAAACCACATTCAGTGACTAAGATAACAAAGCTAGTAAACAGTAGAGTACAAGGTCCAAAGAATTTAAAGCTCAACTGGATCCTGAAGATCCTCTCTAGAGGCAGGGAGGAGGTAAAGTGAATAGAGAGTGCTGGGCCTGGAGCGGATATAAAAATAGATTTTATGCACATCAGCATTGAGAAAAAGAAGAATCACAGAATCTCAGAGCTATGAGAGACTTATAACACCATCTAATCTAACCCATACCTGAACAAGGATCCCCTCTACAAATTCTAATAAGTAGTCATCCAGCCTTTCCCTGAAGACATCCTGTAAGGAAAAATCCAATGCATCACTATAAAGATAGGGACAGATCTTGATTATGTCATCCACCACGCTGGCTGTCCATCCTAGTTTCATGTCATCTAACACATCTAACTAGCATAGATCTATATACCTTTATACAAATCCATACTAAAAACACAAAACTACTTAGAGCCAAGTAAAAATCCACAGGCCATTCTACTACTCAACATTAACCCCATAATTATTCAGAATCCAGTTAATCAACTTGTCACAAATACACCCAACTATACTATCATCTAGCCCACATTTCTGCATCTTAATTCACAAGAGCAAATGTGCATTCATTCATCAAACAGTTTGCTAACATCTGCTATCTGTGTCTGCACAATTTCCCTAAACAGTCAATTTAGTAACCCTGTCAAATGATGAAAAGAGATTACTAGGTTAGCATAATTGCTAACATCAGTAAGACATCAGTAGCTAGACATCAGTAAGGGCCAATATGGCTACATCAAGATCATTGCTTCCCTTTTAAGATGCTCATTAAGTCATCATTTTATTAATGCATTATAGAATTAACCCAGAAATCTCTATCAAGCTTCTAAATTTGTAAAATCTATTCCCCTTTTTGGGAGAGAGGAGGAATTGAGACATTTGACTTCTTCCTGTCCTTCCTGACACCTCTCTCTTTATAAATACTCTTTTCAGGATCACTGACAGTGACTCAAGAATCACTTTACTTTTTTCAGTAATCTGGGATGTAGTTCTTTCTGACTTGTTGGCTTCTATTCATTTAAGACAGTTCATTGCTCTTTTACTATTTTCTCTTTTATCTTGTGTTTCTAGTCCATATTAATTATTATTTTTTGCCACTGCAAAAATCATTATACTTATCAGAGAAAAAAGTATCTGAAGAACTGAGCAGTTCCTCTTTTTGCTATATATTTTCATCCTCTCATTCATACCTTAACTCTTCTTTGATCTTGCTTTTATCTCTAGAACAGATTTTTAAAAAATATATATTTTTTGGTCCTTGACATTCATGAACAGTCTCAATATATTCTCAGCATTAGGGTTTTTGATACTATTCTTGCAAGGCTATCCAACTTTTTTCCCTTTGTATCGTTCCAGTATGTGCCTTTGTTTCCACTCTCTATTACAAGATGTCCTTTGAAATAAAACTTAGGCAATGAGTTCCCTATGCATCCACATTCGTCTCTTTAGACAGTTATTTTTTCTCTTTCAACATTGTTGTTTCAATCTGTCATTTTCAGAATTTCATTCTTAAGAAATTACCACTCTTACTAGTTGGACTTCCACAGTATAATTCTTAGGCCAAACAGTTCTACCTATCCTTTCTTTGAACTCTGAAAATATCAAGTGCATGTCAGATCATGCCCAGTTTTCTTCTCCTTCTTTATAATGAAACAGAAGGTATGATTATACACCCACTACGAAAGAATTTTAGAGCTCATTTCATCTAGTTCTACCCCTTTATTCAACACATGAGAAACAGGCCCAGTGGGGTGAAATGACCTACTTAAGATGATAGAACTACAGCAAGTTAGCAACAAAGCCAAGACTAGCCTAAGACACTTGCCTCCCACTAAACTGGACTGTAGTTTTACTAAGAAATTCCTCTACAGTCACAGCAACATGCAGAAACCCTGAATATATACAAACATGCACATTCATTACAAATTCAAGTTTTATTCCAAGAGAGGCATTTACAAACTAAAGAATGATTAAAAATTGTACCTGATAAGATATATGTTGATACTTCACGTAAAAAGTTACTAATGACTTTCTTTTAAAAGTCAATGTCAAACCTAACAGTCTTCTTTTAATCCTTGTCCTATCTGAACTTTTTGTAGAGTCTAAAACTGCTGACTACCCCTACCTTCTGCAAACACTCCGATTCTTTCCATTTTATAACGCTATCTTCTTTCCTACCCATCTGCTAGGTCCTTTCATGTTCCTTGATAGTTCTACTTCAGTTTCCCACTATTAAGGAGGGGTATACAGGGCTTGGCTCTTTTTTTCCGGTCACTTTACATTATGTCTCTTGAATATTTTATCTTTCATGCCTTCAAGTAGCTCCTCTATGTATATCAGTGGTTCTCAACCTTCCTAATGCCTTGACCCTTTAACAGTTGTATGTGGGTGTGTCTGCATGTGAGCGGACCTGCCTGGAGACAGATGGAGGAGGTTCCTAAGACCATCAGAAATATGTGTTTTCCAGTAGTCTTAGGAGACCCCTGAAACCCCTGTGAAAGGGTCCTTCAACCCCAAAGGGGTGGCGACCTACAGGCTGAGAACCACTGATGTAGATGATTCTAAAATCCACCACCTTCAGCCCTGACCTCCTTGCTGAACTTCATTTCAATATCTAAAGGTCATTTATTATTCAAAAATGTTTTACCTCTATATTACTACCAGGACTCTCAAGCTCAGCATGTCTGTATCTGTCTAACTATCTATCAACCTACCCATCCACCCATCCATACACCCATCCATCCATCCAAGTCCTCAGACTGAATTCTGGTACTAGACAAGTTACTTAATATCGCTCAGTCTCAGTTTCCTCACCTCTAAAATGGGGGTGATAGTATTTATACCACCTACCTTTCAGAATTCAGGGTTGCTGTGGGGAAAGTACTTTCTAAAGCAACAGGTGCTCCCTAATGTCTCTGTGATAAAATCTAAACCCTTCCAACTGGCATTTAAAGTCCTTCACAATCTGGCCCCAGTCTATTCTTACAGGTTGATTAAACATTTTTCTCTCATACACTCTAGCTGCCCAAAAAGAAGAAAATGATTAAATAAATTGTACTACATAATGGAATGGAATACTTTCTTGCAATAAAGACCAATGCATATGTACAATACAAATAAATTCAAAAAAGTAACCATAAAACAATACAAAAACAAAATTAAAAAAAAGTCAAACCAGAAGAACAAAGTACAAACTAATAATGCTCATTCTCAGAGGAAAAGTGAATAAAAATGGAAAAATAAAAAATCCTGATCAGGACTTATGAGAGTGACTAGAAAATTATTACGCATTGAAATAAATTAAAATACAAACAACTATTAAGCAAGTTTAGTTGATTATTAATGTTAATAAAAATAAACCACAGTATTAAGGTAACACCTTAGATGGGTTATTAAACAAATTATCCCAATTTTAAAAGCGGCACACCATAAAAGACAAGTTCTGAGGCAGACCAGCAGACATAACCACATGCCCTGCTTGGTTCTATTTGTCCTTACCATTCTGAGCTGGGTCTGTTCCGAGCACGTTCCATTCTTGAGGCAGTTTGAGGTGTCGGAATGCCAGTGCTACCTTCTCATCTAGAGAGTTTACATCCCCAGAGGGTGGTCCTGATCGGTCCAGAAACCTGGTGAAGTTCAGAGCCTGCTGGTTACCGGCGCTGGTTGCCAGGAACTGGGCTGCATCATATACTTCATCCTGAATGAAGCGAAAATCTTCCTCAGCCACCACAAAAACAGGGAGGCCCTCTTTGGAAGCACAGAGCAGGACCTTCACTGTCTCACAGCAGTCGTGACCTGCCCAAAACACCAGATCCAAAAAAAAAAAAAAAAACCAGCATTAGAAGGATTACGGTCAAGAGGACTCCTAACATATGACATACAGGTTATGCCATTATATTAATTTTCTCTCATAAAGCTAAATGAGAAAACAGAGCATGGCATAACACTAAACATAGAGACAGTTATATACCTGTTGGGTTTTGAAAGATTATGTACAAACAATTCATTTATCAGCCTTGTGTAAACTTTCAAGACCACTTTACTTAGTATCCCTTAATTAAATCGTAGCAATGAGAATGAAATAACAGTGATGATAATAACAACACTAATCTATAAACATTTAAGAGCAATATTTTAAGATGTTACCAAAGGGAATCCAAACTCCAAACGCAAATAATGCAAATCTTTAAAAATGGATCTGTCTAGTGGGAAAACATCAAAATCACAAGAAAAAGGATGAGGTACATCCCCGCCATCCTAGCTGCTACCACACTTGGTAGGAGCATGAGGCCTCGGGGTTTTCTTGATCCTAAGTCTAATATTTCTGTTCACCATGCAACACTGCCTCTCATTAGACATGGTTATAGAAAGTGATGGAAAAGTACACAGAAACGCTCAAATATGTAACTATTACTGTTTTCATCATCACTATCATTATTAATGTCACTGAGAAAATTGTTATCATCATCAGCCTTGAATAAGGGCACCAAAACAAAAGGCCTTGTTCATAAATGATTTGTTTCAAAGAGCATTTCTCTTTATTCTTACCTACTTAAACATATGAACGCCTAAGAAATAATTAGTTTTTATAGAACAATGAACAATGGGATCATATGACAGAGCACAGTTCAAATCTCTGTATTTCAACATTCAGGATAACCAGATAAGCTGAGAGAAAAATCATTAGGATCTCCTATATCAGGTCTTAATTGCAATAGATCCCTCATGCAATGTGAGAGTGCTTCTAGACTTTCAACCTCAGAACCAAAGTAAAGTGCTCCCCAATTTCAGGGGAAAATTCTAAAATTTCCAGTAACTTATTTCAATCTCTTTCACTGCCATCATTATTTATTCCTTCATAAGATAACTTCTTTCTCAAAATGATGACACTATAAAAAGGTCAGGGAAATCAAAACCAACCCCCTTTTGGACTAAATCACCTCTTAGCTATAAAGTCTCGAATGTACCTGATGATTACTACCCATCCTGTAGAGGGAGACCTGTCCCTTTTTGTGGGTCGTAAAACAGATTATCCACATCATAGAAAGGCTGGTCCAGACCAGCAGATTCTAGTGACACAAAATAAATTTTACATTATAATGAAATATAAGCAAAGAAATTGAAATACTATGTGTTTCAGTGCAAATACAAGTGCAAGTAATGAAGAAGTTGTTTTTCCCACCTGAGTTTTTTGTAGTGGTTTGCATGGCCCTTTTATTCCAACAGCAGAGGAATACATCTAGAATATTGTTGAGTTTATTAAGCAATAATCATGGATTGTGAGAGCTATAAAAATAGCAGAGAATTGCTGCTAAGCTCTTGCTTACTAGAAAATGAACCACTTCCTGCAAGTGATGAGTGTATCTATAAAATAATGGAATTAATTTCCAGAAGCAACACATGGAAGTCTTTATCATTACTTTATATTCATCCCTCTGATGAGTAAAAAATAACTCATGTGCTTTCACACTTCTCAATTTAACAGTTTAAAGATGTTCATCTATTTGAAAGAAGTATGGAATATAGTTACACTTGAATAGTACATAATTCTGGTTTAAAGAGATTCAGAGGGAGGGAACTCAAAAACAGCAAGACCATCATAAGAAATACTCTACACAATTCAAGAAGACTCACTTCAGAAGCAGCACCTTAATTATTTTCTATAATTTATGGTAACAAATGACCTCAGTTTAAAATAATTTATCATGGTATTTATAATACAGTTTGCATCCCAAGTTCAAACTTATGGGTAGAACTTGAGTAATATTGACAAATGCAATTACAATGATAACCTATTAAGTTTAGGAGTGCATGAAGGCCAACAAGATGGTGATGTACCTGTTTCCAGAATCATCAAAATAAGAAAATATTCATCTCATCCCATCATTTCTCAGAAAGGTAGGCATAACTACGAAGGAAGACATGGCAATACAAAACTGATTAGAGGAAAGGGGGCTCTACGCCCTGTGAAAATATAGGACATACAGAAATATCTAGGAATATAGATAGCAGTGGTCAAACCTCTTCTGGTATAGTTTACCTTGAAAACTGCTTAGCCTCAATGACATCTGCTCAGGAGAAAACACATATACTACAGCAGTAAGAGGAGAGAAGGTCAAACAGTGAAGAAACCCCAAACAAATTACCTAAAAAGTACAAGGTCAGAATGACACAAACCCAAAGAAGCTAATAGAGAAGTGAGCATAAACTCAGTTCTCAACTAGATAAGTTAACAAGGAGACAGATGAAGATATAAGGAAGAATCAGCTAGAATTTTTTTTTTAAAGGCAACACATCACAATTCCCCAGAGATGATGAAACAAAAGCAAGAAACTTCAGAATATTTTAAAAGAAAAATAAAGGTACTAAGTTTAAAATCTGGTCAGATGTCAGAACTCTCAAAGGAATTTTTTTAAAAAATTCAATTCAAATCAATAAAATTAGGCAGCTATCATGTGTCAGGCCATAATGTAAAGCCAAGTATGAGCAGCTTTCCAGAAGAATGCTGCAGCTTTCAAGGTTCTGATCACACAGTATAGTGAACACTCTATGCAATAACAAATCACAGCAAAACATTCACAGAAAATCAAGGTACAGCATTCACAATGTTACAACTTATTACAGAATGTCAAAATACAGCATTCACAACTTATCACTAAAATGGCTACATAGTTTTCACCATGAAAACTAAGTACAATCATTTAGTCCAGTGGTTCTCAATCTTCCTAATGCCACGACCCTTTAATACAGTTCCTCATGTTGTAGTGACCCCCAACCATAAAATTATTTTCGTATCTACTTCACAACTGTAATTTTGCTACTGTTATGAATCATAATGTACATATCTGATATGCAGGATGTATTTTCATTGTTATAAACTGAACAAAACTCACAGGTTGAGAACCTCTGATTTGGTCACTTAGTAATCATTCAATCATCCTTAAGAAGACTGGGGATATTAAGTGCTGGGGATACAAATAGAGGGAAAAGATAGTCCCCAGCCTCAAGGAACTATACTCTACTGTGGGAGACAACATGAAGACAATACAAAACAACAGAGAGGAGGAACAGAAGATAATTAAAAGAGGGAAACCAGTGGAATTAAGAGGGGCCTTAGGGAAGGCTTTCAGTAGATGTGAATTTAATTGGAGCATAAAGGAAGTCAGAGAGGTCATTAGTCAGAGTGGAGGAGGGAGAGCATTCCATGCATAGGAGATAGCAAGAGAAAATGCCTAGAGCTGAGAGATGGAGAGTACTTTGTGACTTTGTGGAATAATCAGAAGGCAAGTGTCACTGGATCCAAGAATAAAATTAAGAAGGCTAGAAAGGTAGGAGGAGGCTAGGTTAGGAAGGACTTTGAATGCCAGGGAGTTTTGTATCTTGCTCCTAGAAGCAATAGGAAGCCAATGGAGTTTATACTAAGTGTGTGGGTGTGGGTGTTGGGGGGAGTGCATGTAAGTGTGCACATATGTACCTATTATACTATACAGTGTATAGGATCAGACTTATGGTTTAGGAAAATCTATTTAGTGGCTGAACGGAGAATGGACTTGAGTGGTAAGAGACCTGGGGCAGGCATACCCACCAGGATCTACTGCAGTCAGGTATGAGATGATAAGGGCCTGTACCAGAGTAATGTCAGTGTCAGAGGAGAAGAGACATATTCAAGAGATGCGGTAAGATATCAGCAGGCCTCGGCAACAGCTTGGATTTGAGGGGTGAGAGACAGTGAGGACAGAGTTTGACTCCTAGGTAGTAAGTCTAAGGGGCTAGGAGGATGGTGTTGTCCTCTACAGTAACAGGAAAGTTAGGAGGTGGGGAAGGCTTCCAGGGAAAAGATGATGAGTTCTCTTTTGGACATAGTGAGCTTAAGATGTTTACTGGACATTCGGTTTGAGAGTCTGAAAGGCAGCTGGAGATAGACTGGAGGTGGAAGTCTGCTGAGACTGAGAATTACCAGTATAGATACAGTCATTAAATCCATGGGAGCTGATGAGATCACTAAGTAGTATAGAGAGAGGAGAGAAGAGAGCCCAGGACAGAACCGTGGGTCAGGACACCTAAAGTGAGAGAGCATGATCTGGAGAAGGCTTCAGCAAAGAAGACAGAGAATGTGTGATCAGAGAGGCAGGAAGTGGGAGGAAAACAAGGAGCGTGGTATCTTGAAAAACTAGAGAGAAGAGAGTACAGAGGAGAGAGTGATCAACAGTGTCAAAACCTACAGAGGTCAAGGAGAATGGGGACAGAGAAACGGCCGTTGGATTTGGCAATTAAGATAATTACCAATTTTGGAAAGAGCAGTTAAAGTGAAATGAAATGGTTGGAAACCAGACTGTAAAAAGTTAAGGAAAAAAAAAAGAGGCATTGAGTAGACAACTTAGAAGCTCTGGTGGATAATCTCTCCCAAGTAGTAGAGAATGAAAAAGTTTGTGACAGGGGCAGCTAGGTGACGCAGTGCATAGAGCACCTGGAGTCAGGAGGACCTGAGTTCAAATCCAGCCTTAGACATTTGACACACTCACTAGCTGTGTGACCGTGGGCAAGTCAGTTAACCCCAACTGCCCTGCCCCCCTCCAAATAACTTTTTTTTTAAGTTTGTGATAGATATGGAACTCAAACCTATAGAAAGAAAAGAGCATTTAGCAAGAAAAAAAGCAAGACATCTTCAAATGAACTCAAGAATTCCATACAAGTCAAAATGATTGGTCCTGAAATATGGATTCTCAGACATAACTTAATGATACTATATTTTCCAGAAGAAAAAAAATGAATTGAAAAGTCTAAGTACTACATTTCCAGAAATAATACAAATTGACCAAAAGCTTTCAAAACAAGTAGAATACTAATGGAATCTCTATTTGACTTTTTAAATAATGCAAACAGTATTTTTCACAATGAAAAAAATCACTTACTAAACAGATCATATCTTCTGACCCTGTGACCTATCAGCACATATACAGCCCAAGGAGTAAAACACACACATATGTGTGTGTGTATATACATATCTCAAAATATTTACTTCAGCATATTGGGAGTTTAGAAAAAAATGAAAACAAAGGGAACATATACTGACTTAGGAATATCAGAACAAACGAATATAACTGAATATTAATACTCCATAAGAAACAAACATATAGAGTTCAGACATGCAGGAAGACTTGTATAAACTGACGGAGAAGGAAGTAAACAGAATCAAGAGAACACTATATGTGTGGGTGGGTGTGTATGTATGTATGTATAGTGGGCATATAGAGGGCAACTAGGTGGCACAGTGATAGAGCGTTGGGCCTGGAGTCTGGAAGACCTGAGTTCAACCCAGCCTCAGATATTAGCTGTGTGACCCTGGGCAAGTCACTTAACCCAGTGTGCCTCAGTTTCCTAATCCGTAAAATGAGCTAGAGAAGGACATGACAAACTACTCCAGTATCTTTGCCAAGAAAACCCCAAATGGAGTTACAAAGAGTCAGATACAACAAAAACAACTGAACAATAAAAACAAGAACAATGTAATAGTCATGATAAAGGAAAACAATTCTAAAAGTTAAAAGAATTCAAATAAATGAAATGATCAATCTTGATTGCAGAGTACCGATAGCGAAACAACTCCTTCAAAATAAGAGAGGGAATAAACTACAGGGATGGATTCAGGCATACAATGTCATACATGGTCAGTCTTTTAACTTAACTGCCCCTTCTTCCTTACAAGAAGAAGGTTTTGGAAAATGACAATAATGCTTTTTAAAATCAATAAATAAAACTAAAAAAAAATTGGAACTGATGTGTAGCAATTAATAACCACAATGTCTCATTTATTAACAATATTGTCTCATTTACAAAGAAGGAAAAGGAGTAATTTTTGTACACTCAATATTTTGGGGTATAGATAGGAATAAAATTCATTTTAGAGACAAGAAATAAATTAACTACAATAAATGTCACCATCCCATTGTTAAGAAGAGATACCAAAAGGACCACAGGGTCAAAACAGTACTATGTGTTATTCGAGTAAAACATACAACAAATTTTTCTGTCAAATATTATACTCATAATTCCTCAGAAGAGATGTTAACCAAAATATCTACATTCCATATGAACCAAACTGTTCTTATCCTTTTTAATCAGTTTTCCCCTTCCCACACTTGAACAATGTTTGATAACTGAATGCTAATTCATCTAAGGCCTAAGACAGGGAACAATGAAACTTGAATAAGAGTCTTATTACCATTAAGAGTGGAAAAAAGCGACTGCCTCTTGCATTTATAAAAGATTCATACTATAGTAATGATCACTAACTTTATGCTAAGCATTCCAGGCACAGCAAAAGGCCAATGTGAAATAATATTTCAATCAAAAAAGGAAGGCAACAAAAAAAATCTTTTTTTGGATATTTTTGGAGGGGGGAAGACAGGGCAAATGGGGTTAAGTGACTTGTCCAAGGTCACATAGCTAGTGTATCAAGTGTCTGGGGCTGGATTTGAACTCCTTCTGACTCCAGGGCTGGTGCTCTATTCACTGGGCCACCTAGCTGCCCCCAAAGAAAAAATTTCTACAGAAAAAATCCATCTGATATTTCCTGGTTTGCTTTGAGGCAAAGTGTATAGCTGTAAAAGAAGGGAGTTAAAGGGTGTCTATTTTATTAAACTATGTATTAGTGAGGTTAGAGAATTAAAACAACAACTCAGAAGCAAGTATCTGGGAAAATATCACTCAGGATTTCCTTTCAGATATGGGTTCACATTCAGAGGGAAAACTGCTGTTGCTTGGTCATTTTTCATTTGGGTCTGACTCTTCCTGTCCCTAATTGGGGTTTTCTTTATAAAGATACTGGAATAGCTTGGTGTTTCCTTTTCCAATTCATATTACAGATGAGGAAACTCAGACAAATTGGGTTAAGGGACTTGACCAGGGTGACAGAGCTAATAAGTGTCTGAGGCCACATTTGAACTCAGGTTCTCCTGATTCCAGATCTACTGTTTTATCCACTTCAGCCACTTAGCTGCTGAGAGAAAACTTAAAAGTTATCAAAAGTAAATGTGGTCATAATTCTGTAGCTGGTTCGGTAATAATTATAGCCCTGCATTGCTGTTTTTGTTTTTAAAAGAAAAACACAAAACAATGCTGAAATATTAACTTACACCTACCAAAATGGTGTCTCTGTGTGTGTGTGCGCGCGCGCGCGTCTGCATGTGTGTGTGTATAAAGAAACAAAATTCAGCTTCAACAGGGCTGTGGGGAAACAGGCTTTCTAATTCATTCCTGATAGTGCCAATTTGTTAGTAGAAATACTGTGGACAGAAATACGAAAATATGCAACAAGAGTCACAAAGCTTACCAGACCTTTTAGATTCAGTAAATCCCATAGGTAGGACCTTATATGCCCAAAATGTTAACAAAATAGGAAAAGGGGGTAACTATTTATTCAAAATATTTATAGTTGCTCTATATGTAAATTTTAAAAATTTAAAATACAGGGAGGCTAGGTGGCATAGTGAATAGAGCACTGACCCTGGAGTCAGGAGGAGCTGAGCTCAAATCCAGCCTCAGATAATTAACACTAGCTGTGTGACCTTGGGCAAGTCATTTAACCCAAACTGCCCAGCCTTCCCTCCCCCCTCCAAATAGCAAAAAAACCCAAAAAAACAACCTGCAAATAATCCAGTAACTGTCCAGTAACTGGAGAATGGATAAATAATGATACATTAGCTCAGCCTGAAATTTGCGGACTCTACCATTATAATGTTAGCTGTCAGATAATGAAATCTTTCCTCACAGCAATTCCTCAAGGCCATTTGTTGGGTAAGTCATAGAATAGTTGTGATCTGAATTAGCAGAGAGCCTCTATTAAATTAATTATATACATATGTTACAAGTAAATATGTGCCACATGACAAAATTATGCCTTCATTTATTTTGTCATACAATTTGCACTATGCAAAAAGCAAAATAAATTGGTTCTTTCGCACCATGTCTTCAACAGACTGCCTGTATTTTTCTATCTACTGAGCTCCTTCTCATTCTGCAAGGTCCAGGTCAGGATCAGCTAAAGGGCCATCTGAAATAAAATGCTCTCCATTAATTTTTTTCTCATTATTATGTGTATTTGTGTGCTGACATGTCAAATCACCAAGCATTTATTAAGAATGTATTAAGGCACTGTGGTAAGTCCTGGGAATACAAATAGAGCAGTAAAAAAGACAGTCCCTGCCCATGAGTGTTTTACAGTGAAAACACCATAGGCCTGGGTGTCCTCCACAAAATGGAGGTTCTGGGAAGAACTCGCCAGTAAGAGGGAGGGGCTGAGGGTATTTCCTATATGTGAAGTCCAAGGACAGAGTTCAGTTTCCAATTATGAAGAGGTTTCTATGTCATGGGAGAAAAATTCTTGAGTAAGGAGTGCAGCCTGAAGAGGAATGAAATGACAAACCAAATGTGTGCGGCCAGGTGGGAAAGGAAGAGATGGCTGGCCTGTGCTCTCTCCTTAAAAGGAAGAGGTGCTAATGGAAAGGAGCCACCCATATCAGAGGGAGGGGCCCTAACAAGGATGTAGGAGCTCCAGATCTTACAAGATAAAGAGGTTTTGGGGATGTAACACTCAAACGAATACAGCCTGATGGGAATTGAGCCCTGTCCTGTAACAGAAGAAAGGGACAAGCTCCCAAACTGGAGTAAGAAAAGAAAACCAAAGAAAGAGTAGATGGGAAAGATATGCTTAATTTGTCCCTCTCCCACCTGATTAAAACTAACCTTTCTCTTAAATTCACATACTATCATTTTTTCATCTTGGACCCCTAGCACCCAGGTTAGCATCTTAGACATAATAGAGTACTTAATAACTGTAGAAGTGAAATTTCTGTAACATATAAAGAACATGAGAATAGAAATATCAATCTCTATGTGGCAGGTAACAATTTGTCTTTTTTTCTTTTTTAAAAAAATTCATTTTTTTAAATCCCTAGATATACCAGAAAGGATAAATGAATCAGAGTTTTCAGGAAACATTAAGTCTGGGTTCATTAATCTATCAAGCAACAAGCATTTATTAAATGTAACTGTATGCTAGGAACTATGCTCAGTATTCAAGAATACAGTTATCCCTTCCACATCATGACTTTTCCCATTGTGGTTTCAGTATATTGCACAATGGCATAAGAAATTAAATGGGAATTTTTCAGGATTTTTGTGTAAGATGCAGGCAATATGTGAAGGCCAGAAGATGACACAGAAAAAGTTCAGAAACTTAGAAATGCATAAGATACATGCACAGTATTATATAATATCAACCCAAATTTTATAATAAGGCATGTAAATATCCCATAAAAGAAAAAGAAAAAATTCAGATGTCTTTGTCTGATATGAACATAGGGCCGAAAAATTTTAGGTGGATTTTCCAGAATGAGGGGCCAATCATGCCTCTCAACTCCCTCGATGTGGAAGGGATAACTGTACAAAGAAATACAGAAACAGTTTCTGCCCTCATGCATTTTCTTGATAAGAGGAAAAGAGAGATTAAAGGAAGCCTAGATAAGCTGACTGACTTCTGTCAAAATGAACTAACTAGGAGTTGGAGACAAAAAGAAGAAAACTAAAGTACTAAAAAGGTTTATAAAGGAACAATAGCCAAGGTTTTTGCTCTTTTGAACCTATGCAAAAGTATCTTCTAGTTTCTTTGCAAATAGTCAATCTTTTGAAAAGGAGTGAAACACAAATCTGATCATTACTTTTAAAAGGGGATATTAAAATCCATGCAAAGTTGTTTTTTAAGGCAAAAAGTAACATCAATTCTAATATTTTGGGAAATGGTCTTAAAGTTTGTTTAGAACGGATCATTGCACTACAAAGTTTATTGCTGCTTTTACCTATTTACTTAGATGAAAAATAAGAGTTAAATGCAGGATAAATTTTAAAAGTTACTGCTTATGATTTTCCTAAAAGACCTAATTTAGTTGAATACGTTTATCCAAAATCGGATGGCTATGTTGTCACTGGGCATATTCAGCAGGATAATAGGAGTTTCCTACAGTCCCCTTATCACTAAGCAAGGCACCCATGGAGACAAAATATTATGGTAGATAAACAAAGCCACTGGACACATGAGACATCAATTACTTCATTTCCTACAAATGAACTAAAAGTGGAACACATACCATCTGAGTCTCTAAAAATGAGAATTCAAAATCAATTCAAAGAAGCCAATCTGCATTTGGTTTTAGCAGATATTAAAAAGTATCCTTGGATCATACGTTTGATTAATCCAAGGAGAATCCCACACTGACATTATCTTCAGAAGACTTGCATACAGTAGGCTATGGAAAGAAAGTGAAATAAATTCTCTTTTATCCTCTCAAAATTACTGATTGACCCCTGCCTCCCCCTCTCTCAACCACACACACAAATCTTGTTTCTGAAATGACTACAAGAGAGAATGGAGAAGTCTAGATTTTCATATCATGAACTCAACTCTTTATACAACAGAATGAATTTTTAAAAAGCACTTATCAGAAGTGTTAAGAATTCTTCCTGAGGCAACTAGGTGGCAGTGAACAGAGCCTGGGTCCTGGAGTCAAAAGGACATGAATTCAAATTTGGCCTCAGACACTTGACACACTTACTAGCTGTGTGGTTTTAGGCAAGTCATTTAACTCCAATTGCAATGCCTTCCCCTCTCAAAAAGAAAAAAAAAGAATTGTTTCCTCTGGGTTGGCTAGGTGGCACCCTGAGTAGAGCACCAGCCCTGGAGTCAGGAGGACCTGAGTTAAAATTCAACCTCAAACACTTAACACTTACTAGCCATGTGACCTTGGGCAAGTCACTTAACCCCAACTGCCCTGCCCTCTCCAAAAAAAAGGAATTCTTCCCAATGCTAAGCTTTGGGGACAGAAAGGCAATACGGTCCTTGTCTTCAAGGAGCTTACCTTATAACTGGGGAGATAACACAAAAAATTTCAACTACAAAAGAGAGATGGGTAAGTCCCCAGGTGTTTATGGTTCATTGGCAAAATAGATGGTAATGCCCTTCCTTATTGTTATTTCCACATAAATTCCAAAGACGTAATTTGTTATGTATTTTTAGAAGTTGCCCAAATATATGATATGTGCATAAAAACTTATTTCCAGAGGTAAAGTAATAGGATGGGGGAGAGAAAGCAGAGGAGAGATCAGAAGATAAACAAAAGGCAGGCAGCAATAATAATAATCTCATAATAACTCACATTTCAATGGCACATTTTGGCTTAAAAACAAGTTTGAGGTATTCTTCCGAACGAGTTTTTGTTGGCAAACTAATGTTAAACGTATTGACACAGCATGGTCCCCATATGAGTGCATGAAGGACTCCATGTTCTGTCCAGGTTTCCAGAGTGATAAAATACATGGGCATTTCCATGTAAATACTGCAAACAGCCCAATGAATAATAGATTAATGATTATATGGCAAAAGCAAACTAAGAACTCCAAGACTCCAAATATCCATTGAAGTACTGGAGTTCAAAGTTTGCTTTTTTTCCCCATAAAATAAGTTTATTGCCTAGTTTCAAGGCTATAATTCAACTTCCTTCCACCCCCGTTCCCAAAGCAATTAAACCACTTTTCTACAGAGATTCAACATTATTTTTTAAAACATACTTAAGAGAGAAACAGATGCTGATGAAAATGACCATTACAAAAGCAAAGGTATTATAAAGGAATAGATGATGAGACAATTAGTGGAAATAAACTGTTTTCTGATTAAGACTGGTTAGATGCCTAAAGCTTCTTTCCAAATGTAACATTCAGATGTCATCCTTGCACATCTGTTGCAAAAAACAGAGCTGATACTGACACATGGCCTTTTATTGCAGCTCAGCTTACCAAGACCTGACCAGCAATCATTATTTTTTGCTTATTTAAAGCACAAAATCACAGTGCTATGTTTTTTCCCCTCAGAAAGGAATATTTGTATTAGATTTCTCTAGAGCTTTTATTTTAATAGGCATATGAAGAAAAACAAAAATACAAACAGGAAACCTGGGACCAATCTGGGACCAAGGGATGCCCACAGGTAAACTTGGCTATTCTTCAGAATTTAATTACAAGAAGTAGGGGGAAATGTTTTTAAGTTTACTTAAAATTTTTTCACAAAAATGCCACTTAGGAACGCTCAATCTGTCCTGTTTTTCATACTAAAAACATGTTTGCTTTGTCTAACAAACAACCAAATGTTGGTTACCAAGATTCTATTTCATTTAATATTAAATATTAGTAAGGTCCCTTGTCAATTAACTAACGCTCTGCTCATATTTCTATATACTGTTCACCAGTTACATGAAAGTCTTTTACAATGAATCAATTTTTTTAGAAACCTAATGTTTATCAATACTAAGGGGGGAGAGAAGTAGTAGCTAGTTAAAACTGGATCTGAAGATATATATATATATATGAACTTCTTAATATTTTTGTTATTTTAATTAAAGAAATGGGATCAGGGTATTTTATTTCTACTTACAGTAACAGTGAAGTAATAATAGCAATGAATTCATCTGAGAAAAAGAAATGTGTTCTCATTTCAGCTTGCGTTTTATAATAAATTATGTTTTTGAATCAGACATGCAACAAGCTATTTCTAACATCATCATTTATTATACAACTTGCTTACCAATTTAATCACTCAGTCCAGTTCACTAAGGTTAGCCAAATATATTTTGTAAAAGAAAAATGGGTGGATTTTCAAACTATACCTCTTAAATGGTAATTAAAATAAGAATAGTTTTATTTTAAAAACTAAAAGAAGTTAATTTTTTTTTTTTGCAAATTAAACATCTATTTCATTCATCAGAAATAGAAAAGGAAGGGCAAGAATAAAAGATATGAATACAAAATCTTGATTTAAGAGCTTGGGTTTTTATTTTTCCTTTCCATAATTAAACATGTATCTTTTCTGCTTCCTGGGGGGCTAGGAGAATGAGGGTGGGGAGAAATTTTGTAACATGGTTAAGCCTAACAAATTTCCACATTAGCTACTTTCAAAAATGTATATCTAATTCCATATAGTGCTCCATCATCGTTCTGCCAGAAATTAAATAGCATTCTTCACCACTGGCCTTCTGGAAGCATCAATGATCCATTGCATTGATCAGGGGGGTACTTTAAGAAGAAAGTTGAAGGTGACTCCAAAAACTGAAAACCCAAGAGATTAGAAGAATGCAGGTAACCTCAACAAAAACATGGAAGTTAGGAAGTCATGTATGGTTGGAGGGGAAGGTGATGAGTTGTATTTTGGGTCCAAGTTTGTTTGTTTGTTTTTAATCTACAGGCTATATAGGTAGAGATGAGCCAAAGTAGATGAAGCTCATGATAGACATAAGAGGGCTGTCTATAAGAAGACGAGCATTATCTGCATAGAGATCAAAGGCATGTATGAAGGGTAGTGTGTGCTGGATTTACCAAGGCATTCCCTAGTCTCTCAAAAAGAAAATTTTGTTTCTTGTTTCTCATTTCAGAAACTTTTAATTGTTAGTCTGGGGGGAAAAAGTTTAGTCAAGTTGGAATTTCTTTACTCTGATTAATAATTACATATTTTATGACTGACTATTAACTTTTAAAAATTAAATAAAATTCTCTGTTTTTACACCATAATGGAATGTGTTATGTTGTACATACCTATTATGGGATTATAAATGATTATAAATCACTGAAACTATACATAAAGGAAATAACCGGTCTGTGAAAGAATGCTTACTGTGATGTGCTCCTCCAGCTACCAGTGTCATTCCTGGACAGAAGTAAATAAAATTAATATGGGAAGTCATCAGAGGAAAAGGTGGTAGGTAGTACATACATTTGAGAAAGATACTAGTGAATGAATAATCTACACAACCTACGCCTACTACGCGGTTCAAAACTCAGTTGTGAATAACTTAACGTGATCCAATCTCCCAAATGGAAGAAACATCAGAGAGTTAAATATGGCCTCCTCATTCCATATTAGACATATATCATTCATAGTGATGATGTCTTCTATTAGTTTTAGTTGTTGTTGTGTTTGTCCCTTGTTCTCAAAGAGGACAATGACATCAGGGAGATGGTGACAAGACCTGCAGTTGACTGATTTGAGTGAGGGAGGGCTGTGCAAGATCACCAGCCTCACTTTCTCCTTCAAAGTCACATGGGTCCAGTGGCCAGATATCCATCAGGACGACTGAAGATGGCCTCAGATGCAATGGGAGACTTTGTCCCTTTTTTAGACTAAGGTCTTTTCAGTTTCTCACTTTGAGGAGGTAACTATTCAGTGAATAGGCCTCTTTAAGAAGCACATCAAAGGATGTCCCCTTTAATTAAAAAAACAAAAAAATCAAACATTGAGGGGAAGACCCTCAGGATTGCTGGCCAAAAAAGAAACAATTACTATTTACTATTTACATTCACTCTGTGGTAGGAGGCCACGGGCCTGCTGCCCAATCTATGAGCTCCAGAGTGAATTCGGTTTAAGGCTTGGTCTTTGAGAAAGAAATCTAGCCAATAAACTCTAAGGTTTAGGCAGCTTTCAGTCAACAAAATGTACCTTCCTTTGGACAGAGCACCCACAGGTAAATTAGTTTTGGTAGCTAAATGATGAATGAGGATCATACTCTATCCTGTATGTACTGTAACTGGCAAGTTGCCTTCCCCATTGGAGTCTGAACTCTTTGAAAGCAAGAAATGCATTTTTTGCCTTTCTTTTTATACCTAGCATTCAGCACAGGGCCTGATATGTAGCAAAAGTTTAATAAAAACTTGCTGACTGATTGATAAATGTAGAAAGGATCACAGAAGCCATCTATTCCAAATTTATATGTTACAGATGAGAAAATTAAGGTCCATCGAAGTTAAGTAACTTGTCCACAGGTAGTGTTAGAGATAGGATTTGAACCCAAGTCATGATCTGAAAGCCAGTACTCTCTCTGTTTAAAATCCCAGTGTGACTTTTTCGAGCAAAATACCAGCTTAGGGAAAGCAGATATTATGATTTAAATGGTGACTTGGATAATAAAAGCCTCTTCCATTTCCACAGAGCTTTAAGATTTAGAATGTATTTTCCTTGCAACGTCCCTATGAGGAAAATAAAACAAGGATTACTATGTGGCAAATTGCTTTCAGATGAAGGGGAGTCCCAAAAGCGGCTCCCAAATGGAAGAAGCCAAGGATCTATTTCATACGCACATGATGTCTCACTCTCTGTAGGTCTCTGTGGCACTTGTTTACATTATGTTTCTATTCCTTGCCTCTGTAATTTATTGTAGTTTTCTCATATATATTCCACTTTCCATAGCACCTAGCACAGGGCCTAATATGAAGTACATATACCAATGTCTGATGATTGAATGATCAGCTGTCGAGTACCAGTCTTATTCAGAGTGCTCCGATATAATATATATTGCTCCAATATAATAATCACTGACAATATTCAAGACTGCAGAAGTAGGATGGTATAATAGATACGTCCCCAAACCCTGGAAGACCTGGCTTTGAGATCCTATTCTATCCTTTTAGCAGTATGAACATCTACAGAGTTTTCCAATTCAAAGAAACCCTCACAACTCCTATGTTATATACTTAGGACTGCAGATGGATTGGCACTTGCCAAACCCGGGTTAAGTCTAGGTGTCTCAATTCTAGCAATGTCAACAGGCTGATGACTAAAAGGTTTGAAAGCACATTACATCCTAGAATTTCCTGGACCCCTCCCAAAGCAAACAATAAATATATTATTTTACACCAAAAAACAAAAACAAAACATAGGCAGTGCTTAATTACTGGCAGTGGCAGTTAACACATATTTACTAAGTGCCTACTATGTGCCAGGGACTGAGCAAAGCTCAACGGATACAAAGAAATGCAAACATGTGGTCTCTTCTACTCAAGGAGGTCACATTCTCAAGAGGAGACAACACACAAACAACTATGTGCAAGACAGATATATAAATGGGAGGCAATCTCAGAGGGAAAGCACTCGTGGACTATAGGGAGCAGATAGGACTATCTTGCAGAAGGTGGGATGTGAGCCTCTAAATGGTAAGATTAAAAAACAATATGGAAAGAGCATGGGCCCTGGAATCAGGGGGACTTGAGTTTAAATCCAGCCTCAGACACTTAACACTTACTGGCCGTGTGACCTTGGGCAAGTCACTTAACCCCAACTGCCTCACCCCCCCCCCCAAAAAACCTAATACACTATTATATGCTGTCCTCATTCATTCAAGTGGCATTTCTTAAGGGACACCTTCTACATAGGATTTCATTGTATCTAATGAACTCTGGAATCCAATTTTTTAATTTTTCTTTTCCTAAGTGGAACTTAGTCTGGTTTGCCCCAAATGAGTAGAATAAATTATAAATGTTATGCTTATCAAATCCGAAGATAACACAAAGCTAGAAGGATACGTAAGAAGTTGGAAGAGAGTCTCCAAATCTAAAAAGGCCCTGACAGGCTAGAAGAGTAAACTGAATTCATTAAGATAGAACTTAATAGGAATGATGGCAGTGTTACATTTGAGAGGAAAAAAAAATCACCTTTTTAAGACAGGAGAGCAATGTATGGTTAGGCTAGACAGTTCACTTGAAAAAGTTAGGAGGGGTTTTTGTGAACTGAAAATCCACACTGTTAAGATAAAAATGTGTCTTGAAGGCCAGAAAATCTACTGTAATCTTAAATTGTGTAAAGAAAAATAGTTCTCAAGACAAGGAAGGTAAAAGTTCTACTGTATTATGACCTTGTTAAATATATTCTTTTCCAGGTCCCACATTTTTTAAGAAGGGCACTGAAAAGCTGGAGAAAACCGATAAAGGGCAATCTGGGAGATGAAGGGTTTTGAAATAATGCCATATGATGTGCAATTAAGGAACTTGGGGTTAAGAGTAGGTGGAGTGCAGGAAATGTGCTGTGGAAAAGAGAAATATTCATGGACTTGGATGGGGCTGAGAGGGCAGCTGTATTAAAGTATTCCAAGTCCTGCCATATAGAAATTATATTTGTTCTTCTTGGCTACAAAGGGCAGAACTAGGAATAACAGACAGAAGCTATAAAGAAGAACTTAGAATGGATGAAAGGGAAAACTTCCTAATAATTGGAATTATTCAAAACCAGAATTGGTGGCCTTTCGAATTAATCACTTCACCCTCATTGGAAGTGTTAATGGAAATCTGAAAAACTGACCCTTTGTTGGAAACAGGATAGAAGAGATTCTTTTTCAAAAATATATTGGAGATTATTGGAAGCAGAGCCAATAGGCAACAACTTGGTTGAACTCTTCCAACAGTCCCCTTCAAACCACTTTAAAATAATTCCTCAAATCAAATTCTGGAGCAGCAGAGCCAACAAAAGGTCAGTGAGAGACATTTTTCCAGCCTAAAACAACTTAGGAGGCTGGCAGGAGAGGTGTGTGACACTGGGGTTGGAGAAAGCCTCAGTTCGAAAGTTCCTAATGGAACTAATGAACATAGTGCTTAATGACATATAATTATGTTACTTTCTCTGCATAATTCCAGACTGCTTAATAAAAAGGTTGAACTCAGAGCTCCACCAAGTCATTTGCCTGTCTTTCTTCAAACACTCTACCTGTCTCATCTTCCTCAGTCTAGTTTGCTTGATCTCCAGCTATGTCATGCCCCTTACCTGCAAGTATCCTCTAGGGTTCCGTTCTAAACTTTCTTTTTTTTCTCTTTATAAGATCTATCTTGGTGATCTCATCAAGTCTCATGGCTTCAATTATTAGCTCTATACATACAATTCCTAGATATACATACATATGTATATATACATATAAACACATATTTATACATATATAAAGTATGTGTACATATAAACACATACATGATATATTGATTCTCAAAGATGCTTATGGTCCAGTTCTTCCTCTATACTTTAAAAACATAATTTTCGCCATATATCCCCTTTGAAAAAGCTAAACATCAAGACTGATTTCTTTCCTGACACCATTGTCTGGGCACAAAGGCTATAGTACTTGGGGGTGGGTGGTTCACAAACTTGCCTAATTATTGGACAGTAATGATTTTGATTTTTATTTCTGTTTTGTTTTTTTTTTTT
>CM053598.1:101897843-101916735 GCA_028646575.1 Pseudocheirus occidentalis | reverse complement strand
TTCAACTCAATGTATGGATAGACTGCAATTTGTATCTAAAGAATGGGGATAATAATAGCACATACCTCCCAAGACTGTTTTGAGGATCAAATGAGAAAGTAATTGTAAAGCCCTCTATGCATTATTGGTACTTAGTAAGTGCTATAGAAATGTTAGCTATAACTGCTATTCATAATAATTATAAATAATTAAATAAACACATTTAATCTATCACTAAATAATAAAGAAAATCTTTTTTATAAATAGAAATAAATTTTATGAATAAATATTTATTTTACAATTATAGTACTCACACAGATGAAATCATAGGTCTTGCAAATGTTGAACTAAGCAGAAGATTTGACAGCTAGTACCTATTAGTATTAATATAATTTTAATACTATCCCCATTTTAAGAAGGGTGACAGTGTGACATAAAGGAGCTTGGAATCTAGAAGGCCTGGGTTAAAGTCTCACTCTGACACACATCGGAGAATTACACTTAATTTCTCAGCACCCTAGTCAACTTTCTAAGATTATTAGTTGCTCAAAAGGTGCCAACATGCATCAGTAAGAGTTCCCTCATCTAGGTGAATCCAGTAGCCATGAAATAATAGGACATGTCCCTATTTTTTAAAGAATGGAGAAATAAAGGCAAAAAGTGATTCACCCAATGAATCAGTGACAAAATCAAAACTACCTTTGATTCTTACCCAATCTATCCTGAGACCATATTGAATGTTTTAATATATAAACATGATCATAGACAGAAAATTCTGGATATCTACCATATTACAGAAATGATGCCCATGTAGTGAGCACCAAGCTTTTTTTGCAATTGCAATAATTACAAATTTGGAGACCTTAGAGGTCATCCAGGCCCCAAGCCTCATTTTGCAGATGAGAAAACTGAGACCCACAAAGGTTAAATGACTTCCCCAAGGAAACACACAGGTAAGAATTGGTAGAGCTGGCATTCAAACCTTGGTTTTTCTGACTTCAAATCCAGGAGTCTCTCCACTGTATCACATTACTTACTTTATGGAATAAATCATACTGTGGTAACTCCACTCTTCCTTACTGAAAGTGAGGGCCAAAATTTTGACAAGGCATAACAACAATCAGTTTAGCAGATACTTAGCACTTAGTAACTTAGGGCAAAGTAGGCAAAGTATGGAAGGTGTGAGCCCTGTCCACTGTTGAGAAGGCGTGAACTCCCTTGTTGATGTGGAAGAAGGGTATTGGCTGAGACAGGAGGCCAGTGCTCTATATAAAGAAGAATTCTAGAGACAGAGAGACAGAATTGGAACGTTCCTGTGGAGGAAGCAGGATTGTCTCAGCATCTGGGAGTTGACTGAGCAAAGACAAGAAGCATGACCAGGATAAGACTTTGTTTGTTCATGGCCTGGCTGATCCTTGAATTCTAAATATTGTGGCCACTGTAGTGAAAACTGTGTGGCCGTTCTAATGTTAAGCTGTTATGAACACCATATTGTGATTTTCTCTGATAAGACGTAATGTTGTGAATATTATATTGTGAATGTTTGCCTTGATTTGTAATGGAATAAACAGAGTGTTCACTATTACTGTGTAATCTGAACCTTAAAAGCTGTTCACAGTAGCATTCTTTTGGGAATCTGCTGGTGCATGGCTTTATACAAGGGCAGAGCTTAAGACTTGGGGGCACAAGATGAAAGATGAAAGTAGCTTATATAGAAATTGAAAACAAAGTAACTTAAACTCACAAATTGACATTAGAATCATAGAGCTGAAAAATACCCTCAAAGTTATCTAGTGCCATTGCTTAATCAGTCTTCCATTGCTTAAATCCCTTCAGCAAACCAGATGGCACGTGCTTTAGCTTCTTCATGATGACTTTCAGTGACTGAGAATTCATTCTCTCAAGAAGTAGTACATTCCATTATTTGAAAGCTTAAGTTTTATAAATTTCTTTCTTGGGTTGAGCTGAAACCTGCTTCTTTGTAACTTTTAGATCCTTTGCGACTCAAAGCAGCCCTGTGCTAACAGCTCTTCCTAAACGAAGAACAAGGTGGCTTAGCCGCGTCCAAATGGATGCAAATGACTTTCTCTAATAGTGCTATTCGGAAACAGCCAGTTATGTGCAGTCCCAGGAAGTATTCCATTTGTAAGTATTACATCAGCAATCCGATGCTGCCAAAATTTTCTAAGAGCCACACTATTCTTGAATATATACAAATGTATATGTATATATACACATATATAACATATAGATATAGACATGATTAGATTATAAACTTGATGGGGGGAAGGCTACGTTTCTGCATCACCCCCAAAGCACTTAGTAAGGTCCTGGGCATGTAACAGGTGCCCAAAAACGAGAGGCGGCGCGGTTCACTGGAGAGAGTGCTCGTGTAGAATCAGGTTCAAACTCAGCCTTTGCTGACCTGTGGTACCTGTGTGACTTTAGGCAAGTTGTTAAATACCTTTGCCTCATCTTCCTCGTTCATTAAACAAGGGACTTAGGTTAGATGACCTCCAAAGTCCCTTCTAGCTCTAAATCCACGATCCAGAAAATCAATATTAATTAGTTAGTTAGGTTAAAGTGTTAGAATATATTTGAGTGTTCAGGTGGCTAGGTAGTACAGTGAATAGAGCACCAGCCCTGGAGAGGAGGATCTGAGTTCAAATCCAGCCTCAGACACTTCACACTTACTAGCCCTGTGACCTTGGGCAAGTCACTTAATCTCAATTGCCCTGCCTTCCCCTCTCCAAAAAAACAAACAGACAAACAAAAAAATAATCTATCTGAGTGACTTAAGATACAAATGAAATAGATACTACCGTTGGGATCCAAATTTTCTTCTTTTTTTTTTTTTTTGGAGGGAAGAAGGCAAGGTAATTGAGTGACTTGCCCAAGGTCACATAGCTAGTAAGTGTGTCAAGTATCTGAGACTGGATTTGAACTGAGGTCCTCCTGACTCCAGGGCCAGTGCTCTATTCACTATGCCACCTACCTGCCCTGGGAGCCAAATTTTCTTGAAAAGCAAGATTCTAAAGGACACTGCTTTTTCACTTTTGCATAAGTAATACGGCTTTGACACATGCCTAGATCACCTAAGTTAGAACACCTAAGTAGGAATCTACTAGGACTTACTTCTAGGACTTCTAGGAGAAAACATTTTGCCCTGCCCTGCCACATAGGTGCCAACAGCCTTTTCCATTGGCTCCATATTCAGGATGGGCTGCATGTTTAAAACTGCTGAACAACCTTTCTGGTGATGTCCTAGGGGGTAAAGGTCTAGTACACCCAGGAACAGGGACCATGATCTGAGCTGGGTGAAGGGAAGGACTACCTCCATAACCTTTTCAGCCCTATGGCCCTGAGAAATGGGTTTGGGGCTTTGACTGCATTATTTGTCTTTTTCAATTCTAGGCACAGGTGGTGGAGTCTGCAACCTGTACTTAACCACGTAGACCATTGGAAATATATATCTGGACATTTATAACACAGTAGCTCAGCTAGGCTTCCCAGTCTTCCAGCCTCCTATTGTGGTAGGAATTCCATAATAGATGTCCCAGCCAGTCCTGCAGGAAAACAAGATTTGCCCACAGGATTTAAACACAAGATGAGGTGAGGTGGAGTTTAGTCTTGGAACTAGGTGTGACTAGGCTATATAGAAAATGAGTTAAGGTGTAAACTTAAAGTAGTGTAAATGGGAGCATTATGCATTTCACCCAGGTGGTAGGGGATCATGTTTATATGTTTGTTCTTGCCAAAGGTTTTAAATATTTCTTTGTAAAACCCAATTTGGTTGCTAAGAGGTTAAATGGAACTGAAGTACAGAATGAAGGAAAGTAACTGGTGGGGTTTGATCCAGTGGAAGAAAGACTAAATAACCTCAACCCCACCCCACACCCTTTTTAAAGGTACTAGAAAACTCTAGAGAAGGGGTAAAATTTAACCTACCTGGTCTTCAATCACTGGCACACATATATTTATGCCCACATATGTAGAATATTTAGCGACAGCATCACTCTAGAAAGCATTTATCTCTGTAACACTTTAAAAACTGGTAAAAACCAACAGAACCAGTTGCCTTAGTGTTTCTCCCTTCTGCTTAGGGGCATCTGAAGCAATACCTAGCTTACTCAAGGCCTAGTGTAGGAATTGTAAAAGTTCCTTTTCCCAATTTTCCCAAACAAATTACTTATTGTGTTCCTCCTAATCTGTTTTACCATCATCCTCCATCATTTGTTGAGATAGATTATTGTCTTTGTCCAGTGAAAAATGCCATATTTCTAAATTTATCTAATATAAATTTTATTTTTGAGAGGCAGCATAGTGTGGTAGACAGAGGTCCAGATAGAGTGTCCAGAAGACCAAGGTTCATGTCATATGTCCAGGACCAATGGGCAAGTCATTTAACCCCTTGGGGCTCCCAGGCAATTCTCTAAAAGTGTAAATTACCAGTAACTTACTGATTTTTGTTGATGGAAGGAGTTTCTGCTCTCAGAATTCTGTACGTGAAGGAAATAACAGGTCTGGGTCCCATTAGGGAGAATCTTTTCAGATCTCTTTATGGGCAGCAGGAGATAATAGAGAAGGCTGATTCTGCAAAAACAGCAGCAGACCAGAAATAGCCAGGAACACACACCCCACAGCAATAGCCAGAGAGTTGCCATTGGAAATGTATTATTTGAACATCTATAACGCAGTAACTCAGCTAGGCTTCCAAGTCATCCTGCCTCCTAGCCCCAGGGGTTCTGCGACCTTTCATTAAAATATGCCAGATGCACCATTTGGCAATTGAACAATTTATTTAATTTCTAAAAGCCTTACTTTTCTCTATAATGACCTCTCTAGCAATAGGTTTGCCTGAAGTCCACTTGAGGGACCAAATTAAGTTTCCAAGGTAATTATATTTCCAGTGACCTGGGAGAGGTGGGGGGCAGGGAGAAGTGAAGGAAGAGAAGGTAATCACAAAAGTCTTATGATCAGGAGACCACCCTGGCCTCACCAGAAGTCATTAACTTGTTGATGAAGTGCTTCTGGGGCTAGAGTCAAGTCGAATTGCAGATTAGGGATCTAACAAGGCTCTGAGTTTTCCTATGAACTGTAAAACACATAGCTAAAAGTCATTTGGTAGAGAATGTTTTATTTTGTTTTAATTTAACTTTGAGCAAAGCCTCTGGCTTAAAAGAGAAGGCAAAGATCATTGCTATGATTCCAGAAAGATCTATGTGTGGGCTCTGATGCTTCTCTTTTAATGCCCAACCTTTTTTCCAGTTTATTCAGCTGCTTTCATAATTATCCCCAATTATTTATAATGTGGGGTTTCAAAAGCAGCAGTTAAGGAATACAGTCAGTGTTTTTGAGTCCTAAATATTATTTAATGGAAGTGAACCCCAGCAACTTATTTAAAGCCCAAACTTAGGCCACAGGAAGTATGAGGGGAGAATGAAGATGTTAGGACTTTTTATCCCCAACTTTAGTGTAATTATTAACCCTCTAAGCTTTTGATTATTTTTAACAGATTTAAGAGTGGGTAGCAAGAAACTAAGGAAGAACTCATTTACATATGAATGTAGCCAACAGCTGTTTTTACTCCACAGCTTTAAACCATTCAGTTTGTTAAAAAAAAAAATGGGGAGAACCAAGTAGGTGCTGTTAATTCTGACTTAAGGGGTGGGGATAAATTCACTGTGAAGGCCTTTCATATCTAAATCCAGTCTGTGATCATGTATTGGAGATTTTTCCCCCTTGTTTTCATAAAGAATCTGAAGTAACTTACAAAGGCAAAACATATATAAAACAGATTTTTTTTTAAAGAAAGTAAACGGTTAAAGGAGCAGGAAAGGTAATAAAGGACCTCTCAAATCCCTGCTAGTCCTAAATGCAATGGTCTTATGCTATGTACTTGGAGTTACAATAACATGTAAATGAAGAGGGATCTTACAGATCTCTCCATTTGCAGAAACAGAAACTGGAATACAGAAGTTCTGTAACTTTGCCTAAAGTCTTGGTCAATTCATGGCAGAGCTAGGGCAAGATCACAGTCCTCACTTCTCCCAGTCTGTAGAGCTTTCCCCCATAATAGCCAAGCAGACAGACTTCTCTTGCTGAGCTAAACTGAATTAAATCCACAGTATTCAGGTGAGGAAGAAAAATGGGGGTGGGGGTGGGCTAAAGAGAATGGTGTGAAAACATATCAATCAACTAACTTTTTAAAAAGGAGTGTTGAGGAGAGGAAAACAAGAGTAGCTAATGTAAGATGAATATGAATACATGGTACAACACTTAGAACTGTGCCTGGTACATAATAAGCATTTAATGAATGTTTCTTGATGATGATGATGATGATGATGATGACAATGGAGTAAGAAGTGTCAGGAGTGCTAAAAGCACAGACTAAATTGAGGTTGGGGAGGCAAAGGACAAAGAACCCCCAAAAATAAAACCTTGAAAACTATTTTGAGAACCAGAGGAAAACAAAGAACCCTAATGGTAGTTTGGTGTTGTGTAAATTGAATACTGATAAAGGATTCTGGGGGAAAAATGCAGAACATATGAAGTCTTGCTTTGCTTGTGTTTCCTCTACTGAGAAGAATGATTTTTGAAGTGGAAAGAAGGAATTGAACAAAAGTGGTCAACAGGGAGCTGGAAATCAGAAATAAATGAGATGGTAAGAGAGAAAGCACCTAGCTGTTCTATAAATTTAAGTCACAAGTCATTTTAATAACATCCTAGGATTCTGAAAGAATCTGTAAGAATGATCATTGAGCCATTTTCAGAAATCTTTGGAAAATCACATGGAAGAAGAGAGGTGCCACAGGACTAAATGATGATAAACAATCAGATTTTCAAAAAAAGAGAAACAGGGCATTAAATAAACAATAGACTGGGGAGCTTGACAACCATTCCTAACAAAAGTCTGGAATTTATTATTAAAGGGATGGTTTGTGATCATTGAGAAAGGGAAGCAATAAAAGCCAGCATAACTTCAGATTATTCTAGGCAAACCTCATTTCATTCTTTGTAAGCATTACTGGACTCGTAGATCAAGGAAATGCCATATGTACAATATACCAGAATTTCAGCTGAGCATCTACAAAAATTCCCCATGATACCTTTGTGCATAAAATGGAGAGATAGGGGGTTATACAATAAAATGGTTAGGTGCCAGTTCAGTAACTGTACCCATAGAATGATGCAGTGCAAGTAGGGAATTGTTCCTGAAGATGACCCTCCCACATAGGGATGGCAGCCATGTTAGAGAGATAGATGTTAATGGAGATAGCAAAGGGGACTTCTGCCCCCACCCACCAAACACACACTGTTCCTAGCTGAATGGTCAGGCTAATGACTCAGACATGAACAAGCTGCATACTTGGATTCAAGCCTCCAGTCTCTCAGGGCTCAAACTTATGTAGAGTTTTAGAGAAAGAGCTGATGTGGCACAAATAGGAGGCTGCCCTGTGACCCATAGGACAAGTCAGTGGGGGTAGTCTAGACCACTGAAATCAGAGCTATTTCTGAGTTGCCTAACAAGGAATGAAGAATGAATGGTAGGAACCCAGGAAACTTAACTCTACTTGTGCCACAGCAAGCAAGCTGCTGGGAAGGAAAGCAATGTCCAGAGTCTGGGTCAGTTAAGCCTTAGTATACTTGCACCATGGGGGCTGAGGCTGAGGCTGTACCAGTCAAACCGGTTTTCACTGGCTCACAAATAATAATTAATGAATCAGTGTCAACTCGGAGGGAGATCACTGGTAAAGATGGTGCCCCAACCATCTGTTCTATGATGTTCAATTTTTTTGTCAATGACTTCTAGATGAAGGCATAGAAGGTAATCAAATTTGCATGTAGTACAAAGGCAGGAGGAAGGGATAGCTCGTGCATTAGATAATGAAATCAGGATCAAAAAACTTTCTATACAGGCTACAGCATTGGGCTAACTCATAGACTTAGAACTAAAAGGGACTTTAGAAGTCATCAAAGCTAACTCATTTTACTAATAAGGAAACCGAGGATGCCCAGAAATGTTAAGTGACTTACCCAGGGTCATACAGCTAGTACATTTCTAAGGTGGGATCTGAACCCAGGTCCTTCTGATTCTAAGTCTAGCACTCTATCAATGATAGCAATCTACTATTCAGGAAGTTAATGGATGAAATTTAATAGAGATAAATGTAGTCTTACATTAAAAGATAACTTTTAAAATATTGGATGGAGTAGGTTTAGCTAGACAGCAGTTCATATGAAAAAGATCTTGGGGCTTTAGTAAGTTAAAAATTCAATGTAAGTAAATAGTGAAGTATAGTGGTCAAAAGAAGCTAATGTGACTTTAGACTGCCTTGAGAGAAGTAGTCGGGCTACATTTTGAGAGGAATGTGGTAGCAAATCAGAGAGGTAATTAATATCCCCACTATAGCGTGACCTGGTGAGACCACAACTGCAATGTTGTTTTCAATTCTAGGTACCACATTTTAGAAAAGACATTGACAAATTGGAAGGTATCCAAAGGAAGGCAACAATGGTAGTGCTCAAGGGCCCAACAGAGCAGGCCTCATTGAGAACCCCCCTCCCAACAGACACACTCACCCAGATTTCACTGGTATCAATGACCTCTCCTCAATCTTCCTGACAAAGCCTTGTTTTCCCTATCCCTCTTCTAGCAAGGTTACGTTTTGACCCAGGTCTTCCTGCTTTCAAGATCAGCAGTTTACTGACTATGACACTCTACCTATCATGTCATCATATAATGTTCAATTAATCAATTAAAAACATTTAGCAATTTCCTTCTGTTTGACTATTTGAAATACTGGATGCTAGAGAGGGAAGATGGTGCTAAAAACGGAAACAAAATCAAAAGCATCTGAAGGTATAATACCCTTCCCTTGAAGACATAACAGGCTAGATGACAAGACAAGACAAATATATGGAATAGTTAGAATGCAATAAAATAATATATAATCAGATGTCATGAACTAGAATGTTGAGGAGTTGGAATTCAGAGAAAGGAACCAAGCAACAGGTATTTATTAAGCACATACTATATCAAACATTAGGCTAGACCCTAGGGACCTAGACAAAACCAAAACAGTCTCTACCCTCAAGGAGCATACAGTCTTGTTGTGGGACAGCATGTACATATCTACGTAGCTGTTCGGAAAATAGATCACATGTCATTTTGTAGGGATTAGCAGTTGAGAGGATCAGGAAAGGTCTTATACTGAAGGTGGTCTTTGGGTCCATTGTTAAGGGAAAGTAAGGATTCCAAACAGCAGAGGTGAAGAGGGAGTGCATTCCAGGCATGGGGAGTAGGCAATATAAAAATACACAGGGATGGAAAATGGAATGGAATGTGTAATGAATAATAAGGACCTTTTGGCTGATCCTTAAAGTAAGTGAAAGGGATTACTGGAAAAGTAGGTTGTGGGGAGGTTGCAAAGAGTTTTAAATGCCAAGCAAAAGAGTTTATATTTGATCCTTAAAAAACAGAGAACCCCTGGAGTTTATCGAATACTGTAGTAACATGATCAAACTCACACTTTAATAAAATTGCTTTGGCAACAGAGTGGAGGATGTATTGAAATCTAGAATAGGGAGATCAATTAGCAAGCTCTTGCAGGGAAGCAGTGATAAAAGCCTGAACTAAAGTAGTGGCTGCATGAGTGGAGAGAAAGGCACAGATTGGAAAGATGTTATGGAGAGAGAGATGAGAAAGTTAGCATCTAATTGAATGTAGGGTGAAGAAGAATGAGAAATTAAGGATAATATCAAGGCAGTGAACCTGGATGACTGGAAGGATGGGATTGCTCTCAACGGAAACAAGGAAGTTCAGGAGATGGATGGATTTGGGAGAGGGTTGACAGGTTCTGTTTTAGACACATTGAGTTTGAGATGTTTATGGAACATACATTTTAAAACGCCCAGTAGTTCATTAATTAATGATGAACTGTTGGGGCAAAGGAGAGAGACTAAGACATATGGATTTGGAACTAATGCTTATGATGATAATTAAACCTATGAGAACTGATCAGGTCACCAAGATAGAATATAAGGAGAGAAGAAAAGAGGGCTCAGGGCCAAATCTTGGGTCCAGCCAGAGTTAGGTGATATGGTATGGATGATGATTTAGCAGAGGAGACTGAAAATGTATAGTCAAATATGGAAGAGAAGCAAAGGAGAATGATGCCGCAAAAACCCAAATAGGAAAGAATATCTAAGATAAGGGGAAATATTATTGTGAAGCAAGGAAGTGTGTCACATAAGGTTTCATAAAATAATTTGAACATAAGATTAGATTTGAAAGGATTATAAGGTTTAGATTTGTTAAGATGAGGTAGGAAGATACTTTGGGTCAGCACAAGTAAAGTTGTGGAAACAAAGATGACAAAGATAGAATGAGGAGGATGTGTATGGAGGATGATCAGGAAAGATACCTGATTGCAGCAAGGGTTCCTTTTGAGGAATAGCGAGAGATGAGATTGGATGTGTAACTGGAACCATCTGACAAAGCACCTTGTATGGTCAATTGAGGAGTGAATGTGACAGGTAATAGATATCTGCTGAGTTCCATAGCAAGTAATGGTGACCCCCAAGCATAAAATTATTTTTGTTGCTACTTCGTAACTGTAATTTTGCTACTGCTATGAATTGTAATGTAAATATCTGATATGCAGGATGTATTTAAATTGAACATAACCCACAGGTTGAGAATCACTGCTCTAGACCCAGCAGAAGTCAAAGATCTAGAGAGGATAAGTGGCTGGGCTGGGCAGGGCAGAGATTTCCATAAAGTCCTACCACAGGCAGAGGCCAGTTTGTCCTTTCTGAGCAATGTCCTGAAAGTTCAGGGCCACTGTAACTCAGGAGGTCATGGCCACCCCCCCCCAAGGCTCCCAAGGCCTTCATACCATGTGGGCAGGCATTCCCAAAGCACAGGAGATGGGAGGGACCTATGAAGGATGGGAAGATTATTACTTAGGGCAGAACCAGGTTAAGACCTCTAGTTCTCTGTTTCCCCAATCAGTGTTCTTTCTATTATACCACACAAACTCTCCAGTAATCTAGCAGAGAGATTTCTCCAAGTTTCTGACTTCAGCCCTACATAAAGTATGACATCCCCAACATGTAGAGTCCTTTACTCCATAGATACCCCTAGTATAATAAGGATGACCATAGTTATTAGGACAATTAATCTGTTATCTTTGTGTGGAGTGGATTAGAGATGGGGAAGGTGGAAGCTTGGAGGGAGAGAGAACAACTGGGAGGGGTTTGCAGTAATCCAGGTATGAGGAAGCAAGGGACTAGACTAGGGATGGTTACAACAGGAATGAAAAAGAAGGAAGAGGGAATGAATTCAAAGAGACTGTTGAAGTAAGAAGCACCAGGATTTGTAGCCTGGCCTGATATGAAGAGACCAAAAAGAGAAATGGATAATTCCAGTTATCATGAGGGATTTGGAGAATGATGCTGCCATGGACCAAAATGAAGATGCTGAAAAGGGAAGCTAGTTTGTGAGGCAAGTGGATGAAGCTAGTCTTGGACAGGTTTAATTGGCAGCAGGCAGGAAACAAACATTTATTAAGTGCCTACTATGTATCAGGCAATGTGCTAAACCCTAGAAAGACAATCTTTGCCCTCAAGGAATATAGATTGACTGATCTGGACCCCTTCCTCAAAATGGAACATCTGGAGGGACTTATCAATAAGAGAAGAGGGGTGAGCTGTGATGTGAAATCTCAAGAGTGAGAGATAACTGACGGCCAGCCAGCTGGCTTCATTTCTATCTTCTGAATGAAAGCCAGCTGGGGAGAATTTATGTAAGGATGGGAACAAATCTTACAGAACAGACAGGTATAGATAGTTTGAGCTCTGCATCATTGGAGAAATCCAAGGTGAATTGGAATATTGGATTATCTAAGTAAATTTGAGGTAGAGAGTTGGCATAGAGTTTAAAGTGTTAGTTAAGAAGACCTGAGTTCAAATCCCTGCACTGAGACATAGTATTGTTACCCCGAGCAAATCCCTTTTAAATACCATATGCCTCAAGAAACATCTAGAACTTATCCATTTGCTCAAAGATTTGTCAGAGCTATTGATGGAGAGAGTTTCCATACCAGGAAATGCCTGATTCTAGAAAAAATATCACAGATTCTTGATACTTCCTATATTTGCAAAAATCTGGCAGAATATGAATGACCCAGCAACTAGAGCTATGGGATTAATGCTCACATGAGACATTTAGGAAGGAGACGTACATTTGGGAATCATCATCACAAAGGTTAAAATCAAATCTTTGAGAGTACCTGAATTTATAACAATGTATGCGCCCTGGGAGATATCTATAGTTGCTAGACAGAAGGAAAGATTCCAAGGATGGGAGCAGAAGTATAGGTATTCAGAATAATATTTTAGAAGACAAGTGAGGAAAGTTTCAAGAAAGAGGGGAAGGTAAACAGGATCAAATGCAACAAAAAAGGTGGAGGATAAGGATTGAAGAAAAGTACAAGCTTTTGGCTAAAATGAGGTGAAGGATGACCTAAAAGGACTATTTTGGTTATGGCTGAAAGAATGTTTACAGGAGCTGTTGTAGAGAGACAGCATCGTGTCTAGACCAGAAGCCCTGTACTTGGAATGAGAATACTTGGATTTGGGAACCCATAAGCCATCTGTGTGATTTTTGGGTTATTTCTCCCTGAGTTTTACTTTCTTTATTTATAAAACAGGTAATATTTATACCACCCATTTCATAACACTGTTGTGAAGAAAACACCTTCTGAGTTTCTGAGCGTTGTAGAGATGAGTTGCTACTATGAAGCAACTAATAGTTTGGGAATGTGGAATGGTAGTCAATGAGGAAGCACAGAGAAATTGACCAAAGGTGTCATCCATCTAGATACATGCTTATGCTTCTTCTTCTCCTCATCTATGCAGTGAATACTCATAAGCAGAGGAACCTGAACTAATGGCACTTATGACTAAAAACGGGACTAACTCCTTCCTCAGCTTCTTGTTAAAATTTTGAGTTCAGATTTCCACTGACTATAAGTATATCATGCCCAGTAATATCACATCTACCTTAACATATTCCATAATTTTGGATGGTTTTTCAATACTTGTGGCTCTATTGGACACAATTTATTAAATGGAAATAATTGACATTTGTGTAACACTTTCTCTTTTACAATGCAATTCACATTTAGCATCTCATTAGATACTTATTAGCAACCTTGTGACACAGGTTCTATAAGTATTTTTTATTTTCATTGTACAGATGGAAAAATTGAAGCACAGAAAGGTAAAGTAAGTCATATAACTAGTGAGTGTTGGAGGCAGGATTCAGATCCAAGTCTCTAATGACTTCAAATTCAGTGCCCTTTGTACTACCATGCTACCTCTATAATTACATTAGATTGATATACTTGGCATTTCCTTATTAGAGATATGAATGAAATACAAATACTTTGAGAATTTGAGATGAAATGCCCTACCCATATATATTTCATATATTACAGATTAGCCCCTAAACTTTCTATCTCTCTTTCTTCCCTCTGCCCCTGCCTTACACACTTACACCCAAACCCACACACATACACTCAGTCTTAGATGCATGCAAATACATGGTAAAAAACTTTTGCAAACTGCAACTATTGCAATTTAGATAATATTTTAAGCTACTAACACTTAAAATTTCACTAAAATTCTTGGAACACCCTGGTATTTTAAAATAAGAAAGTGTCAAGTCAGAAGAAAAAGTGTTCAGTTGAAAAAAAAGGTACGATGTAAATTTAATCAACTGCCAATTACAGTATTCATGAGTGGATTATCTGTGGGATACTCAGGGATCTCTCAGCTGGGTCTGCATTGTCAAGAGCAGGACTGAATTGGGAGGACATCAAAGCTGTGTACAGAACAGAACATGTAAGTCATTGGCTCAGCTGTTGTGTGTACTTAAATATTTTCTTTGAATTCACGTCTTAGCTAAAATGTCATGATCAATTGTAACCAAGTCTTGTATGATCTCTTATGTACCATTTCAGCTTTGTTTCTCTTCTGAAGTCCTGTACTCAGGTTTAAAAAAAATCCCAACAACCTCAAAACCTTTACAGTACAGGACGTGGAGGCTTGGTTAGAAGCATTCATCAGGCACAAGATCTTGAGGTTTTAGTGTTACTGAAAGCTCAATATGAATCAACCACATGAAAGGGTAGTGAGAGAAGAGAATGTGATATTAGGCTTTATTTAGAGTAATATAGCAACCAAGATCAGGGAGGTAATAGTCCTATTGTTCTTTGGTCAGAACATATGTGCAGTCCTGTGCTCATTACTGTATGCCACATTTTAGGGATGACATTGTTAAGCTGGAGAGAATCTGGAAGACAACAATTGAAAGAGTGAAGACTCTCAAGATCATACTGCACAAAATTAAATGGAAGGAAGTTTAGCTTTGAAAAGAGACAACTTAGGGAGGATCTAATATTTGAAGCATAACACTAGTAAGTCGAGTTGCAGAAAGTATTCAGTCCTTCTCCCTTCTCTTTTCAAGAAGTTGTGGAGCTGAATCTTTACACTTTGACCATCTCATCTAGATATCACCTCTTATGATCCTTCTTCATCCCCTTTATTCACTGAAGAAGACAATTAATAAGCCACATTTTGTTGCAATAACTAACTCATTTTTTTACTTAGGGCCAATATAATATAACTTTCTTCAGTACTTATCCTTCATTTTTTTTTGTTGTATTTGATACTGTTTACCTTTGCCTCTTTCTTGAAACTTTCTTCCCTTGTCCTCTTTTTTAAATCTTTTAACTAATTTATTTTTAATTTTCAACAGTTCACAAGATTTTGAGTTCCAAATTTTCTGCCCATTTCCCCCTCCCCCACCCCAAGAATGCATTTGTTCTGATTACCCCTTCCCCTAATCTGCCCTCCTTTCTATCACCCCACCCCCTTCTCTTATCCCTTTCCCTTCTATTTTCCTGTAGGGCAAGATAGATTTCTATACCCCATTGCCTATATATCTTATTTCCCAGTTGCATGTGAAAACAATTTTTAACATTTGTTTTTAAAGCTTTGAGTTCCACATTCTCTCCCTTCCTTCCTCCCATCCTCATTGAGAAGGCAAGCAATTTGATAAAGGCTGTGTAGATGTAGTAATGCAAAAACACTTCCATAACAGTTATGTTGTGAAAGACTAATTATATTTCTCTCCATCTTGTCTGGCCCCCCCATTTATTCTCTTCTCTTCTTTGACTCTGTCCTTCCTCAAAAGTGTTTGCTTCTGATCACTCCCTCCTTCCATTTGCCCTCCTTTCTATCATCCCACCCTCTCTTATCCCCTTTCCCCCTACTTTACGGTAGGGTAAGCAGGATTTTCATACTGAATTGAGTGTGTATGTTATTCCCTTCTTAAGCCAAATCAGAAAAGAATAAGGTTCTCTCATTCCCTCTCACCTCTTACCCTCCATTGTTAAAGCTTTTTCTTGCCTCTTTTATGTGAGATAATTTATCCTATTCTACCTCTCCCTTTCTCCTTCTCCTAGTACATTCCTCTCTTACTCATTAATTTTATATTTTACATATCATTTCTTCATATTCAACTCACCCTGTGCTCTCTGTCTGTATATATATGTACATACATACATACATACATATTTATATATATATATATACATACACACATGTATATATATATGTATATATATATATATATATTTCCTCCAACTACCCTAATACTGAGAAAAGTGTCAGTTACAGATATCATCTTTCCATATAGGAATATAAACAGTTCAACTTTAATAAGTCCCTAATGAGTTTTCTTTCCTGTTTACCTTTTCATACTTCTCTTGAATCTCATATTTGAAAGTCAAATTTTTTATTCAGCTCTGGTCTTTTCATCAAGAATGCTGCAAAGTCCTCTATTTCATTGAATATCTATTTTTCCTCTGAAGTATTATATTCAGTTTTGCTGGGTAGGTGATTCTTGGTTTTAATCCTAGTTCCTTTGACCTGGGAACATCATATTCCAGGCCCTCCAGTCCCTTAATGTAGAAGCTGCTAAATCCTGTGTTATCCTAATTGTATTTATACAATACCAGAACTGTTTCTTTCTGGCAGCTTGTAATGTTTTCTCCTTGACCTGAGAACTCTGGAATTCGGTTACACTATTCCTAGGAGTTTTCCTTTTGGGATCTCTTTCAGGAGGGGATTGGTGGATTCTTTCAATTTCTATTTTCCCCCTCTGGTTCTAGAATATCAGGGCAGTTTTCCTGATAGTTTCTTTAAAGATGATGTCTAGGCTATTTTTTTTTTGACCATGGTTTTCAGGCAGTCCAATATTTTAAAATTATCTCTCTTGGATCTGTTTTCCAGGTCAGTTTTTTTTCCAATGACATATTTTTACATTGTCTTCTATTGTTTCATTCTTTTGGTTTTGTTTAATAATTTCTTGATTTTTCATAGTCATTAGCTGCCATTTGCTACATTCTAATATTTCTTGTTATGAATGTATATTTATTAGATTGTAACTGATTTTGTACTTTAAAATTTTAGAAAATAATCATGATTTTTTTAAACCAGAATAGCTTATCTCTATGCCTTTCTGCTACGCCTAGAATCCTACCTTGTGCAATTAAAAATAGTCAAGCAAAACCAACTAAAACAAACGTCTGTCTTTGTTTTCCACATACAAAACCTATAGGATTTGACTTCTGGATTCAATTTTGGTGATTACATTTGTTCTTAGTATAGTAGCAATTTGGTAATAGTTTTTAAAAATTTTTTTTTACATTGTTAAATTCATCTGTGAATAATGTTCTTTTTGTGCTACTTTGTTCCACTTCAGTTCGTGGAAATCTTCCTACATTTCTTTGAATTTCTCATATTCTTCTTTTTTATGGCACAATGATAATCGATTCTTTTCAGATGGCACTTAAGAGGTAACCTTGTATAGTGGATAGGAAGCTATCCTTGAAATTAAAAGGAGTTGAAGTCAATGCTGGCCTTTGACATATACTGGATCTTAGGCAAGTGACTTGACTTTTCAATTCTTTTCTTTTGTTGTTTACATCTGGGTTTCTCTTTTATTTATTTTAAAATTTACTTTTGTCTATTTTTAGTTTACATAATTCATTTCTATGGGATTTTGAGTTACAAATTTTCTCCCTCTCTTTTCCCTACCCACCACCCCAAAACAGCGATCCCATTGTATATCCCCTCCCCCAGTCTGTTCTGTCTTATATCCTCCCCTATAACCCCTCTGACTTTCCAGTAGGGCAAGATGGATCTCCCTACCCCAGTGCCTGTGTATCTTATTAGCCAGTTGCATGTAAATAATAATAATAATAATAATAATAATACATATATACATACATATTTTTTAAACATTTTATTTTAGAACATTAAATTCTAGATTCTTTCCCTTCTTTCCTCAAATACAATACACTCCCACTGGAAGGACAAGCAATCACTCCCACTGGAAGGACAAGCAATTCAATACAAACCGTATATGTGTAGTTATGCAGAACATCTCCACAATGGACACATTGTGAAAGACTGAGTACATTTTCCTCATTCCTATCCTGCCAATCACTTGTTCTACTCTCTACTTTGTCCTGTCCCTTTACAGAAGTGTGTGCTTCTAACAACCCTCCCCCCCAACTGGCCCACCCCTCCAATATCCTCCTTATCCCCTTTCCCCCTGCTCTCCTGTAGAGAAAGATACCCAATTTAGAGTGTATGTCATTCCTTCCCTAAGCCAAATTCAGTGAGAGTAAGGTTGACCTTTTCCCTTTTGCCTCCTTGTTCTTCCCCTCCATTGTAACAGTTATCCCTTGCCTCTTCTATATGAGATGATTAACCACATTCTGTCTCTCCCTGTCTCCTCTCATTCCATTCCTCTCCCATCTCTCAGTTTAACGTTTTAAAATATCATTCCTTTCTATTCTATTGATTCTGTGCCTTGTGTCTATGTACACATATATACACATATTCACATATGTATTCATATGCATATATACCTTCCTATATAGACATATGTTTATATATACATATACACACATACATATATGTATGCATATGTATATATAAATATATATGTATACACACATTTATACATACATTTATATTTTCTTCATGTATCCTCATACTGAGAAAGTTTTCTTAAGTTACAATTATTGTTTTACCATGTTGGCATGTAAATAGTTCAACTTTGATAAGTTCATTATGAATTCTTTTCCATGTTTACCTTCTCATGCTTTTTGTATTTGAATGTCAAATTTTCTATTCAGTTCTGGTTTTTTCCTCAAGAATGCTTGAAAGTCCCCCACCTCATTGAATGATCATATTTTCCCCTGGAACATTATACACAATTTTGCTGGGTAGGTGATTCTTTGTTTTAATCCTAGCTCTCCTGATCTCTGGAATATCATATTTTAGGCCCTTCGATCCCTCAGTGTAGAAGATGCCAGATCCTGGGTTATCCTAATTATGTTTCCACAGTATTCAAATTGTTTCCTCCTGGCAGCCTGTAATATTTTCTCCTTGATGAGAGGTTCTGGAATCTGGCAATAACATTTCTAGGAGTTTTCTTTTGGGGATCTTTTTCAAGAGATGACTGGTGAATTCTTTCAAGTTCTATTTTGCCCTCTGATTCTAAAACAACAGGGCAATTTTCTTTGAGAATTTCTTGAAGGATGCTTTCCAAGTTCTTTTTTTGGTCATGGCTTTCAGGTAGACCAATAATTTTCAAATTGTCTCTCCTGGATCTATTTTCCAGGTCAGTGGTTTTTTCAAGGAAATATTTCACACTGCTTTCTATTTTTTCATTTATTTGTAACTATTTAATAGTATCTTGGTTTCTCATAAAGTCATTTGCTTCCACTTCCTCCACTCTAATTCTGAATGAATTATTGTCTTCAAA
>CM053598.1:101871019-101897343 GCA_028646575.1 Pseudocheirus occidentalis | reverse complement strand
AGGTCCTTGTCCAGTCCTCAGGGCAATCCCCAGCACACACTGAAGTTCACAAGGTTCAGCACACCTCAAACCCTTCAGGACTTCTCTAGCCTGGAACTCAAGGATAAGCCAGGCCACCAACAAACAAAGTCCCATCCTGTTCATATCTGTAGTCAGCCACTCAGGAACCAAATCCAAGGTCTGTCTTGTCTCTGAAATTCTCCTGCTTATAAAAACTGGCCTTCTCCCAAGTCAACATGGTTCAGGGGAGTGTCTCAGCCAATAGCATTCTTCCAAGTCACAGGGAAATTCACACCTTATCACCAATGGACAGAGTTCTGGGAATTCACACCTTATCACCAATGGACAGAGTTCTATACTTAACACTAGGTTACTAGGATCTACTTAACATCTGATCAAACAAATTAATTACCATTACAAGGGAAAATAGATAAGACAAATTAAACACAATTTTTACATATTTTCTAAAAAATAAAACAAATATAAAATAGGTTGGCTAATGCTCTAAACCCATTGACCTCAAGTTTAAAAAAGGGATTCTTGAAACTCCTTAACTGCATTTCTCCATAGAACATTGTGGTGAGAAATAACTTAATAACAATAATAATAATAATAACTCACATTTGTAGAGCACTTTTGAGTTCCAAAGTATTTTACTCACATCCTGTTTTTCAGGAAGACTTGGGTTCAGTTCCTGCCTCTGATGTTTATTATTCATGTGTGACCCCTGAACAGTGACTTAATATCCCTGACCTTCTGTTTTCTCGCCTATAAATGGGGGTGATAACTGTAGTACCTACCTTGAATGACTATTATGAGGTTCAAATAAGATGTCTGTAAAGTGTTTTGTATTTTAAAGCGCTTTGTAAATGTCAACTGTTGCCATTTATTGTTATCAGCAATTTTAAAGGAAATCAGTATTTCTTTGTGGAAAAGTATGCACACAGACATTGTCATCAAGCTAGTAATAGATTCCCTGACAGCATTTTGATTACTTAGGATACTCTGCTGACAGGATCTTAGCAGGGGGAAAACCCAAAACACCCACTCTGACAATGCTAGAATTAGGAAATAGTTGTATTTTAGAGCTGGAAAAGACTGTCTCCTCAAACTCTTCATTTTAATTGTCCCACTGAAGCACAGAGAGGTTAAGAGGTTTGCTAAGGTCACCCAGCAAGTTGTTCATAAAGTCAAAACTAGAACCCAGGTTTCCCAACTCTTGGTTCTCTGTCCTTTCCAGTGCATTGTAGTGTGGCTTTATGTACTTGAGGGCCATCTAGGAGGCAGCTTTGCTATCCTATAAATACGTACCCTACTATTAAAATCCCAGAGTTTCCTAGAGTTGCCATTTGGAGCTAAGACTTTATTCTTCCTCAGTTAAAACAAGATATTTCTTCTTTGCTAAAAAGGAAAAAAAAAAAATAATGGAGTCCAGCTGCTGGAGTTCCAGTTATATCCAGGCCAGTAGCAAGACAACAACAGGTTTTCAGGTCTGAAAAGTTCCAGTGGAGAGAGTGATGTGTAGTTATTCTCCTCCACCAAGCCAACTTATGCCAAGAACAATCAGTACTGTATACTCTAGAATAAAGGGTGGGTTTGTTTTTCTCAAGTCCATTGACATTGATGATATAAACCTCAGGATACAGTGGAGTTGAGGCCTGTATTTTAGATTTTTTTGGCACCTAGGTTTTTTAAAAAAAAACAAAACCAGCAAATGACCAATTTATGTCATAACTAATGTTATGCATGGAAAATTACTGTGGTCTGGGCTGAAAATTAGATCTCTCTAGGAGTTTAGGAACCAGAGATCCTGATTTCTCTTTTTTCACTGCTTTCATTTGAATTTCATGAAAAGGAAAAATGAGATTCCAGACATTTAGAAGAACAGCAAAACAGTATCACATGGAATGCCTTGGGAAAGGGTCATTTATATCTTGAGAGTATGTGGCACCTAAGTTCCATTCCAAAAAGAAGTGGTTTTCTACCTTTACCAGCAGTAACGGTCTATAGTGAGCCAATCCACTAGACCACATTAGATAGCAAATCGCTAAAAAGTTTTGACCCTGACACTGAAAGAACTTTTGAGAATGAATTTGTGGAATTACTCTAGAACCCTACTGTACCCAAAGAGTACAGTCCTACTTAGAGAGATTGAGATGCATTTTTTTTTAAACTAAGGAGTAGTGAATTCTAGGCTCACTATGTGTAGAGGTAAATTACTTGATGGTAGAGTGGAGGCAAGAGACCTAATGGATGGTGATTCTTATTGCAGTCTTGTTAAATTTGAGAGAATCTCAGAAGGAGCTTTGTTCATTCTTGTTAACTGCACATTGAGGAGTGGAAGAACAGAATGCTTTCTGTTCACTGGACTTGGGTATTCATACACATCACCTTTTGGCAACATTCCCTTTCTCTGCCCTATGCCTTTCCCCAGCTGCCAAAGTGTAGAACTTGGTAAGAAATTGTCTTTGAGCACCATTAAAACAACATAGATACTTAATAGATTATCACTAATATTTCAGATGTGTTGAATGCCGTCACAGTCCTTTTTAGAATTCTCTTGCCAATGTCTCTTTCTAGAGTTGCTGTAATAGCTTTTTCCAACCAAGGAAACCTTTTAAATATGTCCTGAGGAAGCAGGTATTGAACCTGCATCCTAGAGAAATTTAGATCTAGAATGCTCAGTCATATTAATGATCTCGGGTCATAGCCCTGGAATATGTTGCTAAATGAAACTTCATAGACATGTATGAATGACCATGCTCAGCTCTTAAATGGTTATTGTCTTTTTCTCTTCTCTTCACCTACACTTTAGAGGTCCAAGCAGTTCTACTCACTGACATTCTGGTTTTCCTTCAAGAAAAAGACCAGAAGTATGTCTTTGCATCACTGGTGAGCTGAAAATACTTTCTTTGCTTATGTGCTTTTTCTAATGTGCTGTTTCAACCTCATTAGGTATTGACTGGTCACACTGTATTGCTTCCAAGACTTGAGATTAATTTGACCTGGACATTTTTTGTGTATATTTTTCATTTAACTTTTTAAACTCAGTAAATTTTCTAATAGAAAATATATCTGAAACTATTCTTTTACAATCCCTGACTTCAGTGTTATGTCTTGGGTACTTGGTAATTTCATTTGGGGAGACAGAGGGGGCCCTATATTACTGAAATATTTATTCCATACCTGTTTTACACAAATCAAATTCATTTATGAAATTGCTGGCCAAAGTCAACAGAATGTTCATTGTGTCTTCCTGGGAAGATCTGTCATATAAAAAATTACTAAAAATTTTCTAATCCTATCTTATTTCACCATTGATAATATTTTCTTCTGTTTGATGAAATTGTAATTTATGTGTGGGTAAGAGACCTTTCCCTTGAAGGTGCTAATTTTTTTTTTATGAAATCAAATAAATATACTAAAGATAGCAGTAAGGTCTTACTTTAGGTCACAGATATACCTAAAAGTCGTACTTTGAATGTTCTTACCCCTTTTTTTTGCTCCCCTTTTCAAGGACCAGAAATCAACAGTGATCTCATTGAAGAAGTTAATTGTACGAGAAGTAGCCCATGAAGAGAAGGGCTTATTCCTAATCAGTATGGGAATGAAGGATCCAGAGATGGTTGAAGTCCATGCCAGCTCTAAGGAGGAACGAAACAGTTGGATTCAAATCATTCAAGATACTATCAATGCCCTGTAAGTTAGAGATCAGATAGTATTATTCCTGTCCCTCATAAAGCTTCTTTGTCATCTTTTATGATCAACTTGGCAGTAACCAGGGTAAGTGATGCTGCATGCTTATGATACTGCTGTTGTTTTTAAAGGAACAGAGATGAAGATGAAGGAATCCCCAGTGAAAATGAAGAAGAAAAGAAATTGCTGGATGCAAAAGCCCGAGAATTAAAAGGTAAAGCTATTGAGAGAGATCAGGACCACCATTTGTCCTGTGTAGCTTCTGAAGTCATGAGGGAACACAATGGATGCCTGAAGTTGTCAAATGGGCCTGTAACGTCCCAGCCACCAGTTAAATGTGGGGAGGTGTGTATTTAGTTAGTACATGAAGAAACCAGGATGGAGACAACATGATCTTTAAACATTAAGAAAGGCTTCTGAAGAACTATGCCAGCAGTGAGCTTGGTATCCTTTGCCTGACAGGATCACTACCTTGCTTGTTTTTCTTTATTGTTGTTATTAGGGAGGTGATGAAAGGGGAACTGGATTAGAAATACCTGAATAGGATCTAAGAAAGGAAAGCAAAGGAGTACTGTTGATTCAGAAAACACCACCATCCATGCAGTAGCAATAGCAGGATTTGGTCCCATGGTCAGTGTCTTGGTGTTTTAGGTCATGGAGAGCTTAGCCAAGATTGGTGGCTCACAAGAGACCCAGGATGAGCAAGCTTTTGGGGGAATAAAGAGTCTTGTTCGACGGAATCACTTGCAGTTTGCTGCCAGTTCTAGGATTATACGTTGGCAGTCAGAATCTTGAATGACTTTGAATGATGCTTCAGATGGAAATTGGGTACAGAGTCAAACAGACCCAAGCACCATTTATGACAGTCCCCATGTAGACATGCTTTAGACAAAGCTGTGCTGTTTTAATCAGAACATAAGAGATGTACAAAAAGCAGTTAATAAAAAGTAAAGTCTTAATGCAGTGTATCTGGTTTTTCTAAGGCCATAGTCAAAGACTTACCCTTATGTAAGAAAAATTGGGGAGTGTTATGTTACCTGCCTGGATGGACTTCCAGCCTTGACAAGTTCATGTAACTGAAGATGACCTGGCCGCTCAAAAATAGGTTATGGTTCCTGACTAATCCTTTGCTTTTTTCATAAAGTGCCACAAGGTGGCACTCATGTCTCAAGTAAACTTCAGTTTGCAAAATACGGGTTTTACTCAGAATTGGTCCTTTTGTCCATCCTGCAGAGCAACTCCAACAAAAAGATCAGCAGATTTTAACTCTGTTGGAGGAAAAGGAGATGATTTTCCGAGACATGACAGACTGCAGTACACCCTTATCAGAAGACAGTTCACCAACTCATGGCTCCAGGGTACTATTCAGGTCCAACACTGAGGAGGTTCCCAAAGGAGGGCCCATTATGAAAAGTGCAATAAATGAGGGTAGGTAACTAACACTCATCATTCTCCTTCCCTTCATTCGTGCTGCTATTGACTTAGATGGCTTATGTTCTGTTCTGTATTCCATGACAAGTTTCTTAGATTATATATAAATTAGGCAGGTTATATATAAATTAGGCAGAGGGTCTAAAACACATGGCCAAGAGATCAGTCTATAAGTATTTATTAGGTGTGTAGGCTGGACCAGATAACACGTGTGTCTGTGTGTGGATATATTTGTGTGTGTATATATACATATGTATACATATATGCATGTATATGTATATATTTGCAAAACAGTGATTTTGGTAGGCAGAGTGATAGCAGACTTTATAGAGAGCAAGAATTCTTTACCTTGTGTCATGGATCCCCTTATCAGTCTGGTAAAGTCTTCACGTGTTAATTAAATTCATAATTGAAGGAAATGCTAAGTTTCATTTAGAAGTTACTTAAAATATAGATGTTATTCTTTCCCCCATCCAAGTTCATATGCCCCTGAAATCTCTCCACCAACCTGTCAGTGTACCCCAGGTTTAGAATCATGTTGCAAACAAAGGCAGCATTTGAATTGAGTCTAGAAGGAAACAAGGAATTCTGAGAGGCAGAAGTGTAAACCAAGTGCCTATTCAGGCATGGGGAATAGAGAAGTTATGGAGATGAAGGATGGCATGTCCAGCAGATTCTCCTGGTACAAGCAGAAAAATAGACTGTTTAACCCCCTCTATTAGGCCCCCTCTTTATGCCTCTTATCTTCATTAATTACCAGAGTTTTACTTTTTTCACTATCAGTGATGAAATTTATCATGTCCCATTTTACTTTTTAGTGGAGATGCTACAAGGCCTGGTGAGTGGCAGCCTTGGGGGCACACTTGGACAATCCATCAGCAGTACCTCGGAGCAAGAGGGAGGAATAGTTGGCCCAGTTTCTTTACCTCGGAGAGCAGAAACCTTTGGAGGATTTGACAGCCACCAGATGAATGCCTCCAAAGGTAGGTGTGTTTGAGTTTGTTATTGCAGTCCCCCATCTAGTATACACCTAATTTTACAGTTTATGCCAGCTGGAATGGGCCCTGTTCTGCACCCATAGTTCCCTTCCCATGACTGGACTCCCTGTTAATAGTGACATGGGAACAAAAGTCTTGATGCTTATGAAAAGTATCATATGCTACTCAGAACTCAGAAGCAGAAAAAAGTGAAAGGCTGTTAAAACTGGGGCACTTCACAGTTGTTGATCTTGTACTGTCTTCTAGACAGAATGGGTGACCCTTCTGCCACAAAATATCTTATATATTCTTTCATTTTATTTTATTAATAGAAATGGAAATTCTGTCAATGAAAGAAATTATTTGGGTCAACAGATTTCTGAGTAGGAGGGGTAAGGTGGTCATTTCTGCCGTTTATTCACATATTAGCGTAAATTAGTTTAATCCAGCTATTTTCTTTCTAGCTCCTACTTAATTAACACTGAAGGAGCAGAAGTTATGATTTGGGGAAGAAGGACGGTGGGAAGTTTTGAGCAATAGAGTGCTGTGTGGGGCAGACCTGGGAAGGTGGAGAAATTCCACAGTGGGAGCCTGAGGAGAGAGGGACATTTAAGAGATAGGAGAGGGCCAAAAACAAACTTTGCCTATTTCAAAATTTTGCCTAGGGCCAGTCCTGTACCAAAGAAAGGGGGAGGAAACACTTTTCCTCCTAATGCACTGTCATGGCTCCCTGCTCCCAGGACCCAGAATTCAGGCTAGTACTATATTAGCACTATAGTTTAGCTGCATTATGGGGGAAATCGATTTTTGTGGGCTAATTGTGAATCTGACAACAACTGAATTACAAATGAAATTTTTGTAACACAACCTCATAAGTTGGGGACTGCCTATATGTATGTGTGTATGTATGTACATGTATATGCTAGAGAGAGCCACAGAGTACACATGTTAGTCTATGCATGTGCCATTTATCCCCATACCCTTTGGATTAATTGGGTTTTCATTTCTTTGTTATGGCTTCCCCTGGCACTTTTTATCCTGGTCTTAATAATGAATTAAAATCTCAAGCATTTGAATTGTATGCAGATTAGATGATGGAGATTAGTATATGAAGCCTATTCTCTTGCTTTGTCCTGACCCACCTCTCTCCTTCTCTCTCTCTCTCCCTCTCTCTCCCTCTCTCTCTGTCTCTCTCTCTCCCCTTCTCTCTCTCTCTTTCCTCTCTCTCCTCTTCTTTCTCTCTGTTTCTCTCTCTTTTCTTCCCTCTCTCCCTCTCTCTCCTCTCCTCACCCTTTCCCTCTTCCTTTTCTTCTCCTTTTCTCCCCTGCTCCTTCCTCTCTCTCTCTCTCTCTCTCTGTCTCTCTGTTTCTTCCCCTGCCCTCCCCCTTTTGCCATGCTTCTCTTCAGCTTCTACCAATCATATTACTGTCTTGACCTCAAATAGATACATGCTTTCCAACCAGTATATTCACCCCCATCCCTGTCATCTGTGGCTTTAGGAGAAAGGTATATTTATTCAGAGTAGATAATGACAGAGCCATCGATTGGATTTTAGGAATGCTTCAATGATGCATATGATAGAACTGCTTTGCCAACTCCTGGATATTGTTGGGACAGATTTCTTCTAAGATGCTCCCATCTTTTTTGTTCCCGTGAGCAAAAAAATATAGGCAACATGATTTGATTCAAGCATAAACCTATCAGAGAGGAAGTAGTCAGCCCACTTATATCACTACTTTATATCATGATGTTTGCAAAGTATGGTAAATCCAGCATGAGTTTTGATACCTTGAGGGATATGTACCTTCAGGGGAATTGTAGCTTCTCATATTTCTAAATAAAATGGCACACTTAATTGTGAAAGAGATGCCTCATTTTAAAATATTAAGTTAAAGAGTAAAAGAGTAGAGTGTAAGGCTCAGACTCCAGCCCAATGAGATAACCCTGAATACTTGAGAATTACATATTCTTAAAAGATGTACCTAGGCTTAAAAATACTTTTCTCTCCCTTGTCCTATCTCCATCCCTAACCATAATTAGCACCTCTTGTCAGGGTCCTACCTGGTCCTAAGATAAAAGGGATTTTCTTGGAGATCTCTTGCCTGTCAGAGGCTAGAGGGAAAGAGATAATATTTTTATATATTCCTCAGTTTCATTCCTCCTTCCAATTTATTGGCTTTAGGAAAAATAATGTTAAAACTGACCACCTCAGGGTGGCTAGGTGGCACAGTGACTAGAGCACCAGCCCTGGAGTCAAGAGAACCTGAGTTCAAATCCGGCCTCGGACACTTAACTCAAAAAACCAGCTTAGCCGTGTGACCTTGGGCAAGTCACTTAACCCCAATTGCCCCCTCCAAAAAGAAAAAAAAAATTACCACCTTTCATTAAATGGTTTCCCTTATATGTTATTGATAAAGTTCTTATTATGATATGTTATACTTCATATTGTGGATTGACAAGTTCATTTCCCTTGTTGGTAATTTCTCTCTGTTTATTAAGGCGGTGGTGAGAGGGAAGATGGAGACGATGGCCAAGATCTTCGGAGGACAGAATCAGACAGCGGTCTAAAAAAGGTATTCCCATGTAATGAAATTATTTCTTCCTTGACTTTTGCTCCTTGAAATGATGGGTTTTAGAAGCTGGAGTTATTTTTACTGTAATAGCAATCCTTTCTGAAGAGTAAAATACATTTAGAATATATTAATTTTAACTCCTCCGAACTTTTAAATACTTTTTTTGGTCACCTCGTTGTTCTGGTTTGGCACAAATGACAGCCATGCCAAGCCTTGTATTTTTCCTCAGAGCCTGTGTATCAAGAAGAGGCACATTTAAAATGCTGTGCAGCAGCCCTCGCTTCTCAGCATCGCAGATCAGTTTCAATTCAACCTCAATGGGACACCAGATTTTCTTCTAAGTAGAAAGTATTTTCCATATAAAGAGTCAATAGTATCTCTCACTTTGGCAAAATGAAAATGGAAAGCTGTCGTCCAATTGGGCTTAAAATATGTAGATTGTGATTTTTTTAAATCTCTCTTCATTGAAAAAGTACATTTTGTTCTGTTTTCTTATATTTTTATAGGGTGGAAATGCTAATGTGGTATTTGTGCTGAAAAGAAACAGTGAGGTAAGGATATTCAGTACTATTTTTTTAAAGCAGGATACATTTTTCTTGTTTGTTATGTTAAAAAATATCTTCTTTTTTTCAGTTTTATTTACCATGTATAAATATACATTCCTGGGTATAATTCTTAAATTTGTAGCATGTAAGTAGTCTTTCTCTAAATTAATTTTACTTTACCTTTTTTGTACCAACCCTTTCCCTGTCTTCAACCTAGCCCCAGTAATACCCCATTGGCATCTAGCATGAAGCCAAGGTGGAAAATGGTTGCTCTGTTCTAGAGAGGTCAGCTACTTGTTATTAGATCTTTTTAAGTGACAGGTATATGAACTTTACTTAATGGTTTTGCCTCAGACCAAAGGCTAGATCATAAATCTGCTAGTAGAAATGAAAATCTGAGATAGTGAGAGTTTGAATTAAATTAAACCTTTTATCCTACAAAAAACCCAAGTTTAGGGTTTGTGTCTACATTGAAGGGGAGGGGTGGAGGTAAGGAAAAATTCTTTTAGTGCTCCTTTTTCATTAATCATATATTTTAAAATATGAAGCAGCCTCATTTTCTCTTCATGTAAGAATTCTTATTTGGATACTATTTTTTTCATCCCTGGTTAATCATACTCTCTCCAAGCTTTCTTGATCTTTCAGGGCAATGGTAGTCCTTACAGGTGTTCTTGCTTTACCAATTTGATTTTTTCCATACAAATATTTGACTCTCCAAGAGAAGCAGAACAGTATTGAGATATATTTTACACAATTTAGAGCTGAGGTGTGGCCATATGTGTGTGTAAAGGAGAACTTTGAAGAGCACCCAGTTCAACTCATTCATTTGTACAGGAACTAAAGCCTAGAGAGGTTATTTGACTTGCCCAGAGTCACAGCATAGTAAATAGAAGACCTGGGATTCAGATTCAGATCCACTCCTTAGAAATGCAGTGCTCTTCCTACTGCATCCCATGAATGCGCTTGCTTTTGAGGAGTGTACTGTGTTTCAAGTTCTTAAAACATGTCGTCCTTGAGTGCTTGATGAGTTTTCCATTTTGTGAACACCCATTTAAAGGAATGGGCTTTTCCTCAGTAAGGAGTACTATAGGTGATTTGTTGTAAGTACACAAAGATCTAAAACTTGCGGTGACCTAAAGGAGGAACCCTCATACAGCCCTTTACCTTGAGAAGGATCTGAAATTTGCTTTTAGAAGTAGTGTCAGAACAGATGCAGCTTGGAACTACTTATGATGTTTCTGAAGGAAGAAATTGAGCAGAGGCAACCTTGGAATCATGTTATGCTTAAAATGTGCCCTAATATATCATTATTTTAAAACAAATTCACATTTTTTGAAATACATATGATAGAACTATTACAAAATTGGTTGAACCAAGAGAAATTAGTCACCCACTGGTAACTGTTGTAAAGTCAAATAAAAGATGGAAAATGTTTTCCCAGGAAAAATAAGTCTGTATTAGGATTCATGCTCAAGATCTAAGGAGATTTCACAAAATATAGAGGCACTGCGTGATATTGCAAAGACTTGGTTTTCTCATTTAAATAACCACAGTATTATAATGAGTTCTGAGATCCAGAAACTCCAAAAGTCAGTGTTTCTGATTTTTGTTTTGTCTTCCCTGCAGCAAGTTATCCAGAGTATTGTTCATCTACATGAACTTCTTAGCACTCTACAGGTAGGTACCTTACTTACAGTTCATCCCCATCCATTATTAGCTGCTTTGCAGTTTTGCTTTAGGCTCAGGTTTATTACTTGCTTAATACTCAGTTTAGCAGCTTTGAGACAGGGGAGTAGTGTTAATTATCTAGAAAATGACACTGAGGACTGAGCATCATCAACCTTAAGTGGCAAAGAGAAGTAGAAGAAAATAAGTCAACTATAATGAGAAGCAGAGCCTCACTGGGAGTCTATGGACACTCTGGGATAAGATTCCCAAAAGTCTATGTGATAGAAACCTACATTTAATGATGGAAATTGGATATTAATTTCAGCCTGGGAATTACTTGATGTTACTTTAAATTGTTATATGCCTTATATCTAGTTTTACACATTAACATGGCAGGGGTCTCTAAAATAGATACCATTAAATGTTACCTCTAAGAGTATGCATACAGATAGAAAAAAACTAGGGTATCTGTCCATTCACTCTGGTTTTCTGTTACTACTAACTCCTACCCCAAATAATGCCTGTGACCTGAACCAGTTCATGACAAATTTGACAAGACAGCAGAAGAATTTCATATAAGTCTATTCTTTAGCATGGTTTAGTGCTCACTGTGAATTTACTGTCCCAGTGAGGCATACATACACCTATATGATTATTGTCAAAGGTGATGGCATGGAAATTTCACAATGCCAACATAATACCAATTTGAGAATGTACAGTATATAGTCTGTATATACAGGCAGCCACTGAAAGAGATGGACGTGATGGGTGGGTGGACAACAAAAAACTAAAGATCAAATAAGCCATGACATGCTACGTTACATCAGGATAATTTCATTTTTCTCCCTTTCCCTTCTAGGGTGTGGTGTTACAGCAGGATAGCTACATTGAGGACCAAAAGTTGATGCTCAGTGAGAGGGCAATAACCCGGACCTCCTCAAGACCAAACTCTCTGATTGAGCAAGAGAAGCAAAGGAGCCTAGAGAAGCAGCGACAGGATCTGGCCAATCTGCAGAAGCAGCAGGCACAGCACCTGGAGGAAAAACGAAAACGGGAGAAAGAATGGGAGGCACGTGAGAAAGAACTGATAGAGCGGGAAACACGACTGACCCAGTGGGAGGAGAAAGTCCAGAGGGGGCAGCATGACCTGGACAAGGACCGAGAAGATCTGCAGCAAAAGAAAGCAGCATATCAGTCTGACCTGGAGCGACTCCGAGCTGCCCAGAAGCAGCTTGAGAAGGAACAAGAGCAAGTGAAGAAGGAGATGGAGAGATTAACCCAAAGGCAGGCAGAGCATGATGCCAGTCAGGTAATCTGGAGCTCCCCTTAGGAGCTGGGAGAACCACAGCTGAGTCTTCCTTTTCTCTTCCTGGCTAGGTGCTATATGCAATCAATGAAGTCTTGATTTTGAAAAAAAAACATATTTGCAATCCATAGAAAGACACAATCAATTAAAATAGTTTTCCTTTTTTAAAAAATCATGACATCATAAACCATTTTTGTTGTTGTTAGGGATGACTGGGAATCAGTTAAGTATTACTTCCTGCATAAAGAAGCGTTTCTGTTTTGTTTTCTGCCTCCACACCAGTCATTGGTTCAGTCTAAAGTAGCAGCAACATTTCCTGCCAAAACAGAGGTTATAGCAAGCTGGTTTCCAGAGACCAGCTGATAAAAACACCCTTCCCTCTTCTCACTGGAGAGGGAGAAAATTGTGGATGGCAAATGTCAAATAAGTTGTTTTGCAGTCACTCTATTAGTTGGTTTTGAATTACAAAAAAGGAGGTGGAGGAGACAATTTATTGGAAAGAGACCATTAAAAAGCCATCAATAAAACTTCTACTTAAATATAGCAAGTTTAAAAAAAAATAGATCAAATAGTATTTCTGGATCAATCTCATCATGTTCCAGGAACTCTATTAAGTAAAAGACCATGCTTCATATTTTTAATGTAGCATATCATCTGATGGAGAAGAGAAAATAATTGGAAAAAATGCACAAAAACTCATAAGTTATTGTTGTATAGTGAGTGTGAATGATAGAAAATTGTTTAAGTGACTAGGTGAACCAGAAATAGGGTACAGTTTGTTTCAAGAAGGAAAGGCCCTAGCAGGAGTGGGCGGGAATATGCATATTGATGTAGGAAGATAGAGTAGGAAAAAAACACATTTCCTTGATTCTCACCCCTGCTTTGCTACTTATTAGCCATTAACAAACCAGTTCAATCCTCTTATCTATCTTTGTTGCATTGGTAGAAAGCTTTCTAATTATTTAGAAATGCTGGTCTCAACAAAAGTTTTGTTCTTCTGAAACTGTCCCTAGAACCTTCTCTTTGTGGTCCACGTAGGGATTGAGAAGAGCATGTTCATTTGCATATTTACAGGTTTGTTAGATCCAATTTCATGTGGCCATGTGGCTTGCTTAATAGTTCTGGACTCCAAATACATTAGAAAAGACAAATCAGTAAATGGCTCTTAAAAAAGCCATTGTGACTACGTACAGTGGTTTCCAAATGTTTGGGGGTCATGGAATGCTTCCACGTTGCTGTCTTTCCTATGTTTTGCAATTCTACCTTAACCCTACCTAGTACCATCATTAATATTATATTGAGGAGAATTCTAGTGGCAACAGAGAAGGTACAAATTAAATGTATTTTTTGTATTTGCATTTTTTTTTACCTTTGTAAGCTAAAACAAACTCCCAGAAAACCTGGTGTTAACCATAATACTAAGAAAACTATAGATAAGAGATTAAACTCTGATTTAATCTGGGCACTCTTGACCAGTGCCACTCCCTTGGTGATGAGCCTTCCTGTTATCTTTATTCATCTACAGCCTTGTCTGTAAATCAGTTTTCAGATTGACAACCCTACCACTTTTCACTGTGAAATGAAGTTGTTTTACTTGCCTGGGCATAAGTTAGTGCCTTGCCTAAACAAGTGAGCTAGACTGTTTGTTCAACTAGCCTTAAATGTACATCATTGTTATGAGTAAGAACAACAGTGGACTGCGTCTAACCTGTTCACAAAGATTGATGGAGGAGCAGATGGGAGTGGATGAATGTGGCTTTTATTAGCTCAGTTTTGTGATTTTTTTTTTTAAATCATGTGCTAACAAGCTACCTCTCCACCCAGGAGAGGGACACACATTTTAAAACAGCAAAATTTACTGATGAGGGTCCCTCAGCTCCAAAGGAATTCTACCAACCATCCCTGTGTTCAGGTTTAGCTGACCTCGTAATAGGAGAAATCAAAGGCAGTTATGGTTTCTTCACCCTAGCTTGAGACATCCAACTCCCTTTACCAGTTTCAGTATAAAACTCTAACAACTCCCTTACATTTGTGGTCCACCTAGAACTAGGCAGTTGCCTGGGCTAGGCTATTTGCCCAAGAATTAGCAAATGCACATGTGTGGCCTTATTTCCCAAAAGTGGGCCAAAGTAGGGATTTGGAGGTTACACTCACCCTTTTTGTATGAGAAAGTGTTGCAGTGAGAAGCAGCATGGCATATAATGGATGGGAAACTGACCTTGTAGTCAGGAAACCCCAGGTTCAAGTCTTGACTATGAAATGTCCTTTCTCTGTGTTCCTAGGCAAATCACATGACCTCCAAATGTTCCACAGAACCCTTAAGTTGCAAAACTCTGTGAATAGAAATAATCACTAACATTATATAGTACTTACTAATATGTGCCAGGCACTTGGGTCCTAACAACAACCCTAGGAGGTAGAGGCTATTATTATCCCCATTTTACAGATGAGTAAACTGAGACAAACAAGGGTTAAGTGACTTGCCCGAGGTCACACAGATAGTATCTGAGGTCAGATTTGAACCCTGGTTTTCAAGTCAACTTAATGTGAGGCTTTGTCATTTTTTCTTGAAATCTCTATACCATGATTATCTTAGACAGAATGTTAGTTTAAAAATATTATTATTTTGCCATGTGCAGGTTTCACATCAACACAGTAAATTGATGCGGATTCCAGCCTTCTTCCCCAATCCTGAAGAATCTTGCCAGCTAACTGCATCTTCCATATCACAATCAGGGTCTTTGGACTCAGAACTTTCAATATCCCCCAAAAGGAACAGCATCTCTCGGACACACAAAGACAAAGGTCCATTCCACTTACTCAGTTCCACCAGCCAGGCAAGTAAAGTGTCAGAGGGGCAGAGTCAGATTCCAGTCTCCACCTCTACCTCCACACGCCTTTTTGGTTTAGCAAAGCCAAAGGAGAAGAAAGAGAAGAAGAAGAAGAGCAAGGGAGGCCGTTCTCAGCCTGGCGGTAAGTCAGAAATGAACCAGAACTCCCTGACTCTTTTTGCTAGTAATAATCGATGCTTGTCCTTGACCTTTTTGTTTTTGACTTGTTGAATTAGAGGAAGAGAGCAGAGGAGGCAGAGGTTTTGCTTTCTATTGTTATCTTCTCCTCCAAGTCCATAACCTGACCTCCTAAACTCTTAGGTCAGTGTAGAGCTGATCTAGGCATTTAAATTCTACAAGTGGCTCTATGTATACCCCAAAATGAACTGAAACACCGTAGGAGACCCAGAAGTAGAGTGCCCTGTGTTTGCCCTCAGGGACCTTAGAGTCTAGTTGGAGAGAGAAGACATGCATACATATGTACAGCAATTTGGCAGACAATATAATAAAGTTCCAAAATGTTTGCATATATGTTGTATGTATGTAATGTTTCAAAATATATTTAGTAGATGCTCTGGGCGGGGTGAGGTCAAAGAGGGGAACAGTTCTTCTCCAGAGGTCCTAAAAGAGGGGATTCTCCTCTCCTTTAATGGGGGAAGACAGATAAGAAGGGAATGCCTTGGTAATTTTGATTCTTCCTACTTTGTGTTTGGCTAATGTCTTTTGGTTTTCATATACCTGTATAGATACATATGCACACACCCATGTACATACATACACATATCTATATATACACACATACTCATACTTACATATGCGTGTAGAGATATGTATGTAAATATGTAAATATATATCCTAGTTTCACACAAATTAAGAAGTAGTCATTGGTAAAGAATATTGCTTTTGTGAAAAACCAATAGACTAGAGAAAGCTCTCTAGTAAGACTTTGTTCAGGAGCTTCATTTATGAAATGGGGAAGGGGTGAGAGGTAATACAAGGGTACTTCTCATTTTTCAAGAATACAAAATTAACTATATGTTCTGATACTTGTATTACTAAGAGATTTTAGTGTAGTAGTGGTAGGTAGAGGCAAATTTTCAGGGTTTTTTTTTCTCCTTTTCCCTTTCAATTAATTTTCATTTTGGGGTGTCCTTTTTCCAGATGGCCATTCACCTGAAGCACCAGCAGAGGGTGAAGAGATCTTCTGCTGATGGTTGAATTTTCTTGTTCTGCCAAGATAGAAACTATTGGAATCTGACACACCATCATCACCAGCTCTGCCTTCTTCACTGCTAGCACCTGGGCTTTACACGATGGGACCTTTCCTTCTCTTTGTTGTTAAGAAACACATGACTGTACTCTCCTGGATCCTGGATTTGATAGAAATAAATTTGAGTATTGGGGCAGGGAGGGGACCTAGTCTGCTTTGGCCATGACTTGTGAATACCAAGAACTTGAGGGTGCAGGGGGTGAGGTAATCCACTCAAGATGTAAACAGCTATCACCAGCACCCTGGGAGTGCAGAAAGGTTTACCAGGTCACAGAACTCCTCCTTGAATGTTAAAAGTATGAAAGCATACATGCCTCTAAATTTATTTTTTCTAGGGAAGACAGCTGAAAAACGAAAGTACACCATTCAGTCTTTGCAGTGTGACCTGCATGTATGTACACATGTATGGATTTCGTGTGTGTGTACATATATCTGTGAGTTGTGCATAGCATGTAGAGAGAAGTTGGGTTAGCTTAGCTCAGCCCAAAAGGAAAGATACCTGAATGATTATCAGGTAGCATGTAGATATTAAATATCTCACCCTTTGATTGCCCTTTCTCCCCATTCCTTGCACGCTTCCTTCCTGTTTTGCATGTATTTCTTCATTTTAGGAGGGAGGTTTGACTGTGGTATGAAAAGAGAGGGGAAAAAACCTTATAGTTGTAATTGGGTGTATTGTGCAGCACCTGGAAATTGACGGTTTGCTGGGATCCCCAAAGGGAGGTACTTCACCTCCATCCTTATATTCCAGAAAAGCTTAGAAAAATTAAAACTCATCAGTTGGCTTTCCAAAGTGTTTGTCTGCACAGATGGCACATAGAGTTCTCACCTACCAAGGGAACACATCCTGTGTCAGCTTTAATTTTCTGAGCAGGAAGACATTTGTTTGTTTGTCACTGATTATTCAAATCTGGTTGACATCTCCTGGAACTATTCCTGAGAACCTTCCATGTGAAGCAACTAATGTTTTCGAGCCTAATAAGTATAACTAGATTGGATGACAATCCTTTGCTCCAAAAGAGTATAACGAATGTCTTGACAGCATTCAAAATCAGCCACTCCCTTGCTCTCTAAGCCTGGCTTTTCCAATGAAGATGTGTTAGCATCAAAGGCAGGTACCACCTGTACTTTGGTCCAACTGTATATATTCATCTCCTAGCCCTACGCCATGAGTATCAGCTGGCTACCAGAGGACTCTGGGCTTGGGGACTGAGGACAGACACATTGGCATTTGTGAGCCCGTATATTGGCATTTCATGAATAAAGAAAAGAAATCGGCTGACAGAAAAGGGAAAAAAAAAGTGGTTTCTGAATTCAGTGTTTCGCAGGATTCTTCAGGAGATCCCAGCAGATTTTGAATTGTTGAGAATAAAAAAGAAGGAAGGGGAAAGAAGGAAAAGGAGGTAGAGGACAACTGAATGGCTGTTGTCTCCTTATTACTTTGGAGCAAGTAATCATACCTGCTGCTTTTTTTCCACTGTGTTTTGATTTGTATTTGCTTGAAGCTTTCCCACTAGCTGTTCTGTTGAGGACAGCTCATTGGCTGTTTTTTTTTTCTTTTTTTCCCCCTCTAAATCAGCCGCAGCAGTAGTATAGCCTTTGAAGGCTCCACATCCAGTATGTGGTCCCCTCATATAAGAGGACTGCAAAATAGTCTGTTCTTCAAGTGAGGTCCTTGTCACTCATTTCCCCTCAGGAGCATGGGGACTTTGAAAGTACTTTTTTTGTTCCTTTTCTTTTTTAAACAAAACTATTATTTGGTGCTTGTTAATGAATTGCAAGCTGGCCTTGCAGATTGGAGATATTTATCTTTCTGTTTTTTTGAAAGAGGTCTGGTTTAAAAAAATTTTTAGTTTAGTTTTATTTATTTTATTTTTTTAAGGATATACATAATATCCCAATGGTTAGAACTCTATCTCACTAATGCAAAAAGTGAGATGATACTCACCACTTCTCACTCCTCAGTGTGCTACTTAAAATGAGTAAATCTTTCACCTGGGGCTGCCTTTAAGGCCAAGTATCTATGAAGGTGAAAATGAAGAGGGAAAGGGAAGACTCATACTCCTTTCCTTCTCCCTTCCCATTTCTCCCTTCTCCATTTCTAAATGAAGATAAAAGGGACTATCTTGTTTCTTGGGTTAAGAATTCAAGAAACTTGCCACCTCTTACTTAACTCTATTCACTCTTTTTGTGCTTTCCTACCCTTCTGACACAGGGATATAAAAGCAAATCTGTTCTGTGATCTCTTCAACAAGGATTCACCCCCCAAAAAATCCAAAAAGCAAAGTACTTCATTCCCCATGCACTCTTAGGTTACAGAATATTTGTTAAGGGGAGATTTTGAGCCCCAGCAAAGTGGAAACAAAGTAACCCTTATCAAATCCACTATTACAGAATTTGTCTCTTTTTTTCTTTTCTTGCTAGCTAAATGGGTCCTGCAGTTTCCCTAGCATCCCACGCCCTACAGTGTCTTGATCTCCCATAAATAGGATAGCATGGTCTGAGAAGGACAGAAGAGTAGAAAGATCTCAGTTCTCAACTGTGCGGCTTCAGCCCCATTGTAAATACAACTACAGTATGTGCAATATTGAAATGAAATTGACGTTTCTATAGCTCCTCTGTATCAAGGTGTGTATAGTCAGCTGTCCGTACACCTGTTCCCCACACTCCCACCCTCATATTCCTCAAGGCAGATCTGGGTTTAAAACAAAAAAAGTGTTAGTACTGATCAAGTTTCTCCTCTCGAATGGACTGTTCTGAATAAAACCACATTTAAATAATTACACATTGCTGCACAGTTGGACCTCGTTTGATTTGTAAGTCCCCATCTAGTTGTACTGTTTTGTTTATTTCTTTTATTTAGGAAATGGGGCTTTTTTTTTTTTTACTGAAAACCACTGATTTGGTTCTTGTTAGGTTTAGAACAGGACATAGGTAGGTAGTCTCCCTGCACTTTACCCATGGCTACCCAATTTCATGCATGATTCCAGTTGCTGTGTTAGGGGAAGTCCACTTATCCAGAGCATCCCCTTCTGTGTGCCTTGATCATCTCTTAGCCCCTTTGAAATGGAACTCTCAGTGGTTTCACTCTGAGCTTAGAGGATTAATTTGCTGCTTATGCTCTTTTTTCACTTGGTGTGAAATTCACCTTGAGATGTGATCCTGGTTACTAAAAAATGGAAGGAAGTTGGACTGACCCCATCCGGCTTCCTGTACTGTGACAAGGGTTAGTTTTTATGATGACTTGGTTTGGGAGTTCTGCAGTTTTCCTTACCCCTGGTACAGGATGAAGTATGTCCCTACTAGGAGAAAGCAAAGATGCCGAAGAGGGATTGGTTATCAGATTATCGGAGTATTTGGGGTAGTGACCTTACAGATAATAGTGCCTAGTTTTCCAGAATCAAGTGGATTACATGGAATCCGGTTTCACCTTCAGTTAAACATTAAATTATCATCTTGGTAATTTTTATCACAGTTTATAATGCCATATGCACTTTAAAATCTCTTGTCAGTAGCTTGATTGAGACAATCAAATTTGTAATCATTTTTTTTCTTTGAAATTAAGGTTAGAAACTGCCAAAGCCAGAAATGCTGCAGACAATTCAACTTTTGCCAACACTTTTGCCCCTCTCTGCCCCCTGGGTGAGTTTGTGGGGACAGTCAGTCTCAAAAAATTATTCACTGTTTGAGGCCTAAGGAAAGAAGAGGTAAACGATACACCCATGCACCTTTTGTCTTTCCTGTCTCGGGCTAATACCACTGACAAGTTATCCCTTTGATTAACTGTCCTTTCTTTGCCCCATCCCCACCCCCAATCTGTGATCTTTTTCAGGAGTTCAGGATAGTGTTAAAGAGAGGTATAAAGGCCAGGTATTTTTTGTTTGTTATTAAAATTAAATCAGTGCCCCATCAAACGAGTTAAGACTGATGATCTAGAAGCACATTCTTTGCTGCAAGTATTATTACCTGTAGAAGTACTTTGTATCTCTATCTCCTTTTAGATTATGGCCCCTCTAATTCTTACTCTTACCTCCCAAGGATTCTTAATGTGTGTTAGAGCAGAAACAAGTGCTATGAAACAAGTGAGTAAAGGGAGAGACAGTTAGATTGAGAAGGGGGCACTTAGGCCCCCTAAAAAGCTATCTTTAATCCCCCAGACACTTTGCATTTCCTAGTAGATTGAAGGCACAAGTCAAGACCTAACCATAATACTGCAGAGCACATTGTGGGAAGATGACAGGGAAAGGACCAAATGGTTAGAGGAAGGAGAGACTGTAAGAATTGTATTTTATTTTCTAGTGAGCTTCAGTAACCCTTCTACATTCCTATGTAGCAAGAAGCCACCTTCCAAAAAATACATTTTCACCACGGCAAAATTTGATACACTGTGCCAAGTGTGAAATGTTTGCAATCTCTATGGTCTGACCGCCTAACTCTTAAGAGTCCTTGAAATCTGGAAACGTAGAAATAATTGTTCAGATTACACTGTTTTGACATAAAAGATGTTGGGTGACAGTAAGTGAGAGAGGTATGAGGTTTTTTTAATTAGCAGGGCCATTTTGGAATCTCTTGTAGAATTTGATAAAAGACACCATTTCTCAATGAGTTATTTCAAAGGCTGCACATTTGCTCTGATTCATGTTCGTACATGGAAAGACGATAAGGTGTTTGTTTCAGGGTTTTTGTTTCTGGTTTTTGTGGGTTTTTTGGTTTGGTTTTTTTTTAATGTAGCATAACATTCCTAGTTAACCAGAGCTCTGGAATGCCACCTGCTGGCCAGGTTTATAAAATTTTAAAAAAAGCTTAATATGCCACCTTTAAATTTAAAAAAATAAAAAAGCATTTTTCCAAGTGCGGATCTTAATTCACTTGCTAGAAGAACAGGCCATCATTCCTTCTTTCCCCATCTATGTAGCTAGACTTAAGGACAGGCAAACTGAACTGGCTTATAACCTCTCCAGCTGCAGAAAAATTAAAAGCCTTCTATAGAATAGTGAATACTGAACACCCATAAAATGCATTTTCCATCATCTTCCACTTATGACCGCCTAGAGAGAGGCCCCCCCCCACATCAATTTATACCTTAAAAGTGCATAACAATTCTTCATTCCTGGCTCTTGGGCCCTATTTTAATCATCTTTTTGTAACGGGTGGGTGCACCACACCAAGATGCTATGTGGTAGTGACTTCCACTCTTCTCTGCCTTTTTTCCAACTGTGTAATGGTGGTTATAAAGCCCTGACAAAGAGATATGTCCAGTTCAGTTTGTCTGTGGTTAAGGTTTAGCCTTGTGGTTCCCTATGTTTTCTTTTACTGATACGGAGTGCACTAGCATACGCCACCGAATGTTCCAGAGGGTAGCTGTAATACACCTCATACCTCTGCTTTCAGTTTATTTTTTTTTGTGATGCTTATATAAGCATTTACCTTGCTAGAGTCTATTAAAAAAGAAAAAGTGGGTTAAAACCCACTTGCTGTATGTTAATTTGTAATTATTGTAAAGTAAAACAGTAAAAAATGTAAAGTTTTGGGGTTTTTTTTCCAGTGTGTCTTCTGGGGATTTGCTGAAGCACACTGACTTTGTAACAAGCTTTTATTTATCTTCCTTTCTAGTTATCAGCTTAAAAACTCTTGTAAAGTTCCCCTTCCCCCACCTCAAAAATAAATAAATAAATAATTTCTTTTGAATTTGCTTGTTGCTGGTGAGTTATTCTTTCTTATTGGGGAGAGGGGGTAGTTGTGGGAAGGGAGAGTCTCTTGCGCTTCAAAACCCTAGGATTTCCTAAAGTATGGCAATTCCCCACAAACACCCCTCCTCCCCCGACAGAGCTTCTTAACCTATTTTGTGCCGTTGGATTTCTCTTTCAGTATAGTGAAAGCTTCTTGAAATATTTTTAAATGTATAAAACAAAATACTTAAGTAATCCTATCTTTTTTTTTTAAGTCTACAGATCCTAGGTTAAGAACCATACTAGGAGATGGATGAGACAGTCAAGATCTGATCTGATGGCTTCTCTCCTAAGCCTGTCAGGATGGAGGACCTTCACTAGCATGCCTCTGTTCAGTAAAATTTGAACTATCTATAGAACTGAGAAAAAGAGAGCAAAAAATTGGCTTACGAAAGGGATTGTCTGCAGATCTCTGAAGCCAGAAGTATATATCCTGGCTGCAAGGTCCCAAAGCACTATGATTAAGAGATATTCCAGAGAGCTATTTTTTTTAAACCTTTGACCAGTCGTTTTATCAGACCTAAAGTTTTTATTTTAAAGAAGATGGGCTTTGTCACATTCCATGAATGAGAACTGACAGATAGCTAGAGTGCTCCACTGGTTACTGGGTAACAGCCTTCAGACTCCCTGTGATGAGCTTTTGGGATGTCATTGATAGACAAGAGGTCCAAAGAAGGGACAAGTGTGGATGGGTTGCCTTTGGTGTTGGTAGAAAGAGCTCCTGAATCAAGATCATAGATATGTTTTAGTATCTGAATAAAACATTACGCATTTGAATATGAAGTAATAACACGTTTTTAAAAGTCTCAAAGTCAGACCTTTGTAATACTCTCCTAGCCCCTGGTAAGAGTTTGTTGTCCTATCAGCATGATTCAAAATTAATTTTTTAGGGGGCAAAAAAAATCTTGTTTTCTTGTGACTCCACAGGGTCCTGAACATAGACTGAAAAGCCTGCTGAGGTTTAAAACAGCATTGTTTCTCTTGCCCTCATGACACTGGCTTCTCATAATCTGCTAGTTTCCTCATCCCTGTGTTTAAACATGACATTTATGTACAGGTTCCTAGAATCATATTTCAGAGCTAGGACGGGTCTTTAAAATAACCTCCATTAAACTCCATCATTGAGCAGACACCAAGCCACAGAAAGGTTAATGAGCGAAATGACTTGTGTAAGGTCACATGGTTAAATGGCAGCACTGGGAACATAGCTCTAGTCTCCAGATTCTTGAGTCAGCCCTTTCTCAGAATAATATCTTTAAATAATTGAAGGAAATTCTACATTTTAGTTACAAGTTGATGAAATAAAGTTGCAGTTTTGTTTTCCCATCCAAGTTCACAAATACCCCCTGAAATCTATCCACAAGGGCTCTGTGGATCCCAGGTGAAGAACACCTGCCTTAGAAAGGCTTTAGCATCTGGGGAGACTAGGTTTCCTGAAAACCCAATGGTTTAACTACTGTATTGACTGGACTGTCCTTCAAAATAAAACCATGTCTGTATAATCCCTTAAATTTAGGAACAAGAGAATCCAAATGGGGCAGTTGTCATCTGCATTACGTAATGAGAAAATGGCCTTGGGAGGAAGGAGCTTGGCACCATTCACAAGTTACCTGGTTAATCCCTTTTGCTCTTAAACCCTGTGCCCCAGTTTGGTCTCCCACTGTCTGGCTCCGTTCTCCAGTCTCCAGCTGCTGCTCTTGCTTTGTGTCTGAGTTACAGGCTTGGCCTGTTTCTCCCTGGCCCAAGAGCTTGCTGGCCTCTCTCCTTTCATATGGTAATTCCTTGCTCAACACTACTATAAATAGAAGCTGGCTAGAATTTGGGCTGTTGCTCCTCCTCCTGGCGCCTGGTGAGACATCTTTCCAAGGAAACATTATCTGAATTTGTCCTAGGGTAGGGATCTGAGAGCCCCTTGAGAGAATCTGCCGAAGGTCTATGTGTCTCATTATCCTAAAATTGTTCTTCCTGATGTATTAATTTAATTTTGGGTCTGCCTTTTAACTTCTTCTGCATTTTCTTTCCCCCCACCTCCCAACTTTTCCTAGGGCAGTTGCCTATCTCCCCAGCTAAGCTTTTTAAAATATTTCAGTAGACTTTGAATAGTTGGATAATATTAGTTCTTTGGAATTCTCTGTCTCTCTATTGATAAAGATTGGTCTCTAGATTCCAGGACTAGAGGTCCTACAGGACCCCTATACTTTTTTCTAAATGATAATCTGACAGTCTCCACCAGGCCTGAAATACTGTCAGATGCCTTAGGCAATATGGGGCCTCACAAAAATATCCTGAACTGGTTCTCATTTTGCATAGAAGATCTTGGGGAGAGTACAATAAGAGTCAGTAACTTTTCCTTAAAAGACAAGAGGGGTTACAGATACTATAGGCTTCATCTTCCTCAGAGGGAACCATATGCAAAATGGAACTCGTTCTCTTTCAGCTAAAATCTGCCCCTTTTCCTAACTTCCCTATTTCTATCAGGTACCACCACCCTTCCAAACACCCAGGTTGACCCTGTTCTTTACTCTCACACCCTACTTCCAATTAGTTGGCAAGTCTTGTCTATTCTACCTTCACAAGATCTCCCAGCCACCACCTTAGTACATAGCGCAAATATCCATGACCTTTCACCTGAGCTGTCATTGCAATAGCCTCTTAACTGTTCTCCCTATCCATGTCTTCCCCACCTCTCCAATTCATTCTCCATACAGCTGCCAAATTGAGATTCCTACAATACCGATAGGATTTCTGCTGCATAGGTAGGTTAGTCCCATTCTCAGGAAGCTTCTGTGGCTCTATATTGCCTCTAAGATAAAATACAAGCTCCTAGGTTTGTCATTTAAAAGGAACTCACAATCTGACTTTAGCCTATCTTTCTGGCCTGATTTCACCTTATCCTTTGTTCCAGTGAAACTGGACTACTTGTTCTTGCTCACACATGGCATTCAGTCTCCTCCCTCCACACCTTTGCATAGGCTGACCTCTATGCTCTTCTTTCTCACTGCTGGCCCCTTGGAATCCCTAGCTCCCTTCAAGGCTCAAAGCTTAAGTTCCACCTTCTACATTAGGATTTTCTAGATACCCCTAATCTTTGGTGTTCCAGCTCCCTCAAACAAAAACCACCCTGCATATATTTTGTCTTGGCACCTGTATACAAGCTTCTGCCTAGCAGAACATAAACTCCTCAAAAGCAAGGCTTGCTTTAGTTTTATCATCCATCATCATCGCTGGTATATTTTAAAAGTGCTCATGTACTTGTCTTCTCCTTTCAAATGTAAGCTAACTGAAAAAAGGGCTTGTTCTGTTTATATTTGTGTCACTACCTAGCACCTTGCCTGGCATGTAGGTACTTAATAAATACTTACCAATTAATAAATGCTTATTGAATTGAAAAAATAATGAAGATGGCGGAGTAGAAGCAGCAAGGTCCCACAGCTCCCACACCGCCACCCTAAACACCCATAAAATATGAGCCCAGACAAAGTCTAGGAAAGTCTAGGACTCTCAGACTCACAAAAATACAGAAAACACATCTCTCGCTGAAGGCAGCTCGGCAGCAGGGGCTCATCACAGCGGCCAGAGCGGAGGCTGGCCCAGCCTTAAGCCAAGACGTGCCAGGCCTGGGGTGGTTGGAAGGAGCCCGGCTGAGCTAAGCCAAGTCCCACTGCACAGCAGCCAGTGTTCAGAGGAGATGACCTACAGCCTCCAGCACCTCCACATCTGCCAAGGTGTGAGGAACGGGAAGGGAGAGGGGCAGCTTGCACCGGAGCAGAGTCCAAAAACGCAGCCATGGCCAGACCAGGCCACAGGGCGCCCAGGAGGAGCTGAGCCCCCCAAGCCGCAGCTTGAGTCGACTTCAGAGAAGATCTACCTCAGGGGATCTTCAAATCCCACAAACCAGGGTCAGAGAAGGTTAGTGAAAGTGAAACTTTGAAAATTAATTTGGAGAAAGAAAAGCAGTTCAGCCAATCTGCCCCTGGGGCAAGGAAGCAGTGAGGGAAGGGCAGGAACTGCTGTAACCTGTGGCTGCCCCCATTGGGCTGCTTCAGAGCCCCTGGCCTGCGGACTCTGCAGGGGGCCTGAATTGATTGATCAGGGCCAAGTGCTCTTGCATTGAGCAGCCTGGATCCGGATCGTGGTCTTGGGTGGTGGTCCTGGGGTGCGCTTTCAGCAAGCCAAGGCTGGGGGGACTTGCAACACCCCCCTAATAGCTCTGGCAGCTGGGAAAAGCCCAGCGATTTAGAACAGAGCTTTCCCCCCTGGAAGAAGAGTTTCACAGAGCTAAAAAAAACAACCAATTA
>CM053598.1:101845829-101870519 GCA_028646575.1 Pseudocheirus occidentalis | reverse complement strand
GCGCTCTCACCCACGTGGAGGGAAGATGGGATTCTATATACAGAAAGGTTGTGAGAGGGTGGTCCAGAGGAGGAGATTGGGGAGGGTCTTCAGGAGGAGTCAGATGAGGTCAGACTCCAGTAGGGAGGGCCTTCAGGAGTCAAGATGAGATCAGACTCCAGTAATGAGTGATTAAGGGTGGGAAGTTGCTGGAGGCTACCTGGAGACCACAGAAGATGGTGGGCCAGGCCAGTTCAAAGGTGGGAAACTATTGGAACAAAGGAGCTAAAGACTTGGGCAGAGCGGCATCTCAAGGCTCATGACCTCAGGCAAATGTCTTCCCTGGGAAGGTTTACTTTCCCAGAGCCCCTACCTCAAAGAATCAAGGAGAGCTCAAAAAGGGGGGAGAGGTCCCAGAGCCTACACATCATCATTAGGAGTTGGCTAAAGTACCAGTAGGATTTTTTTTTTCATTTCCTTCAAGCCTATCCAGCAAAAAATCCCACGAAATTCATTCTTCTTACCCTCAAGTTTGGCTTGTGGGCCTGAGGAATGAGTTGATACCATTCAAAGGCTGGGATCAACCAAAGCTATGAACCTTCCCAGTCAAACTTACCAGTTCATAGGATCCCGAACTAGAAGAACCTTGTGGGATTATTTGGTCCAAACACCCCATTTTATAGATGAGGACACTGAGCCCTAGAGCTATTAGGCCATGCCAACATAACATGGGAAGCAAATAACAGACAAGATTCAAGTCCCCATCCTCTGACTCCGAATCCAGTGCCTTTTCCAACAACCTTCCAGTGCCATTTTCAAGAGCTGGACCCAGGCCTGCTTGAGAGCCATCCTGCACTCCTGTCTGGCTAGGATAACAGTACTCATTCCCTCCCTTCCCGGGCCAAGTCCCTTCTACCTAACCTCTCGGCCAAGCCTAGAATGGTGATTCTATTCTGAGCTGAAATCACCCAGAAGCCCTAAGGGGATGGGGGGGGCAAACAGGGATGGGGGCAAGTGGGGGAAGGGAGGGTTAGTAGATGAGCATTGTCAACCAATTAGTCATTCCCTGAGTGTGTGCTCTGTGTTCACACTGGCTAAAGGGGCATTAAACAACCTGGAATTGCTTCCCGATCTCCACCCCCTAAGTAAAAGGCTAAGTAGGTCCAGGCAATGAGGTTGCTAAATGTGGGCTCCACCCTGTGATTGGTCGCCCGGGGCACTAGGTGATACTGGGTTATGCAGTGTTGATGAAAGCCAGATTTGCATATCAATCCCTGGACCAAATTATACTGACTCCCCTTGGGGTGAAGGCTGAAAGAAAAATGGGAGAAAGGCCGTTTTCTCACCACTCCCCCTGCCCAAAGGCTGAGCCAACCCTTAATTATTCTTCCTCCTACTGTTTGAAGTTCAAGACCAGGGGTAGTAGAATTCTCTGGAAACCAGAGCTGCTGGCAGCCATGCCCCAGAGGGGTAATGGATAACGTATAGGCTGCCTGCCTGGGCCTTGCCGTCAGTGGGGCTAAGACTTAAATTACTGTTGTCTCCAATGAGGGCCCAACCCTGGGATTAGTAGAACTCCTGGGTTGCTCAGGTGTCTGCTGCTCTATCCTTGAGGCCCTGGGGAAGCTGTTCTCCTTACTAAAGGGTGGTTGAAGATTTAAAATTTTTTTAACTAGGCCACTGAGTTGGGGGTCATTGACCTTCTTGCCAAAAAATGGATTGAGCCAGCTTGGCCTAGAGACAAGCTGGAAACCAAATAGAGATGTCTGCAAGGCCAACAACATGAGGGACACAAGGGTCATTCCTTTCCCCATTTCCTAATTCATGTAGACAAGAAGGTGAATTCAGAGCCTGAGACCCCTCACATTTCTCTTTCCTTCCTTCCCCTAAAACTCCATTTCCAGGAACAGAAAAGGGGCTGAATTTAAATTGTTACCATTTGGAAAAAATAGTAAATGCTGCCTGCAGCTGTACTTTGAGAGTCTTATTGCCTTCAATACCTGCTCTGCTCTCTCTTTCAGGTAGGAACCTTTTGTTGACTTGGAAAACTTTTTATTTGATAATTAATTAGAGGTTTAAAATGTATGTTTTACCTCTACTTTTGGATGTAAAGTTTTTGAAAGCTGGGACCAGTTCAATAGAGCTGTGTATAAAAATTATCCTATTGCAATACTAGGCGTATTGAGAATTTTTGATAAATCCTATATATGAGAGACAGCCTGGCAAAAGAGATGGAGGGCTAGTCTTGGCATCCAGGAGATCTGAGTTTAAATCCTTCATACTACTGCCTGGGAGACCCTGAGCAAGTAACTTAACGGCTCAGTGTCCCCCAAAGCAGCTCTTCAGCATTATTAGAGACAAATACATCTGGAGGCAGTTCTCATAGGATCATGGAGTTAAAACTGGAGGGGATATCTCATGCTCTTGAGTAAAACTCCCTCATTTGGAGGAAATTGAGAACTAAGATGTTTAAGTGACTTGCATAAGGCCATGAATGTTGGATCTTAAGTGGAATTTGAACTCAAGTGTTCTGACACTAGAAGTAGTGCCCTTTCCACTGTACCATGCTGTGTGGGGTATGGGGACCCCAAAAATCCCCTACCCAAGAAAAAGCAAAGTCAGAGGTATCTTGAGAAAGGAACAGGAAGTTTTATTCTCTCCCTCCCTCCCCCAGGAAGGGGATCAAGGAGAAGAGGCATGTTACAAAAGACAGAACAAGAATTTATACCCTAATACAGTCAAGCCCCCTCCTCCCCTCCTGGCTGTCCCTTCTTCTATTAGCTGGGAGGTAGGCTCTCAGTCTTGGCTTGAAATCTAACCCAATGGCAAATAACAAAGAAGCCTACCACTATCTCCTATTTGCAGGGAGGTGGGACAGGGAGCCAAGGTATCATCAATGTCCTTATTTGGTAAAGGCCAAAGCAAGGGAGGGGAAAAGGTCACAAGCAAGGGTGGAAGTCAGAAACTCCTGAAAAACAGCCTAATGCTTCTAAGGGTGTGTTATATAAGGGTAAAGGTCTGAAACTCCTGAAAGGGGCCTAATGCTCATGACAACAAGGGAAGGGGGGAAGGGTCCTATGTTGTATAAACCCAGGACTCTGGTCTGTCCAGTCTTACAAAAGTCTCTCTCTGGTTTCCAGATAGTTTCTCTCCCTTATTCTGAGGAGTCTCCACAGAGGATGCAGAGTGTACCCCCACTCAGTGTTGCCTCCCAATTTTCACAACCCTCAGAGTTTCCTAAGCCCATAAAATCAAAGATTAGAGACCAAAGAAAACCATAATAAATCATAGTTTGGAAAAGACAATTGTGTTGTTCAGTAGCGTCCAATTGTTTGTGATGATTTGGGTTTTCTTGGCAGAGATACAGGAGTGCTTTACCATTTCCTTCTCCAGCTCATTTTACAGGTGAGGAAACCGAGACAAACAGGGTCACATGACTTGTCCAGCGAGTTATTATGACCCAGCTGCAGGTAGATTTGAACTCAGGGATATGAGTCTTTCTGACTTTAGGCCCAGCATTCTACCCACTTTGCCACCTAGTCGCTCCCCTCTAAAAGATACCATTTCTCTGTCACCATCCCTAGGGAGGAGATTTCCTTTACAGGGTTTTTTATTCCGTCTAGATTTTAAAATGCTGTGCTAGCTACTTCCTAACACTGGGACAGCTATAAGAAGAATCCAGCTAAACCCTCTTAGAACTCTGTCTCCACAGATTGCTCCTCTGTCCTGTCTTCTCTCCTGTTCCTCATCCAGATTGAAACTGAAAAATTCTCCTGGCTAGTTCTATCTCTGATGAAAGGTAAGAGCTAAGAAAGTAGGCCTCCCAGGGCCAAAGTATGATATCACACTGTCCTGGGCTCTAAGTCCCAACTGGAGGCCTGCAAATCTCAGAAGTAAACAGCAAATTCTTACCTCATTAAAGAGACTGATGTAGATTCAGAGTTGAACAAATTACCTTATATAGACTAGGGGCCAAAAATCTTGCCTATTGTGCTTCTAGGCTTTGGCCTGGAATGCAGGAAAATCCACCTTTTTTCATCTGTAAAGGAGAGATAGGCCAAAGGATTTTGGGTTTTCTACAGTTCAGGGACACCAGATCTGTACCTAAGGATCTAGAAGTCACTGATATTTCTCCCAATACTCCCTACTTCTTGATACTATAGCTTTTTTTTTTTGCTTCCATTCAACCCAGAACCAGACCTGCTAGCATTATCTATTAGGTTTACCTGCCACCATCTTTCTTCTATTAACTGGGTTTCTCATTCCTAGATGATGGGAGTAAGGACATGAGAAGCAACATAGAGAGGGCCTACTATATGTCAGAGGTGGTACTTGAACCCAGATCATCCTAGTTCCCAATGTTTGGGTTGAAAAATACCCTTCATCCTTAATTTAGTCAAAACGTAAACACAGAGATGACTTAGGATAAGAACAGGAGTTTATTCTCTTCCCCGGGAGAAGAGGGCAATCTGCTCCCATACCTGGGCATGGGAGAGAGGGTGTGTTTCAAAAGGTAGAACCAGAATTTATAACTTAACTTAGTCAAGCCCACTTTCCCGATTGTTTCCTGTCTCATTGGTGGAGAGGTACACCTCACCAAATTCTTCCCTACTGAGACAGCAAGAGAAGAGAGGTGGGGAGGGTCCCACCAAGGCGAGAAAACAGACAAAGGAAGGTAAAAGTGACTGACAGCAGCCATGGAAGGGGGGGGAAGGGAAAGTTAACAATCCCAGATTGAGAAGTTTTCACTCATTCCACACACCAAGGCTAACTCTTTGTCTAGCTGCCTTTAACACCTTGCTTACTGTGGGTACCTAATAGATATTTCTTGTCTGGTATTGCATTCTCTATGCTCTGATGCCCTAAATGGTTTTTTTCCCCCTAGTTTCTTTTTTTTATGTGAAGACAATTTTTAGCATTCATTTTTACAAAATTTTGAGTTCCAAATTTTTCTCCCTCCCCTCTTCCTAAAATAGTAAGCAATTTGATATAGATTATATATGTGTAAGCACGTAAAACATATTTCCATAATAGTCATGTTATGAAAGAAGAAACAGACCAAAAGGGGAAAAAAAAACACCACAAAAATAAAGTAAAAATAGTATTCTTTGATCTATATTCAGAGTCCATTAGTTCTTTCTTTGGATATGGATAGCTTTTTCCATCACAAGTCCTTTGCAATTATCGAGAAGAACTAAGTCTTTCGTAGTTGATGATCACACAATGTTGTTATTACTGTGTACAATGCTCTCCTGGTTCTGCTCATTTCACTTTGTATCAGTTCATATGTCTTTTCAGGTTTTTTTCTGAAATCTACTGGCTCATTATTTCTTATTATAACAGTAGTATTCCACAACATTCATATACCCCAATTGATGGGCATCCTCTCAATTTCCAATTTTTTGGCCCCAAAAGGTTTTCTTTCTCTCTTCATTTTTTCTCCTTCCTTCCCTCACCAGTCTTCTCTAGTCTTGACAAGACTCACTGAAGAAAATTGTGGTAGTTATATTTTCCTTGACTACTTTGACATTTGATGGTAAAAATTTCTTCTTCCATTTCCTTTGCCCAAGTTGAACACTGCATTGACTAGGCCTCCTCAAGCCTTGTCTCCTTCACATTGCTCCCAGCTTGGTTTGTCTTCACAAGCAGACACTGTGCTTCTCTCTAACTGAACTTGAGATACCTGGCAGGTCCATTGCTAGCTTCCCATTTATTGCCTATCTAAGGCAAGGGTCCTTCACCTGGAATCTGTTGAACCTGGATTTCTAAAACATACATATTGATAACTATTTCGATATAATTTGTTTCCTTTGCAATCCTATGTATTTTATTTTGTGCAATTAATAAATGTTACTCTGAAAAGGGTTCCATAAGCCCCAGATGTGGCAAAGGAGTCGCATGACACAAAAGACTTAAGAATCTCTGGTCCAAGTTGAGACTGATTCGCACTGTATGCTTGGGCCCCTCTTTTCTGGGGAAGATCCTGTAGACGTGTGAAAAAAATTACAAATAAAATGCATGATATACATGCATTCAGCAAATATTCACCTTCTTATGTTTCTATCTCTCCCCTCCCACCTCCATTCTCAATGATAGGGTCATTTCTCTATGCATATTATCTTCCATTTATGGCAATGCTTTATATGAAGAGTGGAGGAGATTCAGAGTTAACACGAGGGAAAATAGTACTTCTAAATTAATAACCGTGACGCCTTCTGTTGGCAGTCTCTACCTCTACATTCCCTGGCCTGATTAGGGATTAACCAATCCAATCACCTTCCCATACTTTCCCAGGCCATTGTTCATATCTGCCACCCAATTCTAGATAGGTCTTAAGGAAGTTACTCCTGATCACTCCTAAAATCAAACCTAAATGAAGAGAGGACACCAGTATTCCATACCTGAATGTCTTCTAATATAATAGAATAATCAAGCCCTCATAAGCACCTCTGTCTAATTAGCTACATATTCTGTGAGCAGTGTTCACAAGGCAGATCACTTATGCAGCCCTGTCTTTATCACTCAAAACTTCCAGCCCATTGGTTCAGCCCCTATCTCCCTTACTTTTGACACTGCCATCACCTGACAGTCTGTGCTGTTGCCTAACCACCTCCCTATCACTCCCTTGGCAGGAGCCTTTGGAAATGTTGGGCTAGTAGAAGTTAGTCAAAGCCCAGTACCCTGGGACCCACTAACTCATTCTGAACATATTTGTCTTCTTACCTCCCTGGATTAACTTATAGTACAAGTGTCTCTCCTCTCACCTCCTGCAAGAGGCCTGATCCCCCAGCCTCATAGGGCAATGTAAGCCGCTGGAAGGCAGACATTGTTTCCTTTTGGACTTTGTATCACCAGGACTACCACAATACTTGGCTCTTAGTTGAGTATTAATAAATGCTTTTTTAAAAAATTGAATTGATTTCCACTTCCTCAAAACCAAAACATTGACTTTTGAAATGCTGTCCTACAGGGATTACTTCAGTAACAGCACTGACTTTGGGGTCAGAAGATCAAAACTTCTTCTGACTAGTCATCATCTAGTCATCATTGACTAGATGAACTCCGACGTCCCTTATAGCTTTAGACCTATGATCCTATGAATTTAATGGATCCATGATTTCACTGATGTGGGTGCCTCCCACTTGTGTAGATTGCGACCCCCCTCATATCTCCCAACCTATGCCGCTCTCATCCATGTCCTTCCACAATTTTCCAAAGGGGGTTCACCCACCAGCCTGGGAGGGAAGTCTTCTTCTAGACTGTTTAACATTGAACAGGTGCCAATGAAATGTGTGAGCTGGCCATCAGCCACTTTTCCTTCTCCCTTCTTGACCAGTCACTTTGTTTTCTTATCATTGATTTGTCCTTGATAGCTTCTATAAGGTAATAGATTGTAAGCATTTGCTCCTCCTTTGAGTCATCCACACTTTTGATTCTTAGGACACCACTCATGATAAATCATAATTCATGATTCACAACTATATAGCTTCATTAGAGGAACATTGGTGTTGAAAAGATGAGTTTTCTTTCCAGCGAAAATGTTGGAACTGATAGATAAATAGATGGAACATTTATTAAGTACATGTCATTTGCCAAGCATTATATATTAAGTACTTGGGGAATTTTGTTGTTGTTATATTGTTGTTTTGGTTGTGTCTGACTCTTTGTGGACTCTTTGGGGATTTTTTTGGTAAAGATAGGAGTAGTTTGCTATTTCCTTCTCCACATCATTTTATAGATGAGGAAACTGAGGCAAATAGGTTTAAGTCATTTGCCGAGGGTCACACAGCTAATAATGTATCTAAGGTCAAACTTGAACTCAGCTCTTCCTGACTCCTGTGCCAACTAGTAGCCCTCCAGATGACGGGTGCCAGGATCTAAAGGAGCCTAAAGTAAGGCATAGTCATTGCGCCCAAAGAACTAATTAAAGATGGTCAACAATGGGATAAGCACAAGCCAAGCAAGTTTTACTCTGGGGCAAGAGGCCCAGGGAAAGATACCTTCAGCTGGGGAGAGAAGAGGAAGGAAGACACAGATTGTAGAAAACCAGTATCTTATGGGAAAGATCATCTAACAACTTTCAATCCAATTCAAGAAACATTTATTAATAGAATGGAATGGAAAAGTATGCATTAAATACTCAGTATATGACTTTACTACAGGAATTGCTATGTTAAACACTGGTGACAAAAAAAAAAAGCAGGAGAGTCCCTGCTCTGTAGGAGCAGTGACCAGGTGGAAGGGTACTTAGGCCCAGGAGTACTGCGGATACAGTGGCGGGTTGCACGGCAATGTCCGTGGGTCCAGAGGGCACAGCAAGGGCTCAAATGTAAGGCCCAGGAGTACTGCGGATGCAGTGGCGGGTTGCACGGCAATGTCCGTGGGTCCAGAGGGCACAGCAAGGGCTCAAATGTAAGGCCCAGGGAACCACCATCTTGCCAGGATTGCGGCTGATGATTCCCTGTTCGTCCAAATATTATAAGGAACAATATTTCTGACCAAGGACAGTTAGAAAAGAATCAGAGCGTAGCAGAGCTCTGGGATAACTCTGGTGAGAATTGGGGAGGGGTCAGCATCCAGTTCCTGGAATATGGAGGGCAATGGTGGCTCGGGAAGAGAAGGGCAAAGTCCTGGGAACTGGAGGCATCTATTTTGACCAGGCTTTCAGGTTGCACATTTTATTAAAAGATTACTAGGCACTGGGATACAAAGACAAAATGAAAAGCCCCCCCTCGTACTCAAGAAACTTACATTCTAGGTCTGGGGAAGAGAATAATGAGTTTTGTTTTGGACACCTTAAGTTTGATATACCTAAGGGGCCTGTAATAGGCCTCTAACAGACTGGAATTCTGGAGAGAAATGAGGACTGAATCTATAGATCTGGGAATCATCTGAGAGATCATAATTAAGCCCATGGGAGCTGATGAGACTGCCGAGAAAGAAAGTATGCGGAGAGAAGCAAAGAAGGGCCCAGGACAGAATCTCAGGGGATACCCAGTTGTAGAGTGAGACACGGCCGATAAAGCCACAGAAGACTGAGTGATCAGATAGGTAGGAGAACAGTGCCCCAAAAGGTGAGGGTGGAAGAAGGAATGGTCAGATGTCCAACGCTGCATAGACCAAGCAGGATAGAGATTGAAAAAGGGCTGAAAGATGTTGCAGTTATGAGATCCTTGGCAAATTACTAAGAAATTTATGGAATTGTGAAATGGGGGGCAAGTTTGCCTGGTTTGTTGGGTACCTGCTGAGAAAGACCACAATGGCAGCAGGACATGAGGCTTCAGTCACACTGTAATAAGGTATGTGGGGTGCAGGGGTAAACAGGCACAGAATGCACACAATCAAGGGGACATAGGGACAGGGATGCTGTGGTGCATGGGGAGGGGAACAGTGAGGGGGAAGGTGGCAGACATTAATTCACATAACCACAGATCAGAGTCGGCAGCATGGAGTCAGTGGAGACAGGGAGCATGAGTCTGAGGTGTCATTTTTATAGAGTTTTTGTGGGGGGGACACTCTTTATGTTGCCATCTTAGGGTATTACATTAACTTATCTTGATCATCTCAAAGTTGTTTGGAAAGCTTTGAAGTTAACAAATCCACGTCATCTCAAAGTTATTAGCTGCATGTGGTGTTCTGTTGGCCTTGCTGAGGATGTCTGGAGTTTCTCTGAGGTTTGTGGACCAAAAGGGCCTGGCTGCAAGGCCTAGATGGCTTCCCCTGATTTCGCACATATTCTCAGGATGTACATTTTGGTTAATACACAGCACAGTTTTCAAGTTATGCTCCTTTGATCTTTGGGGTGGTTTGCATATCACTTCTAGGTTCCCCTTTGCAAACTTGCTTCCTCCTCTTGTTACTTTATACTGGCTACTGATCATTTTACTTACTATACTGACTAGAAGAGACGTGGGTGCTCAGGGGGCCCAGAATGAGATACAGATTGTTTGTGCATTTGGTAACCTTGAAAAGGGCAGTTTCAGTTGAGTGGTGAGCTCTGAAGGTAAATGTCAAGGGATGGAGAAGTGAGAGGAACAGAAAGAGATGAGATAGGTAATGACTGTAGATGTTTTGTTTTGTTCTTCCTTATCAGATTGGATGTGAAAAAAAGGAGGAAGAAACTTTGTTTTCAAATAAATTACTATTTGTAACTTGTTACTCTTCAGGCCCTGTCTACCAGCTGCTGTATGTCAGGTCAGAGGTCCAAAACCCCTCCCACCTACCCACCCACATGCAAGTGGCCTATACACCCTTTTCTCCCTTTTCCCCCATATTCCTCATAGATGGGACTAGACCCCTGGCAAGGGTTTGTGGAGAACTGGGATGCTTAGGGTAATCAAGGTGCTGGAAACAGAAATTTACTAGCTTCTTGGATCTAGGCTAAGAAGATGCTTACCTCAGTGGTCTCACCAGTACCACGTGTATACCTGGGCATGGGGAGAAGGAAGCAGAAAGCTATGTGTGGTCATGAGCTATGTAGGGCTCCTCCTCTGTTGGCACTTGATCCAGCTTCAGGGGGAAAGGAGACTGGAAGTGATGGGAGCTTATGGCTTTAGGTTCCCCTGAAAGGTCCATAATACCTGTCCCTTCCCACTCCATCCCTGCTCACCTTGTGTGGTATTTCAGATCCTAGCGCTGCTAATCTGAGGATCCTCTAGGTTCTGGGGACTGGAGGGAATAGGTTGATGCCCCTGAGGCCCTGCTTTGGAGCCTACCCATACTTGTTCCCTCCAATCTCCCTGTGCCCAGGCACAGAGCCATGCCTGGGGCATAGCTTTCAAGACTGGGGATAGGCCATCATTCTTTCTATCAACATGCTTTCCTCCTGGGGTTGGCTTGGATAGATGACTCCCAGGTTGTTGGAGCTTATGGGGCCTGGGTCAAGAAGAGACACCTGTCCCTATTTCTCTAGGCCCTAGGGCAGGGACAGTGAAATGGAGATGTTTGCCTGAGGAACCCATAGCATTTGTGTTCCTCCCCATCCCAAGCCTCCTCCATCTTTTTGTTTGGTGTCTCCAGGGAAAACAAATGGAATAGAAAGGCCCAAGGCACACTATGAGGATTCAGGAAGGTCCTGGTAGATGGGCTGCCTTAGATTTTTTTGATAATATGCAGGGGTCCAGTAAGAGAGTAGAGAAGGAAGAAAGATAAAGTTGGGTCAATATTTAGGAATGTTTGTACAGGGAAGGTTTCCTTCAGTAGATTAGGCAGCAGGACTCCTGCCTTCCAAATTTGATCCAGCCACCTGAATGTGTAACTCAAAGCAGGATGATGAATCTCTCTCTGTGCCTTAATTTCCTGATCTTTAAGATGGGAATGAGGACCTTGTGGGATGATAAAAATCCATCTCAATGCACACAATAGAGGTATAGGACACACAACTGAAGAAGAACAGCTCAGCTCCTCCAAGGCCTATTGCCACCATCTTCTCCTTAGAAGAGGATAATATCTAAAGTGAAACCAAGGAGTGACTGTGGGGAGGAATCTCCTCCCTGCTTGGGCATGTCTCAGGCTTCTGTCAACAGGAACCAGTTGGACCTGGATGGAGGCACATTCATTCAATGCATCTGAATGCAACTGGACTTGCCAGATAAGGTTGGAGGCCAGGACAGAATAAGAAGAGCCCTTCCTTCCCTCCGAGGCACTAGTCACTATCCACTTCCTCCCAATTTCCCAATCCTGCAAATTGGTAGCCTGACAGCTGGAAGGGATTATTGAGGCCATCTAAGTGCAACCCCTCATTTTATAGATGAAGGAATTGAAGGCCATGGAAGAGAAGGGATGTGGCTTGCCCAAGGTCACATGGATAGTAACAGAACCTGGTGTTGAATCCAAGTCCTCATACATATATATGTTTGCACATATGCATCTATATATTTATTTATAACCACAGTTCTGCACTTCCACAGCTTAGGTAGAGCCCAACACTTCAAGGGCAAAGAGTTCTACTTCACCTAACCTTGGGCAAATTTCATATGTTGGTTTTTTTTTTCCAGGCTTCTGTTTCTTTGCTTGTAAAAAGTGAGTGATAATCTCCTGTACCCCAAGGTTGTTAGGAGGCATTAGATAAAACTAGGAATTAAGGATCATTGTAAATTAAAAATCATCAGGCCCACCCTACTTTTGGCAAGGTGAGGCCTGGAGCTTTTTGCCATATGCTGAAGAATTCGAGGAGGTACAGACACAGTTTGGTTTTGCTGTCTGGGGAGAGCTTGCAGGGATCCTGAGAAAAGCTGCTCTGTCTAAAGCTTTCCAAAGGAAGACAGAAGATCCAGCTGGGAGAGAGCTGTCACTTTTAACCCCCTGGGAAAACCAGCTGCACTCAAAACACAAATAATTTTTCTTCTTAAAATTAATGTTGGATGAGCCAGGGCAACCTGGGAATTAAAATAATGATAACAATAATATCACCCATTTAACAGTATAAGGTTTACAAACCATTTTACAAATGTTATCTCATTTGGTCCTAGGAGATAGGTTCTCTTATTATACCCATTTTCCAAATTAGGCATAGTGAGGCTAAGTGATTTACTCAGGATCACATAGTAATTCTTTGAAGCTGGATGTGAATTCAAGCCATCCTGATTCCAGATTCAGTGCTCTAGCCACTGTTCCAGGGAGTGATCAAAACCCACTTCCATTTAACCTCCTGCAACAGCTTGAAATTGCCATTGCCAACAAGGTAACTTTTCAAGCCACACTTATTAAAGAAAATTACTTTTTAAAAAGGCCCTTCTTTTTCACATTATATTTTATAGTTTTAAGTGTTGAGCAACTGCTCTTAAGGGAAAGATCAGCCTAGGCTTGTCATCTCTGTCTTTCTCACAGGTATAAGATCTAAATCACTTAAACACTGGGAAACTCTAATGAGAAAGAATCTGGACGTTGGCAGTTTCTCTGCTCATCACTCACTTTCTCCTGCTTTCTCCCATCACCTCCAGGCTGGAAGGGCCATATTACATTCATTTCCATTCAAGCGCTTACCTGGTGCTCAATAGATCATTACAGACAAGGCACCATGCAAGGGACTAGGGAAACAAAAATGGAAAAAAAAATGACAGCCTCTACCCTCAACGACTTTATAATCTAATGCAGAATGGGGGTTTATAAAACAAGATGTACATGGAAATAAACGTGTTACAAAGTATAATGGGATAGGGATACAGGAGAAATCTAGACAAAGAATATTTAACAATAGAAAAATCATTTTCATCTGCAGATGGTGGAATCTGGGAAGGCTTCAAGGAAGAGATGGCACCTGAGTTAGACTCTGAAAGCTAAGAATTTCAAGAGAAATGTATGATTCTATGATTGGAACCCAGAAAGGAGTATCTTCTAGCCACAAGGAACAGCATGCTCAAATCAGAAATGGGAGAGGGTTCAGTAAGATTGGGAAAAACCTAGTGGTCCAATCAATACTCTAAAACATAGAGTATATGATGGGAAATAGTGTGAAATAAGGTTGGATGGTAGATAGCTACCAGATTGTGGATGGACTTGAACATTAGGCCAAGGAGCTAATATTTTTTCCATTAGACAACAGAAAACAACTGAGTTGTTTTGAGTAATAGAATGGCAGGGTCAGGCTTGTGCATTAGGAAATTCATTTTGGCAATGGTTTGGATGGATTGCAGAGGATGTGGGGAAACCAGTTAGGCAGTTATTACAGTAGTCCAGAGAAAAAGAGTATCATGGTCTGAAACAGGCTGGTGACAGTGGCAGCAAAGAGAAGGGATGGATACATGAGATTTTAGTAGGAGTCTGGGCAGACTTGGCAATGGATAGAAGGCTAGTGATGAAGTAAAGCAGTAGATTTCAACATTCCTAATGCCTCTACCCTTTAATACCTGTGTGTGGGCATATCTGCATCTGGGCAGACCCACCTGGAGACAGATAGAGGAGCCATGTCTCAGTTCCTAACACCATTGGAAATATGTGTTTTCCCATGGTCTTAGGCAACCTCTGTGACCCTGTGAAAGGGTTGTTCAACTCCCAAAGGGGTCGCAACGACAGATTGAGAATTGCTGAAGTAAAGGGAAAATTCAAAGATGACTCATAGGTTTTCTATCTATATGGATAGTGGTGCCATCAATAGAAACTAGTACATTGGGAAGAGGGGCATGTTTAGCAAGCAGTAAGAAATGCAGAAGTGGTATTCAGGGGAGAGAGTGGGACTGAATTTAGGAGTCATCTAAATAGACAGAAATTGATGACATGAGTAGATTATAGCATGTCAAGGGAAAGACTGTAGAGAGAGAAACAAATATGGCCAAGGACAGAGCCTTAAGAGAAAATAGGACCTAAGAGATAGGAGGAGGAAGAGGAAGAGGAGAAACCAGCAAGAGAGATCAAGCACAGAGAGGTAGGAAAGCCAGGAGAGGGCAAAGAAGCCAAGGTAGGAGAGAATAATGAGATTTACTTCTTCACAATGACTCACCATTTTATAGAGTTTTAAGGTTGTCAAGGTACTTTTCTATACTACCAAATGACATAGAGTAGATACTACTGTTCCCATTTTATAAATGAAGAACCATTGAGTGATTAAATGACTTGCCCAAGGAGGTATAGTGTGAAGCAGGATTTGAATCCAGGTCACCTGACTTTAATTCTAGTACTCTAGAAAGATCAATGATGAAGATGGATAAGAAGTCACTGTTGACTTAGATGAGAATATTGGAATCATGGGTTATAGCAGCCTGATTACAAGAAACTGAAGAGTCAGGCAGCGAACATAGACTTTTTTTTTTGGAGGGAGCAAGGCAAGGCAGTTGGGGTTAAGTGACTTGCCTAAGATCACACAGCTAGCGTCAAGTATCTTAAGTCACGTTTGAACTCAGGCCCACCTGACTCCAGGGCTGGTGCTCTATTCACTGTGCCACCTAGCCACCCCTATAGATTATTCTTTCTGGAAAAATAGCAGTGAAGAGGAGAGCTAGAAGACATGACATTATGTTATGGCAATACTTGTTTTAGTACATAAATTAAAAATTAAATAAATACATTTTTTTTTTTTTGCTTTTTGGACGGCAGTTGGGGTTAAGTGACTTGCCCAAGGTCACACGGCTAGATTTTTGTGTTAAGTGTCTGAGGCTGGATTTGAACTCAGGCCCACCTGACTCCAGGGCTGGTGCTCTATTCACTGTGCCACCTAGCCACCCCCAAATAAATACATTCTTAAAAAGAGAGTTGATCAGGTTAGAGAATGGTGTTTTTGGAATATGGCTAATGGACATTTGTGTGGGCACTGGGGAAGGAACTATGGAAGAGGGAAGGATAGAAAATGAGAAAGGTAGAGGGAATGATGGATGAAGTAAGGCTCCTGAGATGAGAGAAGGGAACGAGATCAAAATACAAAGACAAATTAGCCTTGGGGAGGAAGGCCACTTCATCCTGTTAACCTGGAGAGAAGTGAGGACCTGGGGAGACTGTGCATTATGAAGGACTGTGGGAACTAACAGTCAAGAATTTCAATCTTCTCTGTAAGGCAGGAGTCAAGTCCTTTGCAGAGAGCAGAACGGGGGTAGATACAGAGCCTTGAGGAGAGAAAAGGCTTGGAACAGTCATTAGGGGAGTATGGTGGAAAATCAGGCAGAGTTTAGCTAAAGACTGCCACATAGTAATCATGTCCCCAGTTGATGTTAGTCAAATTTGGAGTGAACCCAGTCTTTGGGATGGTGTGACTTTCTCCATAAGTACCTAGAATGTAAGAAAGAGGAACAAAGTAGATTGGCAGCCTATGGTTGTAGATAGCAGGCTAGCAACAGTAGGAAGACAAGGACAATATTCATAGGAAGAGGTCAATGCCTCATTGAAATGGTTGATACAGGGTTAAAGTAAAAACCCTACAATCTGTTGGGTGGGAATAGCAACAGTTCTCTTCCAGCCCCATAGTCTTTTCCCCAACCATACTGGCCCATCTGGATCCTATGTGCTCATGAAACTCTCATCAATTTACCAGGTGGCAGAAGATGCCTTTGTTGACTTAGATGAGAATATTGGAATCATGGGTTATGGCAGCCTGATTACAAGAGATTGAAGAGTCAGGCAGTGAACATAGACCCCAATAGATTCCTTCACCTATGGAAGAATACCTGTACATGGTTTTGACAAGGAATTCTCAGTCTGTTGTCAAACTCCAAGCCAAGTCTCTTCCTTCACCCTGGACAGCTAAGGAGGCAGAAACAGAGACTGGGCTTTTGCTCAGTAATGGAGTGATTTTTCAGTTAAGGTTCTCTCCAACAGTGCAACTTGTAAAACTCAACTTGGCCATCTTTCAGATCTCTGGGTTTTTCCACAGCCAGGAGGATTCAGTGTTGTTCTTAGACTGGTACTATCTTTTAGGAAGAACATTGACAACCCAACAAAAATCCAGAGGTAGGCAATTAAAGTAACAAGATAAATCATCTTTCAGACATTCAGCTGTCTGAAAAAAAGGAATGGCAGTCTTGGGAGAAGGCAAGCTTTCTGCCAGTAGAAAACGTGAAACCATCTACATGATGACTTGTTGGAATGTGCTGTAATTGGGGCTTTGGATCAGAATTAGATGATTGATTTCTTGAGTGTTTCTTCCAACTCCCAAGCACTGGGATTCTGTGAAGGGGTAGTCTTAGTCACAAACCTGGAAGGGACATTAGAGATTTAAGTTCTATCTCCCTTTATTTTACAGGTAAAGAAACTGACACCCAAGGAGCATCTAGGTGGTACATTGCATAGAGCACCGGTCCTGGAGTCAGGAGGACCTGAATTCAAACTTGGCCTTGGACACATAACACTTATTAGGCCGTGTGACCTTGGGCAAGTCACTTAACCCCAACTGCCCTCCAAAAAGAAAAGAAACTGCTACCCAGAGAAATGAAATGATTTGTCCAAGATCATATAGTTCAGTGGTCCTCAATCTTCCTCATGTACAACTCTTTAATACAGTTCTTCATGTTGTGGTGACCCCCAACCATAAAATTATTTTTGTTGCTACTTCATAACTGTAATTTTGCTACTGTTATGAATCGTAATGTAAATATCGGACATGCAGGTTGTATTTAAATTGAACATAACCCACAGATTAACTGCTGATATTGTTGGTAGTATCTAGGTGGTTCAGTAGATGGAAGTGATGGGCCTGGAGTCAGAAAAACCCGAGGTCAAACATGGACTCAGACATTTACTAGCTGTGTGACCATAGGCAAATCACAACCTCAGTTTTCCTCACTTTCCTCATCTGTAATATGGACATAATAATAACAACAAATACCTGTCGTTGTGAAGATTAAAAAAGATTCGTAAAGTATTTAGGACAGTGTCTGGCACATAGTAGGCACCATGTAAAAGTTATTATTATAATTTATTGTTATTACTAGCAGTAGAGTTGGAAATAAGCCTTGCGAAGGTCTAGAGATGGAATGGAATGTTGTGTGGGAACAGCAATAGTTCTCTTCCCAATTTCCAGCCCCATACTCTTTCCCCTGATCACACTGACCCATTTGGACCCTGTGGAGGGTCCAATTCTCCCTGCTCTTGACTTCTTATCCCCTTGTGAAACTCTTTGTTATCAAGAAAGGTAGCAGAAGATGCCTCTGGAGAAAGAACAAATTGTCATAGAGGAATCACTGGAGAATGTACTAACTGCTGGACAAGAAACCCCAAGATTAGCTTACTGTGTTTTGCAAGAATTCCCCACTAAACTCCTGGGGAATATAGAAGAGGTTTGATCAGCTTGCAGAATTGATTTCTGATTTACTTTTTTGTTGGTGCCTGAATTTGGGTGTTAGCAAACAAATGGAGGTCTGATACTTTGACTTTGGACAGGGTGCTGCTGATGGTCCTGAAAGCAAGGGAGCGTAATGATCATAGTAGGACTGTCAGGGTGTTGTAGTCCTTTGGAAGTAGAGGCTTTCACTTCCCCTTGCTCCCTCCACCTCCCCCATACAAGCACACATTCCCAGTACAGTAAGCAAAATCTATTTCCACCCTCTTCTCTCCCCTCACCCAAAGAAAGCAAACCATTTCCTATAACCTTTTATTGTTAGAAAACTGGGTAAAGGCTACACAACTTTCAGTAAACCAATAGAATTGTCTTTTGTGCATATGAAGGCTGTGTGTGGGGGGTCTGTGTGCTCTTCTCAGCTAACTAGCAATAATGAAGTCAAAGGGAACTCTGGATGGAGACTCAAACCAACCCATTCCTCTCAGGAGCCATCTTGCAAGTGTTCTTCCAGGTCACTTTTCCACCCCTGGGCTAGAATAGGGTCTGAGCCCTACAGGATGTTGTCTAGAGACCCTTCTCCATCATGTAACAAACAGCATAGGTTCCACTTCTTCTCATGGGATTGTAGAGTGACCCACTAGGTCTTTGGCAAGACAATTCTTCAAACTCTAAATTCATTGACTCCCATTCTAGAGAGCTAAGTGGATAACGGACAATGTCTTGGAACCCAGGAAAGCCCTATAGCATAAGAAACCAATGATTCACTTAACCGGCTGTTTACCCAGTTAAGGGCAGAAACTCAAACCTAATGGCTAGGGGATCCTGACTAGTAATCCTACTTTGCAAAGATGAGGCTGGCAAGAGGGCCAGGGGAATAAAGACAATATTTTCGAAAGTTACTGCACTGTCATTTTGGGCCAGACTAATGAAGTCAGCTTCACACTGGCAGATGGTTAACAAGTCAGGCGCAGTTCCCTCAATTGTCCCACTAAAGAGCTACAATTTGGGGATGCAACAGGATTCAGTGTGCTCCTGAGCACTTTGCAAAAATGAACAATTCTCTTCCCTTAGATCAGCGCCACTGGGTCTGGACAAGCTTCAACATCATTAAAAACAGATTTGTTAAAGAGTGACAGGAGCTGGAACTGACTTCTAAGGAAGTATCAGATGGTGGCTCCTGCCAGAAGTGAGGGCCTCAATGGCTTAGGAGGCCTGGCGCTTCTCTCTAGTATCCCCTTTATTGGCCTATTTCCTGATTATGTGGGAGGGGGTGGGAATCAGGCAGCAAATGGGGGAGGGAGGCACATCTTCACATGTTAGCACTAAGGCCTACCTCTATCTTAGAGTCACGGTGGCAGAGCCCAACAGGGGACTTTGGGGAGAGGGTACAAGTTGGCTTGGAGGGAGATTTGGGTTTGGGAAGATGCCATCCTGACTCTGGCATTTTCAAAAGCTTAGCTGCCTCCTTGGCCATGGGTTGAGCACTAGATGTTTCTCTTCAAAGAACCCCTCTGCATTAGGCCCCTCTTCTTTCAGCCATGATGCCCCCTCAGCTCTTGGGAGCTTGACAGAGCCAGAACTCCCTGAACACCAAGCCTTCAGAGGTTCCCTCCCCATCACCGCTCCCTTCCTGGGTGGCCCAATGTGTGTCGCATCTGAAACACTTATTCCAAGTTATAAGCTTTGAAATGAGGTTTATAACATTCCTGATTTAGCAGGTTCTGGGGCTAACATTAGACTGTGCTGTCAGTTCAGGCTCAGAAGGAAATGGCAAACCTTAGCACAAAGTACTGGAGGCAATAGACCCTCCACAGTTCCCTGTCCTCTTTTGGCTCACCTGGTTCACTTCTGTCCCTCTACCAAGGATGCTGCTACCTCTGTCCCCACCATCCTCAAAGGATTAGCAGGAGGCAGGCATGTTGTGTGAAACAGACAAGCAAGTACTTAGTTCTTTGTCATATATGAAATGCCACCATCCCCTAATGCTCTCCCTTGGCCTCTGTCTCCCCTCACCAAACTAAAACTGCAGTTGAAAGGGTCTTTGGTCCCAACAGGTCTCTGTGGAAGCAGCTTCTCTTTTCTTGTTCAAAACTCCAGAGGCTTTAATTATCCAGTGGGCTGAAGGGCAGAACGCCACTATTTCTTCTCCATCCTGGGTGCTGCTCCTGAGCATTCCAATTCTGTCTTCTGGGTGCTGAAGGGTTCAGACGGGGAAAAGTGTGGGGAGCTGTATGTACTAAGGCTCCCTGAGAGAGACCAGGGCTGAGCAACCTCTGTCCCGGTGCAGACTGCAGCCAAGAGATGGGGCTAAGCATGATGACAGCATCTGGGGAGGAAAATCAGAGAGACCTCATTAAATGCCACATCACCAAGACACTTTCCAATCCACTCTCCAAAGAAATGAAGTCCAGCTTTAGCCAAATGATACTCCTTAAAAGTTCTAGAGGGAGGGTGCAAGACAACAGAGATCCTCAGGAAAGAAGAAAAGAGAGGTCTGGTTTAGTGGCTTGGCTTTGCTGTTGTAATTCACAACCCTCACGTCTGACTGCTTCTTTCTACTTAAGAGGCTTAGTTCAGGGCCCTCATCACACAGCCCAGAACCATTGAAATGGCTAATTGGTCTCCAGACTTCAAGTTTCCCTCTGCCCCCTCCAGTCTGTTCTCTACAAAGCTATCAAAATATCTTCTGAAAGTCAAACCATGTTACTTCCCTGCTCATACTACTGTGGCTCCCTATTGCCTCTAGAAAGAAATGTAAACTTCTATTTGACATTTAAAGTCCCTCACAAAATGGTCTCAATTTACCTTTCTCACTTCATAGGTCATTATTTCTATCTCTGCACTCTTCAGTCCAGCCAAAATGGCCTCTTTGCTATTCCTCACACATGTCACTCCACCTCTCATGCCTTGGTCCTTGTAAATCCTCATGTCTAGAATGCACTTCCTTACTTCCACCTCTCATAATTATGTTTCCTTCAGGATTCAGCTCGAAAGTCTTCTCTGACATGAAGCTTTATCCCTTTATCCCTCACCTTTTGACATCTATCCCATCCTTCAAGGCCTGGACCCTATCCTCTCTCCTTCTTGAGGTTGGAAGCAATCCCTTTCTCTCTCCGGGATCTCTCATGCTCTTTTAGAATTGTAGATTTAGAAACTGAAGAAATCTTAGAGGCCATCAAATTTAACTACCTTGTTTTACAGATGAGGCAAAAGAGAAGGAAGGAGCTTAAGTGATTTGCCCAAGGTCCCATGGCTACCAAGTCCTGAGGCAGGATCTGAACCCAGCTCTTCCTGACTCTGTGCCCTGTGTTCTAGTCATGGGTCCACGTAGCTGTCCCATTTATTTTCTAACCTATTGGGGTTATTTGTTAGCCTCCAGTTATCCTGTAAGTCTTTCAAAAGCAGGAACTAAGTCTTTTAGCTTTGTATTTTGAATGTCTTACACCAGAGTAAGTGTGCTTTAGTAAATGCTGAATTTAAAAGTCTGAATCCTCCTTCCTTAACACACCAGGACCTTTGAATAGGCTCTTGGCAAGTTGCTCTTCCCAAGTGAAAGTCAGTAGAATACACTGTCATAAGTATTTAAGTCCCTACTGTATGCCAGCCCAATTCACATGGTAAAAGGAGTTCCTCACATGGATGAAATCACAAACTGAGGCCAAATCAATAAACCAAATTCACTGGGGATACAAAGACAACAGAAACAGATGGCCATCTTCAGAGAGGCCAGCAGTTATCTTCTCTTGTTAAGGGGAACGAGGATCCTCGTGAAGGAGGATAGAATGTACTGGCCATTCATTAGAAGGCAGAAACCAAATGCCCTGTGGGAGAAACTAATAAATAACTAGCAGGCCTCTAGTGATCATGTGGTGAAGGGTCCGGTCAGCAAAACCTCCCAAGCACTATCATGTGACCTTGCTCTCACAGGGCAGGTTAAGAAAGCAGAGGAGCTATGACTCCTCTGGTAGTGAGGGAAAGAGAAGTGATGAAGGGAAGCAAAGAGAATGAGAAGGCATGTTTTTAGCTGTAATTACTTTGTCAGTAACCCAGGAGGAAGAAACATAGACCTGTACAGCAGCCAAGAGGGCCAGTCACCCTTCCTTTATCACTTCTGGGGTAGGGGCTCCCTGTCAAGCACACCAGGCAGCCCCAGAAGGCTGTGAGACAATGCACTGAAAAGTCTTAAGTAGCCAAAGCCTGGAAGTTCCTGTCCAACTCACAGTATAATGAAGTTTCCTCTCTAGGAAGACTAATTCTGCTCTGAAAAGGAACTGCTGCCTAGAAAGGCACTAGTACATCATGGTCAAGGGATATGAATTATTGGGAAGTGGACTGGAAACAACTAGCCAAAGTGTGTCTTGAATTTTCATCAAGGTGTCTCAAGCATAATCTGCTCAGATTTTCTTCCATCACCTAGCCTTCACCTCCTTGACTCATTCCCTCTTCTTCATAGAAAATGCCTGATCTGAATTTGAACTTTTACATATAATGCTTCATTTATTTATTTTTTGCTTTTAGAATTTTTGTTCCATCCACTTACCTATTGAATCCTTTCCTATATGAAGCCCCTAAGGCCTTGGCTTCAGGATTTCTTGGCTCCTCTTTCAGGAGAGTCCCTCTTACAGTTTTGTCATTGACCCACCAACTATCCAAACTGGGAGTGACATCAGAAGTCATCTACTACAACACCTGCCTGAGAAGCAATCTCCTACATAACATTCAGTTTCAAAGAGTCATCCCTTAACCTTCTCCAATGATGGGGAACTCACTACTCCTTTAGGCAGCCTGTTTCCCTTTTGGACAACTCTAAGAATTAGGGAGTTTTTCTTTAAAGAGAACCCAAATCTTCCTCTCTGCAGCTTCCACTCCTGCTCTCTGTAGCCAAACCAAACAAATCTAATCCCTCTTCCACATGCCAGACCCTTAAATACTTGAAAGCAGTTATCTTATCATGTTCCCCCTAAATATTGTCTTCTACAAGCTAAGTCGGGTGTGGGGAACCTGTGGCCTCGAGGCCACATGTGGCCCTCTAGGTCCTCAAGCGTGGCCTGTTGATCCCAATATTGCATGTTTTCCAATTCCCTTATCATTCTGCTCATCTTCCTCTGGATACTTTGCAATTTGTCACTATTATTTTATTTGTTTTTTTTGTTTGTTTTTTTGTTTTTGCTTTTTGGGGGGCAGTTGGGGTTAAGTGACTTGCCCAAGGTCACACGGCTAGTTTTTTTTTGTGTTAAGTGTCTGAGGCTGGATTTGAACTCAGGTACTCCTGATTCCAGGGCTGGTGCTCTATTCACTGCGCCACCTAGCCGCCCCTGTCACTATTATTTTAAAATGTATCTTCCCAAATTCACCACATTATTCCAGTTTATTGCTGCTTTTGTTCTGGAAATAGTATTTCTGCTCATCGACCTCATATAGGGTCTGTTTTGGGTCTGCTATGTCCCAACACCTACACACGTTGAGTCCTCTAAAACCCCTATGACACCTCATCCTCTAACTGCACGGTGGATTCCTTGAAACCAAGTTCAAGATTTAAATTTAGCCTTATGGAATCCCACCTAAGTAGAGCTGATCCATCACCTAGCTTAGTGGGCTCAAACTCAAATAGAAATGGATCCCTGTGGCCACACATTGACTTAGAAAACTAACACTATCTATACTGTTGTTATTTTTATTTATTTTGTTAAGTGTTTTCCATTTACAATTTAATCTGGTTTGGCCTCACTCAGTTTCACACTTCTGGTGTAGCCTGTAATAATCTTTTGGAACCCCAATTTTAACATCTAACATATTAGAGACTCTTCTCGGCTTTGTGCATTGAGAAACATACCATCCTATGCGTCATCAAAGTCATGTTTAACAGAATGGGGCCAAGGATGCATCCCCTTGTGGCGACCCACTACAGACATTCCTCCAGCTTGATACTATTTAATCATTAATTAGCACTTTTGGCGGTCCAACTGTTCAACCAAATCAGCCCATTACAATCCAGTCTCTATCTTGTCCACATGGCTATCATGAGAGATATAGTCAAATGCCCTCCTGAACAATTCATGTATACAGCATTCCTCTGATCTGCCAGCCTAATAACCAACTGTCAAAAGATGGGAAGAAAGCTAGTCCATGGTGACTTGTTCTTGATGAACTCTTGCTGGCTTGTAGGAATTGTTGCTTCATTCTCTAAATGCTTACAAACCATGTCCTTTAATAATACATTCTAGAATTTTGCCAGGAATTGAAGCCAGGCTCAGCAGCATGTATTCAAAGAATTCACTTTCTATCCCCTTTCCAAAGTCAAGGCAACAATTGCCCATCTACCATTCTCTGACACCTCTTCCACTTTCCATAATTGCTCAAAAATCAGTCTCATGAGCTAGGCTCCTCTTATGCCTGTTAGTATCCTGTAGTGCAGTTTCCTCAGATTTGACAGCTTGAACTCATTAAGTATTTCTGTCCCATACTTTACAGTTTTTAATCCTTCCTTCATTAGGGACAGATTAGAGTGGCTCATGTTTGGGAAATTGTACAATGACTCCAAACTATGAGATTCTGCAAAAGTCCATAACAATAATCTTCTTGTGATGATACAGGGGCTTTCTACTCAGGTACAGCTTGAACTAGATGACTTTGGAAATCACTGCTGAGTCCGATATTCTGGGACTCTTCGACAGACCTATAAGAAGGAGCTCCTGAGAGATAGGTTAGCATAGATACAAATCATCAGAGACCACTCTCTTGGAAGAATCAGAATTATAAGTACCTATATGGCTACCATTGGTGGAGCAAAAGTAGGTTGCAGCATATTACCAATGATGTCTCAGGGCAAAAGGGAACAGAAAAGAAAGCAGATTAGTAATGTAAGGCAAAGGGTGGAGAAAGGAAAAAAAAGATGGATAAGCCAAGTTTGAGTATCTGCATTTTGAGAACAAGACACAGAGAAATCTAAGAGGGTCAAAAGTATAAGATCTATGCTTGGAGATTAAACTAGGATTGTCCTCTAACCACCT
>CM053598.1:101790727-101845329 GCA_028646575.1 Pseudocheirus occidentalis | reverse complement strand
TCAAGGATTCTATGGATTGTTTAGGACTTGTGCTCCATTTCCCTTTGGTGCTGAGCAGAACAGAGTAAAACATCCTAAATAAGAGCACTTCCCTTCACCCCTCTTTCTAGTTTCTTCAGCCTAAAGCCAGAGTAGGTTGAAAGATGGATACTAAAGATATGTTCTCCAGACTGAGCAAAGGGTTCACTCAGCCCTTGTACCAGCTTTCACAGCTGTGATATCTCTGAGGAGGATGGGGAAGAAGGGGGAGAGGACAAGAGAGGTATGGAAAGAGGGGAAGCAGGGAGGGAGAGGAGGGAGAAAGAGAGAAAGAGAATAACAACACTAGAAACTGGTCAGAGCTACACCAGCCCGGCAGTCAAGGTGGTTCCTACGTACAGTCATGCTCCGACATGGTTTTGCCAACCACTTTTAGTCAGCCAGCTTAGAGGCTCCATTCTGCTGCCAAAAAAGCCTTTACTTCCCTTACAACTGGCAACCAGTTTTTCCCCAGCCCTACCTCCCTCCCAGGTTTCTAAGTAACCCTCGGAGTCTTACCTTTGAAAGAATGTTAAAGAAGTCAATATCTTTTTTTGTAGCCCATTCCCTAGGGAACCAAGAAACTAGGCTGGTCAGTTTTATCTCCAGGCTTTACCAAAGAGCAAACGAAAGGGGGAGAAACTAAAAATAACCAGGGAAAGAAGGAGATAAAAGAAAAGAAGAACAAAACTGTTTCCACTCTGCTTAGGATTTTATGAAACGAAATTGCCTATATTTAACACAGCCAATCTCAGATATGGGGCCCTGGCCCATCTCTCCCCATATCCCCCCCCCTTTAAGGGACTTAAAAGCATTGTGGTGTTTGATTTAATAGCTGAAACATCAGCTTCCATTTAGAAGAAATCCCAGCACAAGTAAGATTGCTTTTGTTGGCACTGAGCTTTCAGCATTCTGAGATTACAGCAGTGACTAGCTCATTGAGAAAATTAATTTTTCAGCTCAGGATGGCTCCTGAGGCGTGGCCTTGTGACCCAAACTGAGAATGATGGAGTCTTCACACTGTTAGTTGCAATATTTAATAGCTGAGTGCCAGTTAATTAGATTAGTTGAGCAACTGTGACAGATGCTAGGCAACACCAGCTGAGGGGTGGGTGAGGGGAATAAAGGAAAGAGGAGGGGGGAAGCAAGAAAGGCCATTATCATTCAGGGCATGGAGGACTGGAGTGCAAATCCAGGTTAACCCTCTCCAGTTTAGACACGGCCACAAGCTAACCCTCGACATCCAAAGCTGGATCTTTCCTAGAAATTCTTGGCCCCTTGGCTGAAAGCAGTGACTTAATATAAAGAAAGAGGAGAAAGGGGAAAGAGAAGACCAGTCATGGGCAGGGTTGAGGAATGTTCCCCTACTCAGAGCCAATAGCATCTCATCTGCTGCCAGCTGGACATGAAGAAATAAATGGCATCTTGGCCTTTGAGAACGCTGTTCTGAAATAACTCTGCAGGTCTTGACCCAGCCTGGGCCTTGCTACTCTCTGGGATGAAGAAATCTTAAGTGAGCAGCCTGGCTTCATGGAGGGAGGGGTTTCAATTCAGGTGGGTAATACTGGGACTCAAAGCATACAAGTACATAAACACAAACACAAGGCATCATTCTATCAAGGTGATGCTTCCATCTTGTATCCTTGAGTGCTGGTGAGAGATATCTCTATAGTCTCCCAGAGAAGCGCCCCATTCCCTCCCCTTCTACCACATCATCCTAAAGCAAGGGTTTTTTAGTGTCATGGATCCCTTTGGAAGTTTGGTGAAATTTTCAAACTGCTTTGCAAAATAATGTGTTTAAACACATAAAATATAGAAGATTGCAAAGGAAATCAACCATATTAATATACAGGGTTTTTTTTAATTTTTGGAGAGGAGAGGCAGGGCAATTGCAGTTAAGTGACTTGCCCAAGGTCACGTAGCTAGTACGTGTTAAGTGTGTGAGGTCACATTTGAACTCAGGTCCCACTGACTCCAGGGCCAGTACTCTATTCACTGGGTCACCTAGCCACCCCTATCAAAATATTTTTAAACAAGCTCACAGACCTAGGTTAAAAATTCTTACCTTAGAGTCTCCTTATGCCAGAGCATACTTCCGAGACCTCCCTGTATCAAATTTTGCCTTCCTATCCCCACATGGATGTGCTCCTTTTATTTCTTACATATTCTCTTTGCATTTCTCTGCCTTATGTTAAGGACATCCTGTCTCTCATATCTACATCAGTTAATTCCCCTGATAGATGGAGAGAGGTAAAGAATTAGATCCTGGACCCACACCTCCAATTTGGCAGCAATCCCATCCACCAAGTTGATAAATGTTACACATCCTATTAACATAAGGGAAAACATGTTTGAAATGTAAAATAGGCTTCAGATTCCTGGTAATATATTTAATATCTTGGCTTAAAGTCCTCAACTCAGTTCTCAAAGTCTAAGCATCAGATTAGGGCGGGGCGGGGTGGGGGTGGGGGGTTGTTTGTTTATTACCTTTCATTCTCCTGAGTTTCCTGAAGCAACTCAGGAAATCGAAGGCACACAATTTGATTATCCCCCAACCACAGAGTTTAGAATTGATCTTACTTTAAGTCCATCTTTCTAATATTATCTCAATCTATTCCCCTACATGAACCAGGAACATTCTCTCAATAGGTCTCCCACCTGTCTCTCAAGCAAGGCTTTTGTATGCCCATCTCTATACCTTTGTTCACATTATGGCTGACTAAGAACTTTCCCCTCTCTTCTCTATCTGGGGGGGCTGGTTTGAGTCTCCCTTCCCTGTGACGACCTCCCTCAAGCCACAATTCTCCTTCCCTTCTCTGTACTTCTAAAGCACCTCTTTCCCATGCCACTCATTTGAGGCTAATTATAGGATTCCGCTAGTTATGTTTTTATATAATAATATGTGACAAGAGCAATGTATTTAAAGACTACTAATCTTGGCTACTTACATCATCTCTCGATGACTCGGTTTTCTTCCTTTGTGAAATGGGGATAAGAATTTATGCTTTGCTAACCAAAAGGGATTCCTACTGAGATCAAAAAGACTCCTGGTGAGGGACAGAGTACATTTAATAGGAACTGGGAAGAAGCTATCAGTCTAGACTCTTGCTGATCTGACTGAAAGGATCAAAAACTGAACTGAAGGGGAAAAAGGAAGAATGCCTAAGGGTAAAACTGAAAATCCAGGGGCTATGGAAGACTGACAGAGAAAGAATAACAGTGGAGAAGATACCCAGTAATTCAGATGAGAAAATAATTCAGAAGAGGATAGAGAACAATTTTTGTGGTGTCAGATGCTTATATACCAGTGTAGATTATGAATAACAAAGTGAATTTGAATGATAATTGTAATTTATATTGTATTTATCGATGCTCCCAAGTTCATTTTAACTAGATGAACGTAAGCTCTATAGTCATGAAACATTTTGTCTTTATATTTCCAGGGTCTAGCACATAGCAGGTTCTTAACAAGTGCTTGTTTAATTGAACTGAGAAGCATTTAAAGAGATGATGTGATCTTCAATAAAATGAGAAGGCTGGGCTTAATGGTACGTGAGGCTCCCTTCTGGGTCTAGGAGCCTACGAACTTGCTTCACAAGGAGCTCAAGAGAAATGAAGAGATTGAAAGACAAACAAACAAAACAGCCCAGCTTGTCTGAATGAATTCAAGTCTTCTGACTCAGATGAATTATGGCCAAGATTACTGAAAGAACTTGCAAATTTGAGCAGTAGACTTCCAGGACTCATAGCTGAAGAACCGTGAAAAGCATGCGAGCAAAGTGTGAGGAAAATGGGCCAGTATCCAGAAAGAGAAAGAAAGTGTATCCTAGAAATGCTCTGCCTAGAAACACATCAATTCCAACTCCAGAGGAATTCTAGAATGGGTTATCATAAAGTAGAGGTCCTTGACCCAGAGTTATGAATTTAGATTTCTTTCCCAACTAATCTGATAACTGTATTTCAATAGAATTAATTTCCTTCTAAATCCTATGTATTTTGTTTTCATGCTTTTAAAAGCATTCTGAAAGGGGCAGGTAGGTGGCGCTGTAAATAGAGCACTGGTCATGGAGTCAGGAGGACCTTAGTTCAAATTTGACCTCAGACACTTAACACTTACTAGGTATGTTGACCCTGGGCAAGTCACTTGACCCCAATTGCCTGGTCTTTCCCTCTGCAAAAAAAAAATTTTTTAAGAAAAAATTTAAAAACATTCTGAGAAGGGATTCATAGCCTCCGTTAGACTAAGTAGATCATGAGACAAATAAGGCTTAAAAACCCCCATTATAAACCAGATGGTTTCAAGTGCTTAGTAGGGAAGGATCAATAATACTACAGGCTAGCACAGACTCACTAGATTAACTGCATGAAAGATTAACTGCATGACCGAAATGTCATTTTTAAACGTTACTTTAGGTGTATTTTTCCTACGCCTTAGGGCATGTAACAAAGTCTCAGCATCCTGAGGTGAGATGGAGGATTGTAGGTGACAACTCAGTGAGATGTATTCAGAACTGGGAATGGCAGTGCCCAGGGAACACTGATAGACAGACATCAGGCTGAAAGAAAACCATTGGGTGAAATGCCCCCAGGAATAAAAGAATCATAGATTGAAAGCTGGAAGGACCTTGAATGTCTAGTCCCATCCGTGCTCCTGGTTTTACAAATGGGGAAGAGTGAAATCTGAAGAGCTTAAACGGCCTCCCTAAGGTCACCCATAGGTGAGGGTCAGAATTCCAAAGCAGCTCTCCTGCCACCCAATCCAGTGCTCTTCCTACTACATGACATGACCTCCTCTCTCCTGCGTCCTCTACCCTGGTCTATTCAACATCTTAAAGCTTTTGATAACAACGATAGCCAGAACGTACACAGCACCTACTATGTGCTCAGCGCTGTTCGAAGGACTTTAGAAATATTATCTCATCTGATCCTCCACAACAAACCTATCATTACCCCCACTTTTGTTAAGGAAACTGAGGCAGACAGTAGTGACTTGCCCAAAGTACACAGCTAAGAAAATGTCTGAGGCTGGATTTGCACTCAGATCTTCCTAGTTCTGGGCCCAGCATTCTATGTACTGCACCACCTAGCTGGATAAAGATGGATGGCATGATTGTCACATCCACAGAAGACATGGAGCTAGGATGAATAGTTAATTTGTTGGATGATGGAGAGTTAGATTAGAAAAAGATTTCAAAAAGGATGACTGGACCAATTTAAACTAAGCAGGGAATAAATGTATATGCCTACATTTAGGTTTACTAAATCAGCGCAAGTATGGGATAAAGATGAAATGCCTAAAAAACAGGTCACGTATCAAAGTATTTTAGTTGAAGGTAGGTTCACAAGTCAGAAGTACAGTGCCGCTGCAAAAAATAAAAATGAATGTGATCCTAGAAACGGAAGTCCCAGTCCCTGTCTATGCTGGTCAGGCTACACCTGAAAATGTATGTTCAATTCAAAGGATGATGCTTTCAGAGGGTTGGCTTTGAGAACTGGGTAGCACCTAAAGCAGTGGCTCTCAACCTGTAGGTTGCGACCCCTTTGGGGGTCAAATGACCCTTTCACAGGGGTTGCCTAAGACCATTGGAAAACAGTTTTCCAACAGTCTTAGCAACTGAGACACTGCTCTTCTATCTGTCTCCAGGTGGGTCCGCCCACATGCAGGTACACCCACATAAAGTGTTAAAGGGTCACAGCATTAGGAAGGTTGAGAACCACTGGTCTAAAGGAAGATGACTAAGCCACGCCACTGTGGGAGAATGGGGAGATCATTACTAGACAAAGCTGGGGCTTTGTCGTGTATACACTAGGGCAACACTGGAAATAGTGAGTCCTTGCAAATGTCTGCGTCACTGTCCATCAGAGGCTCTGAAACGTCACTGGAAGACAAAGAACTTTGATTATTAGAAAACAAATATCTTTGTGATGAACAGAAACATTGTATGGCACTAAAAATAAGGTAGAGTTAAAAAAACAAAAACAAAAAACTAACAAGTGTCTCTGGCTGCACCTCTTCTCCACTGTCTGTTATATCCACAGGCATAATAAGGTCTAGCCAGAGAATGCTGGATTTTCTACTAATATCCTCAGGGCAGGCATGTTCAGATATAAGATAAACTTTGGATGCCCAGCATTTCTTTCAGTGGTTTGGTGTGAAGGCCTCAGGCTGCTCCCCAAAGCCTAGGCTTACTTTATTTTTTTTTATTTTTGCTTTTTGGAGGGCAATTAAGGTTAAGTGACTTGCCTAAGGTCACACGGCTAGTAATTGTGTCAAGTGTCTGAGGTCAGATTTGAACTCAGGTCCTCCTGACTGCAGGGCTGGTGCTCTATTCACTGTGCCACCTAGCCATCCCTATTACTTTGTTTATTTCTAATGCTGACAGAGGACAATAGAGAGTGCTCAGCTTGAGATGGAGGTACAGGCCTAAGCTGAGGAGCTCTGGTTTGGGCTTGTTGGGCAACTGCCACAAACTGTTTAATAAATCTATATGTTCAGAAGTTTAGACTTTGGTTTCTTCAGTCATTCATCTTTCACCTGTCACACCTCTCTCCAAAGTCCTCTGGGGGCCATTCATAGAATGGAGAGCCAGGAGAGATCTTAATCAGGGGTGGGGAACCTGCAGCCTCCAGGCCACATGTGGCCTTCTAAGGTCCTCGGGTACACAGGTCCTCCTTATGACTGAGTCCAAGTTTTACAGGACAAATCATTTTATTAAGGGTATTCGTTCTGCAAAGTTTGGATTCGGATAAAGGATCACACTTGAGGACCTAGAGGGCCACTGAGGCCACAGGCTCCCCACTCTTGCCCATGGTCACACGGACACAGAATGTTAGATCATGGAATATCAGTGAGAAGAAACTTATAGACTAAAGAATGTCTGAACTGAGAGAGAGAGGACAAGAAGTTTTTATGAGGTCTTTCCAACATCTAAATCTATGATCCTATGCCCCCGTGACTCTGCAGAGATTTACAGTAGAAAATAAGATCCTGTCATCAGAGAGTGAATCTCCTGATGGTGAAATGTTCATGAGATTTTTGCCCCAGTATGGAGAGCCAGGCACCAAAAAGGGGCAACGTCTTACCTGTCTGAGTTTCTGGGGGTGAAGTCACTGTCCTAAGGGCTTTTCATGCAGGCAAGTGCTTCCATGTGCTGACAAAGGCTGTGGGGATGAGGGAGTAAGGTACTGTGGTGATGCAGGTCCATGTGTCTGAGGTAGGGTCATAGCAATCTAATGTCTTACACCGCTGGGTACCAAAGTACCCACCTACCACATACAGCTTGTTCCCTGAGGCCAAAGCATGACATGACATGCGCTTGGCTGTCATGTCCCCAATCCGTGTCCACTGGTTGGTCTCGCAGTCAAAGCGGTAGGCAGAAGCAGCCGTGAATTCTGTGTCACCTCCCATGATAAAGATCTGGCTGCCCAGGACAGCGGCTGCTGTATAGCGCCAAGGCTGAGGACATTCTGCTTTGATCGTCCATCGATTGTCGGCAGGGTCATAGCACTGGACTTTGGACACCATGTCCCGGTGAATACTTGTTCCGCCGAAGACAAAGAGCTTAAGCTTAGCGCTCACCACTGCAGCATTGCTGACTCCATCTCTTAAAGGAGCCACCATCGTCCACTTGTTGGCTCCAGGGTCGTACTTCTCTACTTGTTTCAAGGAAACAGAGGGGGACGCTGGGAAGACCCCAGCCACTGCAGTGTGTCCCCCTACCACATAAAGACAATTCTCTAGCTCAGCTGAGCCATGACCAAAGCGGGCAATTAGCATAGGAGCAGCCTTGGACCATTCTTCATGGACGGTGTCATATACCCAGACGTCCTTGGAGACACCATTCTCAGAGCCCCTCCCACCTGTCACATAGACCTTACAGCCAATGGCGCAGGCACTGAACTCCTTCCGTGGGCTGGGCAAGTCTGCCTTGGGGATGATTTCCTTTGCTTTGTGGTCCACCTGGTAGATCTTGTCACACATGAAAGTCTGGCCTCCAAGGATCAGAAGGGTATGGCCTGCCTTTCGGGGTCGAGCACAGGGGCTGGTGACCACCCCATCATTCTGCAGAATCTTCTTCTTGCAGTGAAGAGCCTCATCCATAATAAGCTTGTTGCGTTCATCTGCCATAATGAGGTCCTCACAGGCAATAGCCTCCTTCAGGATTTCAGAGGGAAGCAGGGCCAGCCGTACACTGCGTAGAAGCTCTGGGAGATACACCTTTCTCTCTTCCAGGTCATGTTTCACCCACTGAATAATTGCTTCAAAGACTACTCGTTCATCCTCCGTCTCAAGCTCATCACTGGAGATCAGGTCCAAGAGGGTGTCCTTGGAGAGGTTTTTGAAGTCTTCACTCTGCTGCACCGTCTCAAAATGTACCAGGCACATGCGCCAGGAGAGCTCATAGAGGCGACGGCACTGATGGGCATCTGAGAGGAGCATCATGCCTAGGCAGTTGGAGGGGAAGAGGTTCTTCTCCAAGAACTCAGCTGCGGCATCTCGCACATCGTGGAACTGGAGCATGTCCCCGGCTTCCAGCAGAGATTCTGCGTTTTCCTCATTGATGATGATCCGGGAGGAATAGGCGAAGTCCAACAGCAGCTCAAGCACTTCTGGATGGAGGCTATCATGAAAGTTGACTGCATCATCCAGACTTTCCCGTAGGCCATGGCTAAACATGGCCTCAAAGTAGCAACTAGAGGCAGCCAACACAGCCCGGTGGCAGGGGAATGAGCGGTCCCCAGCCCAGAGGGTGACATCTGTGAACATGCAGTGCTTACGCAGGGTGTTGAGGTGGGACAAGACACAGTCTGGATGGGAAGGTTTGTGGAAAAGGGTGATGTTCATAGACCCCGTGCTTGTCCTGGACTTGCGGTTCTCATGGACGCTGACAGACATTTTGATCAAGTCTGCTAAGAAAAGAAAAGCAAATGTTTCAGTCAAAGCCCTAGCTCTTTGCCTGTATTGCAACCAAGGGTTCTTGCTCTTGACCATCACCCCTGCTACCCAACCATTAGCCCCCAGATTCCCCAAGAGGTTGCCACCTCTTGCCTCATTCATCCTTGCTGCTTGGTTCTGCCAAAGCCTCTTTATCCTTTCCCTTCAGTCCTGGGGCCCAGGATCACATGCAACAGAACTCAGCAAATTCTACTCCTCGGGTTTCAGAAGCTAATCTGGTTCCAGTCAGGGCTGGCTCAGTTCTGGAATCAAACTCAAATTTAGATCCATTCTTTGAAATGCAGCTGGCCCAGGGTTGGTGCAGCCCCAGACTCATAATAGGCCAAGACGTGGGAAAGCTATCTATGGTTATCAGATAAAAGAGTACAAGAAATAGAGAGAATATAGTATTGACTTGCCTTGGTAAAAAGAATGCCTTTATTTTTAAACAATGAAGAAAAACCAGCTTAATTTAGATTTTACTGTTTACTTTTAAAAAGACTGATATGTGATAAAAGAAGGTGCTTTTGCACCAATAGAAGAAAATAGCTAACATTTTTAGAGTGCTTAGGGCTTGCAAAGCACTTTATATGCATTCTTTCATTTGATTCCACAACCTCGTTAGGGTGTAAGTGCTATTATCCTCATTGTAATGTGGAGGAAACTGAATCAAGCAGAGCGTAAGTGCTTTGCATAGGGTCACACAACCGGGAGGTCTCTGAGGGGGAGTTTGAACTCAAGTTTTCTGACACCAAGTCCAACACTCTAATGCACACCGCCTAGCTCCTTCCAACTCAGAATCAAAAGATACAAAAGAGATTATTGAAGACCTTGTACTCCTTGGCATTTTAAGTCCTGGCAGCTGCTCCTTCTGAGTAGTACCATCCTTAAATATGCTGTTGTTCAGTCATGTCTGTGATCCTGGGGAGCACGGTACACTAATACTGTCCATGAGGTTTTCTTGGCAAAGATACTGGAGTGACTTGTCATTTCCTTCTCCAGTGGATTAAGACAATCAGAAGAGGGGCAGCTGGGTGGCTCAGTGAATATAGTACTGACCCTGGAGTCAGGAAGACCTGAGTTCAAATCTGGCCTCAGACGCTTGACACACTTACCAGCTGTGTGACCTTGGGCAAGTCACTTAACACTACTTGCCTTGCATTCCCCCATCAAAAAAAAAGACAATCAGAATACTCAGAGTCACGCAGTAGGACGTGCCTGAAGCCAGATTTAAACTAGGCCTAGAGCTCCATCCACTAATCCATCTAGATTCTTCCTTTAAATATGTACATATGTGCATGTATATAAAGATATACCTATTGTATGTCTATATATCTATATTTATTTATATATACAAATTTTTTGTTGTTGTCTACTTGACAAATAAGCATTTTCACATACAAACAGGAACCAAACGGATGAGCAGGATCGTACAGGGTAACATCATTATGTAGAACTTGCATTTTTTAAAAGAACATAATAAATTCAACATGTTAGTTCCAAAGTTGTTATGCTTGTCTTCCTGTCCTTCTGTTCAATTAGTACCAACATTTTGAGAACATGAGTTCAGAAAATTGTAGAAAGGAAATGGGATGGTTCTTGAGGATACTAGATTCCTGCTTAAGGCTGTCCAACATTCTGTTCAACTCAGAGGCATCTAGGTTTCCTGGACGTACACTATGGACCACTGGGTTTGGTAAGAAACAATCGATTTTAGCTTTGATCCAAGCTGCCCTCTCTTTAAATGATTAACCCAACAGAGGGGCCACTCTTGCCCCTGTGTGTCAGAGGAGAATATGCCCAGGACCTTCAGCCTATAACAGACAATACTGTGTTACAAAATCCAGACAGAAAGGAAAGCAAAAGACTCTAAAACTGCCTGAGCTGAAGCCACCTAAACTGAACAATTGCATTCTGGGTGTGTTGTCTTAGACCCCTCAAGCTGTTTCCAATAACAAATAGACTCACACCTCTTTGTCTCCCCTCAGTCCTCCCAGTCACAGCCATGAAGTGCCAAGAGGCCTAGTGGTCTGTGCAGCAACAAACATTCTGCAGTATTAATAAGAATGAAAATGATTATTATTATAATTTGGAGGGATTCCAATGCATTTTAAAGACTAGTCAGTCCCGAGGGCCAGTTTCCCCATTTTACAGCTTTGGAAAAGGAGAGAGGAATGGTCTGGGTGGAGGTCTAAGGGAAGCAGAAAACAGTTAGGATAAATGGTGGCACAGGGAATCTAGCCTGAGATTTCAGACCCCACACTTAATCTACTAGTCTACCTCCTGGTGCTGAACTCACTAAAAGAAAGAAAAGTAATGAAATGCCTTTAGTAAAAATGATTTTAAAAGAGTAAATTGTTTGACCATTGTATGCACACTGCTCTCAATTCTGATTCCAGGCCATTCACCAAAACCAATTAAAGAGCTACATTTAAAAACCCAACAAAAACAGCTTCCCAAAATCTTCTCTTTTTATCAAGACCCCAACTAGCAGTGAACACCTCTACAGTGGGAGACACTAAGGTCCTAAATGATATTTTAATTTAGCTCCTAGTTTCTCTGGGTCTGTGTCTCTGTCTGACTATATCTAGCTGTGTGTCTATGCCTTTCTCTGTGTTTCTATATGTTTCTGTCTCTCTGAGTCTATGTCTCTGTGCACTTCTATGTCTGTTTCTCTCCCTTTTTCTTCTTCCCCCTCCACTCCTTCCCCAGAAAACAAAAACAAACAAAAACACCCACATATGAAATCCACTGTGGCTGCTTAGAAAATACAGACAAGTTGTTGGGCTGGTGCCAGTGAGGTTGCTGGTACTGCCTTACCTCTGAATCTGAGACCTTTTTCCAGGGCCTATTCCTGCTATACTTTCCACTGGTTTATCTCACATCAATCTCCCAGGTAGTTAATCCTGTTGGGTTATCTTGATAAGGGGTACACTAGATTTTAGCCATTTCCCAGCACCTACTAAATCCGGGGCCACTGAAATCCAAAAGGGCAGTAGGTTCATGATGACTAATAGGTAGGCAGAGCCCTATTGCAAAACCTGCCAATTTCCCAATTTTAGATGAGATCATATACGAGAAACAGCATGGAGCGGTTGGCCCCCAGAATAGGAGTCAGGAGACCTGAGTTGTGAATCCCAGCCAAGTCATTAGTGAGCTGTGAAATCTTGGCCAAAAGTCCCTTTATTCTTTAGGCCTCGATTTCTTCACCTATACAATGGGAAAACTGGACAGGATGACATCTTAAATCCTTTTAGCCCTGATCCTATATTCAGATTGCAAAAGACATGCATGAATACTGAAGCTCCTTACAGCTGGGGCTATTCTTAGCTTTGTATACCTAGTATCTTACTCAAAGGAAGTGCTTAATATTCATCTGTAGAATTTAACTAAATTTGGCACAGTTACTATTGATGGTACTGATTATTTGGCATAGATAATCTAGGAATTCAACAGTTGTCCAGTTTAGAGGGGAAAAAAATGTGGGGTAAGAACCCAGGCAGGAGGCTAAAAATCATGCATGGTAAAGGATAAGCCTCCTGAGGACAGGGGCCCTCCTTTATTCAGCTTTGAACCTACTGATCTAATACACTTTCAGGCAGGTGAAAATGTAAGCCCTACTTTTGTATTCCAGACCCAGAAGCCCAGTCCTTTTCTTTTCACCCCTTCTAAACTATATTCCTACCTCTGTCCAGTTCTGTCTCCTCCCCTTTCCAAAATGTCTTCACCCAGTGCCTTGGGAAGGATGGAGAAAAGAAGGTACTAGCTTGAGAGTTCTGATAGTTCTTTCAGTGTCCTAGGATGGAGTTTTTATGAGGATTATTTGTTAATGGAATGGGGGGGGGAATAAAAAAGCAGTATAAGATAGAGGCCTTGGTCTTGAGGAATGGAGATTGCCTCCAGTTTCCTAGCAGCAGGAATGGGAGTCAATATGGAGAAGTGCGCAGAGCTATATGTTTGAGGTCTAGCCACTGGGAGGCCTAATTCTTCCCTACTGTTAGCAGTCATGGTTCACCTACTTTTCTATACCATAATTAATTAGCATTGCCTTAGAAGAGCCCTCTTTCTCTCATTATAACTCAGAGGTTTGATGGATTTAAGGGCCATAACTTAACTGCAGGGCATTGTAACAAGATAGATTTAAAATTTATCATTCTACTAAAAGCTATTGATCCAGCTTCAGAATACACCTACTTACTTCTGCCTGTTCTCAAACACCAAGATCCAACTGATGTGTTAATCTTTCAAAGCCAATTATCTCTGGGAAATTAAGAAATGTACTCAGAACTGCGTTTCTAGCAGATCAGCTAAATAGCCAGGGCAATGCTAGTAGAATCAGCAGAAAAGCAACCCACTTTCCTTGGAGAAGACTCCATGAGGCCTTCTCACCCTGGAGCATCCTTCTGCTCCTGTGGCTCCCTTCTCCCATCACTGAGTTCTTCTTGGAACCTCTTCCTGAAGAAGGGCCTACTGGCCAGCAAACCTTCATTCCTCTCCCAACTCTACTGTGGACTCACTTCACTGTTATGCATACCTCCTACCCCCTTCCTTTTTATCTTCCCCCATCAGAGTATAAATTCTTTCAGGGTAGGGGCTCTCTTTCCTTTTGCTAACATTTGTATCCCAAGCACTTAGCACAGTGCTTAAGATAAGGACTTTAAGAAATGGTCCTTGACCTGAAAACAAGGAATAGTGTTCACTGAACACAAGTCAGACTATCAAGGCAGAGGCTGTTTCAGTTCTCTGTTACATGAAAACTAAGCCTCAGTACCATCTGCTTAAGTTTAGTGACCCTCAGTAGCAGTCAAATCCCCTCCCTTCAATGGATACTGGGCCATAAAAATGTCAGCACTTAGCCTAGGACTTAAGAGTTGGGACCTTAATTGTTCAATGGAACTGACCTGTTGGTCAGAGCATTAGTTGCCTGGTCAATTCCCAGTGTTGACCAGATACCATTCGGGTCTGTGCTCATTACTGAGAGCTTCCTTTGATTGCCTGGTATCCCAGTCACACATCTTTTAGACTGGACCTGGAGTTGTACTCTCCAACAGAATAAGGTTCCTTTCATCTTTGGGAAATCCTTTGTATCCTGTCAGACCAGCCCTTTCTGTTAGGAGAGGAAAGAGGTGGGTTGACAAGGACTTCAGAAAGAGCATTTTCCCATCTCTTTTGAACTGTATGCCAATAACCACATATCCTAAGCCTTAGACAACAAAGTACTACATAAGAATGGAGTCTAAGAATTAATGCCCATTCAGCTTTGGAAACTTTTTCCTAGCCACAGGCTTTTGGAGGTTTATGCCAATGTACAAACATACATCATAGTTCCTGAGAACTACTTGAGGCAGCAGCAGATGAGGCTTACTTGAGATCACACAAATAATCAGAAGCACATCCAGGACCTGAGTCCAGGTCGTCTGAAGCCTAATCCAGATGATGTCCCACTGTACCACACAGCCTCAACCCATCACCCATCCACTCTTATTCCAAGATCTAATTGGTAAGACTACAAAGTCACTGGCACAGTGACATGTTAAAATTTACAACCCGGCTGGCATTTCCTGCCTCTTCATTTCTCCACAGTCCTCTTTTTCTTTAAGCCAGGAAGGTAGCATGGATTGGCCTTCTTTATATCCGTTGCCTTTCTTCCCTCAGTCATGTGTAACCTAATGGCCCTCCTGGGGCCCATCAGAGCTTCTCCATAAAGATGTTAGAGCTAGAGTACAGTTAGCAAATGAAAAAGCATGTTTAAAAGAACCCATGATTGTATTGACTTCCCCTAACATGGCATCATCCATCTTTTTTCACCTGATCTCCTGGTGGGACCCTGCTTTATGATTACCCATTTATTACTGGAAGAGGAAGAAAAGTCAAAGCATCCAAATATACCTACTAGGCATGCTGTCACCTATACTCACTGCTTCCCCCATCCCCTGACTCTCCTTCTTCCCCCACCTCTTCACTTAATGCACTGAAACATTAAATACATTTGAATCAACAGTATCCTCTTTGAGCCTAGTGTGATCGATAAGATCCAGGCTGGTTAACGTCTCTCTTACCCAAGGTACAAGAGCTATTATTACAATTGAAAGACACTATTGAGATTGATGCCCATCTTCACTGAAATGGAAACGCCCTCGCTGTTTAGAGCAATAGGCCAGAACTTAAGGATGTGGCCAACACAGGAGGCTGACGGCAGGCTCCCTCTTGAGAAATCTGCCCTGCATCCCCAACAAAGAAAACAAAGGAAGAGATATACAATGATACATGAAACCCTTGTTAGGTTATGAAGCAATACTCTGCAGACAGACTCCTTTAGCCCCAGTATTAGGGGGTCAGAGGAGCTTTATCCCTGGGGTGTCTCGCCTGAAGAAAAGACTCTGGGGCTATGTTAATACATTTGATGGGTTGTCATGTAGACAAAGAATTAGACTTGATCTGTGAAGTGGGGGTGGGGTGGAATACAGAATTAACCACAATGGGTTATAGTTGCCAACTTTAGGTCTGACATAGGGAAAAACTTTTTAGCAATCACAGCTATCCTCAAATTAGAAAAAGCTTCCTGGGGAATTCCTCTCCCAAAAGCTAGATTGACCATTTGTCTGGTATTTTATAGAAGGAATTCTTATTCAGATACGGATCAGACTGGGTGGTTTCTGATGCCTGGGCCAACTCTTGTGATTCTGTGAGGGGGTCATCCAACACCTCAAAAAACCAGTTGCTCTACTCCATAATTCCATAACATGACACCAAGGGTTACAATTTGGAAAGAAATCAATAACATGCCTGAATGCAATCAATCACACTGATCTACTGATCAGGGATAGAACTTTTAGGTTCCATTCTTAGGTTACTTTATATAGGGTCATTCTTCCTCTGACTGGACTCTGTGATGTCTTAATTCCCTCCCCTGTAAAACAAAGCATTTGTACCACATGATTTCTGAAGTACCTTTGAGAGTTAACATTCTGTGGTTCCGCTGTGACCTATCTTTCAGTGAAGACTGAGTAAATAAATAAGTTATTATTCTATTCTCCTGGAACTTTTCAAAATTCTGCATCATCTAAGCTTTTGTGTGTCTGCTCAAGGAGGACTCATAGTTTTTCTTTCTTTTTTAATGTTTTTTCACCAATTAGATGTTAAAACAATTTTTAAAATATTTTTTAAAGTTTTGAGTTTGAAATTCTATCCTTCCCTCCCTTGAAAAGCTTGTAGTTTTTCCAAGTCTACTTATGGCTGTTATACTTCTTCTATATACCAAGTGATGAAGATAACTTGCTGGTGAGAATAGCAAAATAGCAGATTAGATTGGATTGGTAGCTGAAAGAGACATAGGCTTGAATCTCACTTCCATCCCTTTCTAGCTGTGTGGATGATCAAGGGCGAATTACTTAATCTTCCTGAGCCATAGTTTTTTCATCTTAAAAAAAAAATTGGGACAATCAATATCTGTAGCACCTATTACACAGCCTTCTTCTGAGGATCCGATGAGATAATGCATGCAAAGTATGTTGGAAACCTCAAAGTACTCGACAGTTGTTAGTAATTATACATAATGTCTTGTATTTTCTTTTTGTCCAGGTCTGTGATTTCATTGGCATAGGGCAGTCATTCTCAGTAAGAAAACTCCTGTTCTACCAGCATAGATCGGTGATTAGGACTTATTGTTTTAGAATTTTGGAGTACTGAGAAGTCAAATGAGTTCACCAGTGTGTGTCAGTAATGGAACCTGAATCCAGATGTCATGATTCCAAGGCCAGTCCACAAACCACTACATCATGCTGCCTCTCAATGTCTTGTATTAATCATTTTTAGTCATTTTTAAAAAGCATGAAGAATGAAGAGGGATTTATTACATGCTTATTATGTGCCAAGCACTGTGCTAAGTGTTCAGGATAAAAATCTAAAAATGAGGCAGCCTCTACCTTCAAAGAGTCTACATGTCAATGGGGTAGATATCATATATGGGGGAATGGTGGCCAGGAAGGTGTTCTGATTTGATAAGTCTATGGATTATGTATGGAACCATAAGGGATGTAGGTTGATCAGCATTTTCCCACATCAGTGGCAATACTGATTTGATTATGGTTCCCTAGACCAAAAAGCAATGTACATCAGATGGCAAGAAGATGGTTGAGATGGATATCATGGCTGGATATAACAACTTGACATAGTGGACCATATGAATCTATACTCAGGTATCCACCAAGCACGGGAGCACAGTCTCTGGTGGCCTTATAGACAGGAAGATGCAAAAGCAGGATCAATGGCAAAAAGTAGCCAAGGGGATGCTTTGCCTTCTCAATTAGACTCTAAACTCCTTTAGGGTAGGGATCATGGGTGGGGAACCTGCATGTGACCTCAAGGTCAGAGGTCTCCCACCTCTGGACTAAGTCAGACACTCCTTTTCTAGCATGTGTACTGCTTTGTACAGTCAGTGCTCAAAAAAAAGTGCATGTATGTATATATAAACAGATCTATACACTCATGTGTACACAAATATATACATGTATTATGCATAAGAATATTTAGGGTCTAAAGAGAAATTTGTGTATATTAACTATTTTGGGCGTAGTGTGTGATCTAAATATATCATATATGAGATTACTTTATATCATGTTGATCACTATGAGAAAAGCAGCTAATATACACAAATCTGTATTTAGATGATATGTGTATGTATAAAACGTATTGAGTGTGCTAACAGTGCATAACCAATGCCACTTTGTCATTCTTTTTTTTTTCTTTTTGCAGGGCAATTGGGGTTAAGTGATTTGCCCAGAGTCACGCAGCTAGTGTGTCAAGTGTCTGAGGCCGGATTTGAACTCAAGTCCTTCTAACTCCAGGGCTGGTACTCTATTCACTGGGCCACCTAGATGCCCTACTTCTTCATTCTTAAAAAAGGCATATCTATGACTGTAATAGAATACTATTGCGCTATAAGAAATGACAAGCAGGGATGATTTCAGAAAAACCTGGAAAGACATACATGAACTGATGCAAAGTGAAGGGAACAGAACCAGGAGAACACTCCACACAATAACAGCAATATTGTATGGTGAAGAATTGTGAATGATTTAGCTATTCTCAGTAATACAAGATCAAGACACCTCTGAAGGACCTATGATGAAAAAATGTTACCTACCTCCAGAGAAATAACTGATGTCTAAATACAGATGGAAGTATGCTTTTTTTCTTTCTTTTTCTTTCTCAAATCTTGCACAAAATGAATAACATGGAAATGTTTTACATAACTGCACACGTAGAATCTATCTCAGACTGCTTACCATCTCAGGGAAGGTAGCGGAGAGGGAGAGAAGGCTAGAATTTGGAACTCAAAACTTAATAAATTTAAAAACCTAAGAAATGTTATACATTGCTTTTATATGTAATTGGGTAAAAAAAAGGCAACTATTTTAAGAAAAAGGGGGGATTGGGGCAGCTAGGTGGCACAGTGAATAGAGAGCTGGCCCAGGAGTCAGGAGGACCTGAGTTCAAATCCAGCCTCAGACACTTAACACTTACTAGATGTGTGACCTTCGGCAAGTCAACTGGCCCTCCAAAAAAATGCAAAAGAAAAAAGGGGGATACTTTCTCCCAGGTTGCATCTTCACCAGCTTGATAGGAAAAGCAGAGACCAAAGCAGCCTCGGCACCTGGAATATTTTCTATTCCAGAGGACTCATATCTATTTCTCCTAAATTCAGCCTTTGGCCCTTCCTATCTTCCAATTAGAGTTAGGCACATATTTCATAAGCACAGCTGTTTCTTGAGGGCAGGGATACTTTATGAAATGGATCCCATGACTCTAACAGCAGAGAAGCTGGGTAACTCAAGGCTCAGATTCACTCATCTGTTGTAATCATTTACAACATTGGTTCATTGGTTCCAACATCATTGGTTCCCTCTTACTGCGAAAGGGGGGGAGAAATGTCACACACTCAAATAAGCACTTCCCCCATAATATTGTATTCTCCCTGCCAACTAATGGTGCTCTTCTAAAAACAGAAGAGTCTCAGAACAGTGGTGGGAAAGGAACAAGATTTCCGAGGGAGGGGATAGCTGTATCCGTTGCTGAATTTCCCATCAGATCCTCTAGGACACACACGTTGGTCTTGCTAAAAGAAACTGTAGCCTTGAACTTGTGTTGAGTCATCTGGAGGGACAGAGAAGAGGAGGTGAAACATGCAGATTTCTCACTTGATAAAGGGCAAAGGAAGACAAGAAGAAATGTTAAATATTTATGGCTTTATCTTTGCTACATTGCTCAAGAGCCTTGGTTCAGATCCTTTGGTAAGAGCCTAATAAATGCTTGTTGATTCAAGCTAGCTTTTATCTGTTCAGGGTTCTTTGGGCTTCTTACTACAATTCTCCCAAAGACTGAACAATTGGTAAATCAGTGTCTGGAATTCAGGGGAAGCCACACATTTCCTCAGCATGAGCACTCTCTCCAGAGTTTAGTAAACTGCCGGATGGGTAACAACGGTAAAAAATATTGGTAACCCAGTAGCTAATCTTCTATTAAAAGTGAGATGCACTGAATCCTACTTTCCAAACATAATTGTTTTCAGATCCTGGTCATTCTTTTAAACAACAGACTGCTGCCAGGCTCATGCTTGAAGCCCTAAGTGGTAGGACCAAGTACAGTTCATATTCTGCTCTTGTGGCCTTCCAGATGCCAGAATCACCTGGAGATTTGTTTTTTGATACTTCACCAAAGTCTAAATAACAGCAACAACATGTTACCCATGACTAGGGCTGTTTAGTTATTCACAAAAATGCTACGAGGAATCTATAACCACTCTAATACTGTTGTTGTTTCAGTCATGACCAACTCTCCATGACCCCACTTTGGTGGGGAGGGGGTGTTTCTTGGAAAAGATACTGGAGTGGTTTGCCATTTCCTTCTCCAGCTCATTTTACAGATAAAAGAAATGGAGGCAAGTGACTTGCCCAGGGTCACACAGTTAGTAAGTGTCTGAGGCCAAATTTTGAACTCAGGTCCTCCTGACTCCAGGGCCGGTGCTCTACCCACTGAACTACCTAGCTGACATTTAACACTGTACTGTGACTACTACCCACTGAGTAGGAAGAGAGTGGCAGAGACAATACAGCTGACAAATGAAGCAGGAAAATCTCACCACTAAGATGGCAGCTACCTGAGGTTTTCTTGGGCTAAAGTGTCAACCTTCTAAGGAGACAGAGTAGAATACACCCTCATCTTAGAGCCAGAAGAAGTCTGGGTTCAATTTCCTCCCTCAGACACAAAGTATCATGGACAAGTCAGATAATCTATCTGAGTGTCTCAGTTTCCTCATAGAGAAACTAGTGATAACAGTTCCTATAATTTCCATCTTAAAAGGTAGCTGGAAGGATTACAGATTTGAAGCTGGAAAGGACCATCAAGTCCAACCCCTTCATTTTACAGATGAGAACACTGAGGCCTAGAATAAGAGCTCCTGGAGGGAAGGGATCCTGGTTTTGCTCTTCTTTATTTTTCTTTTCTTCTTGAAATCCCTGCTTAGCACGATGCCTGGCACTTCATGCCTGTTGACTAATGATGGAGGTGGGAGCAAGTGAGACAATTTTTATGTAAAATTCTTTGTAAACTTCACAGTGCTAACTGAGCATCAGGGAAGACAATAATAGCTAGGTTTTATATAGCACTTTCAAGGTTTGCAAAATGTTCTTCATAGGTTATGATAAGAATGATGAATGGTATGAACAGGGGGGCTGAATCCTAAAGTACATGCTTTCTGGAGTCTTGAGACTTTGACAGTGAACCCAGAAGCATCTTGTAGATGGTGTGTGTGTGTGTGTGTGTGTGTGTGTGTGTGTGTACGCGCATGTGCGTCTTTTCCCCCTCTATTCCTGTTAGGAATAGTTGGGACTAAGTATTTGTACATTCTAGACAAGGTTTGCCTGCATATATTTAATATTCACCAGATGTTCTGAAACTCCACCGCAGCACGTGTGACTTGACTTATAATACCTCTATGTGGTACAGTAGAATTTTCTGGTATTAAAAATGTGCAATTATAAAAATGAATAGAAGTAGCTCTTCACGGCACTTGACCCAGAGCGCTGTGCCCTAGAAAGCTGCTTACCTAGCCCAGATCCCTTATTTTGGCTCTGCTCCCAAGCCCTCCTCAGGGAATTCTGTGCTTTTCTGTGTACCACATTTGACACAGCAAGCAAACACATTAGATGCCTTTGATGAAGGCGGTGAGGAGAACATTTATCTTTCTAGTTGAAACTATCACAAAGACTCAAATTCAGGAGTTCTTAGCCTGTGGTCTATGAATTTTCTAAAAGATATTTTGAAAAATGTATTTCAATATAATTGATTTACTTTTTAAAAAATCATGCATTTTAAAATATTATTCTGAGAAGAGGTTCATGAAGGCACCAGACTGTCAATGGGGTCTATGACACAAAAAGGTTAAGAACTCTGCTCTAAAGCACACCTCAGAAATGAAATGTTTTTCTAAGCAATTTAACAGTCTTCCCAAATCTAGATTTTTCTTTATATATCTCATCAAAAACTACACAGAGTGCTTAGCCTGGAGTCGGGAAGACCTGAGTTCAAATCTTGTCTCAAATATTTACTAGCTGTGTCACGTTACCTGTTTATCTTAGTTTCCTCATCTGTAAAATGGGTATTAATAGATATTTGTAAAGTACTATATAAAGTGTGTGTGTATATATGTGTGTGTGTGTATAAATATAATAAATAACATATAGATATTATTATATTCCAAACTCAGTAACACTGAAAAAATTGTCATGCAAATAGAGTAAACTTTTGTCTTTTTTTTCAAATATAGCAGATTTTTCATTATGGCCCAGGTAATAGTGATTGCAGCTAGCTGATGATGCAGTAGATAGCATGTCAGGCCTAGAGTCAGGAAGACACATCTTGCTGAATTCAAATCTGGCCTCAGACACTAACTGTGACTCTGAGCAAGTCTCTTCACCCTGTTTGTCTCAACTTCCTCATCTGTAAAATGAACTGGACAAGGAAATGGCAAATCACTGCAGTATCTCTGCCAAGAAGACTCCAAATCAGGTTACAAAGTGTTGGATGCAATTGAAAATGACTGAACAGCACCAATGGTGATTTAAGGGAGACCAACATCTGTCCTTTGGTTTCTCTGTCATGGTAAGAAAACCTACAATATATAGGACTGGATGAAAGGACTGAGTTGAAATTAGATATATAAGAGCAGTTTAGAGGGACCAAGGATGTTCATGACTCCCTTTAGGAGCACTGAAAGCCTCCGAAGTCAGGTGGAAGGGGGATGAAAAAGGAGACCCAGAATTAAGGGAGTGAACAGTAAGAAGACAATGTTAACAGGTAATTCAGTGACTGGGGAAGTGCTTTGTTGGACTGATTACCTAGAGAAAGGGTTCTTAACTTTTTGTATGTCCTCTTCTCAGGATATTGGTTTTAAATGCATAAAACAAAATAAGCAGATTACAAAGGAAAACAATGCCATTAAAATAGTTATTGAAATTTTTAAAATCTCACAGACCTAGATAAAGAACCCATGATAGAAAGTCAAAGGATGTGAAGCTAGGACCAGAGTAACGGATACAAGTGAAGAACAGGAAAGGATAGAAAGGCTAGAGATCACTCTGAGAAGGAAGTACAGGTTCTGCAGGAATGAGGCAGTGGGAGAGCTGGTAAAAGATTTCTGGTTGGCCATATAAAGCATTTGACATCTCTTTCAATCCTGAGATTCTGTTTCCATAATACAGATATCCCTTAGATGACTCTGGAAGAGAGAAGACAGATTATAGATGTGGATATCTACCTATGGATACACAAGGTCTCTGTCTCTTGTTACATCTCTCTGTCTTTTGTTATATCTCTCTGTCTCTCTCCCACTTTCCCCCTATCTTTCCCCTGTCCTTCCTCCTCTCTCTAACCTCTTTTAATTTCTTGTTTCCTTCTCTATTTCCTTCAAACATGCCCTAGTTTCTCCTATATTTGAAAAAACTGTTTTAGACTCTGCCATCTTTTCAAGCTATATATATCATCATCTATCACTCATTTCCTGAGCCAAACTCCTAGTGGAAAAACTATTTACCCTTGTTACTCCATGTTCTCTTCATTCAGTCTTCAATTTGGCTTCAGGTTGACCTTATTACTCACCTGAAACTACTCTCTAGAAAGTTACCAATGAACTCTCAATTTGAAGGTCTTTTTCAATCCATTCTTTCATGACTATCTGCTGCATTTACCACTGTTGACTACTCTGTCTGTCCTCCTGGATACTCTCTCCTTTCTGGGTTTCCAAGATATTACTCTTTCCTGATTTGCCTTTTACCTGTCTGACCACTCCTTCTCAGTCCTCTTTGCTGATTTTTCCTCTGTATCTTGTCCCCTAACTCTGCGTGCTCCCCAAGGTAATCCAGCTCTCGCTCTCCCTTCTATCTTGGTGACCGCATCACCTCCCATGGATTTAATCATAATCTCTATTCTCAGATCCATACAGCCAACCCCAGTCTCTCCCCTAAGCTTTAATTCTGCATCACCTATTGGATAGTTCAAACTAGATGTCCAGAAAGATCTCAAACTCAGTTTGTCTAAAATAGAACTCATATTTCCCCCCTAAATACACCTCTCTTCCAAACTTTCCATCTGCCAAAGACAATACTATTCTTCCAGACTCTCAGGTCTTATCCCCTAACTTCTCACTCTCATTCCACTTAATGCAACCAATCACCCAATCTTGCTGTTTCTTCCCCCCAATATCTCTTGAATCTGATTGCTTCTTTCCTCACACAGGCACAACCTTAGTTCAGGCCCTTACAGCCTCCTATTTCTTCTCTCTGCCTCAAGTCTCTCTCCATTTCATTAAGAGCAGAGTTGACCATATCACTCCCATATTCAATAAATGCCAATGGCTCCTATTGACTATAAGGTCAAATAGAAATTCCTCCCTTAAGTTTTTAAATTCCTTCACAACTTTGGCCCACCAGCTCTGCTGCATATATTACTATCCCTCCTACATGCTGCAGTCCATTCATTCTGTCATCCTATGTTCCTCACACACAACACTCCATTTCCCATCTCTGTACATTTGCAGTATTTCCCAAGCCTGGAATATACTTCCTCCTCACTTTTGCCTCACAGAATTCTCTTCTCCCTTCAAGTCTCAGCTCAGGCACCACCATGAAACCTTTACTGATTCTCTAAATCAAGGCATGTGAAACTTTTTCCACTCTCCACCCCTTCAGGGCTTCTTAAACTGTAGGTTGTGGGGCCACAACTAGGGCTTTCCCTCTCAAACTCTCTTGCTTAACTTCTTTTTATTTATTCATATTTATTTTCTTCATGTTTATTCCGTACATAATGCTCATAGTTGCGCTTGCTGACTTCTTTAAGAGAATATAAGGATTACTACATTCATTATGTTTGTAATACCAGCATGGGGAATAATGCCTGGCACGTAGTAGGTTCTTAATACTTGCTGGTGATTACTTTTTTGCAATTTAGAGTCTCAGAGAGTTGCCTACAACACTGTGAAGTAGCTTGCCCAAGGTCACACAATCTGGTTTATATTGTCAGGGACAGGACTTGAATGGATTTTTTATTCCAAGGCTTCCTGGCACAGGCACAGTCTCTGTATCTACTATCACAAACACTCTCTCTCTCTCTCTCTCTCTCTCTCTCTCTCTCTCTCACCATCTTCAGACTCGAGAAGCAGCATTTTATGATATAAAGAATTTTGGATTTAGACTCAGGAAATCTGGGTTCAAATCCCACATAAAACATCAATTACTTGGACCAGTCACTTCTCTCTGAAACTCAGTTTCCTCATCAGTGAAACAGGAATGACAATAGAAAGATGGTAGGGTGCAGTGGAAAGAATACGATATTTGGTGTTACATGATCTAGACTTGAATCCTGAGTCTTCTACTTACTTGCTATGTGAGTTTTGGGAAGTGATTCAACCTATCTGGGCTTCACTTTCTTCATATCTGAAGGAGTTAGACTAGTTGATCTCTAAGATTCCTTCTGGGTCTATATCCTATAGCCCTATTTTCACTACCTACCTCATGGGATTGCTCTGGGTTAAGTTCTTTGCAAACCTTAAGGTGCTATATGAAAGCAAGGTATTATCACCATGTTATTCAATCTCAACTTAAAGATATGCTATCTTCATATCAATCTTTAACCTGTTGCTAGTGATCCCTTTTTTTTTTAAACTCTTTGGAATGTAGACCTAGGAGTGATATTGGTAGGTCAAAGGATATGCACAGTTTCATAGCACTTTGGGAATAGTTCCAAATTGCTCTCCAGAATGCTTGGATCAATTCACAACTTCACCATTAGTGCCCTAATTTCCCCATACTCCTCCATTATCTGTCATTTTCCCTTTGTGTCACTTTAACCAATTTCATAGGTATAAAGTGGCATCCAAGTGCTGTTTTAATTTGTATTTCTCTAATCAATAGTGATTTAGAGAATTTTTTTTCATATGACTACAGATAGCTTTAATTTCTTCATCTGAAAACTGCCCTCATCCAGGCCTTCAGCTAAGATGCCTGCAAGGATCTCTGCAATAATTCCTTAAATGATCTTCAAGTTTCCAGACTCTCATGACCCTAATACTGCACACCACCATTAGGTTAATTTTCCTCAAATGCTTCTGTTCTTTATGGTATTCTCATACAAAACTCCACACACCCCCCAAATCAAAAAACAACCCTCACAAAAAAGAAAAACCCTTTAATGCCTCCTCTTTGCCTGCAGACCAACTCCTTATCTTGACAGTCAGGGCCCTCATACAATCTGATTTCACCCACCTCCCCTCCAGCTGTGTCTCCTATTACATCCAGTATCCTTTCAGCTTAACAGGCCTTTCTTTTTGTCCTCTCAGACATACCATGTGTTTTCCTGCCCTCATATACTATTCACGTTATTTCCTCTAATTGGAATATCCTCTCTACTTCTCTTTCTGCTTAATTAAATTCTACCTGTTCTGCCCAAATCAGCCTTCACTTTCTTCATGAAGCCGTCTCTGAACACTGCAACATGTAAGTCACATTAGGGCAGGAAGGGAAGTTAGACAGCATCTGAGGCGCAGCGTGGTATAGTAGGAAGAATGCTATACTTGAAGTCAGGAGACCCAAATTTAAAAATCCCACTTCCAAAGTCTCTTAGTTGCATCTCTACGGCCAAGTCAGTTAACTTTTCTAAGCCCCAGTTTCCTCATCTGTAACAAAGGGATAATGCTAAATATAATGATTCTGATAGGTTTGTGAGAATGAGTTTAGTATGTGGAAAGCACTTTACATAACATTACACAACAGTAGTTACATTAATATTAAAATATTGCATAATAGTAGTTATTATCTAGTTTAATCCCTTCATTTCATGGGTGAAGAAAGTAAGGGCCAGTGACTTATTCAAGGTCACAAAGCATGTTAGGGGCCAGAGAGCTCAAATTCAAGCCTGCATCCTGTTACTGCAAATCTAGACTTCTTTTTGCTAAGCCACATAGTTTTCTTCCTTCTCCGATCTTGATTTCTGAATCACTTTGTCATCTAATTGTATTAATATATTCATTCATCCATTCATTCAATAATCACTTATTAAATACTTACTACATTCAAAACACCATGTTAAGTCTTGGTGGAGACATGAACATATAATCCCTGACCTCACAGATACAATTTATCAGGGGGACCACAAGTATATAAATGCATAATGCTACACTGTAAGTAAGTATAATGCCCAATAGACTATAACATAATAGCACGAGAAAGGTACAAAATGTTATATGTGAGTTTGAGGATGGAAAAGCAAATTTCCACTGGGAGTTTGGGGGGAGTGGTGGTGGTCCTGAAAAGGTAGACTTCAGAGAAGCACAGTATCTAAGGTTGACCTTGAGAAACGGGTAGGATTTCAAAATTCAGGGATGGGTGTAGAATGTATTCCAGATCCAGGAACAAGGACAAAAAAAGGCATGTCACAAGAGGACAGTAAATAGTCCAGATTACCGTCAACAATAGGGCATGTGTAGGAGTAGAACGTGAGATAAGGTGGAAAGAAAGAGAGGTCCCAAGGTCTAGATGACCTTTAATGCCAGGCTGGGGAGCTTGGACTTTACTCAGTAGTCAAGAGAGAGCCCTTGAATGGTTTTTAGCTGAAGAATGACATAATCAAATCTGTTTATTAGGAAACTAATGTAGCAGTGATAGGAAGGAGAGATTAAAAACAAGAGATACTTGAGGTAGGTAGTTACACTAGAAAGTTTTTACAGTTGTCCAGGTATATGGTAATAAGGACCTGTGTTATGAATAGAAAGGAGGGGACAGATTTCAGTTCTAGTTACCTGGATGATAAGGTAAGGTAAAAGGAAAAAGTCTATAGCAGCATGAAGGTTTTGAGGACAGGTAAAAGATAACACCACAGAGAAATGGGAAAGACAGAAGAATGAATCAGGTTTTCTGCGGGGGAAAGAGGTTAATTTTGGCTTTGGACACATGAATTTAAGATATAGGTTCTTAACCTGGGGTCTACAGAACACTGCTTTTGGAGGATCTATGAATCAAGATGAGGAAAAATATATATTTTTAAATTTTCACTAACATCTAACTGAAATGTAGCATTTCCTTCCTTTATTTAAAAATATTATTCTGAGAAGGGGTCCATAACCTCTTCTAGATTTCCAGAGGTTCCCATGACACAAAAATGACTTAGAACCCCTGGTTTAAAGTGTTACTGGGACATTTGGACAGAGTAATCCAGGAGGCAGTTGGAAAAATAGGGTGTACCAAAAATCTTTGTGCAGTTTTAAGGTTTAATAGTTTTTAAACTGCACTAAGACTTTTGGAACACCCTATAGATCACCCCAAAATAACAGGTCTTTGGGTCATACGCAATCTTTGCACATACTAAATTCTCAATAAACATTTGTTGATTTGATGCTATATTAAAGTTTGATATTGTAAAAGAATATTACATATTCAAAAACCGATATAATTTTCATACTGATTAATTTTTGTTTTTAGATTTTTATCTATAACTGTCTTTTTAAGCTCCTTTATAGGCAGAGACAACATTCATAGGGGTTGTCATAGGTCTAGACCTGGAAGGGACCTTAGTGGTTAGCTAAGTCTAACCCCCTGGGTAGAATATTTCTTTATAGCCCCATTCTACTCCTTTACAGCCTGATATACATTAAACAAAATAGCAGCACATTTATACAGTGCTTTAAAGTTTATGAATGAAGCACAGACCTCACAACCACCTTGTGAGGCAGCTAGTACAAATATTATGCCCATTTTATAGATAAAGAAACAGATTCCTAGCTAGGATTTAAATTTAGGCTCCTGACTCCTAAGTCCACTGTTCAGTAAATATTTGTTGAACAAATGAACCCAAATCCCTAGCTATACTAAGAATAAAAACAAATGACAGGAAGGAAGACTATATTCTCAACCCCAGCATTATGTCATTGCCATTAGTCAAAAGCTGGTGTTGAATTGCCAATTGTTCCGATACATGCTGGGTATTAGCCAATGAATGCAACTGATGGTGACACTAGGCTTGATTTGGACTGGAGCAATAACATGTACATGTGAGTAACTGGAACTTTCTGTACTTCTTTGGGGGCAGAAGGAACAGCAATGGTGTGCTGCTTTTGGAAACTGCCTAAAAGGCTTGGTAGCACAGGAATGCCAGCTTGCTTTGCTTGGCCATGTGTCACCAGGGTTCACCCTCTCAGAGTTGGAAAGGGCGTCAGAGGCTCATACCTGACCAAGCAACCCAACTACAGCTTACCAGCTCCCCCAGCCTTCTTTGCTTGAAGAGGCAGAGGATGAGAAACTGTAAACAACAACAATTATTTGTGTGTATACAATAGTGCTTTAAGGTTTGCCAAGCACTTTTTACAAATAACGTCATTTTATCCTCAGAACAACCTCAGATGATAGGGAGTTATTACTGCATTTTGCAGATGAGGAAACTGAGATAAAAAAGGGTTAAAGTGACTTGCCCAAGGTCATACAGCTAACAAATGGTAGTACCATTCACCATAGAACCCCCTTGCACAAATGTCTGAGGCTGGATTTCAGGTTCGTCGTTCTATCTGGTGTAACCCATTCTACTTGGAGAGAACACTAATTTCTTTTTGTCTCTTCGCAATGTCTAGTCCTTTCTCCAAGCTCTTCCGTCAAAGGACCAAGTGTGCACATCCATATGACAGCTATCATATTCCACCTTAGACTCTTCTGCCCCAGACTAAGCATCCTGAGTTCCCCCATCCTCCTCATATGGCATCAATTAAAAGGCCCTTCACCCTCCTGACTTCCTTTAGATGTTCCCTGCCTTATTAACATCCTTCTTAAAATGTGGCACCTAAACCTGAACTTGGACTCTACTCTAGCTGTGTCCTGCCAACAGCAGAGTGTTGTTGCTGAGTCATTTCTGACTCTATGACCCCATTTTCTTGGCAAAGACACTGGAGGCTCATTTCCTTCTCTAGCTCATTTTATTGATGAGGAAAACTAAGGCAAGCAGGACATGCCCAGGGTCACACAGCTACTAAGTGTCTGAGGTAGGATTTGAACTCAGGTCCTCCTGACTCCAGGCCCAGCACTCTCTCCACTGTGCCACTTGACTGCTCCACCACGACAGAGAACAATGGGTCTAGTATATTCCTACTCCTGCCCACTCTGTTAAAGCAGCAAAAGGAATTGGTCACCTGAGCTTTTGGCTGCATTATCACACTTCTGTCTCATGCTGAGTTCAGATGTGAGTGTCTGAGCAAACCCCCTTCAAAAGAAACCTCTGTGAGGCAAACAGAAGAAACGGGAGCGCAGTTCAGAGGAGACAATTCCAACACTGGGCACTTGCATGTATTTTGTTTTACATACCAACAAACCATAAATCCATAACAGCCCTGTGTTCTCTGCCCTGCCTGAAGCTACATACATGGCTTAGTTGACCAGCCAACACTAGACATTTTGTTTTTTACTAATTATACCTTTCCAGTAAACAGTATTGGTTGGAATGTTAAAAATAGCAACTGTAACATCCTGCAATATGTAGCCTCTAGATTCGGGGAATACAGAAAGACATTTGGGCGTTGAAAGGCATGCAGTTCAAAGAGTAGATTTCCTTCCTCCCCTTAAAGGAAATGATTCTCAAATACTCAAAGAATAATCAATCAAGAAGACCAGGGAAAGTCGTGTGATTCATATCTCCTGCCTACAGGCAAGATGATCCCTAAATCAACTTACTTAGATCCACTGTTTTACCCAATACTTAACAAAGTCTCAGAAGCAGGAACGTGGCAGTGAGAGTTCAGAGTCCAGAGGGATGAGCCAGAGCAAAGGTAACTAGGGCCCACAGAGATGGGGCAGATGGTCAGGGAGGACCAAGAAAGTACTAAAGGAAGGAAGAAATATAGGTGAATGGAGTGTGAGATGATAGAAGCAGATAATGGATAGGGATGAAGGCAAGAAAAAGATCTGTAGATAGGTGGAGCTGTCCTAGAAGGTGAGGAAAATGGTAGGCAGGTCACACACTAGGCAGAGATTCATTTTGGGAGACGGGTAATGCCAGAGGTAATCTAGCTACAAGGTTCGGGATCCAGTCATAGGGATGGTGGTCCAGTCTCCAGAAAAACTGGCAAGAACAAGGGAAAGATTCCATCTTAGAGGGTTTGAGGCACAGGGAAGGGTGCACCAAGGTAGAAACTGAGTAAGAGAGAAACAGGACAGTGACTAATTATGGGGATGTCATACCTACATGGTAGGAAGGTGGGAAGGAGAGGGCTGAAGTGGGGAGGAGAAAGAAGAGAATGTTACAACGGATGAAACACTCTGTTAATGGAGTTGGAATGCAAGATCAATGTGACACTTGGAGCAAAGTCCCCAGGACCTGGTATAGAGCTAAGTCTGCAGGTTGGGGGGTTAAATAAGGCGAGATGTGGGCACCCGGGAGTTAGCAAGGTGAATAGGTGAAGGGAGAGCAAAACTAGCCATTAGAGAATCCTCAAACTTAGTACATTTCAAAGCCTTGCAACCCTTTGAGATGGGAAATTTTTTCAAATGTCAAATGTTTGCCTTCTCTAAGGGGTGCTGCTTTCTATTTATTCTATCTGCTACGGTTACACAAGCAATAGCCAGATCAGCCAGGCCTGTGAACAAAACCAACCCACCTCTATGTCTCTAGCCCTCCGTTCCTCTGAAAGCTTTTGTTTTTCTGTCTTTTGGGGTTCTGCCTTCCTGTTGTGAGGAAATGAAGCAAGGGTTATTGAACTGGATATTGCCCAGGCAAACCTGCTAAGGATAACAGAGCTTTTCATCCTTCAGAAGCATGAGTCATCTCAAGGCCCCAACTGGGGAATCATCATCCTAAGAGGGCCAGGCCACCAAACCCTCCTAAAGTCATTTCCCAGAGGCTGCTACTCTTTTCATACAATAAGCCTGGGGCATGGAAAGTGTGTCTGGATAGTTCCCTAAAGGGCCTGAATTTCACCTGTAATCAGCTACTCCAGAAGGAGCCTATTGCCATGCCAAATTTCTTGTTTATCCCTCCAGGAATTGGCAGTTCAATGCCAATCTTCCATCACTAAGAATGTGACTTGGACCTAGCAACTTACACTGGTCATTCTGGTACTAGGGACAAGTACCACGAACCATACTGTAGGTACACGTCCACAATTTCTCTTGCATCTTTCTCATTTCAGTTCACATCAGGGCATCCAGGGTTCATCATCGTCTCTTGCCTAGGTTACAGCAGGAGCCTCCTGGTTTGTTTCCCTTGCTTCTGGCCTCTTCCCTCTCTAATCCATCTTCCACACAGCCTCCAAAGTGATATTAAAGCACAGGTCTCACCATAGTAACCTCCATGCTCAAGAAGGTCCAGTGTGATTCTCTCTTATCCTTTGAATAAAGTACAATGTCTCCCATTTGGTTTTTAAAGCCTCTCACATCAGGGCAGCTAGGTGGTACAGTGGTGGCCTTGGAGTCAGGAGGATCTGAGTTAAAATTCGACCTCAGACATGACACACTTACTAGCTGTGTGACCTTGGGCAAGTCACTTATCCCCAATTGCCTTGCCTCCCCCCTCCAAAATAAACAAAAACAAAACAAACCTCTCACAATTTGACTCTGGCTTTTCTCTCCAGGTGTATTGAACACTTCAGTCCAGCCAAACCTGGCATATCAGCTGTTAATTGTTCATGGCTTTCCATCTCTCACCTTTGTTACTTTGCACAGGGGGTTTTCCCCTCATCTCATTCCTGAAACATATTCCTTCATATGCTGTCAGGGAATCCTTATTTTACCTCAAAGAACCCCTCCTTCTTCCAGGATGCCTGTCTTGATCCCTCTGCTCACCAGTCACCCCCATACCCTGGAAATTACTGGTTATCTATCTTATATAGATTTTGTATTTACTTTTCTGTGTGCAGATTGTCTACCCTCACTGCTTTCCCCTCCTCCATTAGAATGTAAGCTTCTTGAAGGACAGTTTCTTTGCATCTCAAGTGTCTCGAATAATAAAAAATAATAAAAACTGTTGAATGAATGTGATTTAATTTTTAAGGACAGATTCAGTTAGAGGTCAGGAAACCTTGAGCAAAGAACCTTAGGGTACAAAGTTTCACAAAGACAGACTTCTAGACATTCCCTGACATGGGGTAACTGAGACCCAGAGGGACCCACAACAGAGGATTGGGGTGGGGGAATTCACATAGGATGTAACCATCAACTGGTGGCTTCCTATTTTAACCAACTGTTCTTGATAACTGAGCAATAGGTTCAATAGCATGTACCTGCTGAAGAAAAACAAGTGATGCCAGGACCCTCTAAGTTACAGGTTCTTAACCTGGGGTCCATGAACTTTTTTTTTGAAAATAATTTGATAATTTGTGAAATCTATAAGAACATGAATCATTCCCCAGCTGTTAAATGGTTAAAGGATGATAACAGTTTTCTGATGAAGAAATCAAAAGAATTCAGTCATATGAAAAATGCCATAAATTATTGATTAAAGCAAATTAAAACAATCTTGAGATACCATTTTACACCTATCAGATTGGCTAAAATGATAGAAGGGAACTATGACAAATGTTGGAGGGAAAAAATTGGGACACATTCACTGTTAGTGGAATTGTGAACTGATCCAACCATTTAGGAGAGCAATCTGGAATTATGCCCCAAAAGTTATAAAACTGCCTATACTCTTTGACCCAGCAATATCACTACTTGGTTTATTTCTGAAGACAATTAGGGAAAATGAGAAAGAACCTCTATGTTCTAACCTATTTCTAGTAACTCTCTTTGTGTTAACAAAGAACTGAAAATTGCATGAATGCCCATCAATTGGGAGATGGCTGAACAAGTTGTGTTATATTAGTGAATACTATTCACTAAGAAATGATAAGCTCAATGATTTTAGAAAAACATGGAAATTCTTGAATGAAATAATGAAGAGTAAAATGAGTAGAACCAGGACAACATTGTACATAGTAACAACAATATTATTTTAAGAATGACTGAGCAAATAAGTAATTTTGACAATTATAAATATACAAATTCACCATAAAGGACATAGGGAAAAAGACGCTGTCTGCATGCAAAGACCTGATAAACAGGAGTATATAAAAATCATTTTACACGTGTGTATGTATGTGTAAGTGTGTATACATATACCTATTTGTATCTAATAGTAGCCATCCCTAGCAAGGGAGGAAAAAAAAGAAACGTATATGACAATTTTGTTGTTTATTTGAAAGGAACAGCAAGTTGTGTAGAGAAGATTGTAGTTTCATGTGCAACCCTTCTTTTTTATTATACCAAGTTATGGAAATGCTTGTTTTATTTCATAAATTAAAAATAAAAATGTAAAAATGTAAAAAAAATTTTGATAATTATATTTCACTATAACCGGCTTCTTGTGGTTCCATGCATTTTATTTTAAGCATTTAAAATCATTCCAGAGGGATGGATCTATGTCACCAAAAAACTCCCTCAACAGCCCCTGCTCTGAGGGCAAAGCTACCATCCTAGTCAGGCTACGATGTGAAGAGCCTAATGATACTGTTGGCTGTTACAATGGTACAGTCTTCAGACTGATTTTCACTGGTGGGAACAGAAAGGCTACAACTCATTACCTTAAGCATAAGAATGATTTTGCAACAGCAACAAAGTGTAGAAATCATTCTACAAATTTTAAAGCTAGCTTTAGTTTCCCAGAGACTTTCTTCACAACCCTTAGTGGGCAATGCTGCTTTCCAGAGAGGTGGAGTGACCCCTTAGGGCCTGGTGCAGAGTAGGCACTTAATAAATGTTTATTCACTGATTGATATTGATTGGTTGACAGTGCAAAGTTGTATCTGGAAACCGGTTCTCTTGACTCCCCCCACTGCTTCTTCTCATGAACTCACCCTGATTTTAGAGATCAGAGTTTTGGCACCTCCCTTTTGTCCTCTCACTATCTCCATCACCAAAAGGTACAATTTGCCAACTGTCAACACACAAGTAATCCAGTTTGGGCAAGGGAGCCTGGTGGACCTTTAAAGAGAAAGGTTTCTCTTATCCTAATTAGGTAATTGATGAACTTCCTGATTTATTGCAGTCAGCTTTCCCTGGTGGGCAGAGAGGAAGCAGGTAGAGCAAGAGCTACCTCATTCTCCTCTTAGGAGAAAATGTCTTTTTCTTTCCATCCCTACACTTTCTAATGTATTGGCAACACAGCTCACACAGTCTAATGCTTATTTTTGACAGTGGTGGGTGGGGAAAGGCATGGTTTTAGTTCCCCAGACAGATTTCTGCAGAAGATGTGGCCCCTGAACAGCAGAAGGTTCATCTAACACAGGGTCAGCAAGGTCTTTAAGCCTGTTTTCTCATCTATAAAATGGGGATAATAGTACTTCCCTCACAGTTTTGTGAGGATCACCTAAGTGAGAAAATAAAGTACTTTGAAAAGCTTATTGCACTATATCGAGGTTAGCTTTCTATCTATCCCTGCTCATTCCTTCCCTCCAAGGCAATCAATCCATCTGGGTTTATTAATCTTATAGGAGTCCCTATGGGAAACTGAGGAAAAGGAGGGAAAGGAATTAAGAGGAGATTAGACTTATTTGTATTCCTGGGTTTTTAAACTGAGCCATTCACCTCCAGGATGTTTTGCTAACACTGATTTGGGCCAACACCCTACCCTGACATTCAATCACAGAAGCCAGTGGTTCCAGTTTGGGACAGAATTCTCTAGTCAGTTCGAGTTGGGTGACACATGACAGCTCCAAACATCTGCTTCCAACTTCTCTTGCCCCTGGCAAATCAGCACCACCTCTCTTGAAATGCATCCTTCACCTGCTGTCTCCTTTTGTGCCCACACCTGTTTCTCTCTGTGCCCCACCTGGCTCCACTCTACCATTATCCTTTGGCTCACGGAGGCCTGGGTAGGTGAAAGGGCTCATTCATGGCTTGTGTGTACTTCATCTGCTCAGTCATCCCATTGATCACACCCTGGGCAGGCAATGCCAAAGGATGGGGGAGCCAGGAGTATACAAGCTTGAGAATCAGTCTGATAGGGAGTTCACCAAAACAAGATTCAAAGCTCTTAAATCAATGAAAGTGAGGGGGTGGAGGTAGAGTCCGGGGAGGGGCCAAGAAGCTACAGTTGGGAAAGACTTGTTTCAATAAGGTTATTGAGAAAGCTTAGATGTGTCTTAATTAAACCTACAGTCTGGAGACCATGTATCCCTTCTCCCATGGCTCATCCTATATGGTCTGAATGAAGTAATTAGAAGAATATCATTATCTTCATCATAATGACAGCCCACATTTATATCATACTTCACTCATATTTACAAAGCATTTGATACACAGTCTAATTTGATTCCTAAAACAATGCAGGTAAGGAAATTGAGGACCAGAGAGGGGAATTACTTTGTCCAAAGGTTCTGGTAATATAGTTATAGTTCATCAAGTAGTAGAACAAGTATCTAAATCCTGTTCCATGCCTCCAAATCTGGCTTCCTTTCTCAGGCAGGAAAAAAAGGGAAGAGTGAATGTGAGGGGGGGGGGAGGAAGAAAATTGGAGAGATGTGCATAGCTAGAGAACTAGAGTCAGGAAACAGACAAGTCAGAAGGTTGAGAGGCTCAGGAATCAGAAACTGCTCCAGGGACCCAAACTCTCAAGAATATGGATAAAGATATATGATGCTATCCACCACCCAAACTAGTAACACAGCCGCTCTACTTGTCGAGTTGCCTGTCTTTTCCTTGGTTCCTGAGATGAAGAGTAAGCAGGGAATGGTATGGCCCCAAGCTAAATGTCTACCAAGTTGCTACAGAGCCAGCCCTCTGCCCTTGATGTTGGGGTGGCAGTGAATCCTTGGATCAAGAAAGGCAGCTGGTTCATTCTTGCTGAGGAGGAATTTTGATTGCCTGAGTAGGGCTAACTGCCACTGTGAGGATGTAAAGTTGATAAGCAAAAACCCATCAAAGAGATACTGGTTAAAGGTCAAGTGGGGAAAGGTGGTGGATGTGGATTATAGTCACTAAATGCTTCCTAGCAGGCATTCATTCCAACAGGGAGAGATTTAAGCAGCATGGACTGTGGCTGAGATAATTCGATGATGGAATTTACCAAATTAAATGAAAACCAGAATCTCAATTAACCAATTCATTTAAGCTTGCATTTTCTCAGGACAACTAAAGCCTTCTTACGTTAGCCAGAGATATCTTAGAGCACAGATTTTTGAACTGTTACACTCACAGACTATAAGGAACTGAGGGCACTGGATCAATAGGTGGTCAGCATTTGCCTCTTCCTCTCCCCAACATAAATGGGGGTCAGTTAAGTTCCTACATGGCCACAAGGAATATAGACAATGGTACTAATATAATGCCATTCAAATACTATTTTAAAATCAGCCAGTACTATTACTATAAATTTACACATAAAGAAACTGAAGCTCTAAATTAAGTAATAAACCCAGTCACAGAGCTGGTTAAGCATCCACTGAAAAATCTCTCTAGTCTCTTAAGTTCAAATCCAGTTCATTCCACCAGGCAGTTTATCTTTTTGGTCCAGGACCTTCAACTCCAACCTTCGCAAGAGCAAAAATCAATCCAGACTATGTTGGGGGTGAGGGAGGGTACATGTGAAGGGATGGTTAAGAGCCAAATTATAATTCTTGACCCTCCTCTTCCTCTCCCCTTCTCCCCTGGACTCCTGATTCCTGACCTGGATTGAATGTGGCTTTGGGAATAGTGAGGGGTAGGAGGGAGGGAACAGAGGCCACAGTTCTAAGTATTTACAGGGGTCACCATGGAACTTCTCTCTCTCAGCTAGATGGCCAACTGTCCCTCTCTTCCTTCCTAGGTACCTTGCAGGGAGATCTGAAACAATACAAATATACATTCACCAAGCCCAAGAATCTACAGGCAATTAGATTAGGAGATAGACCCTCCTCTTCCCTCTATAAGAAGACCTAGAAGTAAGGATGCTGAATGTACAGGTAGGTTTCACTGTGATTACCCTGTCATCAGACTTGCTGGAGTGACCTCTGACTGTTCCACTTCTCTCTGCACCATAAATACAAAGGAACCTAAGGATTCTTATATTTCTATCTCCCTCTCCATTGCTCTCATTTGAACTCAATATAATAACTGCAGTAGCCTTGGAAAAGATAATTCAATCATCCTTACAAGGTGTTCAGAACCTCTCATGGCAGCACTGGACTTCTATTTTAGAAACATACAAAGCAGCTTTCAGTCTGCCACTGAAATCTGCTCTTTAAATGGCAGATACATCTTCGGTCATTTTCTCCTCAGTATCTCAATGAAATCCTCTCCAATATCCCCCCATGAATCCTAACTTTCCAGTCCTGTGGTAGTGAACCCTAGTGAGCAAACATCATCCTGAGCTGACAGATTGTGAAACTGAGGCCCAAAGAAGCCAAGGAATACATCCCAGGATAATGGCAGATGAGGTGCTAAATCAGGATTAGAGAGCTTTCAGTTCTGTGAAATTTCCTCTCAAAAGAAGATATTCACACTCAAAAGTAAGGCTTAAAGACTAGCAGCTCCAGAAACCTGAAAGTTTCCTTTTATTCACCAAACTGACCATAGATCTTTTTCTGCACCAATTATTCCCATAAACCCCACTTAGGTTTCGATGCATTCTAAGTCAACTTCCTAATGATTTGACCTGCCTTTTTTCTTACAGAGGAGGCAGTGTGAAATCACAGCTGAGAGAATGCCAGATTCACAGGCAGAAAACCTGGGTTCAAATGCTATCATTGTTTATTCCCACCTGTGTGACCTTGGGCAAGTCCCTTACCTCTCTCTGGGCCTTGATTTCCCCATCTGTAAAGGGAGTAGCTTGTACCAGATGATCTCTAAAATCCATTCTAGCTCTAAATCTATGCTCTTGAATGTGCCCTGGTGGAATCCCTTCAACATGACAGACACATACATCCCTTTCATCAATTCATGCTTGTATCCTGCCTTATATTATTGATATTAAGAATAATTTTATACACACTCACTGCCACTTTATTTGATCCTCAAAACCATCCTGTGAGGGAGAGAGGGCAAATCATCTTCAAAGATTCACTCAATAAGTCCTGGAGACAGGACTAGAGCCAGGGGTAGGGAGGAGCCTGTGGCCTTGAGACCACATGTGGCCCTCTAGGTCCTCAAGTTTGGCCCATTGACTGAATTCAAATTTGTTGTATTAAGTGGCCTTGAGGTCGAAGGTTCCCCACTCCTAAGTAGACCCAAGTCCTCTTTGATTTACTTCAAATTCCCTGATCTTTCCACTACCCAACTGCTGCTCTCTAAAGTTACCCAGACAAGCCACTCTATTTTACCGTAGTCTGCTAATTGGGCTCAATCTATGGACACCCTAAGGAGCCTTGGTCTGAGAGAACTACCTTTGCCTTAGGACCTCATTTCCACTAAACTGCATATTTATGTTCATGGGATCATGTGGGTAAACAATGCTGTCAGAAATTACCATTCCTTTCTCCAACCATCCATGGAACTTTGTAATTATCCTATATTCTGCACTAGTTACAGTGTTTTATATGGGTGTGATGGCCCCCTCTCAAGCTCAGCTTTTTAAAAATTTGTCTTTGTATCATCCTCAGTTCCCATTCCTTTGCACATAGTAGGTGTTTAATAAATCATGACTGAATGAATAAATGAATGTAAGAATGCATGTGTGGGGTTCTCCTCTCACAGCAAACAAAAATCGGTTTACTTGAGACAGCCAGTCAACAAGCACTTTACTAGAGTAAAACTGCAAAACAGAGTGGGACCCAAATCCTCCAGTCATTCCACTGTATCCCCAAATGCTCCAATCATCCCACTTCCTTTGGACCTTGGATGCTTAAACTGTCCACAACTGCAGCTCACAGCTGGGAAACAGATTAGAGGAGAATGCTGGACTTTCCCTTACTCCCAACAATGAGCAATTCCTGTGCTGCGTTCCTGGAAGGGACTGATGCTGTATAGCTGTTGTATACAACGTTTTCATATTTTAAAAAATGAAGGATGTGGGTCTATGGAAAGAAGACCATCTGGCTTTCAGAGCAAAGCACCACAAGATTTTAGCTTGGGGTAAAAAAGCTGGGACACCAGCATTCTCAAAAGCAAACATCTTCCTCTTTCCAGGATCAATAATAATAAAAAAGACTGTAGACTTAATGAAGAAACAGTTCCCAGGGGGAAGAGTTTACGCTCCTGGAGCCAAACATCTACTTGCAAAACAATTCATTCCCTCACCCGGGGCTCAGCAAAAAAGCTGCAAAAAAAATTAAAAATAAATAAAACGTGTGTGTGTGTGTGTGTGTGTGTGTGTGTGTGTGTGTGTGTGTGTGAAGTGGTTCGGAGGCTAGTCCTCGTTAGACTCAAAGTCTAGAAATACCCCGGTGGTGTCTTGCCTGGGGTGAGTCTGTCTCGGTGTTTCCTCTTTCCCAGGAACTGCTGCCTCCCGTACATGGAACTCACTTCCAGTAGATCGTCCCTTAGTCAAGTCCTGACCGCAGGGCTGCCTGTCAAAGACGGAGGATTGACAGCTCTCACAGCCGGCTTCCCAGCCCGCCTTCCCGACCCTCTAGCACAGCCCAGATTCGCATCCAGGAGCCAGGCTGCCGGACGGTGCCCACTCCCCCGCTGCTGCCCCGGTGCCCAGCACTTTGCAAAGGGCCTGAGCTAGTGCATTGGCAAAGCCGCTTCAACGGTGCGTCCTGCGGACAGGGCAGCGCTCCCTCTGGGCACTTTGAACGCGGACACAGGTACTTACTTCAGGGGCACTTCTTTGCCCACTGATCCGCCGTTCCAGGTCCCTGCCGCGGCTCTCCCCAATCAGTGACCTCCGGTCGCCCGGACGATGCTCATGTTGCCTCCTCCTCCAGCTTCTCCCCGGCCTCTCCTGCCCCTCCCCCTCGCCCACCCCTAGAACGAGCACTCAGGATACAATGTAGCGAGGGAGCTGCAAACAAACTAGTTTCCCCGGCCCTCGCTCCCCCCTCCCCCGCCTGAGGGTAACGAACCAATCAGAAGAGTCTTCACTGTGACGGACAGGAAGATGAACCCATAGTTCGCTGTCCCGGAAGAGAAAGGGGTGGGAGCTTAGGCTAGGTTGCCTAATTGGAGGGGGGGTGGGAGGGAAGAAGATTTGAGGGGGAGAAAAAAAAGAGCTTCGACTGGGATTCTTAAAGAGACAGGCGCTTTTGTTCACCAGAGGGCTGAAGTTGGGAAACAAAACGCTATATAACCTGGGTTTCATAAAGGAGTGAGTTGCGTGGTTGCGAAGGAACCACTCACTTCTTCACCTTCGCAGGTTTCTCTCAGGCTTAGACTTCGCTAAGCTCTGCCTGCCACAGCTGCTTTCTTTATGCTGATCTCTACACAAAGCCCTGGGAAACCGTAACTTGTCCATAACTGTGTATTTAAGCCACCATCAAACCAATCCCCTCACCCCGGTTATCGAAGGGTTCCAGTGAGCTTAGAAGAAATGTGAGGGCCTATAAATATTAGTAAGATAAGGTCCCTTAGGGAGCCTTTTTTCAGCCTGGTGTGGGGAGGTGATATATTTACATAGAAATGACTAACCCTTAACTAGTACTCCCTAGGTGCGGGGCCCTGTGCTGAGTGCTACACGATTCTTGTCTCCTTTAACAATAATGATAGCTAACATTTATATAACGCTTACACGGTGCCAGGCACTTTACAATTATTTCATTTGATCCCACAAGGACTTGTCCATTTTATGGATGGGAAAACCGAGGCGAGCAGGTCAAGTGACTTGCCTAGGGTCACGCCACAAGGAAGTGTCTGAGGCCCGATTTGACCGCAGACCAAATGCTCTACCAACTCCTTCAAGGTAGTATGTTGTTCAGTGCCCTGAAAAAAGTTAGCAAGTGCTTTGAGTTCAGAGAAAGGAGACCTATAGCTTGCTACTAGCTAAAGACGTCGGAGAATAAAGGCTTCCTGGATGAGGTGGCATTTGAACTGGGTTTTAGGATTTCAACAGGCAGGGAGTTTGGGAGGAAGGGCACTTACTGTGCAAGGCATTGGGACTATTTCCTCTTTGGCCTGAATAAAGTATTTGTATGGAAAAGGGATGGAAAGGTGGGTGGAAATGTACAGGTGATTGGGTTGATTGCAGTAACTCTAACATAATCCCTGGAAATTGATACATTGTCAAAATTCCTCATAAAAGTTTGCCTTTTTTTCTAATAAAAGCTCAGCATAGGCTAATTGAGGATTCGAATTAGCTGAATTCCTGTTAGTAGAGGTTTTTCTGTATGTACTCTCTCTATATATGTATATATATTCCATTGTCTTTCATTAGATAATGTTGGGGACCACTTTTCCCATTTGCACATTAACTGCTCATAAGATGGACAGAACACCATCTATCTTTGGCTGTTCTCTGGGAACAAATTAACTTTAAAATGCAGGATGCTGAGTTATAAAAGTTGTCAGATGTTAGATCTTCAGTGTAATCTAGAGACTTCAAAGAGTGAAAGACCACTCAGGTTGCTTTGAGTACATTGATTTCCAGAGGCAAAAATGTTTTCTTGAGGTCCTTTCAAGCCATTGATTTTAAGTGTGGGGTTGGGGTGGTGGTGGGGAACCATCCTCAAAATTTCTCTCTCCATTTTGAAAAAGCAAATTTCCAGATTTAACATTTAATCAGTTTATAAGGCTTGTTTAAGTGCTGTTGTATGAAATCCACAAGTAAAAAGATCTCAGATTAATATCAATCAGACTTCATTTATTTTTCCATATAGGATAATGTGTTAAGTTATAAATATTAGCCACCCAAAATCTGGTCCCTGTTATACTTCTCTCTTCCCACCACCCCAGCTATGTTAAATTTGTAGCTTGAATATATTAAAATATAGGAAATGAAATGAAGCCAATCAAAGAACATCTGCATTGAGTTGATGCACTCAAATGTAAAAGAGAAAAAAAAGAAATTAATTTTCTTCCCATTCCTGGCTTTCTCTTGCCCCCCTCCCCCCCATCTCAGTCAGTGACAAATACTAGATATTTATTAAGCATCTACTACATGCCAGGCACTATGCTGAGCATTGGGGATACAAAAAGCAAAATACATCCCCTGTGTTTAAGAAGTTTAAAATTTATTGGAGGAGAGAGAATGCAAACAACTTTGCACAAACAGAGGGAAGGCATTGGAATTAAAGGGACTAGAGAAAGACTTTTTGTTGAAGGTGCAATTTTACCTGGAACTTGAAGGGAGCCAACAAATCCCGGAGGTGAAGATGAGGAAGGAGAGCATTCCAGGCTCTGGGGACAACCAGAGAAAAGTCCAGGAGACTTTTTCAGCAAACAGCAAGGAAGTCAATGTCACTAGATTCCACAGTGGGTGGATTGAGGGGAAGTACAAGAAGACTTGGAAAGGGGGATGGATTGGGCAGGTGATGAAGGACTTTGAACGTCAAATAGAAAATTTTATATTTGATCCTGCCGATATTAGGGAGTGTGTAGAGTTTATTGAGTAGGGTAAGCCACATGGTCAGACTTAGGTTTTAGGTCACGAAGGTGGAGAATCTGCAGCCTAGAGGCCTCATGTGGCCCTCTAGGTCCTCAAAGGCAGCACTTGAGAACCTAGAGGTTCACTTGTGGCCTCAAGGCTGCAGATTCCTCGCCCCTGTTTTAGGATAATCACTTTGTTAGCTGAGTGAAGGATGGATTAGAGTGTGGAGAGACTTATGGCAGGCAGACCAACCAGGAAGCTATTGCATTAGTCCAGATGTAAGGAGATAAGGGCCTGTATCAGGACTGTGGAAGCTATCAGAGGAGAGCAGGGGACGCATGCAAGAGGTATTATAGAGATAAAATTTTTTAACATAAATTTTTAATTTGTTTTCTTGTTTACATCATTCATTTCCATGACATTTTTGAGTTACAAATTTTCTCCCGTCTTTCTCCTACCCCCAACCCCAAAACAGTGATCCCACTGTAAAGCCCCTCCCTCGATCTGCTCTCTTTTGTGCCCTCTGCCAACACCCCTCTAACTTTCTGGTAGGGTAGGGAGGATCTCCCTACCCCAGTCCCTGTATATCTTAATTCCTAGTTGCATGTATTGCAGAGCTTTAAATTCTAGACTCTTTCGGTTCCTCCCTTGTCGCCCACCCCCACTGGAAGGAAAAGCAATTCAATACAGGCTGTGCCTGTGTAATTACACAGGACATCTTTACAGTGGACATATTGTGACAGTTTAATCATATGTCCCTCTTTCCTATCCCATCCCCCCTTGTTCTGTTCTCTACCCTGTCCCTGTCCCTTTACTGAAGTGTGTGCTTCTACCGTCCCTCCCCCAGACACTGCCCTCCCCTCCATCATCCCACCTCTCATCCCCATGCCCCCTACTCTCCTGTGTGGCATGATACCCAGTTTAGAATTTATGTCATTCCTTCCCTAAGCCAAATTCAATGAGAGCAAATGAAAATAAAGTTGTAACATTTATCCCTTGCCTCTTCTATATGGGATGATTAACCCCATTTTGTCTCTCCCTGTCTCCTTTCATTCTCGTCCTCTCCCGCCTCAGAATTTCACCTTTTAAAGCATCATCCCTTCGTATTCAATTGATCCTATACCCTCTATATACACATATACACACATGCTCAGATATGTATTCATATGCATATATAGCTTCTCATATAGACATATGTGTAAGTATACATATATACACATTTGTATTCCCTTCACCTATCCTCATACTAAGAAAAGTTTCATAAGTTACTATTATCGTTTCTCCATATTGGCATGTAAATAGTTCAACTTTGATAAGTTCCTTATGATTTCTTCCCCATGTTTACCTCCTCATGCTTCTTGTGTTTGTCAAATTTTCTGTTCAGTTCCAGTTTTTTCAGCAAGAATGCTTGAAAATGGGGCGGCTAGGTGGCACAGTGAATAGAACACCAGCCCTGGAGTCAGGAGTACCTGAGTTCAAATCCGGCCTCAGACACTTAACACAAAAAACTAGCCGTGTGACCTTGGGCAAGTCACTTAACCCCAACTGCCCTCCAAAAACAAAAACAAAATGCTTGAAAGTCCTCCACCTCATTGAAATTATAGAGATAAAATTGACAGGCCTTGGTAACAAATTAGTTATGCTGTGGAGGTGAGAAAGAGTGAGTAGATTCACTTAAAGGGCAGCACTGAAGGACTTAGAGGGCCACGCCTGCTTCCCTACCCCTGGCTAGCATGACTCTTAGGTTTCAAGCTTGGGTTACTTGGAAGATGATTGTACCCTTAACAATAATGGGAAAGTTAGGAAGAGCAAAGAATTTTTGGGGAAAGATAATGAGTCCAAATTTGGACATGTTGAGTTTAAAATGTCTATGGAACACCCAGTTTGAGATTTCTAGTAAGTAGTTGGAGATGTGGGACCAGCAGTCAGCAGAGAGGTGAAGAACAGAGAAGTAGATTTTAAGAATCATCAGCATAGAGATGGTAATTGAATCCATGGGAGCTGATGAGATCATTCAAGTGAAAAGTAAGGAGAGAGAAGAGAAGAGGGTCCAGGCCAGAGCCCTGTGAGACCTTCAAGGATGGCATGGATGACCTGGATGAAGATCCAACCACAGAGACTGAGAAGAATGATCAGACAGGTAAGAGAAGAATCAGGAGGGAGTGGTGGGAAAGAATGATTGAGAAAAGGCCATTTGACTTGGCAATTGAGACCAATCAATCAAAAACTACTCATTAAGCACCTATTATGTACCGGGTACTCTGTTAGGTGTTGGTTACACAGAAAGAGGCAAGAGATAGCTCTCACCCTCAAGGAGATTACAATCTAATGGATTGTAAGATTGTTAGTAATTTTGGAGGGAGAAGTTTTGGTCAGAAAACAGACTGTGAATAGCTAAGAAGAGGGGGAGTGGAAAACAGGTGGAGGCAGTGTAGACACCTTCTCAGGGATTGTAGCTACAAAAGAGAGGTGAGCATTTAGCACTACCACCTGTCTAGTATTTGCCCTCTCCTGTATGAATCTGAGCTCTGATGTTTGACAGGAGAACCTCAGTGAGGATAGATTGTGCCATGGTTTCTCTCACATAATAATTGTAGAATGAATAGGCTGTAGCACTTTGTTTAAATAGCATGGGCAAAGTAGTTTTAGTCACTAGTCTCCAAATTTGTGGACTTGGGTAAATTTTGAATTGTGTTGACCTAGCAGCTCCTCGGATCCCACCCAAGCTCCCAAGAGGTAAAAGGCTTGCTTTAGAGCCGTCTATCAAGGAGGGAGGGGCTGAGCCTAGAGTTGTCCTTCTCAAAGTTGGGTGCCAAAAGAAGGTCCATGTCACCCTGGTTAATGACCTAGGGAAGAAGACTGGGTAAGTTATTTAGTGAGGAAAAGCTCACTCAGCAAAACAAAGGAAGAAAACAGAAAATAGATCCAGAAGTTGAGTACTGGCAGTGAGTCCTGATAGGTGGAGTATATTTCTAGGATCCCTTGGTAGAGAGGAGATAGTGGAAATGCTAGGAACCAGCTGGAGGTTCCTGTAACCAGCAGCAACCCAAATAGCCAAGAGTTTTTAGACTTTCAGAGCCCTAGGAAAACTACTCTTTCCAAACGTATTTGCCCTCTTAGTTGCTGAAAGTTGCTAACAATTAGAGGTTTATTTTAGTTAGGAAACATCATTTATATCTGGGAGATTTAAGTTGGGAAGCCATCAGTCATTCACATGTTAATGTGAAATAGTTCAGACTCTGTTTACTCTGAAACTTAATTGATATTAGCAGCTGATGAAACAGGGCATGGGAATTTTGTCGAGGTGAAGTTGAGAAAAGGGACAATTTTGGAACACAGTGAATTTCAGGGGGAGTGAGGACCTGAGTTGAATGCTGTATTTGGGTTTTTGGACAGCATAAAGGTCCAGGAAGATAACCAGCAAATGGGAGAACATTGCTGAAAATCAAGTAGGAAGGTTGGGGAAAAAAAAAACAAAACAACTTTACCTTCTTAGAGATTTTGTTTGGTGCCTGGCCCCTCCCTCCTAGTTAAGAGGGGCCTCAAGGAACCCCTAACCTTGCTTAGTTACTTCCTTCAGAAAATGTGGACCAAAAGGAAATGGCATCCTCAGGGCTTCCCTTATCCTGATGGTTCTCAAACTTTTTGGTTACAGGACCCCATTCAACTTCTAAAAAACTATTGAGGATCCCAAAGAGTTTTGCTTATGTGGGTTGTATTTATCAACATTCATCATATTAGAAATAGAAAACAATACAAAAATATGTATTAATTCATTTAAAATGATAATAAACCAGTTACATGTTAATATAAAGAAAATTCTTATGAAAAATGTTTTCCAAAACAAAGAAAAATAGAAGAGCGGTGCTGTTTTGGTTTAATAGAGTCTTATATCTGCTTCTGAATTCAATCTTCTGTGATGTGTTGCTGTGGTTGAAGTATATGAAGAAAATCTAGTCTCATAGACACCTAGCTGAACAAGGGAGAAGTATTTTAATAATCAAATAATGTTTTAGCATTATCATAAAAAATAGTTTTGACCTCTCAACCCCATAAAAGTGTCAAGGACCTTCCAAGGATCTGCAGACCAGACTCTGAGAATCACAGTCCTGTCCTGTAAGTCTTTCTTGGGAAAACTTGAGCCCAAGGATAGAGGGACATGAAAAGCTTCTTTACTTAAGATAATGAGTCTTTTTGTCAGCATTTCCTGGGCAGGAATGATTTTTTTTTTCTGTCCAGGGAAATCTTCTCAGGCTCCTGGTTCTGGAGCTACTAGGAGAGGTGGGAGTTCTTACAAGGTGGGGGTTGTACTTAGCAAACAACACAACAGGTACAGGACCTCAGAAAGGAACCTGTCATAATTTTTCTGGAGGACAATAAAGAATACCAGATACTGGCAGGCCGGTCTACCACCACACTAAAGCATGAGAGAAAATGATTCTGAAAGGGCTTAGGGTCCTGTCTGATTTTTACCACTAGGTCACATTTTCCACCCATCATCAGGTGATGAGGGATTGAGCTCAGCCACAAGGGACATAGCTCTCAAGCTGATTTTGCAGGATGAATCCTTGCTAGTTTCACTTCTTTCCTGGGATCTGACTTATATAGGGATTGTCATAGGAGCCTGAACAAGGATATATAGACAACACCTGGGGGAAACCCAGAGGTGCCACACATAATTCCTGACTGCCTTCCTCAGAGTGTCAACAACCTGCAGCAAAGGCCACACGAAACAAATACAAAAGGAAACTGGGAGAAAACCCCAGACACCACAACTGAGCCTCTATAAACCACCAGGAACTCTAATGATCCTGAAACTTCGTACTTGGCTACAGATTATACTATCATCCTCCCAAAAGCTAGGCTAATTTGACAACTGAAACCATCACCTAACATAAGGATAAAATAGCTAATATGCTTCCTCTTCTCCAAACCAGGTAGGGATGAAGCCTAGACAATAAATTACTTGACATCAAGGATCACTCCTTAGACAATAAATTACTTGAGATCAAGGACCATTCCTTAGCTAAACTTTGCAACTCTAAATAGTTGATGAATTTGTCTAAATGGAGTTTATTTCTGGTGTGTGGCTCTGGCTATGTTTCTCTGGCCTCATACACATTTTCCTAGAAGCAGGGGGAACTAGAAGTTCCCTGACTAGGGGACAGATGGCCTCCAGAGCTGCTCTTCAGTCACCCAGATAGAGCTAGCCAAATCTACAAGTGACCTTTCACCTAGTATCAACCAGGGCTAGAGTCAGAGGCCCTCTGAATTGTTAGATTATAGATTTCAGGGAATGACTCTGAGTCCTTCAGTTGCTTGGCTCAGAAAAGAATTCTTAGGAGGGACACAGATTTTCCTAGGAATTTTGTTCATTTCTGAGCACCATATTTTAAGAAGGATATGGACAGATTGGAGCATGTTCAGAAAAGTGTAACAAAGATGGAGGAGGAATGGGAAAATATGTCACATGAGAGTCTAGAGAAGAGAACACTTGGGGGTAGGTGGGGACATCCCTGGCCTCCTCCAAGCCTCAGCTGAAATCCCACCTTCTCTACAGGAAACCTTCTGTGATCTCCCTTAATTCTAGTGCCTTCCCCCTGTTTATTATTTCCAATTTATCTGACATATAACTTGTCTTTTTATAGTTGTTTACATGACCTCTCCCCATTAGACTGTGAACACCTTGAGAACAAGGGACATCTTTTACTTTTCTTTGTATCCTAGGAATAATGGCTGTGTTTAAGCATCTGAAAGTTTGACATTTGGAAATCAGATTATATTTGTTCTATTTGTTGACAAAGGGTAGATGGAGGATGAAAGTTGCAGAAATTGCTTTAGGTTCAATATAAGGGAAAAGGTCTAGGAAGATGTGGACAGGAGTCATATGGGATATAGCAGGCATAGATGGGTTTTTATCTGTGTCAGTGGAGAGATTACCTGTAGTAGTACATTTGAACTAAAAAAAAAACCTTCCTAGCAATTAGAGGGAACTAGGTGGCACAGTGGATTGAATATTGGTCTTAGAGTCAAAAAGACTTGAGTTCAAATCTTTCCTCAGATCATTCTTAGCTATGTGACCTTGAACAAGTCACTTAGGCTCTATTTGCTTCATTTTCTCTACTATAAGATGATATAATAATAGCAGCTACCTTGTAGGGTTGTAAGGATGCAATGAGATAATATTTATAAAGTGCTTAACACTGTGTTTGGCACATAGTAGGTGCTATGCAAATGCTTTTCCACTTCCCCTTTCAGGTATTCATTGGGCTCAATGACCTCCCTTCCAATTTGAGTTTCTATGATTATATCATAGAATTACAAAGGGAACCTATTTCATGAAGAGGAAATTAGAACCACTGCCATCATTTCTATGCCTATTACTAACCCATGTTTGAGACAAGTCTTATGGTAGTGAACTGACTCTAAGGCAAGATGTCCAGGAGTCTGATTGAAACTTTGTAGAGATGGATCTTGGGTTGATTCTTCATGGCAAACAGAAGAGGTGTGTGTCCTGGGGGATTTCAAATTGTGTATAACACGTATACAAATTAGTAGGAATATTGAATGATTTGGTTATTTAAAAACAATGACACAGATTGCAACCAAGCCACATTTGCCCATCCTGTATGACTCTATGTCTCCCCAGAACTTTACCACAAGGAGTTCAAGTAACACACTGGGGAAATGTTGTCACTTCTAATTCAGTTGCTCTGAAAAAAACAGAATGAACAATGGTACTCTGGCCTTGAATTCACTGGTGATAAAGATAATCTGTTGTTCATCACTATACATGCAAATTCTTATTTTTTTCTTTACAATGAACTTGGGTACTTGAATAATACTTCCCTAGGGAAGAAAATTGATCCATACATTGGCAGCCTGAGAAGAGAAGGAAGCTGTGGGAGTTGGCATCTGGGCAAGAAAGGGGCATTGCTGCACAATGGAAAAAGCAAATGCCATGTATATGAAAAGACATGGGTTTGAATCTGAGCTCTCCATCTTATAGTCTGTTGGGCTGCAGTTCTGGTGGTCTTGGTTATTGGAATTCATCAAACCAGTGGGGGGAGGGAGGCAGGGTTTACTGTCTCCCTATACCCTTATTTATTTGTGGTTTCAACTTTCTAATAGCCATTTTTGTTTTATTCTTTCCATTACAAAGGTTATTATGCTTAACACAAGAAACAGAAGCAAAATGATAATCCTATAGTTTGACCTTCTCTTTATCTTCTGTTATCATTGAATGGTCCACTCCAGGACTGAGTAGTCCTGTACCTTTAATCTTCCCCTATTTATGCAATTACCTTACCAGCCTTGTAATTACAGACATGCTATTCACCTCTTTGAGCCTTAGTTTTCTTATACAATCTGTAAAATGGGGATAATAATATTATTCTCCTCTATCCCATATTTGCCCCATATCAAAGAGTTGTACTATTCCATTTCAAAGGGTTAAGAATTCAAAAAGTTATCTTTATAAAAGGGCTTTACGAACTTTAAAACCACTTTGAAAGTGCAAATTAAAAAAAAATGTTCATTGGTCTCTGAGTATTTTTTATTATTTCAGTTCTCCCAATTTGTAGCCTGGAAAAAGAAAAAGAAACATTTGTCAGTCAGAAAGCAAGGATGGTGATGGAGAAGAAAGAGAAGACTTAGTGAGTTCAAGCCTTTGGCTTTGCTTGTGTAATAAAATTGGGGTAAAATAGAGTATGGGATTTTCCCCTTTGGAAGTGTTGTCTGTTTAAGACATCCCATTGATCTTCCCAAGGCTAAAGTCCTTTAGTGAAAGTCTTTTGTTTACCTAGGTAAATAAAAATAAAGTATACCTTGCATGATCAAAGTCTTTGCTAATGAGGAGTTGTTATCTCAACTTCTTTTGTGAAGGTGCAGATCAATACTATTGACTGACATTTTGGCTGCAGGAGTCTTAAGTGGCTATTAAACATGCTACTCGGCTTGTCCAAGGGAAAAGCCTTAGATGTGCCTACATTCTCTCTGTTTCTTTCTTAGTTGGTTACAATTACCACCTTACATATTCCAGAAACTTGGATAAAAGAGGCCCAAGTAGTCACCATTTTACTTTATGCTCAATTAAATTTGTGTTCTTTGGTTTTTAACAAATACCAAGTGTTGGTCAAATATCAAAACTGCTTCTCCTATTGAATAATGTTAGGGGCACCACCTGAACAAAATGTGCCTAGGGGTTGAGCACCTTTACATTACTTATCTATAGAAAATAACTAAGTTGATCTTTAACTGATAATGGTGGTAGGAGAAGGCACCTGTGGGGGCTCACGCCAATGCCTTTAGACAATTAGCTTTGACCATTCCGGACCAGGAAGGATGACCATCTCCTGAAGGAGAGAGAGATGTAGCCAAGTTTTGGGGACTGGACTCATCAGTGGTAATGGCAGTTGGGTTTAGCATTCTGAGTTTATATGATCTACAGAAGGATCATAATACTAGTAGATCTATGGTCTCATTCAAGTGGATACTCCCTCCATTGACAGATTGGAACGCAGTCATGTTTGCCCATCCTGTGTTTCCCCAGAACTTTTCCCTAAGGGGTTCAATAAACACACTGAGGGCCTGTCTCATAGTGATAGGGTGTCGGCTCCAGAAACCCCCTTGAACTCTCTTTGAATCTGCCCACTTGATGAGACATTCGCTTGAGGTCATAAGCCTTTCATCATTACTAGGCCCAAATCTCTGAAATCTCTGATACTCTTAACCTAGCTTAGCCCACCATTGATCAGCTACTTTCCACCTTTGATTCTATCAAAATATCTATACCCAAATCTATTTCCTTTAAACTAGCCCCCCCCATTGTCTGTCATCTCCACATAGCTTTCAGCTATTTCCCACCCTTAATCCCATGCCTGGAGTTTGACCTCAGTCCTACAAAGATCCTCCTTAGATTCCTCCTCAAGACCCTCCCCAAACCCCTTCTCTAGACCACCCCTAGATCCCTCCCACAATCTTTCTGTATATAAGATCCATCTTGCCTTTGTGAAGCCACTGAGATTCAATTTAACTCAGATTCAGTCTATGTCAGAGTGTTCTGGTCCACTTTCAACATAAGTGTCACAAATACTTAGACTCCTTAAGAGTTTACCCATTATGGTGAATCTTTAATAAACTTTACTTTAGCTGAGAGAAGATTTGAGTTGAATTCGTTCATTAGAACCTGGTATGTTGATATTTTGGGATGTCAAGCACCCCTGAACCCCAAGCCTCAACATTAGCAACAAGGTAGAGCAGTAGATACAGTACTTGATCAGGAAGACATGAGTTCAAACTTAGTCTGAGACACTTAACTAGCTTTGTGATCCTGGACAAGTCATTTCACTTCTGTCTGTCTCCATTTCCTTAACTGTAAAAGCTAGATAGAACCTACCTCTTAGGGTTGTTATGAGAATTAAATAATATTATTTGTAAGTTCCTTAGCATGATGTCTGGCACATAGTAGTTGCTTAATAAATGTTTATTGCCTTCCTTTCTTCCTTGTATTCTCTTAAAATGAGGAAGACACCAGCAGAACGATCATCAAGACTATCTATTGGTTTTCCCTCACTTTCTTTACATGGCTAATCCATCTTCTTTTTCATTCATATATTTCTTTGATGATATCCTTCACACTATTACTTCTGCATAGTTCCTTGTCTGTGGTGTTGAAATGGTCAGGAACTAGTTAAATAGAAATCTCAGGAACTAAAGATAGGAGTCAAGAGATTAGTCAGGAAATAGTTAAGTGATACTTTGTGAAATTAGAAATCAGCAAGTTAGAAGACAGTGAACCTGCCAATGAGCCAGGCTGGGGTGTGGGAACCAATCTAGGTCTTCATTTTTCTTCTCCTAGTGCCTAGGTCATCATGCCCCATGCCCCTCTCTGCTTACCCTATAATCCCCTACCTACAGATGTTATCACAAACCCTCCTTGCCTATTGTTCATTCTTCTTCATGTTCTGTCATTATGCCCTGTAATCACAAACTCCCTTGAGACAAAGAATGGATCCCCTATACCTGGATGAAAATGGTATAAAAGGGTCTGTACTTCTGGATTAGGCTGCTTCTCTCTTCTTTAATTGGCTTGAGAGACAGCTCAGCTGATAAATTAATTACAATTAAAGCTCCTTAAAACTTTTAATTGGACTCTGTGGTCACTTTGTTAAAACTTGCTATTTCATTTGGCTATTACAGTGTGTTGTAGCCTTCTCAAGCTGGTTGTGTACCTCACCATTACCCTTTGTGTGATTTTCAACTAAAATCCTTCAAAGACTGGTATTCTGTGATGGGAAACTGAATTAATCCAGAATTCCCTACCCCTTCCAATGTAGGTTAGGCTCGTTCTTATCCTAAGAAACAGAGAAGTTATCCAAGACCTAGGAGACTAAGATTTTAGCCACCAGTTGTTGATAGCTTCCCAGTGACTTCAGGCCACGCCTCTTTCTAATCTCCTAAACTCCTAAGAAGACCCACTGGAGATTCATGGGTCTTTCTGATGTCTGATACTCTGAGATCTACAAAGTTACTATACCCTGAGAAGAGAGGCCACTTTTAGCCAAGTACTGTATAGTTATTGACTATCCTCTTTGTTTTATAGCTAACTAAATCTCCTTTTGTTAACTATTGAATGACCTATAGGTATCTCATTTCATTCCAGTACTGGACTTAAACTTCCAAGGGACTGGTGTGAGTCAGGTTTAAGCCACTACAAAAATCGTATAATACTACTGGAAAAATATTGGTGTTAAAGAGATGCACCTTTGATTCTATAGATCTCAAAATGTTTTACCAGCACTTTTTGTGGTAGCAAAGAATTGGAGACAAAGTAGATGCCCATGTACTGGGGAATAGCTAAACAAATTGTGTGACATGAATGTATGTAATTCATTCCTTGCTGTAAGAAACAATGAATGTGAGGAATGTGGAGAACCATGGAAAACATATTATTTGATGCAATGTAAAGTAAGCAGAACCAGAAAACAATATACCCAATGACTGCAACAATGTAAATGGAAGGAACAATAGCAAACAAAACAAAACTGAATGATTGAAATGAAAGCAGCCAAGTTTGGCCCCAGATTTCAGATGTGAGAAGGCACCTTCCCACTGCTTTTCAGATGTGAGTGGCTTTTTTAATGTGTTGGTTAGTTTTGTTCAACTGTTTTTCCTCCTTTTCAAGTTGTTATAAAGGTTGGCAAGAGGGAGAGGGAAAGGAAACATTTGGGGAAATGTAGGTTTTGTAAACACAAAAGATATCATAATTTTCTTAAAGAAGAAAAGTTTAAGGTCCTTTAAAGTACTTCACAATTTCTCGGAGGCAATCCAGCCTGTTCTCTCTGTTTAAGCCAATCATAACAGTAATAAACACTAAATTATCGCTAAGTGTTTTCAAGTGTAAATCATTTTCATGTACATTGTTTCATTTAATCTTCACAATGATCCTCTACAGGGTAAATATGATTATCCTTGTTTCACAGATAAGGAAACAGGATCAGAAAAGCGAACTGACTTACCCACAGTGATACAGCTAGTAAATAGTAAGGATGAGACTCAAACTCAGCTTCTTTGAAGCCCAATCTATAGAGTTTTTTTTTCTTCCCTGTGAAAGAAAACTGTGGCAACTCTGATGTGTGTCAAATTCACA
>CM053598.1:101767739-101790227 GCA_028646575.1 Pseudocheirus occidentalis | reverse complement strand
TCTGGTGGTGACTATGAACCTCAGAATAGTGGTTTTAAATGCACAAAATATGTACATGTGTAAAATATGTATGTATATACAATTACAAAGAAAGCCAATTATATTGAAATAAGAATGTAATTTCCCCCCATCCAAGTTACCACACCTCCTGCAATCTATCCAGAATCCTCAAGTAGAACCTTCCCTGGCATATAGGGAAGACATGCCATGCCACGTTCAGGGAGCAGCAGAAAGTCCAGATGGAGTGATATAAAGTGTGAGTGTGAGGAGGAGCGATATGAGATGACTGCAATGGTGAGTGGGAGCCATATTGTGAGAGCTTTAAATGCCAGGCGGGGCATTTTAGTTTTTATCCTTATGGCAATTTTGAGCCACTGGAAATTTTTGATCAGTGGAATGAAGGGGTTAGATTTATGATGGAGGAATTTTGATTTCACAACTGGGGTGCTTTCTGAGGATAGCTCCAGAGAATCTAGGAAACTCCTGGAAATTATAGACTGTTCTGATAGACTTAATTTTCTGCATAACAGCATTCTATACATAAAAGCCCATTTGGGGGGGGATGAATAATAGAATATTAAAGTTGAAAATTGCCTTGGGGTCGCCTAGTTCAATCATCTCATGTAAACGATAATACACCTCTGGCTCACAGTGAGCTGTCAGGTGGACCTAGCACCCAGGTCTCCTGACTTCCAAATCAATGACCTTTCTGAGTTACCATGGTAATGATTAGTCAAACAATATAGTGATCTATACTGTGAGCAATGAGAATGTATTAAGTACCCACAGTATGAATGCCACAATACCAGGTCCTGGAGATGCTATGACAAAAAATGAAATGATGTCTGCTTATAAGGAACTTATAATTAAATACCAAATATATACCAAATAAACAGAAAAATGATTTGGTGTATAGCAGCTTCAGGGATCCAGAAAGGCTTTCCATAGGATGTGACACTTGGGCTGAGAGTGGAAAGAATTACATTTTAGGCATAGGAGACTGCCAACACAAGAGCAGGGAGATGATGGGAGACGAGAAAAGGGATGTTGTGGACAGTTAATAGCAAATAGGCTATTTATTTTATTGGAGAGTGAGAATGGGTTTGCCGAAGCATTATTCAAGAAGCTTGTTCTTAGCTGCCACATCTTTCCATTTAATTAGGGATAAAGTAAAGTGCGGAGAAAGGTTGCCATATTCATGGAATTGTGGCAATTCAATTCACCAAACATTCATTAAATTCCTAGCACTGAGGATACAAAGTATGAGCATGTGACAGTCAGTAACGTATAATAAGCTTGAAAAGGTAGGCTGGAGTCAGATTATGAATGGTGGTATATGTGTGGGTGTGGGTATGTGGGAAGGCAGGGATAGGAGGGAAAGAAGAAGCATTTATGAAGTGCCTACTGTGTGCCAGGAACTCTTCTGAGTACTTCACGAGTATGAACTCATTTGATCCTCCCAACACCTTTGTAAGGTAGGTGCTATTATTTTCACCATTTTGTAGATGAGGAAACAGAGGTAGATAGAGGTGGTTTTACAACATAATTTTAGAATGTCAGATTCCAAGAAGAATAGTTTGCATTTTATCTTAGAGGCAATAGGGAGCCACTGGAGTTTTTTGAGAAGGAAAATGACATATTTTTTACTTTATGACTATTACTTTGGGAGCCACAGAGAGGATCATTTGGAAAGAGTAAACACTGGCAGTAAGGAGGCCAACTAGGAGACTATATTGCAATAGCCTACGCAAATGGTGATGAGGATCTGAGAGGGCTGTGGCATAAGAGAGGAGCAAGCAGAGGAGATGCTGGGAAGGTAGAACTGACCAAACCGGGCTGATTGTATATGGGTTGGGGGAGAGATGGAGAAGAGAGAGGGAAGAGACAAAGATGACTCAGAAAACTGTGAATCTGGAAGTAGTGAAGCTAGGAAAAGAGAGTTTGGGGGCTGCCCCTTTAGCCAGGCCTTATTGCAATGATTTTATTTTTTAAAAATAAAGTTTTACTACTTGCTCTCTCTCTCTGTCTCTCTCTGTCTCTGTCTCTCTCTCTCTCTCTCTCTCTGTCTCTCTCTCTTTCTCTCTCTGTTTTGTTTCATTTCTTTTTTCTCATTGTTCACTCCATTGGTCATGATCCCTTCTTTATAACTTGACTAATGTTTAATGTGAAGGTATTTGTAGATCCTATATGTGATTGCATGCTGCTATGGTGGGGGAGGGGAGAGGAGAAGGAGGGGGAGAAAATGTGAAACTCAAGAGATTGTGGAACTGAATGTTGCAATCTAAAAGTAAATAAATAAAATTAAAATAATAAAAAGTTTTATTGATGTCATTTGTTTTTGCATCACAGTCATTTGCAGATGTCTGCTCTTTTCTACACAATAAACTTTATAGCAGCAAAGAAAAACAGTTATAGTTTCAGAACTGGTAAGGATCTCAGAGGTCATCTAATCTAACCTCTTCATTTAGCAGAAGAGGAAACTGAGGCCAGAATGGTTAAGTTACTTGCCTAAGGTCACACAGTTAATTAGTGGCAGAATTGGGATCAAAATTCATGCCCTGTAATCCTATGTCAGCACTCTTTCCACTGCACTGTTGGAGGTATATTTCCTTAGTATATCTTTTCGGTCAAAACTGGTTATTACAATTACTCAGTGCTCAGCTTTGTGTCCTTTTCATTTAGATTATTGTAATCACTGTGTATATTGTTTCCCTGGTTCTATTTACTCTTAATCACTTCATACAAGCCTTCCCATATGGAGCTAAATTCCTCATACTCATCATTTCTTCTGGTACAATAACATTTCATTACATTTATATTTTAGTTAGGTCAGCTATTCTCCAAGTGATGGACATACTTTGTTTCCAGAGACTTGCTGCATTTAGATAGGATCTGTCCTTCAGAGAGCTGAAAAATACTTGTAAGTCTTTTGTCTTATTTATGCTTAAAAAAATCCCTGTGATCTGAAGCAGCAACTTGTTATTATGAGTGGAAAAGCAGAAAGAACAATGGGCTGGCTGGGTGTCAAGAAGACCTGGGTTTGATTCTGGTCATTACTTACTAGTTGAAGGCCTTAATTCAGGCACTTTACTCTTTCTGAATTTTATTTTTCTCATCTGTAAAAAGGAAATGCTCCTCCTTCCTTCCTTCCTTCCTTCCTTCCTTCTTTCCTTCCTTCCTTCCTTCCTTCCTTCCTTCCTTCCTTCCTTCCTTCCTTCCTTCCTTCCTTCCTTCCTTCCTTCTTTCCTTCCTTCTTTCCTTCCTTCCTTTCTCCTTCTTTCCTTCCCTCTTTTCTTCCTCCTCCATTTCTAACTAACTTTCTTCCTTTTAATGTACAAAATACTATGTTAGGTATGAGGGAAGATAAAGATGTAATAAAGACATGATTCCTGCTTGCCCATATAGTATAATAATGCTTGTACTACTTAGCACACAAGATTATTGTGAGGATCAAATAAAATTATATATTGGAAGTGCTAGGTAACTATAAAGCATCCCAGAAGTATAAATTATGTTGCTGGGTGGCAGTCTGATGAAATCTATGGCACCCATTCTCAGAATATTGTTTTGTAAATGTACAAAATAAAGCAGATAGGATAACAAAGGAAACCAGTTATACTGAAATACAGTTATGTACCCCAGGTTAAGATTCCTCTTCACTACATGATGGCAAGGTAGTTATTATCACTCTGCTCTACTGCTCTTTCTCTTTCTTCCCCTCCTAAGAAACTGAGACAAGAGACAGGGGAAGAGCATCTTTGTTCAAGGTCACTTTCCCTCGTCAGCTTCAGAAGCAGAATTAGAATCAGAAAGTTTCCAGTCTCAAACCCTTTGAGTGGCCTAGATTTGGATTACACAGAAGCTACTACTGATGGACTTTGATGCAGGCTTGGAAGTGAGAAGTAGAACATTCCACTCTATTGACATTTTCAGCTCCCTTCCCAACAGCAGCTGTACACATGGCAAAACCAACGCAACTCCTTTTCTTGGGGATTGTGGGACAGTATAGTTAGCTGTTTGGAAGGCTCCCCTATCAGCATAGACATACCTCTCTAGGGACAGGGTTGATGTTTGAATCAATGCCACCAGAAGGCTTAAAAGAAAACCAAGGAAGTCCACAGGTGGCTGCCATGAAGGCTCTGCATGATGACCAATCTCATTCATTAACTCAAGGAAGTTGGGGAAGGAGGTAAGAGAGTAGCCAGCAGCAAAACAGCTGCTTTGGCCCCCAGAAATCATCTGTTAAACAACTGTTAAATTTAAAGACAAACCAAATTGATTCATTCTTTGTGGTCAGTTTCCATCTAGCTGCTCCAGCAAATAAAAAAACCATCAAGTAATTCACAGTCAGCTAAATTGAGAAAAGATTTCCAACCTGGGTAAAAGGGGGAGTGTTTCACTGTTGAGTGTAGTTTTTATGGAGAGCAGCCTGAACCCAGCTGTCTTCAAACCCAGTGACTCCTTCCTTGGGTGGATAAAGCAGAAAGGAGTGCTCTATCTAGGGGGCCAGGTTTTTCATCACTGTCCTCTTAGGCCACTTCCAAAGGAGTATTTTACTCTCCCTTCCTACATCTGTAGGACTTGCACAGAGCAGATTCTCTGGGCCTAATTTTCTGCTTGAAAAAACAAGGAGCTAGGGGTGGCTAGGTGGTGCAGTGAATAGAGCACCAGCCCTAGAGTCAGGAGGACCTGAGTTCAAATGAGGCCTCTGACACTTAACACACACAAAAAAACTAGCCTCGTGACTGTGGGCAATTCACTTAGCACTATTTGCCCTACCTTCCCCCCTCCGAAAAGAAAAAACAAACAAAAAACACGGCGCCGCCGTACTAGACGGTCTCTGAGGTCACCGACAACTATTAATCTTACGCGCCTATAAATTACTTACAGCTTCTACTTAGAGTTGTTTTACACTGGATCGAAATGGGGGTAGACGGTGGAAGTAGGGACAATTTGTGAAATAATTGTTTCTTCTACATTTCTTCCTTGCCTTCACCATTGTAACCGCTGGTCCTTCCTTTCCTAGCATGGCTGCTGTTCTCTACCACGCCTTGGCAGGATGCTGGGAACATGGAAAGAGGGCAGTAGAGGTACCACTCCGGGATATTTTGGGGCAGTGGGCGTTAATTAGCTCTCCAAACAAATGACAGAATGGCAGTTCTCCTACTTAGCCCTAATTCAGAGAGTATGCTGAGGCCATTGTGAGGGAAAGTGACAGGATTTCCTCCAAGGCCCACATCCACTGACCCCAGTGGGTACATTTATATAGTACTTCACAGAATTAACTAACCTATAGCATTTCACTGGATCCTTATAAAAACCCTGAGAGATAAGAAAGGCAGATATTTTTGTTCACTGTTTATTAATGAGGAAACAATCACTCAGTGAGTTTAAGTGAGTTATATAATATTACATAATGAATTAGGATTAGAACCCAGATCTCTAGAATTATAATCAATCAGTTAATCAGCAAGCATATATTAAATACCTACTACATGCCAAGTACTATGTTAGGTACTGAGAATACAGAATAATTTTTTTTAACCCACCAGCATATAAGGATATTCAATAACATGATATAATAGACTGTGGTGATAATGAGGGAAGATTTTTGTCCAGTCTTTGTTTCAGGAAAGTAGTTACAGTACAGTACAGTTCCTTATCTAGATCAATCCAATCCAACAAGCATTTATTAAGAGCCATTCATTTGTAACACACTATGCTTGTGCTGGGAATATAAAGACCAAACAAAGAAAAATGCTTATCTACGACAAGCTTATATTCCACATCTTTGAGGAAAACAAGTGCCATCGCCAGTGGTAGGTACAGCCAGGACTCTAGGAAGGGGGCAGCAAAGCCTAGGAAACATAGACCTATAATATCCATAGGTTACTGTGGACATAACCAGGGGTTTATTGGCTCTCAAAACTATTACGTTTTATCTACACTGTTAACATTTTTGCTGTTTCTTTCTCAAGTCTGGACAATCAGCAAAACAATAGGCCAAGTCCCAATGTGCAGCATGTGCCAGTTTCCAAGTTGTAAATGTTCCCACTGAAAATTAAATAATTGGCTCTGAGGCTGGTCAGAGATGGCCTGTAACATGCCCTTGGCGTAGTATTCTGTCTTCAGAATTTCAAAGGTCACACCAATGTTCTAATTTGACCAACTTGCAAGAGTATATCCTTCAAACTCCATTAGGGTAATGCTTATATAATGTCACAGATATTCACATTCACATCAGGATATGTCAGGTTGTCTTGAGAATTTACAAATTGTAGTGTTCTTAGATTTATAGCATATTCAAAGAATGTTTTAGGATATCATAGTATTTATTCTGTTACCCATCAATGGTCATGAATACAAAGTGGAAGGTGGCCTTCTTCTCTTTCCTTACCCATAGGTTTCTATTCTTTTTTGTCTCTTAAACCCACCTCCATAATCCAACTTCCTTAACTAGAGATCATTACTTAATATAACTTCTTTCATATTCCTCTTTTTCTAAAAAGCCTGCGCAGTGAAATATATAGTGGCACTCAACTCTCTCTCCCTTTCTCTCTTCTTTTTCTTCTTGTTCTTGTTCTTCTTCCTCCTCCTCCTCCTCCACCTCTTCCTCTTCTTCTTTTCTTTGACTAGTTTAGAGGAGAATGAGGTTCAAATGTTGCCTGCTCCCCCCAACCTCTTTCTCAATGTTTGTACAGTTTTCTACTGTATACCTCAAATATTTGAAATGAGTTTTCCTATCCAGCTGCTTTTCAAATATTAAGTGATTAGTAAATGTTTGTTGGATGAGTAGATTTAGAATGCTTAGTTTGTTTAGATGCTCAAGTTCTGCACTTATTTTTTTAAAAGAAATTAAAAAAAATTATTTATAGTATAACAGTCTGCCTGGGGAGGTAGGAGGAGCTAAGATGGTAGAGTAGCAGAAGTACAGCCAAGTTCTCCCCCACAACTCCTTCACAAAGATCTAGAAAATGCATCAGATCAAGTTCTGACTGGGAAATCCAAGAACAAGTCACAATGAGTCATTTCTTTTTCAGCCTAGGTCATCATGGGAGACAGAAAAAGACATCTGAGGGCACTGGAAGCAGGGTCCAGCTAAGAATATGTCATGTGGAGCCTTCCAGTAAAGCAACTGAAAGTGGACTGAAGGAATGCACTAGGCAAATGCACTAGGTCCCAAAGCTACAGAGAGGGGCCTGATGGGACAGATGCAGGAACAGGTGCTCACTGGAAGCTCTGTCACATACTGCCCAGATGGAGGGTGTACTGAGGAAGAGACCTCTGCTTAGGGATGGAATTCCAGGATGAGAAATGGTTACAGGCTTTAGGACATGAAGTGAGTAAAGAGCAAGTACATAAAAAAGCAGCAACTGTATATCTCTGACCCTAGAAGTGAAGTGGACTGGGAGAGAGGGGAGGTATCAGTTTTAGAATCCAGTTGAGCCTGAAGCCCATAACAGAATATCCAAGCCAGGAAACCCAGACCAAAGGGGAACCTGTGGTGTGGTCCTTTTGAACTAGCAGAGCTTTTCAGCTGACTGATAGTGGCTGAGTTCAATAGCAGTTTAGTTCAGTCCAAATTCAGGTCAGGAACTTTCAGAGTTCAGACCAAAAGGGCAGTAGTCAGATTTTGCCCTTAAGCAAAAATCTTTGGAAGCACTGAAAGCATGCAGGTCCATAGCCTGAGCTGTTCATGTGATTCTGGAATAATACAACTCTTAATACTCCAAGAAGACACAGATTAGAGCCAGAAATTCCTTCCAAAAGTGTACAGAGTCTAGCTCTATCATAAAGTCTAAAGTCAGGAAATACGCTGAAAGAATGAGCAAACCAACAGAAAGAATTCCACAATGATGGATTATTTTGTTGACAGAGAAAATCCAGATGCAAATCCAGAAGAAAATAACTCCAAAACAACTACAAGCAAAGACTCAAAGAAAAACATGTACAACTAGAATTTCTAGAAAAGATGAAGGAAGAGCTTTAAAAAAAGAGGTTAAAATATTTTCATAAATGAAATGAGTTATAGAAGATGAAAAAATCAGAAAAGAAATGAGAGCTATGGAGGAAAGAATTTAGAGGGGGAATTAACAGCTTGTCACAAGAGAAACAAATCCTCAACCAAGAAAAAAGCTCTTTGAAAATTAGAATTGACCAAAAAGAAGTTAATGATTCCATAAGACTTTTTAAAAGAATACTTTTTAGGTCAAAAGATTGAAAAAATAAAATAAAACATAAGATATCTCATAGCAAAATCAGTTGATGTGGGAAACAGACTGGGGAGAGGAGAAGAGAGCATATTTCAGATATAGGATGTCCCCAATAAGATGTTATGGGATGGGTGACATCTCATACCTAGAATAGGCTCCATTCTCTAGTAAATTATAATAAAGTATAGTCAATTATAATGAAATGAGCAGAGGGGGGCAAATGGACATAATGATTAGAGAGCTGGTTTTGAATCCCACAAGACTTGAATTCAAGTTTCTTCTCTGAAACATACTGGTTTCCCTGGGCAAGCCACTTAACCTCATGATTCTCTAGGAATCTCTGTAATATGATAAATTATGGAGAAGGTATCAACCTGCATTGGCAGAGAGAGTTTTCTCATTTACCCTAATGAAATCAGAGGTCCAGTCCCCCATCTTTATAATGAATGTTATATTATATACATACATACATACATTCATACATACATATATTCATGATAATAATATAATGATATATAATGACAATGACTCCATTATTTGCACTAGTACTAAAGAGTCTCGGTAAATTTCATGATTGTTCTTGGTTGATATGTCGTCTATGGGACCAAGAATACTATGCCTCTTGTGAGAATGGTTTCTAAGGAAAAGCATCCTCTCTTTAAAAAAAAAATAATGTAATTATGGTTTTCAACATTCACTTTCATAAGATTTTGAGTTCTAAATTTTCTCCCTCCCTCTTCAACCCCCTCTGCAAGATAGCATACAATCTGATATTGACTGTACATATATATTCATATTAAACATATTTTCACATTAGTCATGTTGTAAGAAGAATTAGAATCAATGGGAGAAAACATGAGAAAGAAGAAATGAAAAGAGAGAGAGAGAGAGAGAGAGAGAGAGAGAGAGAGAGAGAGAGCAAATAGTAGGCTTCGATTTGCATTCAGACTCCATAGTTCTTTTTCTGGATGTGGAAAAGCCTCCACTCTTAATTATGTCACCACATTACACAATGCTGCGATCTTTTGTTCTGTGCTTACATGCTTTTGTACAAGCCTGGGAAAGCAGTATTGAACACTGATTCCCCATCTGCTGCTATTGATTCCAAGTGGATTATGTTGTGCTACCTCCCAGGGAAGGTTTGATGTCAAAAGACATCCCTAGCTGACCCCCTTTCAGTTGAAAGAAATGCAGGATTAATTGCACAGCATCCCAGTTGGGCTTGTCTTGTACTGAGTGTGGAAAGAGGAGCCAACAGAGTAACTGCCTGAACAATTCAAACTGCTTACAAGCCATTATCAGTGTGAGATGTCTGCCCATACAGGATGCTGCTTTCTTTTTTTTTTTTGTATAGGGAAATTACATTGTTATTTTAGAAGGCAGTCATCATGTTATCTTGACCACAGTAAATGCATTGCATTCAAGATTTGATCACATGAAAGCTTTCGCAAGAAGCTATATCTTGGTGGTCTAGAATTCTTTTTGCTGATGAAAAGACTGTAAGTTAATGTAATACACACCAGAGTACTCCGCAAAACCCATTGGAAGTCCCTATTTTTTGATGGAAGTGACCTAGAAATTATGGTCGAGTCTACATTGATTCTGCAGGACTTCTCAATTGTGCTAGATTCCTCAAAATGACTTGAAGTGTTATTAATCCACTTTAAAACCTCTGTTCCTACAGAGTCCTAACTTAGGGGAATAGTAAAGTATAATGAAATGAGCTAAAGGCAGTGAAACCTAGTGGTTAGAGAACTGGCTTTGAAGCCTTCAGTTTGCACAGTACTTTCTCACAATTATTTTCAGAGTCAGGTGGCATGATGCAGAGAATGATGGATTTACAGTCAGGAAGACCTGAGTTCAAGTCCTGCCTCAGAGGCTTATTAGCCTTCATCTAAGCAAGTCACTTAATCATTCTGAGTCTCAGTTCCCTCATCTGTAAGACAGGAATAGTATAAGCATCTGCTTAACGGGGTTGTTGTGATGATCAAGAGAAACAAAACAGTTAATGCGTGTTGCAAACTATTGTCATTATTATTCTTAATGTTGTTGTTAAGTTTTATGATATTTCATGGTCCCTTTTGGGCTTTCTTGACAGAGACACTGGAGCGGTTTGTCATTTCCTTCTCCAGTTCATTTTCCGAATGAAGAAACTGAAGCAAACAGGGTTAAGTGGCTTGCCCAGGGTTACAGTTAGCTGAGACCAGATTTGAACTCAGGAGGCTTCTTGACTCCAGGCCCAGAATTCTATCCACTGTGTCACCTAGCTGCCTGCTACTTTTAATGAAAGGCAAAATAGTATAGTAGATAGAGAGCTGCTGTCATAGAAAGCCATAGGTTTCAAGTCTCTATTCCCGATTACCCTAGGCAAAAGACTACAAGTTTTTTTTTGGAGGGCAATTGGGGTTAAGTGACTTGCCCAAGGTCACACGGCTAGTTTTTGTGTTAAGTGTCTGATGCTGGATTTGAACTCAGGTCCTCCTAACTCCAGGGCTGGTGCTCTACTCACTGGGCCACCTAGCTGCCCATAAGACTACAAGTTGAAGTAAAAGTACTAATTAGCATCAGTAGAGGAAGTCGTAACTCTACCACAGTCATTAGTAACATATAGATGAACAGATATGTCCATTTTTGACAGCGGGCCTTTATTTACCTTCTTTTTCATGGACAGGGACATTTTGGTAGCGGCATAGATGAGTCTTCCTGATTCCAGGCTCAGTGCTCTACTGCGCCATCTAGCTGCCTTTCACGTAGTAGCCCTTTACAAGTTTTGAATGTGTTGAGTGAGTACGTTAGCTCTCTCCATCCACCAAAACTGGTTGAGGAGTTGTAGAATTTACAAAAATGTACTGTGGATCTTACTAACTTTTCACTTGTTTTTAGTCATTTTTACCACAAGTCATTATTTTGTAGGAACTGTGGAGCTGGAAAAAGGTGAATTTCTATGATTAGAATTAAAGTCAGATGGTATGTGTCATGCAGTCTCCTGTAGTTCCAAAGAAGGTAATGTAGTTTGGAGGAAAGAATGCTGAGTTTGGTGTTAGAAAACCTGATGGGCCTTGTTCTGCCATTTACTATTGTAACCTCTCTGGGATTCAGTTTCCTTTTTGTGAAATGAGGAGGGAACCTTGTAATTCTAAGGTTCTCCTTTATTAAGTACATGGAACAATTCTGGGTATGTACTGGCAAGTCAATATTGATATTGTACTGGTATTTCTAAAAACCTTTCTAACTTAGTAGGACCTGTACTCCACTGACAGAGGCTTTGAGAACCCAAAGTAAGTTGTTATTATTGTCAATAGTGTGGACAGGACTGTGAGCCAGTCAGGTTCCAAGTCTAGCTTGATGTAACAGCAACCACACTGGCATACACAGGATGGATGCTAGCACAGGTTCTTAGATCTGCTTTACTAGGAAAGATAGCTGTTTAAGGGTTCAACAACTACAATCTTTTTTTTTTTTAATTATATTCACTCATTCAGGGGAAAAGTCAACACCCTGAACTTCAGAGAAAATATAAGCAGAGAAATAAAGACCAATAGACAGGACTCTGACTGCCTGAATCAACTATATATTTAATATCCCTGGATTGAGAGATCCTTTATATTTGAGCACTTGGGGAGTTCTGAACATACAACCACTCAGAATCTTGACCAGGTAATCACAAGATCCTTCTTATAAGCAAACCCCCAAAGCAAAATACCAACTCAGAGTGTATACACACTTCTCAGAGCCAGAAGGCATCACAACCCTCTGACTCAGTGCCTGATTAGAAATGAACAAAAGGTGTGAAAGCCTTCCTATAAGTAAGCCTTCCCTAAGCAAGCTTCCCTTAATAGGCTCCACCATGAGGCCTATAAATGGGTGGGGAAAGATCTTAAATCCCATTAACATTACACTTGGTCACAGCAGTAAGCAGAGGCTGGCTATTTTTTCTATCTGAGACTCATTTTTCTCAATTATCAAAAAAGAGGAAGATTGGACTCAGTTCAAGTGTTCTAAAACTTCACATGGGATTTGCATTTTAAAATGAAGGTTTGTATATTTAGGAGCATACACTGTAAAGACCACTGGATGCAGAATCAGAGAATCTGGGTTTGGATCCTTGTTGTGCCTCTTACTACCTTTGTTCCCTCCAGTTAGTTAGTTTGCCACTTTGTGTAACATAAGGAGGGTGCTCTCAGTGTCTTCTGAGGACCCTCTATCTAGGATCCTGTGATATTATTTGGGTGATTGTGTGAGTTTGATGCCGAAATGAAGTGAGGAGAGAAGAGGAGGTTTAGAGAATTGAATTAGAGAAGCTAGTCAGAATTCAGGGAAGATAATGATGGAGGGGGAAAAGAGGGTTTGGAAATTAATTATTGCCATCTTCCTGCTCCTTTTAAGGGCCAGTCCTTAAAAGAATAGATAGAGCAATTATTAAGTGCTTACTCTGTGCCATACATACACTGTGCTAAGTGCTGAAGGTAGGATAACATGCACTAAAAACAACCCCTACTCTCAGAGAACTAACTTTCTATTGGAGTAAGACATGACATAAAGGATAGCTCAAAAGTGGGCAGAAGGGAAGGAAGGGAGAGGGTGCTGACCGGGAGGGAGAGAAGTCTGCGAAAGTGTAGTGACCATGCCCTGGAATGGTGGCCTCACCAATCAGAGGAGATGGCTGCAGAATATCTGAAATTATCTCAGGTTTCCTTTCAGGCAGCCACTCTGAATTGTTGTCTTGTTTTCAGGATGCTTACCTTGGCTCTCCAATACTATAACCATTTCTCAGGGAGTTGTTCAGAATGCTTGTCTGTATTTCACATGTTGAGACCACCTGGAGAAACTGGACCTCATGGTCTCTGCTTCAAAGTACTGACCCCATTACTTCCCACTTGTGAAGCAGACTAGGGAACTAGCTGGAAAATGGCTTCGAGCAAGAGGGGTAGGACATTCCTTCTTTTTCCAGGAGCAAAACAATCAAATCTCCATTGCCAAATTGAAAATTAAAAAAGGGATTTCCTTTTCTGGTGGTCGCCAATGGACAGTTTTAAATATAGATTCCAGGGTTGACTTTCAGATGAAAATTGCAGCAATAAGAGGACAGATGGTAATATTTCTGCATCTGCTCTTGATAAGAAATGCAAATGGGCATTCAGTTAAACATTGAGAAGGAACCATTCCCCTTCTTGAGCACACTATACATATGCACACCATCCAGACAAAAGCATTGGAAAGGATTGACAGTGCTATCAAAGATTGTCAGTGCTTTCCAGTCTTTGCAGTAGATGTTGAGGAAAGCAACAGTTATTTTTCTTCTAACTCAGAGTCTTGGCAGACTTTCGTGGTATAGTAGAAAGAGTAACGAACTTGGAATCATTACTAAAAAAAATCCCACTTTTTTTTAATAGGATGAGTTTCCCAGCTCTTTTTAATTCTAGCATCTCCCCTCTGCTAATTATTTTATATTTATACTAGATGTACCTTTATAAGCAGAGCTACCATATTTCTGTATCATTCATTTGCTCCCTTCCTGAAGTTATTGTAAGGCTTGGATTTAATCTTTTTAAATTTTAGTGGTGGGATTTATTTTTGAGAACTTGATTGGACAATTTCAAGTCCTTTCAGGGAGATGTGAAAAATAAGGCTTTGGAAACTGTTGCCTTGACTTCTAAGTTATCCTGATTTCCAAATTATGCTTGGTGAAGTTGGTTTGATTTGATCAAGGGAATAGAGCTTCATCCAGCAATGTTAAAGGAAACCTGGTTTCCCAACGAAAAGTGTGCTTTATCTTTCTCTTATTCAGAGGGAAGATTGTCCTTTCTCTGTCTCTGCCTCTGTTTTTCTGTCTCTTTGTCTCTCTCTCTATAGAGGGGAGAGTTAGCTCTTCAGAGTCAGTGATCTGCTCACCTTTCCTGAGAGCTGGAGAAAAGAAACTTTTGTCACATGATCAAGCTGTGGAATGACTCCTCTGAATGGACGGAATTGATATAATGAAAATTTGCCATTAATGGAAGTAATCTTTAGCTTACTGGTGTAATGGATAGAGTGTTGAAACTTAAGAAGACTCATATTTCTGAGTTCAAATCCCACCTCAGACACTTACTAGTTGTATGACCCTGAGGAAATCACTAAACCCTGTTTGCCTCAGTTTCCTCATCTATAAAATGAACTAGAAAAGGAAATGGCAAACCACTCCAGAATCTTTGCCAAGAAAACCCTAAATTGGGTCATGAAGAGTTGGCCATGACTGAAATGAGTAAACAGCAACAACAACAATAAAATCTTTAGAAATGGAAAAAAGTGTTGAAATGGGAGTCTAGAAACCTGAATTTGTCTAGTATCATCTATTTATTAGGTATGACCTTGGATAGATCACTTGATCTCTCTGAATTTCAGTTTCTTCATTTATTAGATTAGAATTTCATGCTTGTGCTAGCTGCCTCAAAGTACTGCCATGAAAGAACTTTGTAAATGCTAAATGCATAAACATAGGCTATTATTAATAATGGCATGCATTAGCATACACTAATATAGGAAAGACCAGTAACTTAGCCAGTGTAGAGGGACTTTCATGGTATAGTAGAAAGAGTAATGAACTTGGAATCATTACTAAAAAAATCCCACTTTTTAAAAATAGGATGTGTTTCCCAGCTCTTTTTAATTCTAGCATCTCCCCTCTGCTAATTATTTTATATTTATACTAGATGTAGCTTACTTTGTATATAGTTATTTGCATGTTTTCTCCCCTATTAGATTGTAAGCTGTTTGAGGTCAGAAACTGTCTTTTGCCTCTTTTTGTATACTCACCACTTAACACAGTGCCTGGCATAAAGTAGGGGCTTAATGAATATTGATTGATTGATTGAGTTACAAGACCTGAGTTATAATCCTGACTCTGCCATATACCACCTGTGTGCCCTTGGGTAAGTGATGTAACTTATCTGGGTTCCATTTTTTTCATCTACAAAAGGAAGAGTTGGACTAAATGACCTCTAAGGTCCCTTGCAGCTTTGTATCTATGTTCCCATGAATCATTCACTGACACAGATCACAAGCCCTCTACTAGTAAATAGATAAGTCCTAGGAAGTTCTACCTTAGGTACGTAGGGGTTATATGACTCTCTCAGAGTTCACATAGCTAATAATTATTAGAGGTAGGGTTTAAACTTAGGTCTTTCTTACTCCAGACCAAGTTTCTTCCATATTATAAAATATAGGTATTATTGTAACATTAAGTGGAGTCGGAGTGGCCACTTGTCTGGAATAGTGTAGAGAGAGTTCACGGATCAAGGGACTAGAATAGATAACTTGAAAGCTCTGAACTAAGTCTTAGAAGCTATAATTCAGAAACAGAAGGAATAGACATGGGAAACAGCAAGAGGTGTGTGTGTTTGTGTGTGTGTGTATGCATGTGCATGTGCACACACACATGTGTTGCATGTACCCTAGTGCATGTGTTTGTTGCGTGTACTCCACTCCATTCTCGGTTCTGTTTTGTACTCATTTTTTGTTGTTGAGTTATTTCAGCCATCTCTAACTCTCTGTGACCCCTTTTGGGGTTTTCTAGGAGTGACTTCCCATGTCCTTCTCCAGCTCATTTACCAAATTAGGAAACTGAGGCAAACAGGGTTAAGTGACTTGTCAAGGGTCAAACAGCTGGTAAGTGTCTGAGGCCATATTTGAACTCAGGGATTCAGGGCAGGCACTCTATCTACTGTACAACCTAGCTGCTTCTACTACTCATACCTTTCCCCATACCTAGAATTCCCTCCTTACCTCATTTCCCTCCAATTGCTTCTCTCTCTCATAGGAAATGTGTCCCTCCTTAAGTGTCTTATAGGACTCTGGGTAGACCTTTCCATGGCATTTATCCCATTCTCTTTTTTCTCTTAGTTATTTAGCTGTTGCTAGCATAGTCTTGTCCCTAATTGAGTGTAAACTCTTTGAGAGCAGCTCTGGGTTATATCTATTTTTGTGTTCTGCGTAGTATAGTAGGCCTTAAAGCATATAGAAATGTTAGCTATCGTCATTGGCATCATCATTCTTAGTAGTTAGCAAAGTGCCTTGCACATAGTAGGTACTTAAGAAATTTGAAATGAATTGAATCAATTTGATTATCTCCCTCTCTCCATTTAAGAACATGCAAAATAAGTCAGACTCTATAATCTGAGTAGGCTTAGGGAGAAATGTACTTTGTGCTATGCTCAGCACAGCTGCTATTTGTGCAAACACACTACCTCTGGGCTTCCTGTCATGGGAAATATGCCCCTCTTGCTAGGTGGATTGCTAATGGAAAGGTTAGACCCTTTAATCATTGCTTTCAGTCTCCTGGGGACTTCCCCCTTGGCAAGGTGTGAGCTGTGCTCCTCCTTCTGCATGAGCCTTCAGGGGAAGGGATTTGCCAGCAGAGAAATGTGGAGCAGACAGGAAATACAGCATTAGCAGAAAATCTCCTCCTTTCTAGCCCACCCAAAAGTTTCCACATCAGAGAACAGAGTGATCACAGTGATGATGCCCCCTTCCATGATTATGCAGTATCTTTCTTCTGGACTATGAAAGGAAGTCTTTGAAAGTAGCATTTCATTCCAGAAAGATCAGGGCTAGTTAGAATCAGACTTCTTTTTCACTCTAAAAAGCCAAGACTCAGAGAGGTTGTGATTCTTTCATGGTCATGTAGAATGTCAATGAAGGATGATGGGAAAGAAAGGCAGGATGCTTCAGGAGGCTTTAGGGCCAGTACTACTGGCCAACCAGGAGAGGGAGATAAGGAAAAGATTTCCTTTTGTGTCTACTAAGAGGTAAAGCTCTGAGGCTGAATTCTGACCCAAACTGTCCCATACAGATGAAAATATCTCATGCTGCAGAAAATGGTTTGCTGAATTTCTGAGTACTTTGTTGTATTGGGGAGACCCAATTAAACATTTATTAAGTTGCTCCTATGTACCAGGCACTGTGCTAATCACTGGATTGTACTCCCTCCATTTCCCTGTCTCTTCATATCTCTTACCAAAGTCATAACCACTGTCTGAGGAAATGGGTAAAAAAAAAAAAAATTCAGAGGAGGAGCTATGTTCTCCCTGAAGACTGAATTCTGAATTTAGTTAGGCACCAGACAAAGGCTAGATTGATTGATTTACTTATGTTAAACAATACTTTTGTTCTTCATGCCTTGACCAGATTTGACTAATGATCAGAAGGAAAAAGTCTTTGATTACTTCATTTAATAAAAGTATCTCCTCACTTTGGACCAGATGGAAAGGACAATCCATAGACAGTGGTTGAAGAGCAATTGGTAAATTTTAGGAAATTCTGTAGGGTGCTCTGACATTTTAAGGGTTTTTTTCGTTCCTAGATTGTTACCTAAACTCTGAACCTTTGATTAAATCTGACTGAGGTTTTGTCTTAGGATGAGTTTAATTGAACTAATAAAATTATTTCTGGCAGGCTTGTGTTTTCTTCAACAACTGTGACTTCCTAAGATTTAACCTTCCCCAAACCACAGTTCTCTCTTGAAACAAGTATAGTCAGAGAAAACAAATCAACATGATGTCCACATCTGAAAATGAAGATGTCTAATTCAGCATCTCTCAACAAAGATGTTGGAGCAAGTTTCATCCTGTCCTCTGAATTAATGATTATTCACTGAAACTGATCAACCTTGTCAGGTTATTCTACAGTGCAAAAAGAAATGGGCACTGTACAAACCAATGAAGACACACAAAAGTATCAATTTTAAAAAGGCCATTAACAGAACTGGAAAGGACGATGGAATCATAGAGTTTGGAAAGAACTCATAGAGTATCCAGTCCAATTTCTACCCAAACCACAGATACAATCTACAACAACTTTAAGTGGTCATTTTGACTTGTTTGAAGACCCCCTCCCTCCAGCTACCTTGTGATGGTGCCCTTGTTATCCTCTGAAGATCTTAGAGGTCATATAAGTACATAAAGTAGTCATGGCTATATAAAGTAGTCTGCATTTGTCCAGACTGGGAGGCAGTTTTTACTGGATTTCTTTGATCTTTACCCTGCCCCATTTAACCTCTTCTCAGATAAGGGATTATTTTCTTTTGCATTACTGGGTAAGCTCACTTTCCCTTAGCTACATGAAAACTCTCTCTTATTGCAAGGTACAATCTTCTGAACTAAAACTGTTGTCTTTAACCACAATCTTCTCTTCCTATCCTCCTCCCTCCTTCAACCCAGACACCTGGATCCTCCTTTGATCTTATTTCTTTTTCTCAACCAAGGACTACTCAGTCTCTCCTAAGGGAGACCCTGAGGCTTCCCTTGTTTGCCTTTTAGGAGCTAACTGCTAGTTGTTTACCATGTATCCTCAGAAGATATATGCACAATAAGGTAAAAGATCTCATATTCTGGAAAGGAGTGATGCAGTACAGAGAAAAGTATACCTGACATGCAGTAAACAGAACTGGATCTTGGGATTAATATGGAAATTGTTATGTGGCCTTGGGCAAGTTATAGAACTTCTCTGAGCTTCGGTTTCTTCATCTGCAGTATAGGTTTAAAGCTTGTATTGCTTTCCTTAAAGAATGGTTGTGAAGAATGCATATGCTACAGAATCCTTAGTTACCCTTATGATCCTGAGGGTATTGAATGATTTAAAGGTTGTTAAGCATCCAGATTTTTTCTGATCCTGCAGAAGTTGTCAATCCTATTTAGTTTAGGACCACTGGGGCTCCAGCAAGCCTAACATTTTCTCCAATACAAAGTGTGATTTCCTTCAGTTTACGTACCTTAATTTTGAAACCTATAGGTCATGTTTCTGATCTTCTGATGCATCATAGACCATTGCATCTCAGTGGTATTGTTAAATGAGTGACTATTTTTAGTTTGATAGTATTGAATATGTAACCATGAGAGATAACTATATTAGGCTCATCATCTACTGGTAATGGGAATTTGAAGATCTTCCCTCCTCCTTAATAAGCCTAAGGGAATTTGATGACCTTCTCTGCTTTGAAAATATACTTTGCCCCCTAATAGGCTGAATGTAATCACATGGAGCCTGTGGTAGGAGGAGTTTGCTGAAGGGTGGAGCAGAGCCCACAGGAAGCTGGGAGTCAGAGCTAGACTAGATGGTTGGGAGGAGAGGGAGTCAGGCTTGTTAGTAAATATTGGTCTTGTGTTGGTTTGTGGGAAGGCTAAAGGATATTGTGGCCCTCTGTGCTGTTGTGGCTTATTAACTTCTTTGTTACTATGATGGAATCAGCTTACTGGTTTTGGGATTTGGTTTTCTGGTGTCTGAATAAATGTTTTGCTTCCATCTTCTATATGGAGTCTGTTATATTTTGCAATCGAGTACTATGTGGTACATGAGGCAGATTTAAAACACTCCAATTTAATAGTAATTATGCCCTAGGAAAGGCAGTTATAAAACACAGGAATAGCTTATGATAGCATTCCCAAGGAATGAGAGAAAATTCTCTAACAAAGGGCTTCAAGTTGGGATCCCAGTCCTGTGTTAGGAAAGGTCAATTTCATTTGTATGGTATCCAGAGCTGTCCCATAGCATCCCTTATGGTATGAACAAAGGGATACAAAGAAACGTAAAGGGCAACAGGTACTTATAAGAAATAATATAAGATCCATCAGATTCAGTTTTAACAATAAAAGAACCTGCCTAGAAACAGATGTAAAACTAGAAATGAGTGCCAATCGCTCCCATCTTAAGTAAGGCTGAGGAAGGAAATAAGGACTTGTGTGTCTTTTTTTTTTTTTTTTAGCCTTTAGTATTCCAACTCCCAGAGAGTGCCAGAGATGAAAAACAAACAAACCAATCCCAAAACACAGTCTTATGCCTTCCCACTTTAGCATTTCCCTGCCAGTTTTATAGGAAGCGGTGTGGACAATGTTTCCAGGGCTGTTACTATGGTCACCATGTTGCTTGAATGGTCACTTCTCTCTTCTCCATGACCTCCCTCCTCTCTCCAAAACTCCTTCAATGGAAAAAAACACCTGACCTCCAATTCATATTTCTTTCACATGCTGGAAAGAAATACAACATTGAGAGCCTTACTAGCAAGGCATCTATTCCAAGCCTTGCTAGAAGTTGGTAGTTTTCCAAGTGTAAGTGGACGATGCATTATTCTGGAGGACCTGATGATTCTAGGGAAGGACAGAGAGGTAGTGTTGAGCAGGGGAGGGACAGGAGTGTCTCAACACCATTGCAAGGAGAATCGGCAAAAAGAAAGAAAAACTGTGTGGTCTCATTACATTGTTGATTTGTTCTTATTTGTCTTTGTATTCCCAAATTGCCCAGCAGTGTTGAATAGATAAATAGATGTGCAAATCCTTCATTTATCTTTAGTCCTCTTTGGAGACAAGAGGATGGACTAATGGTCCTCCTGAGATATTTTTCTTGTTACTGCTATTACTGCTGCTGCTGCTACTGCTGCTGCTACTCCCATCACCACCACCACCACTACAACTACCACTACCACTACCACTACCACTACCACTACCACTACCACTACCACTAGCATTACTACTACTACTACTTTAAAAAATAATTTATTTTCTTGTTTACGTCATTCATTACCATGAAATTTTGAGTTACAAATTTTCTCCCCATCTTTCCCCCACCCACCACCCCAATACAGTCCTATCCCACTTTATAGCCCTTTCCTCAATCTGCTCTCTCCTATGTCCTCCCCCATTACTCCTCTGACTTCCTGGTTGGGCAAGATGGATCTCCCCAGTGCCTGTATATCTTAATTCCCAGTTGCATTATTACTACTACTACTGCTGCTGCTGCTGCTGCTGCTGCTGCTACTACTATTCCTACTCCTACTACTCCATAGTTGCTAATGTGTAGTTTTTACACCATGCTGATGAAATCATACGACTGGCACAAAAAAGCCTTCAACCTAAATAAATAAACCATAATAATAACAGCTGATAAGATTTATAACATTTCATATACTGTATTCCATTTGTTTCTCTTGTACTGACTTGTGAGGTAGATAGTATCAAAGAAAGATAGTTACTGGCCCTAGGGTAAGATGAGACTTGAATTCAAATTCTGTCTTATGTGAAAAGGGCAGTTACTTAAACTCTCTGGTTAGTCAGTCAGTCAATAAACATTTTTAAGGGTACTGTACTGTACCAAGTACTGTACTGAAGATACAAAGAAAGGCAAATTACAATCCCTGCCCTTGAGGAAATCAGTCTAACAGGAGAGACAATATACAAAGATATGGACTAGCTAGCTATATACAGGAGAAATTAGAAATACTCAGCAGAGCAAAGGCATTAAAATTGAGGAAGGTCAGGAAAAGATTCTTATAAAATGTATTTTAGTTGGAACTCAGTTTCTTCTGTAAAACTGACAGAATACCAGTAGAAATAACCATATAGGTTTATTATAAGAATCCAGTGAGATAAAATATATAGTCAGTCAACAAGCATTATGATATTATATGGGATGTGCCAGGTACTGTGCTAAGTGCTAGTGTTACAATGGTAAAAAAAAATTCCTTTCCTTCAGGGAGCTCATATTCTAATGGGGAGGGCGGAGATAGTGTGTAATAACTAGGTCTACACAAAATTCATACAAAATAGGAGGGGAGTAATGTCAGAGGGGGAGGCACTAGCAGCTGGGGACCAGGAAAAACCTCCTGCAGAAAATGAGATTTGAACTGAGTCTGGAAGGAAGCCAGGGAAGCTAATAAGAGAGCCTTCCACACATGGAGCATACCATTGCAAAGACACTTTATATGCAAGGAGAAGTGGGCCAGTATAGCTGAGTGGTTGTGTGGGGAGAGGAGTCAACTGTAGCAAGACTGGAAATGTTGGAGGGGACCTATGTGAAGGCTGAAAAGAACTTCAAGTTACGGAGGATTTACATTTTGATCCTTGAATTAATAGAGAGTCACTGGAATTGTGGTGTGTGTATGCGTGTGTGTGTGTGTGTGTGTGTGTGTGTGTATGTGTGTGAGACATGGGCCAATCTATATTTTAGGAAAATCACTTTGGGAACTGTCTGGGATGGATTGGAGTGAGGAGAGACTTGGGCTATTGAAAAGGTTTACATGACGAGAGTGGTGACTGTGTGAGTAGAGAGAAGGGGTACATAGGAGCTATGTCATGAAAGTAGAAAAGACAAATTTTGACAAGGGACTGGGTATATGGGATGAATTAGAATTAGGAGTTGAGGCTGATACTGAAGTTTTATTTTTATTTTTATTTTATTTTATTTTTATTTTTAATTTTTTTTAATTTCAATTTATTTTCTTGGTCACATCATTCATTTCCACAAGGTTTTG
>CM053598.1:101745708-101767239 GCA_028646575.1 Pseudocheirus occidentalis | reverse complement strand
GACCCGCTCTTCTCCTCCCCAGTTAGCAAAATCCACTGACCTTTCTCTTAGCCTTTTTGTCTTCTGGCCTGATAAGTGTGGTAATTGTGCCTCCAGTGCAGCAGATCTGCTCTCCTATAGCCAGGGCTCCCCGCCCGATGCCCCAGGGTTTCGGCGGGTGCCAGACTGCTGCGAAGAGCCCCGCCTGCTGCGCTGCCTGTAGCAACAGATGTTCTATCTTTTGGAGAGTTTTGGAGCTTGAAAATCTGTTTAGCGTCCCATTTTGTGAGTTTTTTAGCATGTTTGTGTGGGAGCTGTGGTGCTTTGCTGCTTCTATGCCGCCATCTTGGCTCCGCCCCCCCCCCCCCATACTGAAGTTTTGAGCTTGAATTACTGGAAGCCTGGTGGTTCTCTTGACAGTAAAAAGATAACTGGAAAGAGGAGAGAAGGAAAGATAATGAGTTTTGTTTTGGATATGTTGTGTTTCAGTTGTCTACAGGAAATCTACTTTGAGATATCTAAAAGAATTTGCCAAAAGACCCTACAAAACTTACAGCACCATGTAGATGGCAGTTATTATCCCCATTTTACAGATGTGGAAACTGAGGTTTAGAGGGCTTAAGTCACTTACCCAGGGGCAATCAGCAAATAAGCATGAGCCTGCATTGGAAACAAAGTTTTCTGATTCCAAATCTAGGGCTCTTTCCACTATCCCACAGCAGCCTAACAATAGAACTACTAATAGACCTTGAAATATTTACCATTTTATTGACCAAATTCTCCTAGGAGTGAATACAGATTTTCCTCCCTCCCCCACTTTATGTGGCTAAAAAGCAATGTGGCTTTGGAGAAACACATTTCCCATTTGCAGTCCCCACAGCTGAGTACTTAATATGGGAGGATGGGACCGACAGTTTTTCCCAAGAGGCTGTGGATTGATGCTGACTTTGTCTCTCACTCCCAGCTATTTCACAGTCATGCCTGCCCACACAAAGTACTCTGGCTGGACAGCAGCCCAGCTGAAACAGACAAGGTTAGACAATGGGCACTAAGTAGTATGTATCCAGGACTTCCCTCTGCCCATGGCCTTTTGCCCACTTTCTCTGAAAAACTTTCTCAAGACTAGCCCGGTGGCCAAATTCCAGCCAATGCTCCAGCCCCCAACTCCCGAATTAACATTCAGTCAAAGGCAGGGTCTTTCTTAACCTTCAGTCTGGGAAAGGATTTTCACATTGCCATTTGGGAGTTGAGGTTGGAACGGGCAGGGATGAGGCAATATTTTGAGGCAGCAAAAGTTATTAAATTGAGAAACTTAGGCTGTGTCTACACAAAAGTGACAAATACAAACCGTCATTTTGTTTACAGGATGGACTCTGCTCATTTGTTTATTGAGTCGACTGATTCCCTAATTGGTGTCATATCTTAGTGCTATGCAGATGCAGCTTTAGAATATTTTCTGTAGGTGGATGAATTGTCTAAAGGTTTGTTCTGACACATGACCCAAAGAAACCAGCTTTTTAGCCCATTCGTCATTCTTGTCTCCTCACTGGTATTAACCCCAAGCAAACAAATAGGACGCAGGAAGATAATAACATCACCTCATATTTAGATAGTTTGAGAATTTGCGTTCTCTTTTGATTCTCAATAGTCTCTTGAGGGCAGATTCTGTCTTTGCATTCAAACATAAATATGCATCTGATACACACCCGCATATGCATATGTGCATATACACAATGTTCATATATGCATGCATATATTTATATGTATTATACATATATATATTATGTATACATGACACATTTCTGTTAAATATGAATATTTGTCTGTTAAATATAAATATGACAATGAGGCATAGTGGATAAGAAGCCATGCCTCAGAGTCAGAAAGCCCAGAATTTAAATCCTGCTCTGACACCTGCTGGCTATGTGGCTCTGGACAAGTCTTTTGACCTCTCAGTGTCCCAGGGCAATGAAGACGACAAGTGGAGAGCAGGTGCTAACTTGCCTTGTTGTTAGAGGAAATTCCTCCTAGGCAGTTTCCTATACCAGAGAAATTGTAGGTGCAAGACAATATGCATGTGTATGCCTAATATATCTGTTTTACATTTGTATTGCATTTCTACACATGTGCACATAAATCATTATATGTGTACATACATACATACACATATATACTAGCATTGTGAGGAACCTCAGAAGTCATCCAATCCATCTCCTTCACAGAAGATAAATCTTATCAGTCCTTTCTAAAAAAAAAAAATGAAAAATAATGAATCAGTTGAATTCTAAAGCAAATCAGGGTAAGATATTTTTCCAGCCTGGGGTTAACTTAGGCGGTCGCAAGGGGAAGTTTGTGGCACTAGGGTGGGGGCTGGCCAGGAGCATAGTTCTTTGGGCATTGGAGGTGGTGGTGATAGGCAGCAGCAGTTATACCAAGAGCACTTACCACCCAGAGACACTAAGGGCATTGAACATTTGGTCAGAAAAAGATTACAGGGGATGCCTGTGCTAGCTCTGGGAACAGGACTATGAAGCTTTTGGCAACTACCTTGCCTATCTAGTTCTAGGTCTCAGTTCCAGGGCCAAGAGGAGTTCTTGTGGTTGCAAGGGAGCAGGGTCCGTACCTGGGTATGGATCAGAGCATAGATCAGGAAAGCAGTGACCACAGCTCTCCCCTGCAGATTCCCAAAAGTAGCTATGCAGACAGCAGGGTGAAAAAAGCCTGAAACTTCCTGCCTCCCAGATGAACAAAACCCAACTTGAATGTGAAGTCCAAAGTCAAGAAATAGACTGGAAAAATGAGTGAACAACAAAAAGAGAACAGGATCATAAAAACTACTCTGGTGATAGGGAAGCTCAATGTACAAATTCTGAAGACAACTATTTAAAAACATCTATGAACAAGTGCTGAAAGAAATATACAGACATAAGCTCAACAAGAATTCCTAGAAAAGCTAAAGACATTTTTAAAAGAGCAAAAAAAATTGATATTAAAAATCATATAAGAGTGGTAGAGGAAAAATTGGGAAAAGAAATGAGAGCAATATAAGAAAATTAGGAAGAGAATTTGTAGCTTGGTAAAAAGGCACAAAAAATATCGAAGAAAATAACTCCTGAAATAGCAGATTTCAAGTGAAAAACAAGAAATAAAAACTCACTGAAATAATAAGAAAATAGAGGGGTGGCTAAGTGGTGCTGGGGTAGCTAGGTGGTGTAGTGAATAGAGCACTGGCCCTGGAGTCAGGAGGACCTGAATAAAAATCTGGCCTCAGACACTTAACACTTACTAGTTGTGTGACCTTGGGCAAGTTGCTTAACCCCAATTACCCTGCCTTCCCCTTTCCAAAAAAAGCAAAAAAATAAAAATAAAAAAAGCGAAAAAGAAAAGAAAATAGTTCCTTAAAATTAGAATGGGCATGTTGCTAATGCTTCCATGAAACAACAAGAAACAATAAAACAAATCTTAAAAATGAAGCTCCCCCCCCAAAAAAAACCAAGAAGGAAATCTTAAATATCTTATCAGAACTTCAATTCTCTGGAAAATAGATCAAGGAAAGATACGAATCATTGGACTACCGAAAAGTCATGATAAAAAGGAGCCTATACATCATATTTCAAGAAATTATAGAGAAAAATTGCCCACATATCTTAGAACCAGAGGGCAAAATAAAAATTGAAAGAATCTGCCAATCACTTACTGAAAGAGTTCCCAAAATGAAAAGTCCCAGAAGTATTGTAACCAAATTTCAGAGGTCCTAGGTCAAGGAAAAAAAATACTAAAAACAGAACGAAATTATTCAAATATCCTGCAACTTCAGTCAGGATCACACAAGATTTAGCTGTTAACTCTTTAAAGGAACAGAGTTCTTGGAATAATGATATTTTGGAAGGCAAAGGAACTAGGATTACATCCAAGAATAATCTACCCAGCAAAACTGAGTATGGGGCACGGAGGGGAAATGAATTTTTAATGAAATAAAGGACTTCTAGACATTCCTGATGAAAAGACCAGAGTTGAATATAAAATTTGACATTCAAACACAAGATTCAAGAGAGGCATAAAAAAGGTAGAAATTAGTGAGAAATCATGAGACACTTAATAAGGTTGCTGTTCACATTTCTATATGGGAAGATGATACATGAAATCTCCAAGAACTTTTTATCATCATTGGGGCATTTAGAAGGTATCTGCTTCTAGAGGACAAGTATGTGAAGCTATTTTGTTGGGTTTATCTCAAAAGAAATAAATCTGCAAAAAGATATGGAAGGCTGAGAAAGAGGGATGTACTAGGAGAAGAGGAAAGGGAAAAGAATGAGGTGAATCATCTAATATAAAAGAGGTACACAAGGAAGATTTTACAATGAATGGGGAAAATGGAGAGGGACAGGAAAATTTAAACCTTACTGTCATCTAAACTGGTTCAAAGAGGAGAAAATTTTATACACACACACACACACACGTACACACACACACGTACACACACACACACATACACACACATTCAGTTGGATATAGAAATCCATCTTACCCAACAGAGAAGTACGAGGAGAAGGGGCTAAGAAAACAAGAGGGGGTGATTAGAAGAAGGGCAGATCAAGACAGGGAATAGACAGAAGCAAAACAGGTTTTTGAGGAGGAACAGGGTGAAGAAAAGAGAAAAATAAACAGAAGAGAAAAGGATGGAGGGAAATACACAATTAGCATTCATGACTGTAAAAGTGAATGGGATGAGCTCACCCATAAAATAGAAGTAGTCTGCAGAATAAATTAGAAACCAGAATCCAAGAGTATAATTTTCCAGCAAGTTTCTTTGATAAAGATCTTATTTCTTAAATTTATAGGGGACTTGGTAAAATTTGCAAAAATAAGAACCACTTCCTAACTGATAAATGATCAAAGAAATGAATAGAGAGTTTTCAGAAGAAGAAATCAAAACTATAAATAGTCATATGAAAAAATGCTCTAAATTACTAGTAATTAGGGAAAGACAAATGAAACTATCTTTGAAGTATCACCTCATCCCTATCAGATTGGCTAACATGACAGAAAAAAATGACAAAGGTTTGAGGGAATGTGAAAAAAATAGGTACAATGCATTAGTATTGGTGGATTTGTGAACTAGTCTAACCATTCTGTAGAACAATTTAGAACTATGCCTAACGGTCTACAAAACAGCATATCCTTTGAGCCAGCAATACTGCTACTAAGTTTGTATCCCAAAGAGGTAAGAAAAAAAGAGAAAAGGACCTATTTGTATAAAATATTTATAGCAGCTCTTTTTGTGGTGGCAAAGACTCAGAAATTGAGGGGATCCCCATCAATTGGGGAATGACTGAATGACTTGTGGTATTTGATTATGATGGTGGTGTAAGAAATGATGAGGGGGATGGCTTCAGAAAATCCTGGGAAGACTTATACAAACTGACACAAAGTGAAATGAGTAGAACCAGGAGAGCATTGTACACAGTAACAACAATGGTCTAACAGTGATCAAATGTGAAAGGCTTTGCTGCTCTGATCAATAATGATCCATGACAATTCCAAAGGACTTATGAAGAAAAATGCTATCCACTTTAAAAGAGAGAACTGATGAACTCTGAGAGCAGTTTAAAGCATATTTTTCCCTTTTCTTAAGTTTTCTTGCTTTTTTGGGATGTAATGTTAATATGGGAATTTTGCTTTACATGACTTCATATGTATAATGGGTATCATATTGCTTGCCTTCTCAATGAAAGGAAGAGAAGGTGGTGGGAGGGAGAGAATTTGGAACTGAAAAAAAAGGAAATGTGGTGTTCCACAACCATAGTCATCATCTCTGTAGAGGCAATATTTTTGGAGTCAAACTTATTCAGAATTACCCAGCATTGAGTTTTGATTCAGTTGTTGTTCTTTCTATTACTTTGCTATAGTTTGCACATTTTTCTCCTTTACATCAGTTCAGATAACTTTTCCACCTTAAAAAAACAGTCACATCCAGTCTGTGCTTGAGTTGATCAAATGCTCAGGAAACTCCTGAGGCAGCCCATTCCATTCTAGCTAGTCCCATTTGTTAGGAGGCTTTTCCTTATACTGAGCTAAAATCTGCTTGTGACCTCTGTTCTTTGTTCCTAGATCTCCCTTTGGGAGTAGACTGAATAAGTCAGAGGCCATAGTCCCTTTTTGTTTTGCCCAGACATATCAAATAGAAGGGGGTAATACTCCTGGGCTATTTAGAAAAACTATCTTGATCTTTGACTGAGTTATGAACATGGTAAAATTTCTCTCACTTAGGTAAATATTTCTAACCAGTGCCAGGATTCTCCGATTTGAGAACATAGCCTCTCAGAAACAGCTTAATTCTAAGCTTTGCATATTTCTAAACAAATCCAACCCTTGTGATATTAAAATTAGATATACTACTTTATTTCATTAAGGCCCAATTAAGTTACTATTCTCCCTTGTTATATGAGTTTAGAATTTCTTAAACCTGCATCTTTAGTTACCTATTTTACCCTTTTAAGTCACACACCATTCACTTCTAGAAAAATCTCACTTAAGATAAAGGTCAAATGTATCTCATGATGTGCTAATGGTAGATATTCCAGGCTGTGCAAAAATCCCCAAGCTATGGAAAATCCTACTTTCTGATTTTAGCCAATCATAACTCATTAACATCTTCATTGCTAAAATAGATTGTGTTACTCTACTATAAAAAAATTGCCTTGACTGTCAGGCAGGGTTCTTGGTTACCGAGGAGCCTTAGACCCCGTTTTTTGGCGAGTACTAACTTTGCTAATAAAATGATCATGCTCTAAACTTTGTTGCCTCTGTTTCTCTTACTTGCAGATTTCTATTGTGACACCCTTATTCAGGATAATGTTCTATGTATTGGAGATGACAATCATGCCCTTTACCTCTATCCCAGTCTTCTCTTTTGCAGGAAAATATGTCCAATTCTTGCAACTAAATCCCACATGGCACATTTTCTAGGCCCCTCACCATAAAGTTTTCTCTGTGCTGGCAACACTGTATGTATCACTGTAAACAAGTTGCCAGAAACGGGTGAAGATCTGGATATGGTCTCAGGGCAGAGGATAGTGGGAATATCATCTTGTTAATTTTGTGCTTTATGTGTCTATTAATGTCAAAGATCGTTTTAGCTTTTTGGACTGTACTTTTATTCTGTTGACTTACATTGAGTTTAAAGTTCATAAGTACAAGTTCTTTTCAGGGATTGGACAGCCTTCATAAAGGAAATTTGTGAAATCCCATGAAACCAAATCACCAGGGAGCAATGTATCACTGTTACTTTCTTTCCCTTAAACTGTCCTAGAAAAAAATACAAAGAAAACATGCCACCTTTCTGGGGATCACTAGGTAAAATACTCTTTCTTCTCAGAGGCTGAGGGAACCCTCATCTTGTACTGGCCAACAAACAGATAACAGTATGGGTTCATCTCCATTTCCATTCTATCTTTAGGTTAATTTCTTCAGTAAAGTGTTTGTTTTTTCATTGAATCATCTCCTATTTGTAGTCAAGATTGTATGTATGTATGTATATATGTATGTCTCGAATCCAGTCTTCTTAAAGAAATTAAATTGATACATAATAAAACCAATCATTCTGGCGAGACTGACTAGTTTGGGACCTATTGTGTATTGCTAGCAAGTAATTCCTTTTAATGAACTGGACAGATAGCCTACTGCTTTATTGCCCTCTAGTGGTCAAACCTACCTATTTGATCCAGACTCAAAATGTAAGAGTCAAATTTTGGCAATTACTCAAAAATGACATTATAAAAAATAACTTTATGAGCCTTTAATAAAACTTTTTCCTTTTGGACTACATCGTGATAAGTGTATTAACAATAATCACATTCCTTCTTCAGAGATTTCACTCCTGCTTCTAGTACAGAGAGGTATCATCAGCCAAACTATAGTTTTTGATGAAACTGATAGACGTTGACTATCTATGTGGCAGCTGATGACAATCTACAGTTAATTCAATTCAATTCAACAAACCTTATGTGCCTACTATGGTCAGATTCTTGTGTTAGATTCCAAGATGAATCAGATATGGTCTCTGCCCTCAAGGGGACATGAAAGGTGCACAAATAATAGACAACTGAAAATAATGAAATAAGCAGGTGAGAGAGACAAACAAAATAATGATGTAATCCCTGATTTAGACCTATAAGGATCTTTAACGGTCACCTAGTCTAACCCTCTCATTTTATAGATGGAGAGAATGAGGCCAAGAACTTGTCCAGGGTCACATACATGGTAAATGGCAAATTTAGTATTTATTTGAATGCAAGTTCTCTGAGAGTTTAACTCTCTTTCCATTGAACCACACTGCCTCCTCAATAATACTTGAGAAAATAATTTCCTTGCCATAATCCTGTGATACAGGTATCATAATTTTTTTTTAAATTTTTTCTCTGAGGCTCATGAATTACAAAGGAAAGATATTGAATTGGAAGAATTGGGGAAGATTTCACAAAAAGAATTTTTTTAAACTAGATATAGAAGAAGAATGGAATGTAAGAAACATTAAATGCTTGCTATGTGCAAGCTATGTGCAGTTCTAGGTACTGGAGATACCATAATTAAAGTAGAACAGGGCCTGCTCTTGAAGAGTTTAATTTTAGAGATGGAGTTGAGGCCATCCCAGGCATAGGGAATGGCTGATCAAATGCACTGAACCAGGAGAGTGTAAAATGAATCTAGGTTTTATAAAGTCTTCAATGTTAGCTTGGCAATATTTTACACAAGAGAGAATAGTACGAAATATAGTTGGAAAGGTAGAGTGGCTTCAGATCGTGTCAGGTCTTGAATTCTAGGTTAAGAAGAGTAGGTTTAATTTGTTAGTCAAGATGGAGTCATTTTGAATAGAGAAATGCATAAGGAAGGTAAATCTGAGGTGGAATGAAAGACAGAGTAAAGTGGAGAGAGATGAGGCAGAAAAATCCATTACGAGGCAATTGTACTAGTCTAGGCAGGAGATAATAAAGACTTGTAAGAGGGTGGTGGTAGTGGAGGTTGAGATGGGAATAGGTCTAAGAATCAGTCAAAGACCTTTAAGTGCTAGTGGTTAGGATTTTGTCCTTGTTTAAGCATGATCTTTGTGGTTCAAAGGCTGGTTCTAAGTGCAAATTGTGAGAAACTGTGGTGAGTTTCTTTTCCCCCAAAGGGTATATTTGAATTGATTTTTTTAAAGCTCAAAATGATTGTTAAAAGTTCCCATTGTGATACCAGACTTGTAACATACTTTGAATACCTCATCATAGAGTACAGATGACTTTGGGTTCTTGAAGGTTATGCCAATGGAGCACCACCAGCTCACGAGTTCTAACAAGCTATAGAAAGGTTTTCAGTGTGAAAGGAAGTGGGGTACAATGGAAAGAGTATGGGATTAAAGGACCTAGGTTTTAATACCATCTCTACGGTATTTCATCTTGACCTTGGGTAGGTTACTTGACCTCTACAGGCCTCAGCCTCCTCATCCATAAAAAGAGGGGGTTGAACTTTATCAGAGGCATCAAACATACAGCCCATGGGACCAGGCAACATTCTTTTTTTTTTTTTCTTTTTTGGAGGGGGAGGAAGGGCAGTTGGGGTTAAGTGACTTGCCCAAGGTCACACGGCTAGTAAGTATGTCAAGTGTCTGAGGCCAAATTTGAAATCAAGTCCTCCTGACTCCAGGGCCTGTGCTCTATTCACTGTGCCACCTAGCTGCCCCCAGGCAACATTCTTAAGAGTTGCCCCAAAACAGATTAAAATGTAATTGGGAAATATTTACCAAAATAAGTAAAAAATATAATATGACATGGATAATATATTTTCTAACTAGGTCAATATGTGACCTGCAGAGGTATGGATTAGTGGCCCAGGTTTCTATTTGAGTCTGATGCCACTGGACTGGATGACATATAAGGGCTTTTCCAGTTCTAAATCTGTGATCCTTTGAATATGGTCTCGGTGTGAGACAGAATATGCCATTTTTATGAGAACTCAAAAAGCTTGTTAGAGTCATTTTTGTTTTTGATACAGCAATTTAAGAACCATTGACTATGTCATAGAGAGGCTGTTCTATGCATTGATAAAGGGAACAATCACATCTGTGAAATCACAAATACTTTCAGTATTGAAGTAACCAAGATAATGCATTATAGAGTCTTGCAAAGGCTCCATAATCGTGTGTGTCTCTGTGTGTGTGTGTATTTGCTTATGTGGTGGTGGCAAGTAGTTACAAGGTAGATGGGTGGATTTCTGAGATTTGCAGCCTGATGAAGTGGTCACAGACTGAACTGCCTAGAGAGAGAACATTTTACAGCTTAATGGATTTGGTCTCAGTAAAGATCTGAGTTTGAGTCGTGCTTCTGACATTTGCTAGTTATCTGAACCCATGAAAACTTTATTTTCTTTTAATCCCTCTAAGCCTTTATTTCCTCTTCTGTACAATGGAGATTAAAACAGAGTATCTTCACCATAGGGTTGTTGTGAGGATCAAACAACATAATTTATGGAAAACTTAAAGTAGTGTATAAATGTCACCTTAAAAAAATTCTATCTAGGAATATATAATGCACCAGACCACAGCATCTCCTCAGTTACTGAAATATACTAAGCACATTTTACTCCACATGGATCCCAAACAAAATGGAACAGAAGGAGAGCTTCTCAAAGCTCCCCCAAACCATCTTATGTAACTACCTCCTCTATTTCTGTTCTCAGAGATGACAGGGCTTAGGGAGATTACAGGGGAAAATCCCAAATTTACTTCACTAGGCAAAGCGAAAGCATTCGATATTTATGGCAAGAAAGAAGATGTGAATTCCTAAAGGCTGAACTTCATTAGAGAAAATTTTAAGGACATTAGAATAACTCCCATTAGAACCTTCCTTTTAGAAAGCTGGCAGGCCCTGAATTCAACTGTTTCCTTGAGGATCTGTTTCCTATTTATATCTTCTCCTTTGCTATCCCAAGTGTTTAAATCACTTCTTCTTTCTTCTTTCTACACCAGGGATTCTTAACCTGTTAGTACATGAATTTTAAAATAAAAATAAAATATTTTGATAACTATATTTCAATAAAATCAGTTTCCTTTATTAACCTATGCATTTTATGTTATGCACTTAAAAGCATTATTATCAGAAGGGGGTCCGTGAAACAAAAAGGTTTAGAACTGCTGCTCTATAAATTTTCTTGGTGAACTTATTTGTTGTCATAGGTTCAGTGACCATCTCTATACATCTAAGTCCCAGATCCATCCATTTAACCCTCTGAAGCTTCAGTCTTCTATCAACTCTGCTTGCTAGACATCTCCAACTGGCTGTCCTCTAGACACCTTGAACACAACATGTCCAAAATAGAACTCATGATCTATCCTACCTTTGGCTTCTCCCTACCTCTTCCATTAATTTCCTAATTTCTTTTGAAGGTACCACTATCTTCTAGTTAGATTTGTGCTCTTGGAATTGGCCTAGACCAGGAGTGGGGAACCTGAGGCCTCAAGGCCCTATGTGGCCCTCTTGGTCCTTAAGTGCAGCCCTTTGACTGAATCCAAACTTTACAGAACAAATCCCTGTAATAAAAGGACACATAGAAGGACCTCAAAGGCCAATGTGGCCTCAAGGCTGCAGCTTCCCCAAACCTGTCCTAGACTCTTCTCTTGCCCTTACCTCTTATCTATCTGCTTCTATCTACTCACAGGACCACCATGTTAGGTCAGATCCTCATCACCTCTTGCTAGATTATTTTGACCACAGAGCTGTAAAAATATTCCTTATAAAGCTCAAGTATGACCATGCCACTCCCAGGCTCCAGAAGCTTCTGTGGCTTCCTATTGACTTTTGAATAAAATTTAAACTCTTCTGTTTGACATTTAAGGACAAGCAATCTGGCTCTGATCTTTCTTTTCTGATTTAAATGTACACTTCTGCCCTTTGGAAACCTGCTTTCCAGACGAGATGCTCTACTTCCTGTTCACTAGACTTGACATTCTAGAACCCTCTTCCATGTCTTTGTACAGGATACCTCCGTACCTATGTAGCACATATGTAGACTTTAGTGTCACTTTGCTGCCCCCTCTCCCAGTAGAATTAGCAGATGCTAGAAAAGAAGCCCAGAGACAAAATTTTGGAGAATGACTGTCATCAAGGGGTGGGAGAGGGAAGAGGAATCATGAAACACAAAAGATGTAGACATAATGAACTTTAGAAATAAACAACTTTACCTCCTTCATTTTATAGACATCTTTCCTTGGTCTTTTCCCATGGCCTTAAAAGACTTAAAAGTAGTTTGAATATTCATTGTTTGCTCAAGAGGAAGCCGAGGCCCAGAGAGATTAGAGATAAGGTTATTAGGGTATTTGAACAGCTAAGGAAGACTCTTTTTCCTGAGTTGAAATGTGGCCTCAGATACTTACTAGCTGTGTGGTCCTGGGCAAGTCACTTAACCCTGTTTGCCTCAATTTCCTTATCTGTAAAAAGAGCTGTACAAGGAAGTGGTAAACCATTCCAGTATCTTTGCCAAGAAAACCCCAGATGGGGTCACAAAGAGTCAGGAACGACTAAGTAACTCAACAACAGCAACAACATACAGTCATTCAGTTTTAGAACTGGGATTTTTACCTTAACTCCTCTGACTAACTGATGCTCTTTCCACAACATTACAATGCCTGGACAGCAAAATCAATAGTGAGAAAAGCAATTACTAACAAATCAACAAGGATTTTTGAAGTACTTACTATGTGCTAAGCCCTAGAAACATGTGTAGATGGTAGAAAGAAAGATAGTCCCTGCCCTCAATGAGCTGACATTCCAACGGAGAAAGACAACACATAAAAGACAACCTTGTTGGAGGTGAAAAGGAGAGGATGAAGAAGATACTGGGCGGAGCAGGGGGTGACTGGCAAAGAAAGAAGATGAGTATGAAGATGAGTCAGTGGTTTGCCTCAGAAACTGATGATAACATTTTTGGCCAGGACCCCTCCTAGAATTAGAGGTTTTGGGAGGAACTAAGCAATTAGAAGGTTAGGCCGAGGTGTGGAGAGTGCATTCAATATGAGAAGTAGTCCAGGAGTGAAGAGATTTCTGTGGCATGGTAGAGAAAGTCCTGTGGAGATGAGTCAGCAGTATAGCCTGGAAAAAGAATGGAGTGGGAGAAGAATCAGGATGGTGAAGTGAAGCAAGGTTATCAGAATCTACTACTCTCACTTGTGGGTTACCCCTCAACCTGCTCCTTGACTTGTTCCATTTTTAATCCTATTATCCTGAGCTTTACAGTAATCCATGGTCTGTTTGCCTATTTCCTCCTTAATTATCACAATTTCAACATATCTCTCAATTAATCAACTAAGCTCAGAGCCCCCAAACTACTTCATCAAATATTATTTGGCTAATAGAGACATTTCTTTTTTCCCAATAATAGTCATTCATATCTCTCTCTATTAAATCCCTTAATCTTCTAGAATTAAATGTCGACATCACTAAAATACCATTTATTAAAGTGAAATATATAAAATAAAGACACAGATAGTTATTTATAGTATTTTACCTGTGAGAAAGAATAGCAGTGACCTCAAACTTCTCTGTTAGTAACAGATGACTTCTCTTACCAAAGTCTTTTATCAAGAATTTTCTTCATCTCATTTGCAAGATAAATATTGTAGTAGTTTCATAAAGATAGAAGATTCCTCCATCTTTTTCTTCTCTGTATCTCTTCAGCTATGATAGAAAAGTGGCATATTTAGCTTATCTTGGGTCCTCATTTAAAAAATTCTCTCTTTAGACTCAAGATTTCTTTATAAATACCAGTAAAGACAGCTCTACCAAGAAAGAAGTTTCTCTTATCTTTCTGTCTCTTACACAAGTTTTTCATAGATCAGCTAAACTTACAAATTCCCTGATTCCGTAAAGAGAAGTGTCTCATAGAATGACCTAAATGTAATTTGTAGCTTCTCTCTTTCTTAAATGATAGTGCATTTGAAACGGTAATCACTACAGTATCATGAAAGCCAAAGAAGAGCATTTAAAAAAAAAAGGAGGGGAGTGGTCAACAGTGTTAAATATTTTGGTGAGGTTAGCAAAGATGAAGACAGAGAAAAGGATGATGAATTTGTTCATTGGATGGTAGTTTACTGCTGTTCACTCTCCCACTTGTAATAGTATTACAGAAGAATTACAGAGAAGGTTACCCCACAGGCTGAGTGGCAGATATCTCAATGACTGAGATATAATTGCACTTTGTTTTGTGAACTTGGTAGGTGAGAGATGTGCCCGTTTATAGCAGAAACCCAAAAGGGTTTTAAGTCTACTGCTTGAAAGACTGCTGGATATTTCTAAACTTTGTTGTTCAGTTGTGTCCTGCCTTCCACCACCCCATTTGGGGTTTTCTTGGTAAAAACACTGCAATGGTTTGCCATTTCCTTCTCTAACTTGTGTTATAGATGAGGAACTGAAGCAATTAAGGGTTAAGTGACTTGCCCAGGGTCACATAGCCAGTAAATATCTGAGGCTGGATTTGAACTTAGGAAGACGAGTCTTCCTGGTTCCCAGCCCAGTGCTCTGTCCGTTGAGCAACCTCGCTGCCTTTTCTAAACTTTAACCTTATAGAAATGGGAAATGGAGAAAATCCTCCATTACAGTCCAACCCCCTTCCCCCTAGCTATCCTAGTTTATTCTTAATAACATATTTTTTTCCATCACTTTTATAGAGAAAAAGGAATTTGGACTAGCTGGAACTTTCTCTAACTTCAAACTAATCTGGTTCTTTAGTGCCTTATAAGAATGCTAAGTATATCTAACATAATCAATCACACCTAGACATGATATTAAATAAGATATGTTTCATTAAAGAAGCATAATGGATTATAAAATGTGACATTCCCATAACTCTTCCTAGCATCGTAAAAGATGTCCAGGTTAGCATAGTTAATCAATTGACCCCATTTCTTCCCAAATGGTACTTGCCTTCCCCCAATTTTTTTTCTTTCTCTTGTTGTTAGAGTAGTCATCTCTAGGCATACTGAATATTTTAGTAACCAAATTAGTCAACCTGATTGCGTAGAAATGGATGTGGAGTTGGAAGATCTCTGTTCAAATCTTGCTTCTATTACTCATTACATGTGTTCTCTCTGACAAGACCTTTCTGGGTCTCAGTTTCTTTATTTCCAAAATAAAGGACTTGTACTGAATAATCCCTAAAGTCCCTTCTAGTTTGAAATAGATGCTTCTATAGTGCTCTGTTTTTATTAAAACATTTTTATTGTGAGCTTAAACCACCAAAAAGGCCATTTGCACACAGCAGAATACAAAATGGATTCTGTATGAAATAATGAATCTTCATTGCATACAACTTATCTTTTTAAGTTTGTATAATAAATTCTGTTAGCCAATTAATGAAGAGAAAGAGAAGGAAAACTACTCCTTGGGACAAATACACGAAATCAAGCAACACAAATCCTCACATTGGTCATGTGTCCAAAGTCTTTTCATCAGAAAGTGGTCAATATGCTTCACTATAGATTCTTTGCAGACAAAGGTGGTCATTGCTTTGATCAGAATTCTTCAGTCTTTCCAAGTCGTTTTTCTTTACAATGTTATTTACTGGGTATAACTTGTTCTTGTTCTGCTTACTTCACTCTGTCACAGTGAATACTATCCAGGATTCTCTGAAGTCATCTCCTTTGTTATTGCTTGTGACATTTAAGATGCCACAGTTTGTCTAGCATTCTTTAACTGTATGAGGCAAGCTAAGGCAGCCCCTCCCTAGATTCTATATTCTTATATTTCCCTATCATCATTTTAAAGAATTTCTCTACTTTAATTGTAGGTATACTTCTGGAGCTTATTGCAAAACCATCTCAGCCTCTTTTTCACATTGGAGGACTTTATTTTTCACCAAGTCCCTGCCCTAGGTAGATTCTGGGGGGAATGGACACAGGACTGGCTCCTGGTCAATTTCAGTCTTTTTACATTTACATACCAAAGTATGGTGCAACCACTCACATTGCATACTGTGCATCCTGCCCTAGTTCTTTTCCTGGTTCTTTTGGCTGAATCAGTTTTTGCTATTTTTTGCAGGTTTTGGGGAGAATGAGGTAGCCATTCTGTATATAATTTCTGCAGCCTTAGTCTTCCAGTTAGGTCCCACCCTAGGGCCTTCCCTAGGCAGAAAGAAGCCTGTTTCCTTCTGTCTCTCAATCACCATGTGATTGGGCAGTCATTATAGGTTGCATTTTGCAATAGGGTAAAAGGATGGCTGCAAGTGAGGTAATCAGCATAGTTTCTACAGCAGGAGGGCAATCCCTGTGTGGATGCCAGGCCCAAGATAATATATTGTTGGTACATTCTTCATCAAGGTGGGAGCTAGCTGGGGAGGGAGCTGAGTAAAAAACTTCAGGATTAGTGTTCTCCAGTCTTGTTTCTTTTCATATCAATGGGTTCACCTGTTGCTCTGTTTGTGGCCTATAATTCCTCTCTTCCCCCTCTTATTTGAATTAGAAGGGACAGGATTATATGTCTAGTGCTCAATCTTGAAGGTGACATGACTAGAACCTGGTATACAATTATTAAACATTTACTAAATAAGACACTGATATGAAGAAAAAACAAGAGTACCTGCCTTAGATGAGTCATATAGAAAGTGTTTCAATGTACTTTAAAGAAAGAGAAAGTGCTAATAATTAGAAAGTAATGTTGGGATGGAGATACATCCAATTCCAAACTGGTCAATTCATTGACTATACATAGACATAACTTGTGTCTCCTTTAGCTTTTCAGTAAAAGCCTTAGTGTCTCAAACTCTTTCTTGATTTAAAGTAATGGAAGTTAACTCTACATTTTCTGTGGTATTGTGGGAAAGCAGTAACTTTAATGATAAATGCTGGAAAATAATCCCCTAAATGGGAAGAAGATTTGTCTAATATTTAAGAGCTGTTCAAGTATGTACATATGTGGGCAAAGTGGGGGAAGGGCGAGGAAGGAAGGCAATAAGGGAAGTAAGGAGAAAGGAGTCTGGTTGTCTAGTAATTCTTCATATAATGTTTTGAGATTTTCCGGTGGTAGGAGCAAAATATCTTTCTGACCATCTATTAAGCTGTTTAACCTTGAATCTGTTCACTTAAAAGTGCATTACCTGTAAAGTGACTCCACAGACAGTACAGGTTTTATTCATCATTTTATGTCTATTGATGTTCTATGGGCAATTGTCCTTTCTGTATTTTCTTGAAAGTCATATTCAGTGGCTATCTACACAACTCCAGAAAATCAGAGAGTTTCCTTAATTTGAATATTTGAACTCTATAGAACAAATCTCTGAATGACTGCCCAAATTAGTGACTTAGTCTCTTACGTTCTAGCCTCTTCCTCCTGGCCCACCAGACTCAGTATTTTGACATAGTATACAACAGGCAGTTGAATGGATAGCCTGTGTTTTTTCTATCATTTTATACTATATATACATATATATATAAAATATACATCTTTATACATATATGTGTGTATGTATGTGCATATATGTATATGTATATGTGTATATACATATACATGCACCCTTGTATTTTATCCTAGAAACAACAGGAACTAGATCTGGGATTTCATTGGTTTAGGGAATGCCTGATGAGGAAATGACCAATGTAGAGAGGCACATGATTTTCATCTTCAATATTAGAGAGTTGTCTAGGTCCATTGAGAGGTTAAATGACTTTCCCAGAAGGTCACTTACAATGAGGTCAGTTCTTTATTTACTATGTCTACTGCTGAGTTCTCTTCTTCTCTCCTCACCTCTCTTCTGTCTTCTCACCACCTCCCTTGTACTCTTCTCCCCTTCCTTCCTTTCCTTCCAGATCTGCTTCTTCCCATCTCTTCCTCTCTCTTTTCCTCTTTTTCCCATCCCCTCTTTCTGTGTATATGTGTATATATAAATATGTATATATTTATATCTATATATGCATCTCTTGGACAGGTCAAAAGACTGTACAACTCTAGAACTGAAAAAACACCTTAGTTCATATTTTATTGTAGTCTAACTCTTAATTTTATATCTAAGTAAACTCAAGTCCAGGGATGTTAATTGACCTACTTGAGGAAAGAAAATGGGGATTAGAATTCACATCTGCAGACTCCAAATCTCATGCTTTTTTCTGTACCATGTAGCTTCTCAGGTGCTTCAGATGAACAGTGAATTGAGCCAAGAACTGAACAGAAGGAAAAGTTAGGGGCTTATCACATTTGGAAAATTGTGCATCTGTTTCATTGCCCTAAAGTGGCTTGCTGCCCTCAAAAGGTATCTTTTAACATCAATATCTTCCTGGTAGTGCTATATGCCTGTGAATCACAGGGCACCATGATCTCAGAAAAATCACCTTATTAGGTGGCCCAAACGGCAAAGTGCAGAGGTTTATGTTCAACAAGAGCTTTGCAGAGAATATGTTCTCCAGGACAGGCTGTACCAGCAAAGGTTAAGAAAGGAGAGTGAGGCATAACAGCCACAGTTTTGGGGCTTCATTGATATCCTTGAAACAGTAAAAGAACCAGAGGGAGATGTCTAGTGAGCACAGCTTTTATGGAAGATTTATGGAAAGAAATTGAAAAACATAATATACAGGATGTTGTAGGTTAGGGTTAAGATCTGTACTGGTAGAGAGGGTGCCAACATAAGAAAGATCTTGCATGAAGAGTGCATCAATCTATTGGAATATGGAAATTGTGTCTTTCCCATATAAACATAAAGTGGCCACATGATGGGAAAGTCCAATGTGGAGGAGAAAATTCCTTTAGTTTCTAAGGTTATTGTGAACCAAAGCTTGGAAAAGTTTAGAATCAACTGAATAAATTTACTGGGGCCTTAATTTCAGATATTTATGCACTTGCTTTTGATGTGGATTGAACAATACCCTCCAATCTTATGGTTTCTTCCTGTTTTATCAACTACAACAAACCACATTCAGTTCCCGAATGGAGGTTGCCGTGAATGCTTGTGTCTGATTATTATCAGCAGTTCCTGTCTCTGGGTTGCCAACAGTACTAAACACCACGAATGGATGTGCTCCATACCACTTGTAATCCTTATAGCCACAAGCATCTTATGGATGGCCTAAGTGGAGTCTGAGCATGTGCACAGGATTCATGCCAGGTCCAATATGATTTTTATAGTCAAAAAGCATTTGTTAAGTACCCATTGTGTGGAGCTCATCATATATTGTCTTGTCTGATGGCTCTATGAAAAAGCTTCATCAGTTCAAGGATTATGTAAGTTGATGGGCGTTGATTTTAATTTTTGTAAAAGAAAAAAAACTAAAGTGGATCTAAAATGAGCACCACTGGCAGATTGTATACATAACTGACTCAGAGACTCAGAAAATTGTGAAGTGCTTGGTAACAACCACTAACAAGAGAAATGAATAGGAGGAGAATGGTCCAGAATAAACAAAACCTACATTTGTTTTAGCCACAATGGTACGATGTTGACCAAAGGAACAAAAAATTGTTTAATTTCTCAGTAGAACCATAGATCAGGTTGACAATAAGATAGGAAACAGAAGTTGGTGGGCACTCAACTTGCCATGGAAAAAACAATGTGTTCCCCCTCTCTGCAGGATTCCACAATAAAGGATTCAGAGGGTACTGAAGGTCAAGTTCATTGGAGGCAATCTGTCATATGAAAATCTGGGAGAGTCATGTAGCAAAGACAATGGATAATAAATGGGCTGTCTAATTAACAGGTTGGATGACAGAAGACCCAAAAATAGTTATTAGGAAGCCAAAAACTTATGGTGATGAACCAGTGGTCTGACTTTTTGAACAATCATGGCAAAAGTGAGTGTAAGGTCATTTACTGAATCTGGCATTCAGTGTAATAGGAATATTGTGTGCCAAGCATTCTACTAGGGATTATGTAGAGAGAGTAGTCATGAAGATATGATGAATTAAGGCAGTTGCTACAAGTCCACCTTTTGGAAGGCTTTTTTTGTTCTTTCCTCTTCTCCAGCCTCTTGATCTGCTAGTGTAAAGGTAATAACTCAGGTTGGCATCTAGTAGGGGAAAAAAAAGCTTTACTTAGAATCATAGATTGATAGAGTTAAAATGAGCTGTCTAAGAAAAGATCCATACTTAGCATTTTAAGCCAAAATTGTCCAGAGACGATTTATTATTATATAAATATTTCTGCTTGGAGAGAAGTCCAACCTGCCAAGTTACCTCTGCTAATCATAAAGTTCCAAGCAATTTCCATTTTCATTTAGTAATATTCGTGAAACGAAAGACAAAATAGTTTAGATTTTTTTTTAGATTTACTAAGCAGAACAACAATAATACTGTGTATGTTGGAAGTGGAGTCCTAGGAGAAAATACTTCCTGAAACCAATTATTCCCTCCCTAACTACTTTCTTTAAAAGATTCCCCTTTCAACCTGGTCAATAGTAAACAAAATGATACCTCTCTTAATTAGATTCAACAAAAAGAAATCCCCACTTTTAGTTTGCTCACTATAAATAAAACAAACTCTTTAATGATCTTGGGCTCAGGGAATTAAGATTCCTCCCTGAGAATGATTAAGCCTTCTGTTCAATGAAGACTGATTAGTTCTTTGATTCAAGTGAGACTTTAGATTATGACACTGTCATTATATTATTTCCTAATATTTTATAATACAACAGAGACCTTAGTGTTATATTAGTATGCTTCCACGGAACATTGAAGAAAACTTATCGTTTTACAGAAAAGGCAACTGAGACTCAAATGCGGAAACAAATTGTCCAAGGTCACATAATGATTAGAGGTTCAAGAGCTGAATTTCCAGATTCCTGGTTCAATGTCTTTTGACTATATCAACCTGCTTCCATCCAACCTGCTTTGTAGCTGATGCTACAAAAAGATTCAGGTTCATATGCATACAATCAGGTTATGGTACTTTTAGGTGTTTCATAAAGGCAAAATTTTCTATTACTCAGTTAGCTTGGGTCAAGTTTAAAACATTGATTACTCCTGTGAAGGCTCACACTCTTTCAGTCCATGTGCCCTTCTTGTAGGTTGTGACCTCAAGGGTTATATACTTTTCTCTACCTCCATTACTTTTATCTCCAGGCCTAGCCTGAGCTTTCTATTTTTTTTTCCATTCCCTAGAATCCTAAAGGAAGCCTACGTTGAAGGCAACTCAATTTTGAACATGTTAAGGAATAAGTTTTAAAAATATCTGAAAGAGGAAAGGATACCTAACACTTTGAAAATATCTTAGAGAGTATAATGGTAATGGAAATCTAAAGATCTTCCCTGCCCCTTGGCCCCTTGATAGGCTTAAGTGAATCTGAGAACCTTCCCTGATTTGAAATTATACTCTCCCCCCTAATAGGCTGAATGTGATCACATGTGGTGGGAGGCTTGTTTTTCAGGAACACCCACACCTTGTACATTTGTGATTGGGCAGTGGGTCAAGAGGGCTGTCACATTTTCTAATCCAGAAGAAGGCTATATATACCGTGATGTGAGTTTTTGTTTTGGGGCTCACTTAGGGAAGAGTTATGTGATTTGGCCAGATGAGACTCTGGGTAGCTGTTGAGCGGAGGGGGGG
>CM053598.1:101673883-101745208 GCA_028646575.1 Pseudocheirus occidentalis | reverse complement strand
CCCCTTTGAAAACCCAGATGTTGATACTTTCCTCTCTAGTAACTACCTAGGTATGGATGTAATGGTCAGACAGCTGGAAGCCCTGTCTGCTTAATTGTGTTATTTTCTGTTGTAACTTCTGTTTTTATTCTCTGAAGTTCAGAGTCCTGACTTCTTCCACTGAACAAGGTAAATGATACATGTTTGATTGATTAAAGTAAGATTGTTAACCCATTTTGATTTGCTTTCCTTTAGAAAATCAGATCTAAGAACCTGTGCTAGCAGCCATTCTGAGTATGCTAGGGTGCTTGCTGCTATAGAGAAGGAAAGCCAAGATGGTAGAGAAAAGCAGGGACTTGCCTGAGTACTTCCAAATTCTCCTCTAAACATTTAAATAATGTTTCAAAACAAATTCTGGAGTGGCAAAAACAACAAAAAGACAGTGTGAAACAATTTTTCCATCCCAAGACAACTTAGAAGGTTGGCAGGAAAGGTCTGTTCACTGGGGTGAGAGTAGAGTGCAGTCCAACACAGACTGTACCAGCACAGGCTAAACCAGCAGCAGGCCTTGGTGGTGACTGAATCAGCAGAGGCAGCAGCAGCTTCCAGAGTTCTCAGATCACATGTGTTAAGAAGGTTGGACAACTGGTCAGAGGGAGATGATAGGGGACCCTTTACTGGCACTGGTGCAGGACTCTGTTGCATTGCTCATATGTGAATTGGAGTTGCAGTCCTGGAGTTGCAGTCTAAGGGGGAAGAGTAACACTAGCACCCCAGAGCTTGTGGCTACAGAGGAGCAGGGGCTACAGTCACAATTCCAGGGCTAAAAAGTGTACTTGTGGTCAAAGCACAGACCAGGAGAGTAGTAAACACACCTCCTTAGATCACATCACTCTGGAAGAAATGAAAACTTATAGATCCCCAGAACTAGCTCTGCAAACAGCTGCACAAAAAGCCTGGAGCTTGGGAGAGTGCTCTGCCAAGTTAAAAAAAAAATAGGCTGAAAAAATGAGCAAACAGCAAAAAAAGAGTCTGACCATAGAGAGTTACTATGTTGACAGGGAAGATCAAAACACAAACTCAGAAGAAGACAGTGAAGTCAAAAGTGTTACATTCAAAGAAAAATGAGAATTGGTTTCAGCCCCTCCATCCCCACATCCTTGGAAGATCTCAAAACGGATTTTAAAAATCAAATAAAAGAGAGAAAAAAGTGGGAAAAGAAATTACAATGATGCAAGAAAATGCTGAAGAATGGATCAATAGCTTGGTAAAGGAAGCACAAAAATAATTGAAGAATTAATATCTTAAAAAATAGAATTAGTCAAATGCTAAAAGGTATACAAAAATGCACAGAAAAGAACTCCATCAACATAGAATTTGCCAAATTGAAAAGAGGGTACAAGAGTTCAATGAAGAAAATAATTCCTTAAAAATTAGGATTGGTCAAGTGGAAATGAATAATTCCATGAAACATCAAGAAACAATGAAACAAAATAAAAAGAATGAAAAAATAGAAGAATGTGAAATATCTCAATGGAAAGGCAACTGGCCTGGAAAAGAGATTGAGAAGAGATAATTTAATAATTTATCAACTACCTGAAAGCCATGATTAAAAAAAAGAGCATAGACATCATCTTTCAAAAAATTATTAAGGAAAACTAACCTGATATTCTAGAACCAGAAGGTAAAATAGAAATTGAAAGAATCTACCAATCACCTCCTGAAAGAGATCCCAAAATGAAAACTCCTATGGATATTATAACTAAATTCTAGAGCTCTTAGGTCAAGGAGAAAATATTGCAAGTAGCCAGAAAGAAACAATTCAAATGTTGTAGAGCCAAAGTTGAGATTTAGCAGCTGCTATGTTAAAGGATTGGGGGGCTTTGAATATGATGTTCCAGAGGTCAAAGGAGCTAAGATTAAAACTAAGAGTCACCTACCCAGCAAAACTGAGTATAATTCTTCAGGGAAAAAAAATGGACATTCAAACAAAGGACTTTCAAACATCTCTGACAAAAAGACCAGAGCTGAATAGAAAATGTGATTTTCAAATAGAAGACTCAAGAGAAGCATACCAAGGTTAACAGCAAAGAGAAATAATAAAGGATTTGTTAAGGTTAAACTATTGATATTTCAATATGGGAAGATGATACTTGTAATTCCTAAGAACTTTCTCATTAGTAGGGCAGTTAGAAGGAGTATGATGTCAGATGTTACAGGTGTTAGGTAAATATGATAGAGCAATCTTTAAAAAATGAAATTAAGGTGTGAAAAAGAGAAATGCATTTGGAGAAGGGGAAAGGGAAAGGCCGAATGGGGTAAATTATCTCACATAAAAGAGAAGTGAAAGAGCTTTTACAGTGGAAGGAAAGATGGGGGTGGATGGATATTGTTTGAACCTTACTCTCATTGGAATTGGCTCAAAGAGGGGATAACATACACATTTAATTGGGGATAGAAATCTATCTTACCTCACAGGAAAGTAGGAGGGGAAGGGTATAAGAGATAGGAATGGTGCTGATAAAAGAGAGGGTAGATGGGGCGGCTAGGTGGTGCTGTGAATAGAATACCAGCCCTGGAGTCAGGAGGACCTGAGTCCAAATACAGTCTCAGACTTAACACAAAAACTGGCCATGTGACCTTGGGCAAGGTACTTAACCCCAACTGCCCTACCTTCTCCCCTCCAAAAAGAAAAAAAAAGAGGGCAGAATGGGGGAGGCAATTGGAAGAAAAATATTTTTAAGGGTGGACATGGTGAAAGAAAAGAGTAGAATGAAGAGAAAATAGGATAAAGGGAAATATAGTTAGTAATCATAACTGAAAAAAATTTATAGCAAATTTTTCTTATGAAGGTCTCATTTCTCAAATATATAGAGTACTGAGTCAAATTTATAAAAATAACTATTCTTCAGTTCATAAGTGGTCAAAGAATATGGATAGTTCTCAGATGAAGCAATCAAAGCAATCTCTAGACATGAAAAAAATGGTCTCAATCACTATTTATTAGAGAAAAGCAAATTAAAATAACTTGGAGGTATCATCTATCAGACTGACTAATATAGCAGAAAAGTAAAATGACAAATATTGGAAGAGATGTGGGAAAATTGAGACATTGTCAATGGAGTTGTGAAGTGATTCAACCATTCTGGTGATCAATTTTGAACTATGTCTAAGGGGCTATAAAACCATGCATACCCTTTGACCCAGCAATGCCACTACTAGGTCTGTATCCCAGAGAGATTAAAAAAAACTAAAAGGACCTACATGTACAAAAATATTTATAGAAGTTCTTTTGGTGGTGGCAAAGAAATGAAAATTGAGGGATGTCCATTAATTGGGGAGTGACTGAACAAGTGTAGTATATGATTGTGATGGAATATTGTACTAGAGGAAATGATGAGAAGGATGATCTCAGAAAACCCTGGAAAGAACTACATGAACTGATGCAAACTGAAATGAGTAGAACCAGGAAATCATTGCACACATTAACAACATTATTGTATGATGACAAATGGTGAATGACTTAGTTATTCTCAGTAATACAGTGATCCAAGACAATTCTGAAGGACTTAGTATGAAAAGTGCTGTTTATCTTCAGAGAAAGAACTGGTGGAGTCTGAATGCAAATCGAAGCATACTTTAAAGAAAGAACACTTTTCTTTATTTTTCTTGTTTTCTTTTTTGGACTGTGTTTTCTTTCACAGTATGACTAATATGAAAATATATTTTGCATGACTGTACATTTATAAACTATATTAAATTGCTTGCCATTTCAGGTGAGTGGGTGGGGAAAGGGGAGAAGGAGAAAATTTGGAACTAAAAATTTTAAAAGAAAGGATGTTAAAATTGTTTTTTACATGTAATTGGGGAAAACAAAATACTAAATACAAAATAAAAATATCTTATACATTATTACCTTGAAAAGGTGACTGAAATATTAATGACTACCAATCCATATACCTACATTTTCTTCTGTACAAAAATCTAATGCAAATGATCTATATACACAAAAAGAGCATTCTTAACGAAGGTATAAGAAGGGAACAGGCAGGCTTTTATGAAACTATATTCTGCAATTAGTCACAACTTTGCAGCCACACAATTGAGTAACTTAAAGAAACAGGGGATATAATAATTTATAATTTTTTTTGCTATATAATGTATATGATATTTATATCTTTCTACTGAGATATATTATAGATAGGCATATACCCCACGAAGGTCAGCGATAAAAAGAAATGGGTCATATGTAGCAAAATATTTATCATGATATTTTTTTATAGCAGTAGAGAATGAGAAACAAAACAGGTAACCATCATTTGGGGAATGGCTAAATAAATTGTGATCCATGAATGTAATGGAATATCACTGCACCATAGAAAATGATGAATAGGATCAATACAGAGTAGTATAGAGAAACTTAGAATGGACAGAAATTTAAAGCACACAGAACCAGAAAAACAATACACTACCATGAGTACAAAAGTATAAATCAAAAGAATAACAGTAAAACCACACACATGGAAAATTATATGAAATTATAATGCTCATAAAAGAAAATTAAAAAATAAAATGGAAAAAATGATAATGATAAAGCTTGATCCTGAAGAAGAAAGATGAAAATTCATATCCTTCCCTCCTTTGCAGAGGTGTGGAACAATAGATGTGGAACACTGCATGTCATGTTGGACTTGACTGATGTGTTGGTTAGTTTTGCTGAATTGTTTTCCCTTTTAAAATTCTTTATTACAAGGGATGACTCTTTGGGAGAGGTAGAAGAAGTGGAATACTGGGAAATCTATTTGGCAACCTCATCAGTTCCCTTGGGTTTAACTACCATTTCTATGCAGGGGATTCCCATAGCTATAAATTTAGCCCTAATCTCTCTTGAGTTCCGGTTCCACATCCTCAACTGCCTATTGAATATTCAAACTCAATGTCTCTTAGGAATCTGAAATTAAATATATCATCAATCGAACTCATTACTTTTCTCGTCAAACCCACCCATATTCCAAACTTGCCTTTTCTGTTCAGAGCATTAAAATTCTCTTATTCATACAAATTTACAACTTTGTTGTTGTTCAATTGTTCAGTTGTGTCCAACTCTTCCCAACCCTGTGGACCATAGCATTCCAGTTATTGTTCATGGACTTTTTTTTGGCAAAGATACTAGAGTAGTTTATCATTTTTTTCTACAGTGACCTTGTGACCTTTTGTCAGAAGTCTCCACTCTGACCTGTCCATCTTGGGTAACCCTGCACCCCACAGCTCATAGTTTCACTGAGCTATGCAAGCCCTTCCACCATGACAAGGTAGTGAGTGATCCAGGAGAGGGGTTTGCAACTTAGGTGCTATCACTGACTGCTCATTCTCCCTCATTCTACACATTAGTCTTACCAGTTGACAAATCTTGCTTTTCCACATCTACAATCTCTATTTTATCTGCCCCCACCTCTTCCCTCACAAAGCCATTAAGGACCTCATCACCTTTTGGCTTGTCTAATGAAACAACTAACTATTTGCCCTCCCAGTCTCAAGCTTCTCCCCTCTCAAACTCCTCCTTTGCATAGTTGCTTAAGTGATTTTTCTAAATCTCAAGTTTGACCATGTCAGTTCCCTGCCCAATAAACTTAGTTCCCTTTTTGACTTTAGGATCAAATGTAAACTCTTCTTATTGACTTAAAGCCCTTTACAACCTGGTCCCAACCTTATTCCACAGCACTTCCTGTCACCCGCCCCCCCATTATTTTGTCTTTGTTTTGTATAGACTATATATATGTACAGGTTGTCTTCTCTGATAGAACATAAATCTCTTGAAGTTAGGGGCTGCTGCTGCTTTTTTTCTGTGCTTATTGCACCTAACCCACAATAGGGCCGTGGAAACTATTTGTTGCTTGACTGAAACAATAGATGATATTAAAAGAAAAGGTATCGATGCAATTAAAAAAATTATTTGGATGCTGAGCAAGGAGAGCAGAACCGGGAGAACTTTGTACACAATTACAGATACATAGTATGTGTGACGATTAACTGATAGACTGGACTCTTCTCAGTAATACAAGGTTAGAAGAAAACTATAAAAGACTCATGATGGGGGAGAGGGGTGGAGTCAAGATGGCGGTGTAGAAGCAGGAAAACTCTGTGGCTCCCCCCATTACCACCTCAAATACCTATAAAATACGACTCTAAACAAATTTTAGAGCAACAAAACCCACAAAGTGACAGAGAGAAACAAATCTCCCACTGAAGGTAGGCCGGCAGGCAGACAAGAAGGGTCCATCGCAACATGCTGGGAGCCAAGCTCAGCCCTGCGTGAAGCTGTGGTTTTAGCCCCAGGGCGGCCCCTGACCAGCCGCTGCAGAGGACTTCTAGACAGTGGATCACCAGCAGCCGTGGCAGTTTCCAGAATTATCAACCCATAAATGTCCAAGAAACAGACTCACGATGAAAAGGGACATCCACATCCAGAGAAAGAACGGCAGAATCTTCAGACTGAAGCAAACGATTTGCTCTCTCTTGTTTGTGTTTTGTTTTGCTTTATCCTTCATCCCCTCTTTCTCATTGTTCAGCCCCTTGGTTATAATCCTTTACAATATGACTAATGTTCAACGTGAAGATATTTGTAGAACCTATATTTGATTACATGTCACTCTGGGGGAGGGAGGAGGGAGGAAGAGAAGATTTGAAACTTAAGGGATTGTGAAACTGAATGTTGTAAGCTAAAAGTAAATAAAAGAATTAAAAAAACCCTATTTGATAGAGTGGAACAAAACAACATATTGAATACTCTCCATCATAAGAGGTCTCTCTTGCATATGTGAGAATCATACAAGAATCCTTGAAAGATATAACAGCAGAGAAAATTTCATTTGATGACTTATTATTAATGCAAAATAAGGCATACAATAGGGTGATACAAGTGTTTCAAAAGTATTTGCCACTGTTGTAGAGTATATTCGGTGCAGAATAAAAATGAGATATGGAGTTTCAACGTATGGCAAGGTCCTCCAAATACTTGTCTTTGCATATGACATTTTGCTGAATGTATTAAGCCTTAGAACACTGAAAAGCCTTCTCAAAAACTCCACAGTCACTCTGAAAAGCTTGGCCTAAGTAGTTACATAGGAAAAACCAAGTAGAATTCTTTATTGTCCAGACTGTGATATATGGTTGGGAGAACAACCTATAGAACTGATCAATTAGTACATAGATCTTGGGCAGACTGTCTCTACACAATGAACTTGGCACAGACTTGAGATTGCCTTTGGGAAACTGAACAATGCTTTTATTGACCCTAACTTTTTCCCTGAAACAATAGGTTGATCTTTTTAAAAGTTCAATATTTTTCCAATGATGATGTATGGCTATTTGTAATGAGATAGTACAATCTCTAAAGAATTAAAGTTTGGGTCACCAAAGGGCAATGGAGAGATGTATCCTTGTTGCGGGAAAAGGGAGAGCAAGTGTGAACATGTTATCAATGAAGAATTATGCAAGAGGGGCGGCTAGGTGGCGCAGTGAATAGAGCACCAGCCCTGGAGTCAGGAGGACCCGAGTTCAAATTCGGCCTCAGACACTTAACACAAAAACTAGCCGTGTGACCTTGGGCAAGTCACTTAACCCCAAATGCCCTCCAAAAGAGCAACAACAACAAAAAAAGAATTATGCAAGAGAAAGAATTTAAAGGATATCATCAGAGAGATGCACGACTGGAAAAGGAGGTGAGCTGATCAAAAAGCTAGAGCAAATGACTGATGGATATTATAAAAAAGAGTAACCAGACAGATGCGATCACACATCAGCTGGATGATTGAAGTATGAGATCTTTAGAAAACAAGGCCTTTTCCCACCTGAAATCCAGGTCCGTACTTTCAGGGTCTAAACTGCTGTACTGTGTAACATTTAGAGCCTCTTTCCTACTATTTATTACATCTTAGCTTGGTCAATGACTGTGTATATGTGTTGTCCTTCCTATTCTACAGGAAGCTCCTTGAGGGCAGGGACTTAGTCTTATTAAATTTATTATATACATATACATATGTATATAATAAATGATAATATAATTATATATTATATTACAATAATATATTATGTATAATAAATTATAAAATATTAATTATATTCCCTGAAGCCTAGCAAAGTGACTCATGTATAATAGGTTCTAAATAAATAAGTCAGAATTGAATTGGTCCCCATCTGTCCCATTCCATTGGTTCACCCACTGGAAATTTCTGGCTAGCCTTTCTCTTGTGTATAAGCAATCCATATTTATTCAGTTTCCTGACCTGAATTGTGACTTCAGTTCAATCCAGATTTTTATTAAGTGTCTATTATGTACAAAATACTGTGCTAGGTGTACATATCTTGAACAATAATTTCTATTACAACATTCCTAGTAAACTGAACCTTGAATAATTCAGGTAGGTTCCCAAAGTGGGCAATACTGCCCCTTGCCGTGGGTGCTAGAATGATGGGGAGGCAGTAGTAGCCTCAGGTGCAATTGGGAGGGGTGGAGAGAATAGAAAAACATTTTGAAAAACCATTCATATATTTTTCATGTGTTGTGTAGTAGAGTTAAAGTCATAGTGATTACATTATTTTCCAAATGAACACACAAAACAGAAGTTATAACGGATCAGGGGTCTAGTCCTCCGACAGCTCTTAACAAGCAAATATTGGCAGGCCAGTGTGTCCTGTATTGTTGGGAAGTCCAGCATGCATTGGCAGGAATATGTGCATGTTAATGACTCGTTTACAATACTGTTACATATACTATACTGTTATATGATACAATATTGCATCATCAAAATTTCAATATGGAAAAACCCCACAAATTTGAAATAAATTATTAAATTTAAGATGCCTTCATTTTTAAAAAATGTTTTATATTTTTTGGAAATGATGCAAATAAAAAAGCTATTAAAGGGTCAAAGAAAGTAGATTTCCAAAGGGGCACTGAGTAGTTTTCTTTTTGAAAAGGGGACCATACAAGAAGAGGAAGAGACCAGCAGATTTCAGAACCTTCAACCATAATAACGGGCTGCTGACATGAGAGCAAGAGCTAGAGGGGCATTAGAAAGCACACACACATCTAAGCACTCCTGACAAGGTCACCAACTTCTATCCATTGGCCCAAAGGTAGCCCTGGAACCAGACTCCTCCAGTCAGGAAGCTCACCTCATGCTCCATCAGGCCCCTCCATCTCAGTTGTATTATCACCACCATCCCCACCCCAGTACAGTGGGGCAGGAGAAAGGATAAGGCAAGTTATCAGGAATATGGGTCTCTCCTGTGGTTATGCTGCTCCTTTCTCCTCTTGTCCCTGTCCACCCCTCAGGCCTATGGCTCCTCTGCAAGAGTTCAAGTGATCATGGGCCTCCTCCCCACCTTAGGCCCAGGGATCTCTTTCTCAAGCATCCCGATGGAACAGAGGGTTCAAGATATGACTTCTGGGTCCTTTATATGCCTACTGAATAGAATAAAAAACACAGATTTGACCTCTCATTTCCCCATTATGTTTTAGTGACCCCCAAGAATTTTGGGTTGGTTGGAATAAACAGATCTATTCAATGTAAAAAAAAAAAAAGAAAAGGGGACCATAGACCAAATACATTGGGGAACCTCTCCCTAGAGAAATTCATTACCTCTTAGGGAAACCTGTTCCCCTCTTTTTTTTCTTGTTGAAGGGGAAAGGCAGGGCAATTGGGGTTAAGTGACTTGCCCACGGTCATATGGCTGTTAAGTGTCTGAGGCTGTACTTGAACTCAGGTCCTCCTGACTCCAGGGTTGGTGCTCTATTCACTGTACCACTTAGCTGCTCCATCCACTTTTGGACAACACTAATTTTAAGGAAGTTCTTTAAGTGGCAGTTATTAACATTTTTTCCCTTTGTCTTTCTGTCTTCCTCTCTCACATACACACAAAGGTACCCCCTCCCAAAATATTCTAGGAAAAAGCCCCAAGTAATTTGAATAACATCCCTGGTGCCCCAAGGAGGAAGACAGAGAATGGAGGAATAACTGATCAGGGGCAAGGGAATTTTGCCCATGTCCAATTTTCTGCTTCTAACCACTTAAGGAGGTTAGTATTTTGGAGAAGGAAGAAGAGAAGCATGATTCAAACTGAAGAGGTGTTAGAGATAAATGAGAAGGACTTGATCTGAAGGTGAGGAAAAAAAATTGAGCTGAAGGAGGAGATTTAAGGAGAAAGGCTTAGGTGGATGGATTGGAGGAGAATGAAGAGCAAAAGATAATTAAGGAACTGAGGAAAAGAGGAAGAAACAGTGGAAAAGTGTGTATTCCCGTAAGTATGGAGAGCAAGGGGAATTTGAGAGTAACCTGAAATGAGTGTGTGATGTTTGTATTTCTGCCAAGGACAAGTGGGTAAAGTCACTTCAGCACAATGTCTGGTACACAGTAGTATTTAATTAATGTTTATTGATTGACTTTGAGAATCTGATCACTACCCAGGATACCAGGGACAACAATGCTGAAACAAACAAACAAAAGAATGAAAAAGAGGTTTTTTGTGAAGACCAACAAGAACATGGGCTTTAAAGGAGCATGTAAAACCCAGTCTGTCAGGAAGTTGGAAGGTAGACAGTTTTTACCCAAAGGAGAGAGGAAGAAGCCTTCTGAATAGATACTAAAAAAATAAATTTGAGATTCTTCCCCAGAAGCAGGGAGGTGGATACTCTCTGTTTCTGATTCTTGTCTTCAGAGGAATATTAATCAATGATGCTATCAGATGAAGGCTCGTCCACTAAAAGGTAGGGGAAGAACAAGTAATGGTGACTTTTTGTTGAGGGCTACTGAGGTAGCTAGGTGACCCAATCAATATAGTGCTGAGCCTGAGGTCAAGAAGGCTCCTCTTCCTGAGTTCAAATCAGACCTCAGACACTTACTAACTGTGTGACCCTGGGTAAATAATTTAACCCAGTTTGCCTCAGTTTCCTCATCTGTAAAATGAGTTAGAGAATGAAATGGCAAAGTACTCCAGTATTTTTGCCAAGAAAACCTCAAATGGGGTCATGAAGAGTTGGATGTGACTCAAACAGATGAACAACAAAAAGTGACAAAGACAGAGAGGTACATTAGATTTGCGGGGCATATATACTTTTTTCTTTTTTTTCTTTTTTTTGGAGGGGGAAGGTAGGGCACTTAACCCCATAAGTGACTTGCCCAAGGTCACATGGCCAGTTTTTGTGTCAAGTGTTTGAGGCCGGATTTGAACTCGGCTCCTCCTGATTCCAGGGCCATTGCTCTATTCACTGTACTACCTAGCCTCCCCAACACCTGGGACATGTATTTAATACAAGACAGAAAACCTTCCAATATGCATGAACAGATGACTACTAGCCAGTGATTTTTGGTGGTTTACATGGGCACAAGTGATACTGCCAGGAAAAACTTAGCAACTATTGTTCTGGATTATTGAGTTTTGTGCAAGAAAGTGAAGCCCTTAAAAGGACAGTTTGTTTTCATCACTGCTACATAACAGAGTCAAAGGATTCAGAAAACAAAGGGAGATTTGGAAAGTAATTAGTTGATTAAGAAGATAGTGTATGTGAATGAAATTAGGATTTTGTGATTGATCATGGATTAAATTAAAATATAACAATTACTGGTTCTTGTTCAGGGATGATGTGAACTAAACAAGGAATGCACTTTCCTGAAGTCTTGAAAATGTAATCAAAAGATCTTTAAATGAAAAGGAGCAGGAGGGACAAAAGCTGAAGAACAGAGAATGTAGGATAAAGAGCTATAAAGATACCCAGAAATTCAAAGGAGACAAAATTCAGCAAAACCCAAGGCTTTTATATGTCTACGGAAAAGCACAAAGGACGGATATCAAACCAAATGAACTACAGATTCTAATGTATGAGTAAATTTTACCTTATAGGTGTCACTAAAGTTTGGTTGGATTAGACCCATGATTAGAATTTGGCTCTGGATAGCTATATATTATTTAAAAGAAACAAGATAGGTATAAGATATGAGAAAAGGATGGCATTGCATATTAAGAAGATACATTCCAAAGACTCCAGGAACTTGGAGAGGAGAGTAAGAGCTTTTGGAGAAAGATTAGTGGATTCAAAAACAGAAGCAATTTTATAAAAATTTTATCATTTAATCGAAGTGTGCTGAGCACCACCTGGACAGAATGAGGAAATAATTGAAGAGTTCATGAAAGAGATCACATGCCTAGTAGCAGAGACATGACATACTGATGATAGGTTTATTTCAATTATTTGGACTGAAGCATTTTATCTGACCTTCTTCTGACTGAAGTGGAGTAAGTAATATTGTATTTTTCACTTGACAATAATTATTTCATCCTTCAAAAGGTGGAGGAACCAAAATTATTCTGGATCTGATTCTCATTTTTAGGGAAGAGCTGGTTATTAAGGTGGGGATGAAAAAGTTTTTGTTTTTAAACTTTATTGAAGAAGGTGAAGGATGAAAGAAGGGAGAGAACGCACATTTGGGGAGGAGAGAAGAGAGGAGGAATAGATGTTCGATTCTCATTTTACTTCTGCTGTCTCTGCCAAGAAGAGTGATTAGACTGGAGAAGAACGCCCCCAACCTTCCCCCCACAAAAAAAATGTTATCAGGGAATTGATAGCCAAGGTCAGTAAGGAACTAGAAGGAGAACCATTGACAAGTTTACCATATAACCCAGATGAATTACATTCTTGGGAATTGAAATACAGTTATCCCTTCCACATCATGACTTTCCCCATTGCAGTTTTGATATATTGCTGGTCAGCAAAAGTAATTAAATGGGAATTTGGGGGAGGGGTTTGTAGAAGCTGCAGATAACACATCAAGGCCAGCTGATGACTCAGAAAAAAAGTTTAGAAACTCAGAAAGAGATAAAATATATGTACAGTTTTGTATACTATCAATATATTTTAGCTTTCAATATTGTAATAATTCAGACTTCTTCTCTGGTATGATGGGAGGGTCAAAAATATTTTATGTGAATTTTTCAGATTGCAAGGACACTGCAGCCCTAACCTTTGTGATGTGAAAGGGATAACTGTAGTTGGGAGATGTTATTAGTCTGAGCTACTAACAATGACCTTTGAAGAATGGTGGGCAAGGGGAACAAAAATGTAGTACTAGAGAAAGGCAATTCTCACCTCTCCCCTTTTCCCACCAAAAGACAGAATAATGAAGTCTGCAACATGTGGGCCAATAAGCTTTACTTGAAATTTTGGAAAATTTCTAAAGGGATGGTTAGTGATTAGTTAGACAAAGAAACAATGTTCACAAAGAGATGGCGTGGTTTCATCACATGGATGGCAAGCTCAATGTGAGTTAATAATTTAATATGAGAGCCAAGAAAGTCAACGCACCCTTATTCTTTATGAAAAAAATGCATCACAGTATTCATTCAAACAATTATCGTTTACTAAGACTTGCTATGCACCAGGCACCATGCTAAAAACTAGGGATACAAGTACAAAGCATGAAACAATTCCTGTTCTTTTTTGTTTTCTTTTTTCCCCTTTACAAAAATTATTTATTTTTAGTTTACAACATTCTTTTCCACAAGCTTTTGAGTTCCAAATTTCCCCGCCCTCTTCCTCGCCTCCCCCAAGACAGCATGCAATCTGATAGAGAGGGTCTACACACACACACACACACACACACACACACACACACACATTCACATTACACATATTTTCACATTAGTCATGTTGCAAAGAATTATAACCAATGCAATTAACCACAAGAAAGAAGAAACAAAACAAAACAAAAAAGAGAGAGCGTGAATAGTATGCTTCGAACTGCATTCAGACTCTGTAATACTATCTCTAGATATGGATAGCATTTTTCACCATGAGCCTTTTGGAGAACAATTCCTACACTTAGGGAGCTTACATTCTGTCTAGGGAGACAATATATATGTGTGTAAGGTACCAACCCTTCTAAATGTGGCTATTTGGTTGCTAAAAAGACAGGAAAGGAATATTTGTGTAAGGGATGATAAAATTAGCTTTAGAAGAAATATAACTTCTCAGATACTTGTTATCCCATTGATATGGCATCCTTGCAGGAGGCACATGGAATCTTCACCCTTGGACACCAATGGGAAGAGGGAATAACTATATCTCAGGCATGTAGATTTGAAGACACAGGCAGTTCTGATAACATAGCCAGTGGACATGGTAGATTAATACAGAATGTCCATGCATATTCCAGTCTCCCCCAAAGGAGGTCCCTGGAGTCTCCCACTTGGGAATTTCACCTTAGGTCATCAGAATGCACCAAAACCCTGTTACACTGATGCGCAGTTATTTGTGTATCACCTTTAAGGATAGGGACTCTTTTTGTTTTCTTTACAATCTTAGTGCTTAGCACAGTGGCACATGGGATGTACATAATAAATGTTTGTTGACTTGATTTAATTTGGAAGAGCAAGGAAGAGTCTAAGATAAAGCTAGGGTTATGAATCTGAGAGGTTAGAAGAATGGTAATGACTTTGACAGAAATAAGGAAATATAAAAGGGAACTGGGTTTTTTGGGGAAAGATAACACATTTTAATATGGTCATGTTGAGTTTGGGATTTCTCCAGAAGGTCCATTTTGAACCATCCAATAGGAAATTGATGATGTGAATTTGAAGTTTGGAGGAAAGACTGGATTTATAGAGCTGTAAATCATCTTCATAATTAAAACTGTGGGAGCTGATGAGATCACTAAGAGAGTATAAAAAGAAAAGAAAAGAAAAGAGAGCCTAGGACAGAGTCCTTAGGAATGCTCATAATTAGGATGTGGATATGGATGATGCAAAGTAGATTAAGGAGCAGACACTTAGGTGAGAGAGAGACAGAGAGACAGAGAGACAGAGACAGAGAGACAGAGAGAATGAGTGTTGAATAATAGCTGTGTTATTCTTCCCCTGGGGAATTACCCCAGGCTGCTGACTTTGATAACATTAGAGAAAGTAGTTTCACTTGAGCAATAGCAGTTCAGCAATGAATACCTGAAAGTTCTGTTGTATTCTGACCTAGTCAGACATTGGTGAAATATTCTATTTGGTCCTGGGCACCACAATTTAGGAAAGACATTGAGAAGCTGGAAAGTATCAAGAAGAGGGCAACCAGGTGAAGTGCCTTACTCTCATTCCCTATGGGGATCAGGTGAAGGGACTTCTCAACTTTAGTTTAGAGAAGGGAAGGCTTAGTAGGTAAGGAAATTAGAAGTATACAAAGGTGGATTAAGGTTCCTCAAGGGGTAATGGGTTTCTCCTCATTGGAGGTCTTTAGCAAAGGCTGGAAGAGCACTTGTCAGGTATGTGTGAGAAGAGGATCTTTTTCAGGACTGGTCACTCTAGAGGTTCATTGAGCCCCTTTCCAACTTTTAAAATCTGCAGTTCTATTAAAGTGCTGTGCTCCTGCCAGGTCCTGGATCTAGTGCACAGTTTTAACATGAGTGGAAGACACATTGCCTTTCTTTACATCTCCAGCATTTAGCATAATTCCTAATACATAATAAGTTCTTAAATGCTTATTGACTGACAGGGAAGAGAGAAAGCAAATGAGGAGCCATCATGAGTGTATTTAGAACTTTAGAAGGAGACTTGCTTGTTAGGTTCAAGTAGAGGATTTTTTACAACCTGGACAGAATTCTGATTTGTAAGACTCGGACACTGTGAGCATCATTTGCAAAGGAAAGCTTAAATACAGTGGAGATAGGTATATTTGAGCTGTAGACACACTTAGAGGTTGTTCACTTTTTGGCCAGGTGCTAGAGAGGTATCTCTTGGGAAGGTAAGGAATGCCATCTGTTGTAAGCTGAGGAGTGTGACAGAATTGTGCAAAACAACTAATGGGGATGTTAGTGAATAAATGCTGAGAACTGAGGGCCCTGGACAGAATACGGCCTGAACAGAGCAGCTAGAATGAGAACTCAGAATTGCAGGAAGGAAGGTTGCACAAGACAGGGGATGGATGAGAGGTAAGATGTCAGTGAGATGGCCACCACCTACTAAAGAACTGAGGTCTAGCTGTGGAGATCAAGGAGAAAGAGGGGCAACAGGCAGCACCAACTATTAACACAGGAATGGGGCCAGGCTGAAGCAGGATTTGGTGAGTATTTTCTATTTTTTCACTGGTGTAGGGAACTCTTGTTGAGGAAGCTCCCTTTGCCAGTTCAGATAAGCACATTTTCTGCAATATCTATTCTCAGAGAGTTTCTTGGGATAATGAGAAGTTAAATGACTTCCCAAAGTCAAACAGAATCTCTGTGTTAGGGGCAGGACCTGAACTGAGGTATCAAGAGACCAAGGTTGGTGTTTCACTGGTGATGTTGTCTCTCCCTGTCTCTTTCTCTTTTCCTTTATATATGTGTGTATATCTGTATGGGTACATGTGTAAGGCTTGGGGATTGTGATGTACATGTATGTGTATGCACATATACACACATGCTTACATACCAGGGCCTTTTTTCCACTAAGTCGTGGGCATGAATGCTGTCATTTTTCACTAGATTTCTTTCCCTTCTTTTGTTGAGGTGAGGTGGGGAGGGCTGTGGGACAGTGTTGTGGGATGTAAAGGAGATTGACCTTATATTCTGGAGTTTGTTTCCATGCATTTAATCACTTTTATTAAAATCCATCTCACATTGCCAGCACATTAAAAATATATTTAGTTTCACACTGTTCATGCCTTTAGAAACTAGCTGTCTGCCCACTTTCCCCACCCCCTGCAATCTTGGGAAATAGGTTTGAGGATATTAGGCTGGCTCTTCCAAACAGTAGAGCAGAGAGACATCTCAGAAATATGCCCACTTGCTAGACTTGTTCTTGGCTCTCAGAATAGCTTCAGCATTTATATACAGAAGTGGGAGACAGCTTTGCTGATTACTCACAGAGGAGGATAAGGAGACTGGAGCAGGGGTCTATAATGCCAGTTGGGATGGAGATTCTCTGTAGGATAGTCATATCTCTTCACCAGCATTTCCCTCCAAGATTGGGTATGTGCTGAGTGCTAAAGAAAGAGACTGAGACAGAGCCCAGCTCTGGAGCCTGGGAATGAGGAATGGTACTCATAGGAATGTTTGTGTGCAATGACGAATTAATGGTTTTTAAAGAATTATGTATGTGCTAAATATTGTGACAGAGAAGCTAAAATAACTGTGAAGACCACTCCATATGGCTCCTGTTGTTTATAGCCTGGATATTTATATTATATTATATTTATATTTATATTATAGCATCTGAATTTTAAATGATTTAGTAATTCAATGTACAGAATGCAGTCTGTCTTCTGACCAGGCAGCTTTTGGTTGTGGTAGCAGGCAAAGCTGCTTCCATCTCCTGTAAATAGATTCTGGCAAGGAAGAAGTCTGCCATGGTGCATAGGTTCCTGGGGATGCCTCCCTACTTTGCTGTCATATACATTGGCTTTATAGTCTCAGAATTCCATTCACCACACATTACATACATTTGAAGCCATACTGTTGGTCCAGTGTTATTGGGTGGGGGTGGAAGATTGTTTCTTAAAGACAGGTACAGAATGTCTTTTGGTTACATAAATTGGAGAGAGATGAGATAAGAAAACAAATAACCTCTGAGACTTATTGGATCCGTTCCCTTCTTTCTTTTCCTGACTTTCCTCTATCTTCTTTAGACCATAAGTTTCTTGAGGAAGATTAGTATCTGCCCTTCTTTCTTCTCCTAGCTCCCCAGAATGGCTATTAAGGCATTTTTATATGTAAGACAATATACTTAATACTGTAAGGCAATTTTATATGAACAAACGTTCCGTGAGTGTCTGCTGCCTACCTTAGAAGCTAGTAGCAGGCACAAAAGAAAGTGAAGATAAGGCTTCTGCTTAAGGAATGGTAATTTACCAAAATGTGGCAATAATGCACATATACAAAGCACTTAGGAAAAGCACGGAAACATATTGGCCAAATACACAAGTGGAGAGAAGCAAAATGTATGTGTAATCAGAAGGGGGAGGGACATGATCTCATGAATATTAAAAACAAATTTGATGTGGTTTCCCTCTCAGCTTTAACAAAAGCCCCCAACCTGTGCCGGTCCTTGTGTTTTCTCCCCCACAGGAAACGGACAAACCTTATTTGGTTTTATACCTGGTAATTCCTGACCCATATATTACAAAGGAACCTTGGGTATCCATTAGGCTGCTCTCACTCAGATAACTGGGTAACAGCAGCAACTCTGAAGATAGGAGTATTGCTGTACCTAGATAGTGTGTCCTCAGAAAACTACTTAGGACATCTTACTTAGGGGATAAACAACAGATATTGACAAAGGATATATTTTTCCTTCCTTGACTCCCCTTCCACTTCCCTGTATCTGTGTATATGTTTTAAATATATTACTCTAGTTAAAAACAGCCACAATCCGTCCCCCCAAAACAAAAATGTACCACTCCCTTAGGAAAGTGAATTTCGATGTACCACTAGGTGGTATTGGTGATCCACATTTGGACAGTGAAGATGCCTGTTACTATGGTAACAAGTTTATAAGTTTACTGGGGATGGTTACCTCTTCCCCTCTTTTTCCCCCCAAAATTTTGGAGGAGAAGGACGTAAGTATTCATGAAAGTCTGTGCTCTGCAGCAGGACTGTTAATGTGAAAAGAGGGGGAGAATCAGCTGGGCATTAGCCCACTGTGCAAGGAAATGAGAAGCCAGAGAGGGGAGAGATTGCTTTTCCTAGCACAGTGACAAAGCCTGCATTTGTACAGCTTAGTGGAGCCATAGTGTATTTGATGCGTGCGTGGGAATATGGAACAAGAGCTCTAGTCTAATATAGGGACAGCCTGCGGTGGGAGGTAGGACTTTTGTGATGTGGCTAAAGGAGGTTCAACCAGGAGGCCACACCTGTCTGTTTACATTGGAGGGGAATGCAATAGATACTTCACATATGCATAAAACATATGTTCATGCACTCCAGGAGGTTATATGTGTATATGCATATTTACATTCACACCCATACACACACATACATACTCATGGACTTTCATCCCTTTTTGCAGAGTAAAGCTCTGAGGCCCTTAATGCCTTCATGCAAGATCAAAAGACCATAGCTTTGATCTGCTCAGTACATCCATCCACTCCCTTTCATTCTCTTCTCCCTGCAGGGGTGCTACTCTCTCAGTATTCAGGATTTGGATGCCCGCTATTGTGGAGACATTATTTACAATTCCAGACAGGTGGTAGGGAGTGCTCCCAGGCCTGCTGTGATCCAGATGTGCCTCACTGTGCTGACAGGGAGCAAACTCTTCTGTGGGAGACAATCGCTCACCAAATTCCACCTTCTCAGACACCAGGGGACCATTCTGTAAATTACCTCTTCCTGTGCAGTAACTAGTTTCCTGGTGTCCTAGGACAAAGATAATTCACTCCCTGCAGGTGAGCAGTTTAATGCAACAACAAAGATTCATTATGTACTTAACACTGGGGTAACAAACACTTGCCCTCAAGATGCTTACTGGGTGGTGTGTGTGTGTGTGTGTGTGTGTGTGTGTGTGTGTGTGTAACAAATAACCATAATAAAAGGTAAATTGAGATGAATAGATACCACTAATAACTGGTGTGTGGGGAAAGGCTTCACTAAAGTGGTGGTGACTAAGCTAAGTCTTAAAGGAAGATGAGGATTCTAAAAGATGGATGTTACTATAGAAGGAGCATCTGAAGTGTGGTGGTGATGGAGAGGTACGTCTCTCCACGGATACAAATGCGCGTAGGTAGGACATGGATTGTCTGATTTGGGAAATAGCTAGCTGTCCAATTTGGCTGCCATATAAAGTTTATGAAGAAGAGTAGTATTTGAAATCTGAGGAAGTAGGTATGAAGCAGGTGGTAGAGAGACTTTATTTTATCTTAGTGATATGAAAGATTCACTGAAAGTTTTTTGAGCTGGGAGATGACATGGCTAGGACCGTGCCTTACGGTTATTTCGATAGTTAGATGGGGATAGATTTTGAGTTGGAAGTACCTTCAGAAAGCATCCCATTGACCCCCTTGTTTGGTAGATGAGGAAACTGAGACCCAGAGAGGAAAAATGACTAGCATGGGATCACACAGGCAAGTAGCAAAACAAGCATTTGAATCTAATTCCTCTTATTCAAAATCCAGAATAGACTGAAGAGAGGAAAGGATAAAATGAGGGGGATCAATTAAGCAGCTATTAAAGTAGTCCAGGGGAAGGTGATGAGGGTTCCAAACTAGTAAACAGGGTGGGATACTCCTTTGCATTAATTTTCTTAGTTTGCAATAATAAAATAAAATAAATCATATTCATACAGAGCTTTAAGATCGACAAAGTACTTTGCCTATTATCAATCCCTTGAGGGCGGTAGTTTAAGGAGTATCATCACTATGTTATAAAAAATGAAACCAAGGCATAGAGAGTTTAAATGATTTGTGGGGGTAACATAGGTAGTAAGGGTCAGAGTTGGCCCCAGACCCTTAGACTCCAGACGTGAATCTCTTTCCCGGTAATGGTAAAGGAATTTGAAGATCTTTCCCGCCCCTTAATGGGCTTCACCGGGAGCCCAACAAGAGAAACTTGCTTAGAGGAGACTTGTTATTCAGGAAGGCATACCTTTTGTTGTGGGTCATGAAGGTTGTGATGTTCTCTGACCCTGGAGAAGGCTATATAAATACCCTGACATGAGGTTTTGCTTTGGGGCTCATTTATGGGAAGAGTTGTATAATTTGGCCAGATGAGACTCTGGGTAGTCATTGAGCCCCCTGACTTTGAAAACCCAGATGTTGTTGCTTCTCTCTCTGGTAACTTAACTATATGTATGTAACGGTCAGGTAGCTAAACGCCTTGTCTGTTGGTCTGTTTAATTGTGTTTTGTTTGTATTTTTTGTCTGTTTGGAATTTCTGTTTGTATTTTCTCTGAAGTTCAAGGTGCTGACTTTTCCCATTAAGTAGGTAATTAGTATGTGTTTGATTAAATTAAGATTGTTGACCCGTTTTGAGTTACTTTTCTTTAGAAAAGCAGATCAAAGAACCTGTGGTAGCAGCCACCTGGGGTTTGCTAGAGTGCTTGCTGTTACATTCCCCCATGCCACATTGTCACTGCATGGGTCTTTATTATATTTAGGATAGGAGGAGTGCTAATCTATTCTGTGCTTTGGTACCATTACTTAGGAGGAGGGCATGAAACAAATCAAAAGAGGCTGGCCAACAGAAGAGTCAGAGAGACTGCCCAATAGTGATACAGAGCATTTCTTGGAATGTTTTCTATTTTTAGTTCAAACCCTGCTCTCTACCCATCTCAATAAATTAAGTTGCTTTTTATTTGTAATAGCCTTTTCTTGATTTTGTTGAAGCGCTGGTTTTGGAATAAGGTGATATGGAGTCAGATTCTGATAATGATACTAGGTAGATTTGGACAAGTAACTCAACATTTCTAAGCTTCAGTTTCTTTACCTGTAAAATGAGAATACAAAAACTTTATATACTATACATCTGTCTGTCTGTCTGTCTGTCTGTCTATCTATCTATCTATCTAGCTATCTATCTATCACCTCACAGGTTTTTTTTCATATAATAGTATTTTACTTTTCCAATTACATGTAAAGATAATTTAAAACATTCATTTTTGGGAAAGATTTTGAATTCTAATTTTTCTCTTTCCTTTCCTCTCCTTCCTTCTCCCGAAGTTGACAGTCTGATGTAGGTTATACATCTCACAGTCTTGTTGTGAAGAAAGTTATCTGTACACCTTAAAGAACTAGTTAATGAGTTATTTTTTTATTATTTCTTTGCTCAAGTATCAGTATGGCACTTTACTAAGGTATGGAAGTGACTTTGGGTTTTCAGTCATTATCAGCAGAGCTCAAGTTCTGTTAGGTGTTTCTAAGGTAGAAAGTATTTCTGGTGGTTTTTGTTTTTGTTTTATTTATTTATTTTTTGGAGGGGGGAAGGCAAGGCAATTGGGGTAAAGTGACTTGCCCAAGGTCACACAGCTAGTAAGTGCGTCAAGTGTCTGAGGTTGGATTCCAACTCAGGCCCTCCTTACTCCAGGGCCAGTGCTCTATTCACTGTGCCACCTAACCGCCCCGAGTGTTTCCTTTGATAGAAAAACAGTCTAGTTTGGAGTCTAAGTTTGGTTAAATGACCAATAGTCATTTAACATCTTAGTCTTATTTTTTCTTATCTCTACAATGGGAAAAATAATGCTTCTGTCACAGGGATTGTTGTGAGACAATATAAGTAAAATACTTTGCAAACTTCATTGTGCTGTGAAAATGCCACTTATATATATCGTGTGTATTTATATATGCATATATGTGAATAGGTAGGTAGATAAGTAGATATCTTCAAACCCTCCTCCTCCCCCCAAGGATCCAGAGACTTCAAAGAAATTGGTGGCCCAGGAGACAGTTTATAGACATTTTGAAAGCCTTCTGCTCCAGAAGATAACCTCCAGGCATTGAACAACTGGTTTCATAATAATAAAGTCCTGTCAGGTCAGTCCAGAGAAAACCTTTCAGAAACTTAGCTAGGTCACTGGTCACCTAACACTATCCTTTGGAGGACTATTTCTTAAGGGTCTGTCCATCCACCCATGAGCGTGGGACCTAGTGAAGCTGTTGAATGGGTAACAAGAGAAAAATAAGTCTCTAAGTCTTAGAGACTAAGGCTAATTCACTCTTTATATCATGCTTTATAGTTCTAAAATATTTTATATTTGTTGTTTCATTGGGACACAACATGGCATGGTGGGTGGAAAACTGACTTTTGAGTCAGAAAGACCTGGGTTCAAGTGTGGCTGCTGACACATATTTGTTATGTGACCCTGGTCAAGTTATATAACCTCTCAGATCTCGTAGGCAGCTCTCTAAGACAATGAATTGCAGAGAAAGGTGTTAGTAATTTTGTTGTTGTTGTTGTTCAGTAGTATCTGACTCTTCCGACCCCATTTTGGGATTTTCTTGGCAAAGTTATTGGAATAGTTTGACAATTTTTCCCCCCCTCCAGTTAATTTTACAAATGAGGAACTGAAGTAAACAGGGGTAAGTGACTTGCCTAGGGTCACACAACTAGTAAGTGTCTGAGGCTGGATTTGAACTCATGAAAATTAGTCTTCCTAATTCTAAACCTAATGCTCTATCCACTATACCACCTGACCTTATGTTACTCTGCATTAATTAACTCCCCAAGTTATCGATCCTGTCCCTGTAAACATTTTATTAGATTTTTACAACAACCTTGCTTGGTAAATAAGGATTATAGCTACCATTTATATAGTGTTTTAAGCTTTGTAAAGGGCTTTACAGTAACTGAGGCTCAGAGAGGTAAAGCAGCTTACCTGGATGATCATGTGTTGGCAGAGGGAAGATTAGAACCCAGAGCCTTTTGCAATAGGCAGCACAGTAGAAAACTCATCTTTCTGAGTTTAAATCTAGCCTCAGGCATTTATTAACTGTGTGAACCTGTGCAAATCACTTAACCCCATTTGGAGAAAGAAATGATGATAAACCCCAGTATCTTTGCCAAGAAAACTCCAAAAGGGGTCACACAGAGTGGAACATGACTGAAAACTGAGTCAACAACCTCCTTCTCCACCGTTCTTTCTGTTTCATAATACTGACTTCTTGGAAATATAACATGCTTCGAGAGTGATAAAGAGAGAGAGTGAAGATGGATGCCTGGGACGCACGAGGCCTGACTTGACAGACATTCCCTAGCTGTTGGGTCATAAACAAGTCCCATAGGTATGGCCCCTCAGGACATCTGCCATGTTTCTCCACACTGGCTTTGGTTCAGCAACTCTGCTGCATTTTGCCATTCCCATGCTCATTGGGTAATTTCCATTCCATTGGAAAATGCTTCTCCAGGAGGGAACTGCCATTATGAAGCTCCCTCACTCGAGAACTGCCATTATTAAACTGTCGTTAGCAGCAGCATGCATGTCAATTAACTGAGTGTGCTGCTCCTTTCATCCGTCGCTCATCAGTGAAGGCAATGACTCCCTCAGGTGAACTGTCACCGAGCTTGCAGTTCAGGGGAGTAGGATTCACGGTCTGATAAACTCATCAAGCACCTCCTCCAGTTCTAATTGGGCAAAGTCAATGGCTGTGAAGGGCATCAATAACTGCACCGAGCCCACAGACACTGGTGCTCTCATTCTTTGGCTCCCCCCTATCCTCATCATCATATCCGTGCCTCTGTCTCCCTCCCTTCTCTTCCGTCTCCTTCACCCACTGATGGGAAATTTTCCACGTCACTGATTCAAGCCCAAACCCATGCAAAACCTCTTGAAGTTTCCTTCAGTGTTTTTTTTTTCAAGCCTGTTTTATTTTAGGGTAAATCCAAATAGTAGTTTCATCTTTCGACTTAATTCCAGAGCACTGAAGGACTGGTTGCTTATAAAAACCCTCTCTCAAGATGTGCCAGGAGCCTCTCAAATACTGTGAAGACATCCCCTGTGTAAACACACACAGACAATTGAAAAGACTTTTCGGAAGGGATGGTATCAGTTTGAACTTAACTGAATTGGGCCTGATGTAAAATTCATGCTGAGTGTCACAAATGAAAGGCAGTTTATTAATCCAACTTATCTAAGACTGGTAGGGGATAGTCTTGCTACATTACTAACAGGTAAATATTTTCCATGCTCATTTGGACTAGGCTTCAGGCTTGTTTTGCCAGGCTAGGCTATAATAAGGCAGCAGGGTCCAATAACCTTTTTGGAGGCATTGGAGCCTCCACCTGAAAGCTTGTATTCATATTGTGCCCCCCCCCCCCAAATGCAGTACAGCTGAATGAGGTGTGATTTCTCTTCTGTTTGGACAATCACAGTGTGGCCCCTGAGGATGGCTGCATGTTTTTCCCTTTCTATTTCTAATTTCTTTAGCTGGGTCTTGAGAAGTATTATATTTATGCTTCATGGGAAATTAGGATGAAGTGGTATGGAGTGAGGAATGTAGAAAAATCTTTCCTTAAGGAATGACATTATATAAATGTATATGCTATGGCTAAAAGCCACACCATAACTAATCTTCATGTTGTATGTGTATATGTGCCTAGTGATAAACCTCCTAAGAGAAGGATTGTGTCATTCAAGCAACAAGCATTTATTACAATTATTACATATTGTCTCCCCCAACTGGTGGAGAGGATTACTGAACCATTGTCAGGGATACTTAAAAGAGCATGGAGAACAGGAGAATTCTGTGACATTGAAAAATGTTAAACATTGTTCCAATTTAAAAAAAAAAAGGAAGAGAATGGACTGCGTCAATATAACCCAGTCAACTTGACTAAATTCTTAGCCAATTTTTAGAACATATTATTAAACGTATAGTTAGAAAAGGAAGTGATAAGTACAGAGTCAGAATAGCTTTATCAGGGGTGGCTAAGTGGCACAGTGAATAGAGCACTGGCCCTGAAATTTGACTCAGACACTTAAACTAGTTGTATAACCTTGGGCAAGTCACTTAACCCCAATTGCCTTCCCTTCTCCCCTCCAAAAAACCAACCAAACAAACAAACACAACAAACCTTAAAGCAAACAGAATGACTTTATCAAGATAAGGTCATACCAAACTTACCTTATTTCTATTTTTGACAGTTTCCAGACTTATAGGGGGAAAATGCTATTGATATAGTCAGCTTAAATGTTTTATGAAAGCATTTTGACAAAATCTTCTCATGCTGTTCTTGTGAAAATTATGGAGGCATGTGGGCTAGATAATGACTCAATCAGGTAGATTCAGAATTGGTTGAACAGCTGGACCCAAAGAGTAATCATTTGTTGTATAATGACAACTTGGAAGGAAGTCTGTAGGAGAGGGCCCCATGGATCTGTGCTTGGCCTGTTTACTATGATCAACAATCACTTGGATAAAAGCATAGATGGTGTGCTTATCACAGCATGTATATCTAGAGTTGAAGTGGTGGCATGTTGGCAGGCCCCCATGGCCACTTCATAGCTGGCAGTTCCACTGGAATAGGGTCTCCATAGGAGCACCAGTGGGGGAGCTTGACTTAAGGGGAAAAATTTTAGTTTTCTCACAAGTTATTATTATTATGAAAAGTAGCCTCTTCACAGTAGCAGTTTCTGGGCCCCAATTCTGCCAATTGTCACAGGTCTGACATAGAGTACTAAGATTCAGGTCATTTGGACTGTCCTTGAGAGCCAGGAGCGCTGCCTGCCCTGGGGCTTCGAGATGTAGGCTGATCCATCTTTGGGCCTCCAACCTCTTTCATTCAGGGGCCATAGGAAGGATTACATTTCTCCTTGGGAACTGAGCAGTGGCAATGGTGGCTGACCTCTGGCTGACTGCTATTCTAAGGGCAAAAATTTTCCCTTTCCTGAATGGAGGTTCTCTTTGTCTTTTGGCAAAGTAGTACTAAACCCGGTATGTTTTTAAACATATATTTTCATAACAAAATAAACTTTTAATACAAAGTTAAAAAATGCTGGGTCCAATGTGGCACAGAAGGCAGGCGCTACTTGTGGTGCTAATCTCAGTGATTCACTATCTGCACACCATCATGGGCACCACGATGGGCACTGATGCCAGCATCACCTTGGGCTCTTCGATGTCTGCTTGATAGCCCCTTCCTCTATACTTTTGAGGGGTAGCATTGTCTTCTACACCTATCTACTAGGCCTCATTGACCTTCTACCAGTGAGAATGACGTTCCTGATTAAAGGGTGAAGGACACTAGAAACTATTACCTGAGAGCAGTTTTTTTTTCTGTTTTTTTTTTCTTGTTTTGTTTTTAAGAATTAAACGGATGGTTCAACAGTCTGAGATAAACGAACAGCTCTGACATTCTACGATCCTGTGACAGGTTTTCTGTGCATAATTTTTCTGCTGGGCTTTGTCTAGAATTCAGGCTCATAATGGATATATCATTTGGAATATCAGCTCTTGCTTATTGGATTGAAAGGTAGAAGGCACTTTAGAGCAGAGGAGTCAAACTGGTGGCAGTAAGCCCCATTTGCCTGCAAAGCTCCTGAGTGCAGCCTGAACCAGACTGCCCTTAATAAGTCTTTAAGGTTTTCAATGCATCCATCTCACTTGGTCATCACAACCATCCTATTCAGGGTATATGCTCTTATTATACCCATTTTGTAGATGAGAAAACAAAGGCTGAAAGAGATTAAATTACTTGCCCAATGTCAAACAGCTTAGTAAGTGTCAAAGGCAGGTTGTGAACTCAGCTTTTCTTGTCCCCAAGCCCCCTAGTCCAACCACTTTGATACAAAATTTGTAAATACAAAGTAGGGTGGGAGATTAGGCCTTAGCATTTGGTGATGTTGAGGGGAGTCAAAAAAGGCTTCATGTAGGTTATTTGGTTTGTTATTTAAGTTGAAGTTATTTCATGTAGATTATTGGATTTAAGTATTAAGTTTAAGTTATCTCTGGGCCTCAGTTTCCTCATTTGTAAAATGAAGGAGTTGGAATGGTTGGTCTAGGTCAATGATGTCGAACTCAAATAGAAATGGATTCCCGTAGATTTCTTACTGGCTTAGAAAATCACAAGTTAACATTATCTATATTCTATTCTATTTTAATTTATTTTGTTGACCATTTCCCATTTATATTTTATTCTGATTAGGGCCTCACTGGGACCACATTCCTTTTGCTGTCCATAAGCTTGATCCCTCTGGACCCCAGACCTAGATCAATGATCTATATACCAGTGTGTTATTGCTTATTGGTCTTTAGTAGTGCAAATTTATGGATAATGATGTTGAAAATTTCTGATTGTTTTATGTGATTTAGTGTTAGACAAGATCTCTTGAAGTTACTCTTAAGACTATTTAGCTGACAAGTCAACATTGTTCATTACTTAAGTAAGATCCTAAATCACATATGTGTAGGAAGACTGTGAAAAATGATCATAGAATTTTAGCTTTCAAGAGTCCCCAGAGATCATCTATTAGTCATTAAGTCAATGCACGGTTCAAATTGCCAACATTCTTGACATATGGTCAGCAAGCCTCTAATCGCCCAGCAGCACATTCTGTTATTGAATAGGTTTAATTGTAATACTTATCTAAAGTTGGATATTTGTATTAAATTGAACTTATCTATGAATGTCCATTTATCCATCAATTCTAATGCTACGCCCTATAACAACACTGAAAAACCACCTCTTTCTTTTACATGCCGGTTCTTCAGATATTTGAAGGCAGAGATTTTGTGCCTTCCTGCCTAATCTTTAGCGAAGCATGTCCACTGTTGCTCATTTGATTTTGTTTTTAAGGTTTAACACAAACTTAGAAATGAAAGGCAATTTCTCAGTCCAACTTATTTAAAAGGTGGGCCAATAAGAAATATTCTAGCTACATTCCTGGGCTCCTTACCATCCTGGCCATCTTACTCTTAATGCACTTGAAAATTTGAGTTCTGCTTTTAAAATTTTGTTCTCCAGAATGAAATACTATATTTATAATAAATGTAACGGCCCAGAGTGCAATAAGGTTATTACTTTCCCTATTAGAATGACAACAAAGACCTGTAGGATTTAAGTCTTTCATGCCTGGAACAACTACTTAAGCTTTATTTCTTTCCTTGGCCATCTCCTAACAGAGGAAACACCACTGTGCATATTTTCTCAAATCCCCCAACCTCCAACTCTTTCCTTCAAGTTCTGAAAGCATAATCAACTCTGTAATTGTTCCTGGAAAAAAAGGTGTGTCAATCTACTTCCCTAAGATTCCACTCATCATCCCTGTAATGTTATAAGCCAAATATCCTTTCCTGGCTACCATCCCTATATGTATTATTTCCCTCTATTAGAATATACACTCCTTGATGGCAGGGATTACCTTTACTTTTTTGACTTGTGTCTTCAGTGTTTAGATCAATGCTTGGCCTACAGTAAGCATTTACTAAGTGCTTTTTTCTTCTCTCCTTCTTTTCCTCCCTCCCTTCCTCCCTTTGTTCCTCCCTCCCTCCTTCCTCCCCTTTCTTCTTCCCTCCCTTCTTCCTTCCCTTTCTCCCTCCTTTCATTCCTCCTTCCTTCTTTATTTCCTTTCTTCCCTCTTTTTCCTTCCTTCCCTCTCCATTCTTCCTTTTCTCCTTCCCTGCCTCTTTCTTTCTTTCCCTCACTCCCTTCCTTTTTCTTTCTTTCATTCCCTCTCTCTGTTCGTTCGTTTGTTCCTTCCTTCCTTCCTTCCTTCCTTCCTTCCTTCCTTCCTTCCTTCCTTCCTTCCTTCCTTCCTTCCTTCCCTCTTTCCCTCCTTCCCTCTTCCTCCTCCCTCTTTCCTGCTTTCCTCCCTTGTCCCCTTCCTTCCTTCAGGATATTATACTTCCATATAGCTTTCACAGCTTTAAAATATTCTTTTTAGCAGTCATGTTATACTGTTGACTCACTGAGTTTGTGGTCAACTTAAACCCACAGGTCTTTATCACATGAATTACTTGTCAAGTCAGGTCCCCCCCATTCTGCATTTGTAAAATTGGTCAGTTTGATCACATATTCAACCTTACATAAAGGCTAAAAAGAAGGTTTGAGACAGGATCCTTTGGGTGTCCATTGAGAACAAATACAAGTTTGACCTCTCTTACATGACAACTGTAATCTTTCTTCTCACATATTTGGACTATAGTGTTTTTTCCTTGATCTTGTTTTTCCACAGTGCCTTAGTCTTGAGCACAAAACCAGAAATATTCAAAGCAGAATGAGGTCATTGTATGGGATGCCTAGATTCAAACCATACCTTGGCCACTTATTACCCATGTGACCTTGAGTGAATCATTTAACTTCTTCCAGGCCCAAATTTCTTCATCTATAAAACAAGCAGTGGACCAGAAGACCTCTAAGTCAGTGATGTTAAACAGATATCTGTCCTTACATATTGACTGAGAAAACTACACATTAGCATTATCTATGTTGTATTGTATTGTTGTTTATTTTGTTAAAAATTCCCTAATTACATTTTAATCTGTTTCAGGCTGCACTCAGGAGCTTTGCAATCAAATGGACTTTGCTGCTAAGTCTGACACCTCTGCTCTAAGGTATTTCTTATCTCTCAATCCTGGATTCTAGACAAAGTGCAGAAGAGAGATGTGGGGATCATAGTGCAGGAAATTCATTACAGAATGTCAGAGCTGTTAATTTATCCCAAACAACTGACCATCCATTCAATTCTTAAAAACAAAGCAAACAAGAAAAGAATTGGAAAACCAACCCACCAACAAACCCTGCTATCTTAGTAATAGCTTCTACTGTCCTTCAATCTTTAATCAGGAAGGTTATTCTCATTGGCAGAGGTGCAGTGAGGCCTAGTAGGTAGATGTGGTAGAAGCCAAGTTAGCCTTGGCTTCAGGAAGGACTGGGTTCAAATTCCTCCCCTGACATTAGCTGTGTGGCTACAGGGAAATTAATTTAACTTTTCAAAGCCCAAGTTTCTTTGTCTGTAAGGAGACAATACCTTTGCTACCTGACTCCTAGAGTTGTAGAGAATTGAATGAAAAAAATGCATGTATAGCATTTTGCAAAGCTTTCATGTCACAGAAATGACAGTTATCAGTACTGACAAGACATAGGGAAAGGTCAGCACCTAGGGTTGGTTTTTGTTGAAGAAATGAATTGATTTGACAAATGTTGAGTTTCAGACACAGTGACTGACTTGTCCATAAACATACAACCAGTAAGTGCCAGGAGCAAGATCTGAACCAAGTTTTTCTTGAACCCAGGAACAGTACTCTCCACATACTGTGTCATACTATCTCTAGAACTTCCATAGTTCCTCAGTAAGGCACTGAGATTGGCATAGGGAGTGGCTGCACCTGCCCTCTGTGCCACACTGGGCCCAGTATTTTTTTTTTTTTACTTTGTAATAAAAGTTTATTATATCATGAAAATCTAATATACATGGAAAAATCCATTGGATTTAGTATTGCTTTGCCAAAAGCCAAAGATGACCACCTCTTGGAGAAGGGAAAATGACTTCTTTTGGGGATGGTGGTCAGCTAGAGGTCAACCGCCTCCAAAGCTGCCCAATATCTAGGGAGAAGTGTAACCCCTCAATGGCCTCTGAAGAAGGAGGCTGGAGGCCCAGAGATAGGTCAGCCCATATCCACAAGTCCCTGGGTAGGCAGTTCTTGGTACTGTACATCAGAGCAGTAGACAGTTGGCAGAACGGGGACCCAGCTGTCACTCCACTGAGGCCAAGTTCTGGATAATTCATAGCCTGTTGTTTAGCAAGGGACAAAACCCACAAAGACTATGTTTTGGCTTCATTGCCCCCATTACCCCCAGGGCACTGAGGACTTTAGGCTGCAATTCCCACTGAAGTGGGAATGAAATTAATTTATGTTAAGAGTGACAAAGGCTAAAGAACTGTCCATACTAGAGTGGGGGGTGGGGCAGGGAGGATCGATGCATGAAAGGCCTTCCTCTGAAGGTGTTTGCTGAAGCTGAGTGTTGAAGGAAGCCAGGGATTTCAGTGGTAAAAGTGAGGAAGAAGGTGGTGGTGGGGGGGGAATGACAGCTAGTGCAAAGACTTGGAGATGGGGAAATGGAACCTCATGTATGGAGAACAACAAATAAGCCTGTACCCCAAAGTGCCAGGAGTTATCTAACACATAAGAAAAAGAAAAATTTTCTCCTAATGTCAAGCTTTCTCTCTGGTTCTGTAGACCCAGGGGAGCTGCCCGTTGTGGAGCTGTCATGGGGGCTGGCCAATGTGCTACCACTTCAACTCTAGACATGCATGCCGCTGGCTGTGATAAGTCCTTCTATGTCCTTATCCAAATTATTGTTTATCACAGTAAACAGTGCAGATACATGGTGCACTCTCCTATAGACTTCCTTCCAAGCTGACATTTTACCACTAATGATTACTAATCTCTCCCATCATTTTCATAAGAACTGAATGAGAAGCTTTTGTCAAAAAGATTTAGTCAAAAACTAGTAGATGGAGTGTTCTCATCTTGGAGTTCCCTATGTTAGTGAAAGCTTTCATACAAGAAGTGATGTGGCGTATGGAGTTGGAGTTAAGAAGACTTGAGTTTGAATCCCAACTCAGACAATGACTACTGGTGGGACCCTGGGCAAGTCATATAACCTATCTCAGACTCAATTTTCTAATCTGTAAAATGGGAATAACAACAACACCTACCTCAAAGGGCAATAATGATGCTCAAATGAGATAATATCGGTGAAGCATTTTAGGAGAAAATAAAACTGCATCTTTATTGCCTCAGTTCTTAACATCCTCCCTCTCCCCCTATCCACTAGGCTTCCCTTATGGCTTATCCATTTAGGAAGAATCACTCTGGCTTCAAACCTAGCTGGCACCTTACCTTAACAAGCTACAGTTTCACGGATGTGAGCAGTCCCGCACAGGTGTGGAACATAACCCCTCCATGCCTTCTTGTGCTGCATGATCTCTGACCGTGGCTTGCTGTAAATGCCATAGGAGGGAGCTACCCAATGAGCAGGAGGCCTTCCTCTCATTCTTTTAATATTTAGCATTTGGCGCATCATGCATTAGGAATATAAAGACTGAGCACTAGGGATGTTCCTTTGGAGAGTCATTTCTTCCAATGTTCCTTCCCACCTGCTTTCCTTTTCATATTTCCCCGAGTTTGTTTGTTTGTTTTTATTCTCCTGCTTCTTGCTGTGTTAAGTCTCTCATGTACTTTTCCTCCACTTCTCTATGAAAGGTACTTTATTAGGGAACAAGTACTTTGCAATTATTATTAGTTGTAACCATGCTGAAGAGACAGAGTTCATAATGGATAGAGAGTTGGCCTCTGAATAAGGAAGACCTGAGTTCAAATCCCTCCTCTGACACATACTAGCTGTGTTACAAGTTAATTCTCTAGACACCTCTCTAAATAGTGGAAAATGCCTTGGTTTGCATTAGTAGATGAAGAGTCCTCATCTGGGAGTTCTCTGTAATTGCAAAAGCCCAGTTTCAGTCTCTCTAATTGGCCCCGTTTCTTTAAACTGGCAAGCTCTCTTCTTACATGCAAAACAAGTTAACATGATCTTCAAAGTAAGATCTTAGATTTTTGATAAAAGAAAATTAAGCCAAGCAGAATTCATGCAATTCACAAAATGAAATTCTGTCTTCTGTTGTACTGTTACAATGCTGATTCTCCACTTTTTATATGAAGTTGATAAAGGATTTTACAAACAAGCACCAAAAAATATCCTTGAAAACTGCTTGAGGAAATATTCATGCCTTTGAAATGTGTCTGGCTGAGCTATTATTCCTGAAGCATTCTCTCTCACTCCTCAGCTACTGACTTACCTCTGTCTTCTTTGCTAGGACATTCTGCCTCCTTCCATTCCATCCAGTCAAGAATTATCACACTAATCTATTTCCAGGTCTTGTTGAGAAGACTAATTAGCATCTGTACCGGGCTTGCTTGGAAAACCTGTATGAGAGGCATGGAGCATTATTTTTATTAACCTTTGTGAACAAGGAAACAAGACCAACAAGTCAATATGTGCAAATGGCTGTAAAATGCCAGTAAATGGTTTCCCAGTTACATTTCCACTGAGTGAAATCAATGAAACCTCTGCTAGGCGGGGTCATTTTAAAAGCAAAAAACCAAAAATTACCCCAAAACCTTGTGTGAACCTAGGAAGTGGATGCAAAAATATTAGCTGTGTTTAATTGTTACTCAATTTTGAATGCATTTAATAAGCGCACTTAAACTTTTAACCTACAATATGTTAGGTATCACACTAAAGCGGTATATGCCTCATTACCATTTAACTTTGGCTTGGTATCCAACGTGGGAAAGCTGATGCTTTGGTTTAGATTTGGAGTCTTTGGTATCCACAAGATGGCAGTAGCTGCTAAAGCATTTGGTGTAATGCTGGGGCAAATTACAGAAAAGCTAACCTAGAGAATTCAGTGGCTAGAAGGGACTCTTGGAGGTCATGGAATTCAATCCCATGTTTCCAGAGTATTTATATCTAAATAATCTTGGAAAGATGGGCAAATAACTCATTTCTAAAGCTCTCAGGAAAGGAGATTCCATTATAGTCATTAAAAGATACACTTAGATTCTATATGTCTGATTTGTCTCATCTGTCAATTTGAGTCCTATGCTTCTAAATCTGTTTTTAAGGAAGAATATTTATTTGCCATCTTCCCCTCTTTTACGTGTGAATTTTCCTAGATAGATGGCAAGAGGACAAGGTGTTCACAGCTTTGTCCCTAGATGTAAAGCCAGTTCCCCTGGGAACTGGGGTTGGAATCCCAGTCTTGCTATTGCTACTCGTTTTTCACGGCTGGTCTAGGGTTTGCATCGTGCCATGCTTATTTTCCTGAGTTGCTGCAGCAAACACCGCCATTTTCTTCTGTTCCCATGGCCAAGTGTTGCCTACACGAAGTCCTTTGAAGGGATCCAGAGTTCTTTCTTTTTCCTTTAAATACCAAAGAACATTCTTAGACTCCACTTGTGGGTTGGAGATTGAAGTCAAGACTTTCTGGTTACATAGTTTGTATAATAATACACATTGGAGTTGTCTGAGTACCAGTCTATTCACATCTTTGCAGTTTGGACAATGGGCATGTCATCTTTACCTGGTAATTTTCCAGAAACTGGAGTTTGGGGCTATCTTTACTGTATACTTAGAGATTCCACCTAGCTATTAGGGGTGCCTATTTCAACATACAATCACTTAGGAATACAAACAGATTGGTTACTAATTGTGTGATAGAAAGAGCACACTAACAGTGAAGTGAGAACCAGGAGAATAATTTATTCATAACAACATTGTAAAAATGAACAACTTTGATAGACTTAAGAACTCTGATCAATACAATAAGTAACCATGACAACAGAGGACTGATGATGACGGATGCTACCTTTCTCCTGACAGAGAGGGGATGGACTTGACATGCAGAATGTGACACAAATCTTTAGAAGTGGGAATTTGTTTTGCTTGATTATGCGTATTTTTGTTGGGTTTTTGTTTTTCTTTTTGAGGGTGTCAGGGAGGCGGAAAGAAGAGAAAATAAATGGTTGCTAATGAAAAAATTTAAATTTAAAAGAAAAAGAAAGAACACCCTGGAGATCACTGGATATAGGACTGGATGTGGGTTTAAAGTCTATTTCTGCCATGAATTGGTTGTGTGCTTTGTGATATCAGGGAATCTCTTTGAGTGTAAGTTTTTTCACCTGTAAAACTGGCCCAGGGGCAGCTAGGTGATGCAGTGAATAGAACATGGGCCCTGGAGTCAGGAGGACCTGAGTTCAAATCTGGCCTCAGACATTTGACATACATAATAGCTGTGACTTTGGGCAAGTCACTTAACCCCAATTGCCTTGCCTTCCCCTCCTCAAAGAATTAAAATTGGCCCAGTAAAACTAGACTATCTCCTTCCATAGCACCCTAAAAAGGATCCAGTTAGATAATATCAAGCATTTTGTGGACACAAAGCAAGGTCTGTCTGCTGCCCTCAAAGGGACCCACATTGCTACTTAGCCATGTCTTCAGACTCATTTTTAACAAACAGCTTTGAGATCAAAACTCATTTAAGATCCAAAGTACCTCAGTTCTATTCTTTTTCAAAGTTAAGTTGATTGTTGGACGGACAATGATGAGAGTTCTTGTATATCTAAGTCCTTCGTCCAGTTTTTTTCTTAGGTTGCTTCAAATGCAGGGTTCTAAGAATGAAGATGTAGAACTTCACTTGACCCATGTTTTAGGATTTTTTTTTGGCAATATCTGTAGCACGTTTTGAAAGAATGTTAGGTTTTGTCCATATCAGGCCTCTGGAAACCTTATCTCATTGAGCTGCAGTGTAATTGAAAGCCCAGATGTCACAGCAAACCTCTTTTAGTCTTTCTGCCAGCAGCTTTGGGACTTAGTTTAAACCTAGATTAATTGGCATAGTCCTGCTGAAATGAATACCAATAACCTTGGACTCAATCAATGTTTCCTTCATGCTACCTTAGTCACCCCGCTCTTATCCCAGCATGGTTTCCTACTTGCTGGTCACAGAAAAGAAGAAAGGGAATAGGAAGCATTGTATCACTAGAAAAATTATAAAACTAAAAAAAGATATGCAAACTTCTACTTTTTATATTTGAAGTCATAGAATGTGCAGTGCTTGGTGTCTCAGGAATGGGTGACAAAAACAGATGTCAGAAAGGATTGAGATCTGGATAGAAATTGACAGAAACAGTAGGGTTTGGGGAGTAGCTTATAGAATAGAATGGCAGCTCTGCCCTTTGCCAGACCCCTGATCTCCAACATAAACATACCCTAAGGGAGAAGAGATGGCTTCATAAATGATGGCTCAGCCATACAATGAGGCTGAGCCAGTGGCACTTACCAAATGCCAGTTTCTTGATATTACATGTGTCATTTTGGGACCAATGGTACCTTTGCAAATATAGCTGCAGAAACATCAGAAGAGAAACAACTGGAACATTCTGATGGTTTTCATTTCCTAAGGGGAAAATGCCTAGCAGAGCAAAAGAGCACCCCAGTATTGTGATTTTATAGGTGTAGTAGCTCCTTCCATCACCACATTATAGATTGTATAGATGTATGCTATCTATAATTTAGACTTAGAAGGTAGCCTGAGGCTTAAGGAGTTAAGTGATTTGCTCCTGGTCACATAGCTGGTAAGTGGTGGTGGTGGGATTGCACCTTTTTTTTTTATTCTTTCTACCATGCCATGCTAGCTCTCAGTGTTGAAAGAATGAAGCTTCTCTTTGGGGTTGCCATGTAATACATGCCTAATATAGTTTCAAGCGATATCAACTGTATGGTTATTATCATTCTCACAAACATATGGTGATATCAGTAACTTAAGCAATAGGCACGATGTGAAATTCTTATCCTCTTCAAGCCTCAGCTCAAGTAGTACCTCCTTAATGAAGACTTCCATGATTCCCTTAGAACAGTGGTTCTCAGCCTTCCTAATGCCACAACCCTTTAATACTTGTATGTGGGTGTATCTGCATGTGGGTGAACCCACCTGGAGATGGATAGAAGAGCAGTGTCTCTATTCCTAAGAGCCTTGGAAATACGTGTTTTTCTATGGTCTTAGGTGACTTGTGACCCCTGTGAAAGGGTCGTTCGACCCCCCCAAGGGGTCCTGACTCACAGGTTGAGAACTGCTGCCTTAGGACATACAGGCAACAGAGAAAACATCCCTACCCTTCTGGTTCTTTTTGCTGCCTTTGTTCTCTATCATGATGAATCCCCAGGATCATAGAACTGGTCTCATCAACACTAGAACTATTTTTTTTTGTTGCTGTTCAGTTGTTCAGTCATATTCAACTTTTCATGACCCTGTGGTATATAGCGGGCCAGGCTCTTCTGTCTTTCACTATATCTTGAAGTCTGTCCAAGCTCATGTTCATTGTTTCCATGATATTATCTATCCATCTCACCCTCTGTCATCCTCTTTTCCATTTGCCTTCAATCTTTCCCCCCTTGTCATTGAGTCCTGTCTTATTCTATGACCTAAGTTTAAGCTTCAGCTTTAGTATTTGACCTTCTAGTAAATAATTTGAATTAATTTCTTTAAATGTCGACCGATTTGGCAGCTAAGTGCAGTGGACAGAGCACTGGCCTTGGAACCAGAAAGACTCATCTTCATGAGTTCAAATCCAGCCTCAGACGTGTACTGGCTATGTGACCCTGGGCAAGTTACTTCATCCTGTTTCTCTCAGTTTCTCATCTATAAAGTGAGTTAGAGGAGGAAATGGCAAACCATTCTGGTATTTTAGCAAAGAAAACCCCAAATAGGGTCAGGAAAAGTCAGACATAACTGAAATGACTGAACACCAACAATTGAATGTAGATGGGAAAGGAGGAATCACAGATGCTTTCAAAGTTTCAAGCTTGGGCAACAGAGAAAATGGAGAGTCTCATACAACTGAAAAATGACAATAGCAATTGAGTAATTTGATCTCCTTGCTGTCTAAGGGCATCTCAATAGTCTTCTCCTGAACCACAGTTTGAAAGCACTACTTAAATGAACAATGACCTAAATAACTGCCATCCTCATCACTTAGAAATACTTGATATATCCAAACTTAATGTGTTACTACTATTGCACTCCCGTGGCACAATACCTCTCCCTACCTAACCTCATTGGGCTGGCATCACCTGCCCTGTGGAGTTAACAGCCTCCTTTTGACATGAGCTTTTTCTCCCTTCTCATAGAGATTTCACACTGTAACCAGGTTATAGGATGGAAGGGAAATGAAACTTCATACCTGCTTCTATTTGATATAAGACTACATTAATTAGAATACACATAGAGGTCAACTAATTTTGTTAGCATATGATTCTAATGATTCGAGGTTGCAAGACTGATTTTTGTATAGGCTAGTTAGTTTTGCTCCATTCTGTATCCATAGAATAGCTCTCTAAACCCAGATGGCTATGTCACAAAACTCATGACATGGATTAAAAAAAAAAACTCAGCAAAGACAGTGTGAATGGGAAGCATAAATACATCACCACTTCCAAAAAATGACTCAAAGCCCTATTGATCAATTGACAATTCAATTTAACGTATATTTAATAAGAGCCTACTAAATTCAAAATGCTATGCCATGTGTTGAGAATACAGATCCCAAACCGAAACTGTTCCTGACTTCAAAGAGCTTACAACCAACTGGGGAGATACAGCATATACACAGAAAAAGCAACACAAAATAATTCAAAAGGGGAAGAGGGAGCCAACAACTGGGGGAATCAGAAAAGGTTTCAAAAAGTTTAGCCAGAGCTAAACCTTGAAAAAAGATGAAAATTTTGAGAGGTTGAGCTAAGAAAAGGAAATACAGTAGTCTAGACCTGGGAATGGCTTGTGTAAATGCTCTGGAGTGAGTAGGGCATATGGATTTTAGGCAATTGGTAGCAGTTGGAATTAGTCCAATTAGGTTGGAAATACAGTGTGTGTGCAAAGAAAACAATTTGAAACAAGACCTGAAACATTGAAGAGAGATTGTGGAGAGCCATAAATGCCAGGATGGAAAGTTTCTGGTTTTTTTTTTTTTTTTACCCTGGAAGCAATGGGAAGCCATTAATGATTTTTGAGCATGGAAATGATATAATGAGAACTTTTTCTTAGGAAAGTTCTGCTGGTACGTATGTGGAGGATTGATTGGAGAACATATAGCACTCCTTACCAGGATGTACTCTTCAAATCCAGCCTCAGACGTGTACTGGCTATGTGACCCTGGGCAAGTTACTTCATCCTGTTTCTCTCAGTTTCTCATCTATAAAATGAGTTAGAGGAGGAAATGGCAAACCACTCTGGTATTTTAGCATGCCCCAGAAATCTTTCCATCCTAAACTTCAGCCCTGGACTTCATACGTTCAAAGTACTCTTGACCTCTAGGGTCCCTTCCTTTGATTGGATGATTCTTCCCCAGCCACTTAAGGCTTCATTTCTTACCAAGCTGTAGTGCAGATTTTTCCATAATATCCTAGCACAAAACATCTTCCTCCTCCTCTTTCTGTAGCTTCCTTTTGGTTGTTGTCTTCCCTCAGTAAAATGTAAATAAAGTCAGAATTTGCCTTTCTTTTTGCTTATGTTCCCAGTGCTTGGCACAGTGCCTGGTCCATGGTCATGCTTAATAAATGTTTGTTGACTGACATATAGACAGAGGCAGAGAGTTCCATTAAAAGACTCTTTCAGTAGTCCAGGGTAGAGGAGATAAGGGCATAAACTAGGGGGCTATGTGTTCAAATGGAGGAAAAGGAATAGATGTATGAGATATTGTGGTCATAGGAATCCCAAGTTAGCAACTGATTAGATATAGGTTAGTATTAAGGAAAAGGGAAAGTGTAAGGCAATTCTAAGATTAAGGAACTGGGTATTGGGAGGGTGATGGTACCCTCAAGAGAGAAAGGGGATTCTGGAGAAAAGGGGCTTTTGTGTAGAAGGAACTGAGTTCATATAGAGTTTGAGATGTCAGTAATATATCCAGGTAGATATGGGATATAGAATATCTGGAACCAGTGGTATCATCTTTGAGCAGGAGGGATCATTTTGGTCTTTTGTGCACCAAATAAGGGAATTCCAGAAATATTCTTTCAAAGGCCTCCAGGGACTAAAACAAGTAATCTGATTGGTCACTTACTCCTCTTTAGTTAGGGAGTATAAATATCCCAGGGTACTCAGTAATCAGATGTTTTTTTTTCTCATAAATGTTGAGCTTTTTCTCTGGATGATGAAAAACATTGATTTTTTTTTTCAAGTAAGTGATCAAATATGATGGAAGGAGTAGATTGATCTAGTATGTCTTATCTATTACTGTACTTGTGTAGAACTTGCTGAATATGTTGTTTCTCAATCTGTTGTTATTGTTGTTCATTCATGTCCTTCTCTTTATGACCTTGTGGTCCATACTATCCATGGGGTTTTCTTGGAGAAGACAGTGGAGTGGTTTACCATTTCCTTCCCCAGTGGATTTAGGCAAACAGAGGTTAAGTAAGTTGCCCAGGGTCACAAGCTAGTAAATGTTTGAGGCCAAATTTGAACTTGAGTATTCCTCACTCTAGGCCCAGAGCTCTATCCATTAAGTCGCCTAACTGCCTTCTAGGCAAACAGAGGTTAAGTGATTTGCCCAAGGTCACACAACTAGTAAGTGTCTGACCCCAGGTCCAGTACTCTATCCACTGAACCCTGTAGCTGGTCCATCTAGACATGTGAATTATCATTATTGTTGCTATCAGTTTTGCCATCATATCCCCAGTGCCTCATATGGTGCTTTATATAGAGTAGGTGCTGAATAAAATGCTTGTTGGATTGGATTAGGCTGAATATTATTTTCAGACAACTGAGTGGTGAGGATGGATGGAATGGGCTACCTGAATTAAAAGACTTTGAGTTGGAAGGTACCTTGTAGATACTTATGTCCTTATCATACATTTTGTATATGTCTCATATCTATCATCTGTCTATCCATATGTTCTCCCTCTTGCTTAAATATAAGGAAAAATGCTTTCATTTTTATCTTTGTAGCCTCTCAGCACTTTATACACTTCCTGGAACTTAATAGTAATAAGTATTTAATACACACTAAGCTTGTTGATTGATTGACCTTGACTCCCTTATTCTTGAACAAGAATTCCCTCTCTATAAATGATCATCTCCTTTAGACTTCACAAGATCACAGATTAGAGCTGGAAAGAGCCTTTGAGGGCATTGAGTCCAAACTTTTCATTTTATAGATGAGGAAACAAAGGCTCAGAGAAGGATTTACCCCAGGAAAATGGTTGGGCCAGAATTCAAACACAAGTCCTTTGACTGGAAATCCAACCTTTTTTTCATTGTTCCAGACTACCTCCTGATGCCTTTTAGTGACGAGGATGCACTAAAATGCCAAGGTAGCTTGTTTCAGTTTTGGATAACCATGTGATACAGTGGGAAAAAATTTGACTCTGAAGTGAGAAGACCTGTGTTCAAATCCCCAACAGGATATCACCTGTGTGGCCTTGGGAAAGTCCACTTAATGTCTCTAGGCCCTATTCTCTTCAACTATAAAATAAGAGAATTGAACTAGATCATCTCTGACTCCCCTTCCCACTATTTGATGCCAATTATTGTTCCCATGTATGGAGTTGAAATCTACTTCTCGGTACCTTTCACTATTTTTTTTTCTAGTTTCTTCCTCTAGGGCCAAGTTAATCAGATCTGATCTTTATGCATTTGATGACCTTCTAAATCCTTGAAGATGTCTTTCACATATCCTCCCCCCCCATCCCCTTCCCCGCTTCATGGACATTCTTCTCTTCTCCATGCTAGAGATCCCCAGTTCTTTCAACTAATTCTATTCCCAAATGAAATTAACCTTTTCTCTGCCTTGATAAATAAAATGAACCTTGTGGTTTCTGAGGTGAAGCTATTGACTTTATTGAAGCCTCTGCTGCCACACAGAGAATTGTTTAGACCTCTCCCATGCACATTTTTATCTCCTCACTTATTTATTTACTGGTAATATACTTCTCAATAGAGTTAGTTCTGGCCAATGACAATCTTGTTTCATCCTTGTACCCCCCCCCAATCAATGCTTCATCTTATGCCTTGCATATAGTAGGTACTTAATAAATACTGACATTTTTTAAGAGCCAAATAATTTACAGACAAATAATTTCCCAGCCTTGGTGCTTTCCCATCTAGGTCTGAGCTGAGAAACACTGTTGGGACCATTCGTGAAGCTGATTTTGTTCCCCCAGCAACAAGAGACAGCTTTCTTGGTAGTCATTTTATTTCAGCAGGACTAAACCCAGTTAGGAAAGCACAACATCCAATTCTTCCTCCTAAAGTAGGTGACCTTATCATGTTGGTGACTGGCCCCCATTTCAGTTCAGATGAGAGGATTCTATAACAAGACCTTTTCCACTTGTCCCCAAGCACTAGATTTCAATGCATTTTTCCTGTTCCTGCCACCCTCGCTGCCAGTGGCATCACATGGACGTTTTCTCTGAGCTGACAAGTAAAAAGCCAATAATTCTCTGTCAGGCTGTAGACTGTCACACAGCAAACCATTGAGTGGTCATTTCAAAGAAGCAAAGAATAGAGAATATCCTTAAAGCTTCTCTGACAGAAGAGATTTAAGAACACGAAAGGGCATTAGTGGTCACATACCATTACTGGATGAACATTCAATGACACGCATTATACAGCTGGTGATAAAATCCCTAATATCGTCCTACTTTACCTCCTAGAGGATTTGATTCTTCCTTCACAGACAAAGTCCCTATCAGAACAGATCCCTTTCATGGGAGGAGGCTGCTGAGAAAGAGGGTTCCTTTGTCTTCAGAAAAGTGGGTCCACTTTTGAACTACTTTCTTCGACACTGATAAAAAAGCCCTTTCATCTCCCTCTAAGTCCTTCCATTTCAGTCTCAAGTCAGACTGATTTACAACATTATCCAACTCTGTCCGAACCAAGCCAGCCTTCAAAACAGTTTCTGAGTAAGATGATGGAAGGTGAAGAACAAATAGAGCTAGGAAAGTTCTCCTGCTGTTTAAAGACTTCTTACTTCCAGGACCAAGAAAGTAACCAGAGAAGTTCTATCTCTGCTGCTTTCCAGAAGCAAAGACTCTTATCGGGACTTCTAGATTTTTGTTTTGGAAAATCCTTAGTTGTTTTGAACAACCCCCACTTCCATGACATTAATCCATAAGGACAATGTTCAGTGATCCAGTCAGTGTCTCCATGGTTCAAACCATGGATTCAGGAAGTATTATTACCATGGGGAACTCCGGATACAGGAACTTCCTCCACCAAGACAGATCCAGCGTGTCTCTGATTCAGCAGAGCTGAGGCAATAGGAGATTCAGTGATTTAACCAAAATCACATGGCTAGTAAGAGTCACAAACAGGCCTTGATCCTAAATCTTCCTAACTTGTCTAAGCTCAGCCCATATACCTCTTGCATCCAGCTGCCTTCTTAGTTTAAAACAACCAATTGAAAGTAAAAATTTCAATTCAATTAATTGGTTTATTTCCGTGATGCTAACCTCCCATCTGATTGATTTTTCCCTACTTAAATGACAAAATTGACAAATTGTTCTAACCAAAAACCTATGCTTTCAATTACTTCTGCATATGAATTCCAGATTAAACTTCCTAGAGCACTACTTTACCAGGTTGTTTCCCTGCACAATATTTCATAATAGCTCCCAATTTCCTACAGTATTAAGTTTTTCGATCTCCTTTGCCTGGTTTTTAAGTTCTTCTTATATACATAGGCAGCAACTCTAGTATCATGAAGCCTGCCCTCATTGGCTGTTAGCAATGCCAATGTAACAATAATGACATTTTTGCATCTGATACCTTCTCTCTATTCACACAGCTCTAGCCTTAGTGCTGGCCCCCATCATCTCCCAGCTAACTTACTGCACTTGCCTTTGAATTCTTCTCTACTTTAATTCATTCATCCACATACTGCCAAAGGGATTTTTCACAGGCACAGCTTTGACCATGTCACTTCCCTACTCAATAAAGTCTAGTGGCTCCTTATTGTTTCCAGGGTAAAATATAAAGCCCTCTGTTTAGCTTTTAAGGACTTTCACAGTCTGGTCTCAGCATATCTTTCAAACTCTGTGATGCAGCCAGAGCGGCCTTCTCTTTGGTGTCAGTGGCCTCAGTGTCTGCATTAGCCTTTCCACAGGTCTGGAATGCACTCCCTTTCCTAAAATCCCTCTCTTCCCTTCCAGACCCATCTCAAGCACCATCTTCTACTTCGAGACTTTCCTGGTGCTAGTGTTCTAACTCTCTATCTTTTATTCAACCACATGGTTTTTTTTTGTGTTTATGCTTTTTATATATTTATATGTATATTTGGTGTTTCTCCTCTACCTGTGTCTTTGGACTCCCAGTGCCTTAAATAGTGCTTGACACAAACTATATGCTCAAGAAATACTTGTTGATTGACCGATCAATAAAACTTTAAAGTTAAAAGGCATGTTTTAGTTCACCTAATCCTCACAGGAGGCATTAAACCATAGTGTTTTGCATTTTAAAGATGGGGAAACTGAGGCTCAGTGCTGTTGTGTGACTTGTCTGAGGGCACAGTGCTGGTAATCAGCAGAAGTATTAGTATGACTCAAGCTCAAGCCTTTTACCTCCTAGTACTCTTTTGAAAGACTGATTGCCTCTCACAAATGATTTTTAATTGATTTTTCTAAACCAGTCCTTAATAATCAGTCAGTCCATCATCCAGTATTTATTAAACATTGACTATGTGCTCAGACACTGAGGTAGATGCTGGAGAATACAGATAAAAAGAATGAAACATCTCCCTACTCACAAGGCACGCATGATCCAACTGCAAAAGGCAGTGTAGTACAATTCAAAGGGTAATGAACTTGGAATTAGGACACATCTGAGTTGGAGTTCTTAGTTGTGATTGTAGGTAAGGCCTCTCTATGGCACATTTCTATTTTTTTTTTTGTCTTTTTGGAGGGGGGAAAGCAAGGCAATTGGGCTTAATTGACTTGCCCAAGGTCACACAGTTAATAAGTGTTAAGTGTCTAAGGTCGAATTTGAGCTCAGGTCCTCCTCACTCCAGGTGGGGTGCTCTGTTCTCTGTGCCACCTAGCTGCCCCTCTATGCCTCATTTCTAAAATGGAATGGCAGTAGCTACACTGTCTACCTTCCAGGGCTGTCACAAGGATCCAATGAGATGTAAGGTGCATTGCAAACATTGATGTGCTTCTCTGTTGTTGCTATGTGTAGACATGGGCTTATTTCATGGTCAGGGGATTAAATGTGAACTTGAGGCAGCTTACAATTCCATATAGGCTTTTAGCTGTCAGTGTGGAGGGTCTCCTCTGGTACTCTAGCGTGGCTTGTGACAGTGCTTGAATTGGAGATGTCTGTGGGAAGTACAGCAGGCTGGATTGATGAATTAGGAGGTGACATCGCTCCTCTCTGAGGCAGCAGAGAGCATCATGAAGCACTCTGTGGGTGTCCGTGTTTTGCCAGAGGTAGGCATTATGTTTAGCCCCTCAGTTCTTTCTCTGCCTACCTCGGGTCACCATAAAGCCTGCCTCAGCGTAGGTGGCCATTAATAGCAGAAACTGAAAAATGCTTCATTATTTTTTAAAGGACAAAAATTATGGCCAGGGGCTGTAGGGCAAGGAGCTCCTGGAAATTTCAAATATAGCTGACTAGTAGGTGGTGGCCTCGTGGCCTGGGGGCTTTTGGGCATAAGCCGTTAAGCCTTTGCCAGAATGCCCTGTTGCCAATAGCATCCTGGCTGAATCCCAGATAAGCCATTATATTCTGCCTCTCTAACTTCCTCCACAAACTCTAGTGGGCTCCAAGATTCTTAATTCTTCAGTGACATCAGAAGCAAGGGAGCATTTCTGTGGCTGCTTAGCAGTTGCCACATTTCACTTTTTGGAATGGGGGGTGGTGACATTTTAGGGAAAGGTGAGATGGTTTTTGAGAACGTGATATGGTTTACAAAATTTTTAGAAGGGTTGGTGGATGGAAGGGGCTATTGAAATGTCAATCATCTTTATATACTTATTCCCCACTGTTATTTGTAATAATCCCTCAGAAGCCTGGAGCTGAAACTGGTTTCTTAGAGATCTCTCTTTTCACCCTGGATAGTTCCTATAGGATTATTCACAAGTGCTCAAATCCATGTCAGAGTTCATTGGTGACATCCTTCTGAGAGAAGGCAAAGGTACTTTTATTTCATTTTAAGTGAGGAGGCTTGCTAGGAGAGTGGTTGATGGGCACCGGGATTGCAAATACACTTTATTTCTGATTTACTGCACCTGTCTCTGAGGCTTCTCTATGGCCAGTGCCTCCTTCTAGAATATCCTTCCATGACCATTGATACTACTCAGCTCAGTCATCTTCCTTCCTTCCTCCATCATCATCGCCAGAAATCCTACCTCCTCCAAAAGGCCTTGCTGAAGCACTTGGAGAATAAGAACTTTTTTTTGCCCCTGATCCTTTGTTTTCTAAATATAAATCTCTATCTGCTGGGGTTATGGCTGGTCCTTGAATAGAATATCATTTTGCAAGATTCCTGATTAAGAAATCTAACTAGCTAATATCTCTTGACCCTGCATACTTTTTTCCCCTCAGTCTTATATTAATAGCTACAACTATGATCATCACTGTTTAAAACAGTGCTTATCAGCTGTGTATGACACTAATAGGAGCCACACAAAATAATTTAATTAGTAAAGAACCTTTGGGAATTTATTCTGAGAGCAGTACTGATGCAGACCTACACATAGCAGATGCCCCAAAACATCTGAACTAACATTTCACAAGTGCGGGAGTTAAATACAATGTTTATGCTGCAAGCAAATGAGTAAATGTTTTATAGGTGTGTGTGTGTGTGTGTGTGTGTATGTATGTATGTGTTATTCAGGAACCAAAATCATTTCTGTATTAAGTCTACTTTTGCATGCAAATGGAATGAAAATACAAGTGTAAGACCCTTACCTTTGACATAAAATATTGGGTCCAATGTTGAGGTTCTTTAATAATCTGTACAACTAGTGTATTGCTCTTGCCAAGGGTTTCCCCTAGAAGCAAAATAACCTGGAATACTTTTCTTAATGGCCTCTCAACTTCCTTGCAAATGTACAGATTAACAAAGATATTAAAATACAATAGAGTTATTAAAGATAGAAAGGAAAACTGAAATAACTTCTACTCTAGCCATATTTCCCTTCCCAGATGATATCATAGCCCTTCTTTTCCTTTCCAACCTCCCCAAACCACCATTAGTGAAGTGGCTGCCTTTTGACGGAAATTGCAGCTTGATTCCAAGTATAGATTCTGCATCTCCAGGGAAAGTACAATTTCAGTGCTTCTCTTCAATCTCTGGTGGGTCTATGAAGTTTCAGTGGTCTTCAGTGCTTTCCTTCAGATCTATGTACAGCCTCATTTTCATGTGGTCACTAACCTTGAAGCTTCACCTTAGTGCTTTATGCACTCTCAGGATTTCCTTCTATCCTGTACGTTGAAGGGAAAGATGAGGGAGGAGGGTTTGACTCAGCTCTGATCCATACAAACTCATGATGTTAGCAGGCATATTCATGAAAAAAATGTATCTAATTCTCTCTCCAATTTGTTTTCCGTTTCCCTCCAGGTTCTGTGACAAGTCTCCTTCCTTGCCTACTTTCTAGAGCTGTCCCCTGACCTTCACCTTGTTTGTGTTTACTCAGTTCTCTCAAGAGGTACAAAGGATCATGTTACGTGATCGAATTGTCTGTGTACCACTACCTTCTGATTACACTTACTAGTCTGTATCCATGCCACAAATGTCACTTCCTCCCTATTATTTTTTAAATTTTTAGAAATTTATTTCATTTTTAATTTATGGAATAAAAATAAGCATTTCTATAACATAGTATAATTAAAAAGATGATTGCACATGAAACTGCAACTCTATTAGGGACAACTTGCTATTCCTTTTAAAATATACAATAGTTATTATGCAATTTTTTTCTTCCCCACCCTCTGCCCTAGAGACAGCTACCATTAGACACAAATAGGTATATATGTAAAATTATTCTCTCTATATTTCTATTTATCAGTTCTTTCTCTGAATATAGTTAGCATCTTTCTTCATATGTCCTTTATAGTCACCTCTTTCGAACTATGACCTCTTTTTATTAGAGATGAAATCTGGGAGAAGGTTCAGGTCAATGAGAAGGTTGTAACCATTGGTGAGTTAGAGGTTACACTTGTAAACTCTCCCTTTGAGGCTGCCACTTGTGTGTCTTTCAAAGTCACCTGAGAAACTGCCACCATATGCAACTATAGCCTATGAAAATATAATCAAAGTCTTGATGGCAAAGATCTCCTTTGATGTAGTGAAGGTCGAGATTTGATTCTCTGAGATCATCCTAATTGGTTATGAACTGCTATACTTAATTTAATCACACTGATGTGATCTTGAGAACCAGTTACCCTGACCATCAGTGGGTTTGGACTTGCTTGTTTCAATAGGCAAACATCAGCCAAGACTGGTACCTTTTGTTGGGTGCTAAACTGGATGCTAAACTTCCCCATAACTGATGAGGAATTCCTGTTCGTTGGATAGCTGAACCTGTTTGAAAGTCCAATTCCTTTTGGCTAGTTTCCATAAAATAAACAGGTTTGTTCTTTGTCTCAGAAGTGGAGGGATGTCATAGCGAGAAGTCTTATAGTGGAAATTTCTTTTGTCTATGGCAGGGAGCACATTTAGTTAGGGGCATCAGGGGATGGAGGAAGTAGTGCCTGACCTGATCTTTGAAGATAAAGAAGGATTCTGAAAGGCAGAAGTGAAGAGAAGATGTATTCCAGGTATGGATGTATGGAAATAGGAAATGGCATGTTGAGATAGGGGAAAGATTCTACTAGGGTAGGTGAAGATTAGTGGTGGAATATGACATGTCAACTTTGGTTGGAATAAAGAGTAGATGAAGAATAGTAAGAGCCTTCTCGTTCCAGAAATGCAGCTTGCCTAGGAAATAGCATGACAGTCTGAGGGTGGCTCAAAGGATAGTAATCAAAATGAAAGAAAGATTGGGCTATAGAATGTATAGGGAAAAGTGGTGGAAAAATAAGATTATGGAACCTGAAGAATAGATAGTGATTTCATAGCAATGTTCAAATATGGAGGAGACTTTTATATTCATTAAACATTCTGACACTTAAAGAACATTTATTGTTTTAAATTAATTTAAATTGTCAAATAAAAATTGTCCTTCTTTCCCTCCCACTCACTCTCACCAACCTTAAGAAAACAAGAAAAACAAAAACCTATTACAAACATATGTAGTTAAGCAAAACAAACTTCTCATTGTCTAGGACTAAAACAGTGTTTTCATCTGTGCTGAGTCCATCACCTCTTTGTCAGGAGGTAGACAGCATGTTTCATCATGAATCCTTGGGAATGGTGGTTGGGCACCATTTTGATTAGATTTCTTTCTTTCTTTCTTTCTTTCTTTCTTTCTTTCTTTCTTTCTTTCTTTCTTTCTTTCTTTCTTTCTTTCTTTCTTTCTTTCTTTCTTTCTTTCTTTCTTCCTTCCTTTCTTCCTTCCTTCCTTCCATCCATCCGTCAAGATCTGCCTTATACCCTACTCCTTCACTGCCCCCCCTTACCTCAATGAGAACACAAGAGTAACAAAACTCATTATACATACGTATAGTAGATCAAAATGAATATCAACAATGGCCAAGTCCAAAATGTTTTCTGTCACATTCTGAGTGCTTCACCTTTCTATCAGGAGGGCAGTAGCATGTTTCTTCATTAGTCCTCTGGAATTCTGGTTTGTCTTTATGTTGATAAGAGTTCAGCACGATAGTACACCATCACATCCGTATTCTGTAACTTGTTCATCCATTCCACAATTTATGGACATCCTTTCAGATTATCATTCTTTGCCATCTCAAAAAGAGCTATAAATATTTGTTGTATATCCTTAGAATTTGTTTTGTTTATGATTACTCCCTCCCTTAATCTTGTTGTTTGGCCTATGTTTTTGAAGAAGACTGATGACATCATGAGCATGATGTCTTGACTTACTCATGAGTTGGATTTGAGTAAGGCAGAACAATATAGAGTATTCAGCCTCACTGTCTCCTCCAGAGTCATTGGAGTCCCAGTGCCAAGACAAAGGTCAAGATGACTGGTGATGGACTAGCCTTCCTTAATCTACCCTTTCTCTAATTTCCCCATTTCCTTTCCCCCACCTTTTCTCCTCTTTCACCATTGAGTGAAATGTACTTCTGAATTCCACGATGTGTATATTCTTTCTACTTTTGACCAGTTCAGATAAGAGTGATAATCAAGTGTCAGCCTTTCCCCTCTACTGCTTCTCCTTGTTTGTACAGATGTCTACTTGTGCACTCTGATTATGTGATATCTACTTGTGTACTGTGAGATAATTTTCTCTAACTTTCCTTTCCCTTACCTCTGCATGTAATCTTCTTCCTACCTTTTTCCATTTTCTTTTCTTTTTATCAGCAATTTATAATAGAACTACTTTGAGACATTGCCTAATTGGACTCCCTTTATTATTCTTTATTATATTGTATATGTATAGTATATAATATAATATATAATATCCTATGTATATAGGATTTTATTATATCCTATCTCTTATTATTATCAACAACTCCCTTGTTGATAAGAGAGTTCAGAGGGAACACATGTATGAGCTTCTGATATTTGAATGTAAGCTGTTTATTCTTGTTTAGACCTTTGTCATTGTTCATTGACAGAACATTTATTAAACAATATTAGAAAAAGCAATGTTGGGTGTTGAGGGAGATTGAAAGATAAGTGAAACACAGCCTCCTGTCCTTAAGAAGCTTATGGTATAGGAGATTGGATAAAATGTATACAGAAATAAGTATAATACAAAATAGAATGGAGTGCCTAAGATGACTTGCAAATTTATAGGAATGTTCACATACTTTAGGAAGGATGGCTATATGATGTCACCTTTATTTCTAAGAAAGCATTTTTATTGCATTGAGTTTTTATTACACAATAATTTCCCCTTTAACCCCTTCCTCTTCAGTAGAACCTTTGATTGTACCAGTAACAATAACAAATCACATTTAAGCAAAACCTCCAACTTGACTTGACAGTGCACACCACATTTCACACCTGTAGTCTTCCATCTCTATACTGAGAAGGGGCTAGGTAGGTATATTTCATCCCTAGCTGAGGACAGAAAAAAAAGTTAGCTGAGACTATAGCAAGGTATATATAAAGAAGGCTTTCTGTGAGAAAGTGTCTAAGAAAGAGTTCTGGTTTACCATTCAAGAAACCTATAGTCTAGCCTTTTATTCTGCCACTAATTATTTATGAAAACTAAGACAACATTTTTTTTTACCTTTTCCTTTTTGGTTTTTTTTTTATCTCTTTTGGGATCCAGATCTACTTGTGCTATGTCAAAGAGCATGCATGGTTTTATAGCCCTTTGGGCATAGTTCCAAATTGTTCTACAGAATGGTTGAATCAGTTCACAACTCCACCAAGAGTATGTTACTATCTCATCTTTCCCATATCTGCTCTAACATTTGTCATTTACCTTTTCTTTTTAGAAGTCAATCTAAGAGGTATGAAGTGAACTTAGATAACTTTATAAAACTTCTCTGAACCTGTCTACTTATCTATAAAGTTAATGGGTTAAACCAGATGATTTTTTTGAGATCATAGGCTCATAGATTAGAGCTAGAAGGGAGCCCAGACAACACCTAGTTCAATCCTCTCATTTTATAGATGAGGAAATGGAGTCTCAAAGAAGTCAAATGGCTTGCTTAAGATTCCTTCCAGTTTCAGAAATTCTGATTTATTGTCTGGTAAAAACAAGAAGGGCTTGCCAAATGAGGTCAAGTCATCTTTTCATAGGTTTTAGAAAAAATATTCCTTCCAAACAATTGCTTTTCATTTATCCTATGATATTAACCAAGTATAATATCTTTCATTACATTTGCATCTGTTTCTGCAGTCATTTCCTGCCCCACCCAAACATTCCTCCTTCATTATGTAGATAGTGATGGCTCTGTTCAGTTTCTCAGCTTGAGCATCTCAGGAAAGGCTTCTTTACCAAAACTTGGACTGGAACAGAAGAAAGATAACAATCACAGCAGCATGTTGACATATTGAGCATGTACCAGTGAATTATTAAGGACTATAGCACAGTCAAACTGGCTGAGAAAGAACCTGCGTAATTGGCACCACTGGGCTGCATGTATCAGAGAAAAATAATGAAGAATTAAATGGTTAGCACAGGAAATCTAAGCGGCCTGCCCCCCTCCCTCTCCCTCTCCATCTCTCTCCCCCTCCTGTTTTTTCACCCTCCTCTCTCTCTCCTTCCCTTTCTCCCTCCTCTCTCTCCCTGCTCTCTCTCTTCCCTGTCTCTTTCTCTTCTCCCTTCTCTCTCTCCCTCACATCTATGTGTGTGTGTGTGTGTGTGTGTACACACACACACACACACACACACACACATCAATGTCTCTCCTCTCCTACTTATCTCCCCCTTTATTTTTCTCCCCTTTTATTTTTTCTTTTTCTATAAATCGGAATTTTTTTTTGCATAGAGGCTGAGGACTTTTAGAAGATTTTTATCCATCTGAGGACAATGGACACATGTATGTAAATCTATAGTTGAAATTTAAGTTCATAATCTAACGATTCGTTTATTAGGCACCATGGACCACATTACAAAAATGAACAGCAGCTTCATTGTGTGTGCATTTCATTCAATGTGCATTTATTAAGTTCCTACTTTATATAAGACATTATGCAGTGGACTGGTGATACAAAAGAAAAATGAAATTTTTCTCATCCTAAAGAAGCTTATATCCTAACAATTAGCCTCAGTGATTCCACCTTCCCATTCCCTCAGACAAAAAGAATCTCTCCCTTCTTGAAAATCTCATTGTCCATGGTAACTCTCTTGTGTATTTTATCATTGCCCTGGGAATAGCAATAGCCCCCTCAGTTCATGCCTACTCACTAAGGATATCATCAAAAGGATCAGCTTCTGTGAAGAATGGATGCTCCCTATTTATTATCACCAATACCAACCAATGACTATCAGTAGGCAAGCAGGTAAACCCAAGAGCCTTAGGGATTCAAGCATGCCCCCATACTCTGAACTATTGTCTCTGCTTCCAGATCAGTGTTTGTAGTCATCTTCCAGGGAAACAACCCTTGTGCAGAAGGGGGCAGCTTTCTTTATCATCTGCTAAACAATTGTTACCCACAGGGCAGGGAAGCCAACTTAGCTGAAGCAGCAAGGTAAACTGAGGAAGATCCAGGAGGTGATACGTGCCTGACAAGTCAAATCACCACCTCCACCTTGACCATCACATTCCTTCTGACTCAGATGTAGACAGCCCGGATTCCTAAGCCCAAGAGCCCTGGAATAGTAGCATAACCCAAAATGCCAGTCCTGCTTCCAGCCCCTGCTCTGAAGTCATCACCTGCAGAATCAGCCCTTGTGGAGATGCGATCTGGAGACTACTTCTGCATGTCCTGCATCACCTGCCTCCTTAGTAGCCAAAGAGACTGAAGACTTAGGAGCACTACATGGTCCAGCACTCACCTTTGATCTGAAACCAAATTCTCTTTCCTATATGTGTTGTCTTCCCCTTGTAGAATGTGAGCTTCTTGAGAGCAGATACTGTCTTGCTTTTCTATTTATGTCCTCATATTAGTACAATGCTTTTCTTTAGTAAGTTTTATTCATTCATTATAGTGAATTCATTGTGTTATATCTGGAAACCCCTTGAGGACAGCGACCTGGCCCAGTAGAGTGTTTCACATATAGTAGGTACTCACTGAAGTTGTAAAAAAATTGAATTGGCAATAAAAGAAAATATCAGAATAATTTTGCCAGGCTAACAACACCTCACTCTTTTCGTATGCTTACAAATTCTAAGGGGGGAACAGAATCCATTACTTAAGTAAATAAATCATTACATTGTGGACGGAAGTATCAACACAGGTACAATTTTCAAACTTGCCAATCATTAATGGACCTTAACCAGACTATGCACTTTGGTTATGGGAAATAGATCAGCACAGTCATTTGGCTTGTAATCTGAAAGATGATAACATTTGATTTGCAGCACAGAGTCTGTAGGAAAAGGACACATACGTTGCTGATGGTAGGATTTATGCTTGTGGCAGACACTTATTCCCCAAGTCTTGTAGGATTCCTGTGGTTTTCCTCTTCCTCTGTGTTCCAGGCTCTTACTTTGGAATTCTGTATCAGTTCCTCAAATCTAAGGCTAACAGGCTGGAGTTAAGTTTGTGCCATGAGGAATGTTGAGAATAAGGGGAGAAAGTCTGCTCAACCCAATTGGATATTTGTCTGCTGGCCAGCTCATCTCCTAGGTGGATGCCTCAGTTTGCCAGAAATGAGGCTGTGTATTTCAATAATTGTATAAATCCTAGCAATGTATTCCTCAGTCTCATTCACCTTGGATTATCTTCTTGACCTACAGGCCCCCTTTGCCTCTTATTTTTGCATCCCAACTTTTCCAGAAAGCTTGCTGTTTCCTCTAAGGTCAGAAATCTTTTTGTGGTCCTTACCACTTTGTGGCTTGTCCCATCAGCTGACCTTAGAAATGCTCAGGTAGTACAGTGGGGTTGCTAGATCACAGCTTGGCACGAAAGTTCAGAAATTGCTTGTCCCCACCTCCTACCATCTGCCTCACCTGGAGAAAGGCCAAAGGATCTGACTCAAGGACTAACTGAAGATACACTAAGAAGCTTAGCTTCAGGCCTGTGAAATAGATTTTACCCTCTTCATTTCTCTAAGGAAAGTGAGATTGGCTACTTGTGTGTTTACTTGATTAGATCAGGATCCATTCAGAAAGAGAGAGAAACTTGATTAATTCACACCAAATGGAGAAAGACTCTGGTATGAACTGAAGATAAATGCCTATAGAATATTTCAAAGTAAGACAGTTTTTATTACTGTTAACTATGTATTTCTATGCTTCAGTTATCTGTGATTTTCTCATCGAGGGTACTCCTTCCATTAATGTAGACTTCAGCTTCTCCATGGTTTAATACATAGTCTTTGAGAGTTGCTGTTGCTGGGGGCTTTATCACCTAGCTGCCAGTCTGATGACGAGCAGTTCTGATTTTTTTCTAGGCTGGTTTTTGAACATGGTACAGTCTTTCTTACTACACTCAGAGCTTTTTCAATGGTTCCTTTTTACCTCTAGGATCAAAAATAAACTCTTTTGTCATTTAAAGGTCTTTATAAGAGGGGATGTTATCATACCTTGTTTTGCTCCCACTAAAGTTATTGGAAGATAATCAATAGCTGTGGGGAAACTCACTTGTCTTATTTTACTAAGACAATGGCCTTCCTGGAACTACTGTAATGGGAATGGGAATTTGAAGATCTTCCTGGACCCTTAATAGACCTAGGGGAGAGTGTGAAGACCTCCCCTGCTTTGGAAGTAAACTCAGCCCCCTAATAGGCTGAAGGTAACCACATGGAGCCTGTGATGGAGGAATTTGCAGAGCTCATAGGTAGCTTCCCTGCTGTGAAGATAAACTCTGCTCCCTAATAGCTGAATGTAGTCATGTGGAGCCTGTGGTGGGAGGAGTTGGCTGAAGGGAAGCAGAGCCCATAGGAAGTTGGTCAGAGCTAGCCAGATGGTGGGGGACAGAGAAGCTCAGGCAAGGAGATAGAGAGGTTTGTAAGTAAATTGGTTGGTTTGTGGGAAGTCTGAAAGATGCTGTGGCTCTCAGCGGAATTATGGCTTCTGAATATCTTTGGTACTAAGATGGAATCAGTTTACTGGTTTTGGGACTGGGTTTCCTGGTGTCTAAATAAATACTTCAGTTCTGTCCTCTATCTGGAGAGTTTGGTGTATTTTGCCATCAAACATCATGTGATACTTATAATCACGATCTTTATCATGATTGTGGATGCTGTAAATATTGCATTGGTGCTACAACTATGACAGTGGTCAGAGGGAACTAAGAAGGTGGGGCTGTGGCAAACAGCTGAGAACTTAGAGGTCATACCTAGTCATACGTATCCTCACTACACTACCATGCCAAATGTAATCGATGTAATCTGCATATATAGAGGGAATGTAGGGAAATAAAGTGAGGAATCTGAGGAATTTGACTAACCCTAAGTCTACCAGGAAGGACAGAACTGTAGAACCTCACTCCTGCTTCTGTATCAGCCTGGCTGTGTTCCTAGTGAGCACCACACCCACTTCCTTGCCACAATAAACACTTTCCTCTGCACGCTGTTTCTGAGTTCTTTCAGTGAGAAGGAATTTGTCCTTTTAAGGGGTATGTATATCATGTGGATCTTCCTAAGGGTCCCAGGGAAGCAGTGGACAATGGAAACATGTCCAGGCTAACTGCCTGACCCTCCTGGGAAGTCCTGTGATCCCCACAAGCGTGTTTCTCACAATATCCTGGTCCCAGCTCATCTTTGCATTCTCCTTGTGGATTACTCCCCATTGACACGCACTGAAAAGCAAATTGGCCTTTTGGCTACTTCTCAGCTGTGGAACTCTTTTATCTCTTCTATGTTTATGACTTTGTACTGTTTGAACTCCTGCTTGGAATGTTCTACCATCTCCTCCTCAGCTTTCAGAATTGCTGGTTTCCACAGATTGCTGATGCTGATCCCCTAGAGATCACCTTGTGCTTACAATACTCTGTACTCTACTCTGCACACATATATGTGCTATATGTATCTGCATACACCATGTACAGCTACCTTCAGTTCTCTTCCATGTATGTACACACATAGACATATATATTTACATATACATGTGTTAGTATTACATATATGCTTGTGTGTATCTGTCTCCCTGTACACCCGTACCCACATATGCTCTTTATACATATATACCTCCCAAGTTAGACTGTAAGCTCTTTGAGGACAGGGATCAATTTGACTTTTGTCTTGGCATCCCCAGCATGTAGCACAGTGCTTGGCACGTAACAGATGTTTAACAAAGACTTGTTGATTGATCCACCTTGTCAGAAGTTACCTGCCTTATTCTGCCAGACTTCGAGAACCCAAGCCCACTATGCCATGGTGATGTTTAGTACATATGATAACAATACTTTGGTAAGTAGAAGCCCTGTCAAGCTTGCTTTAATGTACTGATTTGTAATTCACACATTAATTTCATGTGCTTGATGTGGTTTAAAGTCTTTGAAAGCAGTTTGTCACTGATTTAAACACGTCCCTCCCTTACTCTTCTAAAATCTTGTTTACACTATTCATTTAAGTTAACAGAGAGTTAACAAGGTACATTTGAGCCCAGTATTGAGAGGATTGTCCCACATCTGGGATGAGTAAATTCTGAATTTTTGTTGTTTGGTGGTTTCAGTCACGTCTGACTCCTTGTGATCCCATTTGGTGTTTTCTTGACAAGATACTGGAGTGGTTTGCTATTTCCTTCTCCAGCTCATTTTACAGATGTGGAAACTGAGGTAAACAGTGTTAAGTGACTTGCCCAGGGTCGTACAGCTAGTAAGTGTCTGAGGCCAGATTTGAACTCAGGTTTTCCTGACTCCAGACCTGGTGCTCTATCTATTGGGCCACATAGCTGAGCAAGTTCTGAATTAATGAGGCTTTATTGTTTTACTGTGGAACCAAATTAGCCCTAAGTATAGCCGAATATACTGCTCCATTTAGTAGTGCGGTTTGAGCATCTTTATATGTCTTCATTCTCCTCCAAAGTGCCTACTCAACCTGTTTGCCAATGTACCTAAAATATTTGTTATAACAATTACTCCTTTAGATCTCCAGAAGGCCTTGTTCTAATGCTTACGCTATCTAGCAAAGAAAGGAGGCTCAGGGGACTAGCTGTCCCATTAACAGATGAATGTCAATTAACATAACAATAGAGATTCATGCATTTATGTAGTGAAGCAATGAAAAGTCCACTGAATGTGAAGTGCAGAGATCTGGTTTGGGTCCAAGCTTTCCCACCTGTTATCTGTGTAGCTCTGGGTAACCCAATTTGTGGAGATCTGGTTTGGGTCCAAGCTTTCCCACTTGTTATCTGTGTAGCTCTGGGTAACCCAATTCACCGGTCTGACACTCAGCTTTCCCATTCCTTCCCAGGAATGGAGGAGACCAATACTTGCCCTTTCTCCTTTGTAGCTCCCTTATGGAGTTGTGAGAAAAACATGGTGTGAACCATTATTGTTACAGTTGACTTCGTCTTGGCAGGTTCAGAACAGGGTACTGGGGGCATGGGATACAGGAGCAGTGAATGTTTATAGGACTAATGATGGAGGAAAGGTCCAGAGTAGGGTAAAGCTAGCTGAAGAGACACTGAAGAGACACAAACCTGAGTGGGTGCTCTAGAGCAAAGGGTCTTAACTTTGTGTGTCATGGATGTGCTTGACTGAGTGGAAAAACCTTTCTCAGAATATAATTTGTAAATGCATAAAATGAGAAACATAGGATCACAAAGGAAACCAACAATACTGAATGCAATTTAGTTATCAGAATATAAGCACACACACACACACACACTCACAGAGCAGTTGACAGATGCCAGGTTGAGAACCCAGAGTGTTCTAGAGTGAAGAACCCTGGGTAGTATTAAGTTATAGAGTGCCCATGGTATGAGCTCTAAAAGGGGGTTTACTAGTATTATCTCATAGAAAGAGGAAAATGTTTTACAAATACTATTTTATTTCATCCATATGAGAACCTGGGAAGGTAGGTGTTATTATTACCTTTATTTTATAGATGAGTAAACTTAGGCTTAGGTTGACTCTCCTAGAATCACACAGTAAGTGTCTGAGTTGGGATTTGAACTCAGGTCTTCCTGACTCAAAAGGCCTAGCATACCATCCACTGCAGCTCCTACTTGTTTTCCATATATTAACTGTTCACTTAATGGCGAATAGCACCAAAGACTACTTTGATTACTTTATAATTTTTCTTAGGGCCAATGTGTTTCATTGTATTGACTGCTAGGTGGTGAAGTGGATAGAGCACTGGACCTGTAGTCAGGAACACTCATCTTTCTGAGTTCAAATCTGACCTCAGACACTTAATAGCTGTGTGACCCTGGGCAAGTCACTTAACCCTGTTTGCCTCAGTTTCCTCCTCTGTAAAATGAGCTGGAAAAGGAAGTGGCAAACCATTCTAGTACCTCTGCCAAGAAAACCCCAAATGGGGTCACAAAGAGTCAGGCATGACTGAAAACAACATAATAACAACTTGTGTTTTTCTGCATTAGTTTCTGTAATTAAATCCAGCCTCTTAGAAAGATTTGCTTGCTTTATGTCAGCTTTCTTTTCTCCCCCTTTTCAGCTCCCTTTCTGGATTCTTATATGGCTTATTTCCTAGCCCAGCTTCATATTAATTATCATTTGAAGTTTGTCAGGGGTAAGAAATTATCTTAATTGAATGTGTGTGACTCCTTTCTCTTTCGTCATCCTATTGGTTGACTTTGTCACCCTCAATCATCTGGGACTGTCTTCTACTCGTGGGTGGGATTCAAGTTAAACAGTGTTAGGGAAATTGGCCATGACACCACAATCAGTGAAATAAAAGTAAGCAAGACTAATCTTTAATAACAAGATAGGCATTTCAGGGGTTGGGATTCTTTCCTCTTCTAAAGCTCAGTTTGGGAATCTAGCTTTAATTTACCAAAAAAAAAACACAAACCAAAAACCCTCACCACTTTATATATTTTTTTACCATATATTTTGTATTATCTTTGTACCTGTTGTTAACTTCAGTAGAATGTGAGCTCCTTGAGGGCAAGGACTGCTTTCATTTTTGTTTTTGCTCCTCTGGAGCCAGCACAGTGCCTGACACATAAGCATGGACTAAACCTGTGATTTCCAACGGTTTTTTACTGGCTGTTGAATGGCTACCATGGGAAGACTTGCAGCCCTCTTTGCCATGCAGAGGTAAGGCAATTGCTATTAGATGGTCAGAGAAAGAGTACCTAGTGCTCAATTAATTATGTTATATACCTTATACATATTCTTTATATTCTCCATTGCACCTAAAACATAGGAGTTACTCAATATATTTGTTTTTTGCTTAGTTACTACCACTACTAGTACTACTACTACTACTGCTACTGCTACTACTACTACTACTAGCACTACTACCTCTGTGACTACTACTTCTATACTACCAGTATGAGCACAAACATACATTTATATGGTACTTCATGACTATAAAGCACTTTTGCATACATTATCTCATTTGGTCCTAATAACAGTCCTGTGAGGTAGGTAAGAAAAAATATTATTATCCCATAATAACTTGGTACTGTGGTACAATGATAATTTAATGTAATGACGATCTTCCTTTTAAAGATTATCAATTCTTTGCTATTAGTCTTCTTGGGTCAAGTCCCTGTAGTCACAGGTAATCCATCTTTTCTGATGTGATTTAGCTGAGAATTCTTAGACAATTGAGAAGACAGTCCAGTGAAAATCCTTGACTGATTCAGAAGACTATCTGCATTTTTTTGATGATGCTATCCAGTACGTCATACAAGAAATGTATGAAAAAAATGAGCTACTCATTTGGCCAGTAGGAGGGTTAACCTGTGGACCTCTCATGTGTTTTTCACAAGGTTGAGAGAAAGCAAGGACCTCTCACTGTCTTCCCCTCACATAGTAGGTGTTTTACAAATTATTGTTGACTGACTGAGTGATCACTAGGTTATTCATTTTGTCTTTTTGGACTATGTTGCCCTGAGTTTTTTGACTTTCTGGTGGGGAAGTCAAGGTAATCATTTGGAGCCATATTTCACAGATGGAGACTTTTGACGAGGATGTAAGCAGAGACAGGGACTGTCCCTCATTTCCTCATCCTATGCAGTCTCTTCATCACTCTTTATGTGTGGAATCAAAGTGGAACCAGGGCATTTGACCCTTGTCTTTCATTACAATTTTAGCTCTCAGGTGTTATACAATATTGTGGAGCTCAATGTTGCAAAATCCTTTTCTAATGATTTTTTTCCCTTTGGAAGAATTTTCAAAAAAAAGAAACAAACACAATGTGCTTTACAAGCAAAGCCCAGAACAGAGAGGATCAGCCAGGTGGCATGATAGCTGGTTTGGAACCAATGTAGAAACAAAACCATTTTTTTTTATTGCTTCCTAATAAGCAGTAAGACTAGGATGGTAAAGACATGAAGGAAAGTGAGCAAATTCTTCCTGTAATCAACACTGCCAGGCACCGAGATCAAATGCATCTGATGGGGTTTCTCTTTGACTCTGTAAACAAAACCCCCCCATTTGGCAACATCACCGGAGATGAAACCTTGCTTTGAATCTTCTCCATTCAATCTGCATTGAGATATCTGGGACAGACTCTGGCCTTCGATTTGCTATGGCAGAAGGCTACCTCCAACTCCAATCTGGTTCCCCAACTCTGCACAGTTCTGTTCCACTCTGGGAGCTTGGGAGAATGTACCTTTTGGGTGGTACTGGGACAATAAAGTATCAGCTGCTCCAGGCATTTCAATTCCAGGTCATCGGCTTGATTCTATTTTCAGGGCCTGCACATTGCCCCATCTTGCAACGCAGAACCTGGAGTTCCCCAAATGCCAGGGACGCAGCTGTTCCTGAGGTATTTTCAACCTCATGCAGAGTGTACCCAAACTCTGCTTGGTGAAGGAAGCTGGATAGCAATGCCTTTGGAAAACAACTAGAATCCAAATGGACTTATTAGCATTTGAAGCATTCAGGCAGACCTTTCTTGGGATTGAAGTAGAATTTTCTGGGTAAACTAAGCAGAGCAGGGCTAAAGTACATGAGCATAGAAACAGATGTTACCTTACAGGCTTCCTCCAATGCACAGATCATGGAGTCAGCACTTGAAGGAACCTCAGAGGTCATCTAACTCCATTCCATTTTACAGGTGAAGAAACTGAGTCTCAGAAAGGTAAAGCTCTACAGTCCAAGGTCACACAGGAGTAAAGTCAGGATATGAATCCAGGTCCTCTCACTCTGGATTCAGCATTATTTTTAGGGCTATCCCCTGTGTTTCTGATTCTAACAAGGCATGTCAATGAGAGAATACTGACTTGTGGCATAATAAGTGAGTTCTATTTATTGAAAAAAATAGTACTGTTACACAGATTTATGTAGGTAGAATTATGATATAGCTGCACATGTAGAAGGAATATCCATAGATCATTTTTAGGAAGTTGAATGTTAGAATATCCAGGAAAATTAGTTTTTATCTTTTAAAGACCAGGAGGAACTCTGTATTTCTCCTTAGCTGCCCTGTTCTAGATTTGTTGTTGTTGCTACTTTGGTAGTTAAGGATCTGTGTCCAAACAAAACTTTTGTGCTGTAACTTAAGCCTAAGAGGCAGCATGGTACAGTGGTGGGGGTGGGGGGAAGAGGGGGCAGCTGCCCTTATTCTTTACTCTGCCTTCATATTCCCATATGGACATTTTGTTAGCTAGTAAACCTAAAGCATTCAGGCAGACCTTTCTTGGGATTGAAGTAGGACTTTCTGGGGAAACTAAGCAGAGAAGGGCTAAAGTTAGAAACAGATGTTACCTTACAGGCTTCCTCCAATGCACAGATCGTGGAGTCAGCACTTGAAGGGACCTCAGAGGTCATCTAACTCCATTCCATTTTACAAGTGAAGAAACTGAGTCTCAGAAAGGTTAAGCTCTACAGTCCAAGGTCACACAGGAGTAACAGAAATGACAGAAAAAAGAATCTCCCTCCCTCCCTTCCTCCCTCCCTCTCTCCCTCCTTCCCTCCCTTCCTTCCTCGCTTCCTCCCTTCCTCCCTCCCCTTCTCCCTCCCTCTCTTTTTTCCTCCCTCCCTTCATTCCATCCTTCTTTCCTTCCCAGCTCAGCAGGACACATTGCCGCATCCTGTAGATCTGGAAAGAGAGAAAGCAATAAGAGAAGTGCCTTGGATTTACATGGTCACTTTCTTCTAAAGAATTAGAAATGCTTTCACATCCCCACTGGCTAGCTGGTCTTGGGACATCAGGCAAGTCACATTTCTGTGCCTAGATTTCCTGATCTGTAAAATGAGGACGTTGAACCAAATGACATTTAAGGTCTGTTCTAGACCTGACATTCTATGATATTTGTATTTTGACAGCTTCTCTGTAGATGAGAGAGGGAGAGGAATCATTCCCATCTCACACATAAAGACATTGAGATGTGGCTTTCCGAGGGCCACAAAGAATCTACTACAGAGCCAGAACCAGAACTCAGTTCATCAGATCACCAGATTTATGCTCTTTCTTCCACAAACATCAAAGGTATTAATGAGCTGAGAACCTCTGTTTGGAAATAATGTGGGGATCTACCTAATAGCTTTAACGTTGTTGAACAAGTCTGAAAGAGAAGAGGACTGGGAGCCAGAGAAGAATGAGATAGGTGAACTCTTACATTATATAAATTTCCATTGGAGCCCATTAATAGCAGTGCATGCCACTTTTATATACTTCTCCTTATTAATTAAACATACTTGGGATTTGATCTAAGGTCAAAACGACATTTAATAGTGTCTTTCAAATTGTGTTAACACTAAATGAGAAGCTCATTGTGACAAAAAGTTTGCAGAATTGATTAGATTAAAAGAAATATATCCTAGTGTTAAAGGCTACATTTGAAACTCTGGTTATTAACGAGAAGTATGCATCCTAGGTGCCTAATAAGCTCGAGTTGATGGATTGATGGATATCTAAATTGGGCTTCTCTTTCAGGGGATACAGTTTCTTATAAGCACACATTAAAAATAGGCTCCCTGAACCTATCAACTCCACTTGTCTCTCTCCTAATCTGTAGCAAAATCTTCCATTCTCAGACTTCAGAAGTAATACTGGGTAATGGAGAAAACAAAGATGGGGGAGTGATCCACCTCTCTGCATGTTTTAATAACCTCTTTTGTTACAGTATGGGGGGCATGGCATGACAACTAAAAAGCTAACCTCTGATTTAGTAAGACTGGGTTCAGATCCCTTCTCAGACACATTCTGACTGTGTGACCTTGAGCAAGACATTCCACTTTTTAGAACTCTCAGGCTAAAAGTTGCAGAAAAAAGGTTCAGAACTGCAATGAATGAATGAAAAAAGTGTTTATTAAATACTTACTATGTGTCTTGAAAGCACTAGGCTAAGGGTTGAGGAGAGAAAACAGAAAAAGTCAGACGGTGTCTGCCTTTCCCTCACATTCTAACTGGGGGAGAGAATACACAATAGAAAATTGAGCTGGGAAATGGAAAGAAAGGTCCAGAACATTTGGTGATGCCAGAGTGGGAAGAATGGCATGGTCTGGAGGGCCTTACATAACTTAAATATTTATAATAATAGGGGATGAAGTTAGCAGATTGAGATGGTAAGGCCTGGTGTTCCTCCATTTCATCAGAAGGAATGGAATTGTTGACTTCCATTTAATGGGAGAAGGGAATTGGGTAAGGTGGTTCTAGGTGTTCTTCCTGCCCAGATCAAGGAGAGGATAAGGGCAGGAGAAGGAAAGGGTGGGATGTTTTGATGGTAGGTGTTGCTGGCTCTTCTAAAAGTCGAGGCTGAGGAGTTAGTTTATTTGGAAAGAGTTGGAGATTTGCTCTTTCGAATGTATTATTATTATCATCATTCCATTATGATGGTGAATCTAATAGTGGTGAATATTGATAACCTAAGCCCAGAACCAGTCTGCTCAGCCATTTCTCTAATATTTAAATTGTAGTCTTATAGTTTATTATGAAATTCAAATATCCTTGTACTCATTTCTTTTAGGTACGTTCCAGTTTATTTTAGATCCTAGTTTTTATTTCACTATCCTGAAATCTTGAAGGAAGTTGTTTTGGGACAACTGGAAATTTTAGGGAAGTAGTTTAGGAAAACATTTCACTTATCCAGACTTTAAAATCTCCATAACTCAACCATCCAGAACATTTCTGTGAAAGAGGAAATAAGTGAGTAATGTCTCTGGGTAGTTGATTGGAGACAGCATATTAGTATAGAGTTTTAGATCTAAACTCAGATGACCTGGGTTCAAATCCTTTGTTTTCTATCTATATCATGTTGGGCAAATCACTCAATCATTCTGGGCCTCAGTCTCCTTATCTGTAAAATGAAGCAGTTGAGTTGTTGGACCTCTAAGGTCCCTTCCAACTCAACTGATGTTCTTACGGTATTCCTGTCATGCAACCCATTCACTTTACTCTGTAGGAGAAGCCCTCACACAAAGTCTAATCTTTAAGCTTGTTGTTCCTAATATAGAACAGGTTCAAAGCAGGAAATGAGAAGAGGGCTTGAGAAGGCTGAGACAAGCAAGTACATTGATAGCAGTGGGAAATGATGATTGGTACAAAGGCAAAAGTCAGGCATTTAAAATAGACACAAGAATTACAAAAGCAGAATGGTCTGGGTGTCAGAGGCTGTGACTATAAAACTCTTATGCCTTTAGGACAAGAAAACTTCAGGTCCACATTGTTAGCATGGTCCTGGGGAAGGAAGGTGCCGTGACGGCACACATGCCTGAGGGAGCAGTGAGTAGACACAGAACAGTGGAGCCATCATGAAGGCAGGTTGGTTGCAAGGAAAATGCATAAGTATTTCTATCCATGCAATGGACATACTCAGTCAGAATAATTAAGGAGAGAAACTAAAGAGACCATTACCAGTGCATTCTGAAGCTAGACTTAATCATTCCATGTAAACAGAATGATCATATATTAATGGGCAGGGAAGACAAAGGAATCTGATGGGTTTTTGGGAAGGTAGTTATAGTGATTTCGGTTTCTTGGGCATCTTTTCTTCTCTCTGTGTTTCAGGGTGATATGCTGGTAAATCAATTCTCAGGGAAAGACAGGTCAGAGAGAAGATAATATGTAAGCTTTCCCTAGAATGTCTAGCATGGAGGCATGAGAAAGGTCCTAAACTGGAAGTCAAAAGGGTTTAATTCCTAGCCCTGCCACTAACTTGCTGCATGACTTTCTATAAATCACTTTGCACTGCTGGGTCTAGTTTTCTCATTGCTAAAATGGAGGTAATGGTGTTTGAAGTATCTATGGCACTTTTGTGCAAATCAAATAAGATCATGGATTTAAACCATTCTTGTTAACTATAAAGCACTATAAAATATAAGCCATTATTATTATTAATGTTTGTGTATGGGCAAGTTGACTCCTTGTTCTGCAATCTGGACACAATGAACAGTGATGATTGTGCGGAAATGTTTTGACTTCTTTGTTCTGAAGTTTGGTGGAAGTCTCATTCTTGTTCATACTTGAGATTGCTCCCACCACCAGTGTATTTCTGATAGGGTCGTATATGGAAAAATGAATATCCTGACAATGATGGATAAATTAGGTATTATTTTTGACTACTTTACAGAACAGTAGGCAATAAAACATATAGAACGTGTAATTTTAAGAAGTTGAATAAGTAAAAAAAGTTAAAATAAAAATTAGATTAGATGCACAGAGCTAATAGATTAGAACCTGCAGGTAGACATTAAAATTTTACTTGGCTAATTTTCCAAGCTATTTGCATCTATATAAAATGCTTCCTTTCACCTTCACCATGACCTGGAATGTATACACTCTTACTTCTCCTTTATAGATTTCCTCTTTTCCTTGAAGATTCAGTCTGTGCATCACATGAAGTCTTTCCTGATTATTGCCTTCCACGCAATTCTGACTGCTCACCCTCCTAAACTAACTGCTTTGTATTTAACTACAGTATGTTTATTCAATTGTATGCTAATACATATATTGTCTCAACCATGAGAATGTAAGTTTCTTGCAAGTAATTTTGCAAGTATTTCCTTTGCTGAATTTGTACCCCCAAGAGCCCAACATAGAGTCTGGCACATAGGATAAGCTTAATAAGTACTTGTTGAATACTTGACCTTGATTTCCAGCAAGAAGAGAGGCATAGAAGGTAGCAATATCCTCTCATCTTTCTCCAGTGCCCTCATGCCAGCCTTTCTCTCTTTATCTCATCAGCTCAGGATATTATAACTGTATCCCTCCCCCATCCCCACTTCAAATGCAAAACTTGGGGGAAATTCAAAGATAGAGAGTAGCTCCTCTCATAATATATTTGGGAACCCTTGGGTTAGCTAATCTTGAGGGTGATAAAATTCCATACTTTAATATTCCATTGGAACTGTGATCTCGTTGATGTAGGTGTTGTTACCAAGCATACAGAGCACAACATATATGTGCCTGCCTGTCTGTGCTCTTCCATGTCCTCCTGCAAATTTGCCACAAGAAGTCCATCTGATGTGCTGGGGGATTTCCTTAGCTCCTAATATTTTTGTTTAGTCATTTCCAACTCTCTGTGACCCAACTTGGGGTTTTCTTGGCAAAGATACTGGAAGGGTTTGCAATTTCCTTCTCTAACTCATTTTACAGATGTGGAAACTGAGGTAAACCACGTTAAGTGATTTGCCCAGTGTCACACAATTAAGTGTCTGAGGTTGGATTTGAACTCAGCAAAGTGAGTCTTCCTGATTCCAGGCATGTAACTTTATGCACTGTGGTGCCGCCTACTGACCAACTTTTAACACTGCAAGACTAATAGAGCTTGCAAACTCTCTTTTGCTCTTGCCACATGCCAGGCCACCTTCTTTTTTGTTCATAGATTTCTTTGATTTTCTGCATGACTCCTTTGTAGTGTTCTTTCTTGCTCATATTCAACATGTTGGGTGACCTTCAAGTTTAATGACTGCATTCCATAAAATGCCACCAGAAGAATATTGGTATTAAAAAAGATAGTTCCATGATGGATTAATAAAGGCAAAGATCTTGTCTGGGGGTACGTCCCTAGCCTTTGAAATGGGTATTATGGAAAGCAGTCATTGTACCTTTGCGCAAAATCTCCTTTGTGTTGCCAGAGACTGAATACTGGACTGGATGGATTGGTCTCACCTGGTATGATATTTCTTCTACTCTTCAGTGCCTATGCCAAATTTCACAGCTCTATTGATTCCTCGTTTTGTCCTCAGAATCATCAGTTAATTAGCTAATCTGGATTTTGATTCACACACATTACACACCAATTTTTTGAGTCCACAAAAAAGCCCTTATGTGAAATAAATGGCATTATGTCCATGCAAAGGGTGTTAGATTTGTCTTTTACTCTGGAAGAAAAAGAGGTAATTAGTTTGATATATATTTTTTCATATGGGAACATTAAGGTCTTTTTCAATGCTCAAGGAAAGGTGAGTGATTCCATCCAGTCACTGCTTCTGGTTTTTGTTACTCTGACATTATTTGAAAAGAGTTTGGGGAAATGAAATTCAATAAAAGAACCTCCCTTGAATATGTGGGTAAGTAGAGTGTTTAATACTTCAACAAAATCTAAAAGCGTTTGCAATTCATATCGGGTTTTTTTTTTGGGAAGGTTGCCAAGAGGGATATTTTCAATAGATTGGTGCAATGAGGAATTAAATGCGTATTATTCAGGGAGAAGATTGGAATTTAATCTAGTATGTGAACAGGTTAAATTTATATCAATAAACACTAAGCATAGAATGGCACTATTTAATTTCTAGCATATATACCTTCCATATATTTCTAGAAAAAAATGGACATGGTATAGCCTTCTGTTTCAGGGTTCTGTATTCATTTTTAAAAGCAGCTTGGAAAGTTTTTGCAATACCTTGGAATTATAGACAGTTGCAAGGCTGTGGTCAGATGTGATGGATTATGCATCCAATATGCTTCAAGTTTGTGGTTCATTAATCCAACTCTTTGAATTTCAAAGAACCAGAGTGATGCCATTTGGAATATATGTCAAAGAAAATTAATGGAGTTCCTTGGTCAGAATCAAGAATTTAGACAATGAGAGGAAAAAGAGGAAGCTGTGCTACTAATGGCTGGGGAATGTAAAGGCTACCTTTCAGAGGGAAAGTTTGTGAGCATGGTGTGGTGGAATGAATACATTCATTTTAGTTCTTGGAAGAGTCGGGTTTGAATCCTGTCTCTGCAACTTCCTAGCTGTGTAACCTTAGGCAAGTGACTTAACATTGGGAAGATTCAATTTCCTTTTCTATTCCAGTCAGTTCAGCTAGCATTTATTAAGTACCTACTATTTTCCAGGCATTTTGGTTAGGAGCTCATGATGCAAAGACAGAAACGGAAATTTTTCTTTCAGGAAACTTACCTCCCACTAGGGGAAATTACCCATACCCAGATAAGTATATACAAAATGTATGCAAGGTAAATACAAAGTAATTTGAGGGTAGGGAGAGTACTAACAAGGAGGAGGGCTCATGGGGGAAAGGATTAGGAAAAGGCCTCTGGTAGGATGGGGCTCCTGAGCTTTGAAGGGGGGTCAGGAGTAAAGTCATGAAGACAGGTGATGGAAAGTTGAGTAAGAGGCAGAGCACATACATTTGTTTACCTGGAGCACAGATTGCTTGTAGGAGATTAATTTGCAGTTCATCGAAAAGATGTATTGAAGTCAGATTCATGAGGGGTTTAAATGCTGAAGAGAGGGGATTGTATTTTATGCTAGAGGAAATAGGGAGCCATTACCTGGGGGAAAACTTTTTGAGGGGGGAAATGATATGATCTGGACTGTCCTGATGCCCCTGCCCTCTGAGAAAATTGATTCATTAAAAAAAAACTGTATAAAATCCAAATATATCCACAAAGACTTCTTTTGCTACTGCTCTTATAACCTTTATAACTTATTTAGCATTTATAATCAATACCACATAGTGTATTACCTAGTTGTTCTTTGATTGTTTCATGAATAATTTTATCTTTCCAAAAAAAAATTTGTAAGCTGCTTGAGGACAGAGACTATGTCCCATTATCACCTTTTGGAGGTGGGTGGTGGGTGGTGGTGGGTGGGAATGGTATCCCTCACAGTACCTAATACAGGCATGGGCACTTAGAATGTCTGTTCAGTGATTTCAAGTCTTGCCTTCTGTTCGGGAGGCAAACTTTCGAAACTTTAGCCAATCATACCTAATTAATTCCTCAGTCTTGTTGAATCATACCATGTCCATGTAAAGTAATCCAAGACTGGGCATTAGGGGGAATGGTGGGATCAGTGATGAAATAATGAGGTTGGGAGATGGAGGCATTTTAGAAGGTGGGAAAGATGATGTTTTCTCTTCCCTGTTAATAGTTTTTGTCTAATACCAAAGCGAATGATTTTTCAGCATTTTAATTCCATCTCATTTATTAAGCATTGCAACAATACTATGTGTAAAACTCTGTGGTATTTATTGTGGATAAAAAGACAAAAAATTTTTTCTTCCTTTCAAGTGTTTACGTTCTACTGAGGGAAACATCATATACACAACAAATACACACACACACACACAAAGTAAATAAGTGGTAAAAATAAAATTGGGGAGGTGACTAGGGAATGGGATAGAGAGAGAAGAATGCTAAGAACTGAGGGGGTCTAAGAAGAGCTTGTGTGGGAGACTTGAGCTCCCTGAAAGGTGCCAGGGATACCAAGAGTCTGCCTGCTGTGATGAGGAAGAACATTTTAAGTATAAGGAACAGCCTAAATGGGAAGGCAAGAAGTGGAATACTTGGCAGAGAAACAGCATTTGACAAAAACACCATAACAACATGACCAATTAGCATTTAACCAATCTGGATGTTTTGATGGAGGTTTCCTTTCCCTTGAAAACTACTTAGATTCACAGCGGCATAATGTTCTCTACTGGAGGTCCAGTCTGAGACAAGCAGCTCAAACACATGTTTAAGTAATGGTTTTTAGCTCACACCTATAAATAAATCTGGGAAGAGGTAGAGATTGGATCTCGTTTTTTGGTTACAAAATAGTATTTTATTGAGCCATGATTATGGATATGGTATTGTTACTTCTCTCCACGAAAAGATATTTTTTGAGGGGGAAAACTGAAAGTGGGAAAATTGAAAGTGAGTGTGTTGTCATTGTCCAATGGTGCCTGTAGTTTCCCTGTTCTGCTAAATGACCCTGAGGAACCTCAAAAACACCTGACAGGTAAGCTGAGTCCCCATTACACGGTAAGTAATACCAGCAGTAACTGCCCAAAGTCCATTTTCCAGAGGGGAATTTGAATATCAGCTAGTCACAAATTCCCAGGAGTCTTCTCTCCCTGCTAAAATGAATCAGCTCCAGTCATCAAATTCAGTATTCTTGCTCCCTGCCCCCAATGCCTTGGCCTGCTAGATCCAGAAAAGAACTCTACAAAAACCTGCAGAATGTTATTGGTTTGGAGGGAGGATGTCTCATTCCCTCTACAGTCTCTGTGGGGCACTTATTCCCATTCAGGACCCCCAGCAGACTTCCTTGTGTTCATCTTCCTGGATGGGAATTTCTGTTTTGTGAATTTCTCCCATCAACAAATCTGGGTTGCTTTATTATCATTTCATAAGCTCCATGGTTCCTTGTATGGGGATGTTGGTATTTTGAACCTTCCTAAGTCTACATTAAGATAATCATGCC
>CM053598.1:101634894-101673383 GCA_028646575.1 Pseudocheirus occidentalis | reverse complement strand
AGTTCTGATACTGCCATTAATTCAATGTATGACATTGGTTGAGCCAGGTCCCCAGTTAAGATGCCTCAGTTTCCTCATCTTTAAAATGATGAGTTTGGACTAGATGATATCTAATGTCCTTATGGTTATGAGAGAAATTTTAAAGCATATAAATAGCTTGTGTTCCTTCCTTTCCTTTTTAAAAGTCTCATTACTTTTCATATGACAGTTGGAAATATGTTTTTTTCCTCTCTTTCAAATTTCGTTTTGACCTAGACTACTGGAAAAGCCTCCCTTTAGAATTTAAAATATACTATCTTTTATGGGGGGTAATGATATAATCCAAAACACTAAAAATTCTGTTGACAATGCATATTATAGTGCTATTTCACATTAATAGCTGATGGCATTGCATATAGTAGTTATATGTTTATTAAAAGTTGAATGAAATGTGAACTGGATAGTATGTATATTTTATTGCCTCCTCTAACATTAACTATCTTTTGCTTTAACTAAATGCATTTGCAGTGTCGCATATATATGTATATATAATTCAATAAAAATAAATATGTAAGAAAAAATTGGGAACAGCTTTATGCATACTTATTTTTATCTCTTAATTCCACTTAAGGTTTGGTAGTCATTTAAGTCCCTATTAAAGTTGATCCATAAACTAGGGCATTTGGGGATCCTGGGGAGGTAGAATTTAGAGGTCTCATAGTCATTCCTCCTTATCTCCTTCTCCCTTGGGAATTATAGGATCATAGATAAAGACCTTGAAAGGACCTTAAGGGACATCTTGTCCAATGACTTCATTTTATAGATTAAGAAACAGGCTGAAAAAGTTAACTGACTTGCCCAAGGTGACGGCAGGTAGTAAGTAACAGAGGCAAACTTTAAAGTCAGGTCATTTGACACTGAATCCGGTGCTTTATTCACTAAAATCCATGGAAGGAGGGAAGGGAGAACAAACATTTCTATAGTACCCGCTATGTGCCAGACACTGTGCTAAATGCTTTACACATATTATTTCATTTTATTCATGGGGGAAACAAATTTTCTGGAAAGAGTGGTTGTTCATTGATTGGTGAATTCCTGAACAAATTATGGTATATGAACATATATTGGGTCTTTAAAAAAAATTGAAAAATTAAAAAAAATTTATTTACTTTTAGTTTATAAAATTCAGTCCCACAATCCCTTGAGGTTTGGATTTTCTCCCTCTTCCTCTCCTCCCCCCTTCCTCCACGATGGCATGCATTCAAATATAGGATCTATAAATACCTTCATATTAAACATTCGTCAAGTTGTAAAGAAGGATTATAACCAGCGGAGTGAACAATGAGAAAGAAGGAACAAAACAAAACAAAAAAGAGAGGGAGCAAGTAGTTTTCTTCAATCTGCATTCAGATTCTGTAGTTCTTTCTTTGGATGTAGATATCCCTTTCCAACATAAATCTTTTGGAGTTGTCTCATAACCCTGTATTGCTGGGAGGAGCCCAGACTATCAAAGTTAGTCATCACAGATATGATGTGTCTATAATTGTGTACAATGTTCTCCTGCTTCTGCTCTCCTCACTCAGCATCAGTTTATATATGTCTTTCCAGGTTATTGTGAAGTCTATCTGCTCCCCATTTTTTATGGCACAATAGTATTCCATTACATTCATATACCACAACTTGTTTAGCCATTCCCCAATTGATGGGCATTTCCTTAATTTCCAATTCTTTGCTACCACAAAAAAGAGCTATTATAAATATTTTTGTACATACAGGTCCTTTTCCCACTTTTATGATCTCTTTGGGATACAACCCTAGAAGTGATATTGTTGGATCAAAGGGTCATATATAGCATTTTAATACAAGGTAAGAAATGACAAATACGAAGAATTTGGAGAAACTCTGGAAGACTTAGAGGAATTGAGCAAAGTAAGTAGAACCAGAGGAACAGTGTAAACAGTGAGCAGCTGACATGATGACCACAGTAATGTGAAGGAAAACAGTAAGTGAAGACTTCAGAGCTCTCTGATCAATGCAGTGATTAATTGTCATTTTAGGGGACTGATGGAGAATCATTGGCAGAGGTGATCCATTATGGGTGTGGAATGAAGCCTTTATTTTTAGATATGGCCAATGTGTTGACTTGTTTTACTTAAAAGGACTTATTTGTTATGAGAGTTGGCGAAGGGTGGAGTTCTGAGGGCCAGAGAAGAGTCATTGAGAAGCGATAATGATGCAAAAGAAAAAAGCATCAATAAAACTTTTAAATAAAAAAGAAAATGATTCCCATTGATGATTTCATTCCCATTTCCTCATCAAAACAACTGGGAGTTCACTAGGGTGGAAATTCACATGTAAACAGAAAGTTCTCTTTTTGGGGCCCAGGGACACATTTAGCTGCTTCCTTACAGAGCAAAAAGCATCCCCTAGGGTTAAGTTAGACACTTTTAGAAGCTGTATTAAGACCACCAAGGTACCATTTTGTAAATGACTATGTACATTCAGTGATACTCTAATAATGCTAAAGAGTTAGTTCAAGTTTTCCAAAGTGCAGAACTTTTCACCAGGGAGTAGCAGGTGGAAAGAAGAATAGGGATCTATAAATATTCAACAACAGCTTCTTTAAAGATAAATTCATTAAAATTCATTGGTTGCTTTTAGGGTCCTTTGCACCCTATGGGGTAAACATTAAGCTCAAAGAAATGCTGGAGGTTCTCATTTAGTCTGGATGAAACAAATGGCTAGAACAAACATGTAAGGTTAAGGACTGGAACAAATTCAGTCATCAAAACTGAGGAGGAAAAAGTTCAAGGGATACAGCCAGAGGATGTGGAAACAGCCCACTTGCCATTTGGGATGTTTTGCCAAGTTTCCCTGGCCCTGGAACTCCATGTCCTGAAACTGAGGAAGTATCAGAGAGGCTGGGATGAATATTTCAGGTATAATAGAAGTTGCAGTGGAGAGTCTCCACCCGCTGCTATTACAAGTCAATTTTCAAGTATTAATTACACAGCCTAGTACAGTGTCTCACATGTATTAGGGGCTTAATAGAGAAGTGTTGAATTGTTGAAGTGAATACCTGCTGCAGCCCTTCATAAACCTTCTGAAGATTCTATGGAAAAAACAGCTGAAACCTTTGGCCTCCTACTTACAAACAGCTAATTGTCACCTTGTCCTCATTCTGGCAGCCCCAATGGCTGGCAAAGTGTTTGTCTCAATCAGGTGGGCATCTTGCCTGGCAAAGCCTTTGCCCATGGCCAAGTAGACACCTGGACTGATGAAAATATCTTCCTTAGCAAACTGGGCTCAGCTAAAGAAAATAAGTCAGCCAATCCAACTTCCATCTATTTAAAGATCACCTGCCCAACAATTCAGAACATGGGCCCTTTGCTCTTTGGGAATTTGTCACCATTCATGCCACATTGTTACCCAGTGCCAGGGCCTCCCTCAAGGGGCTTTTGAGAGAATCATCCAAAGGATTTGAATAGTGGAATGGGCAAAGACTGAGGGAAGGAGGACAAGCGTCCACATCTGTTTCACCTGTGTGAGCCAATTCAGAACTGCAAACCAAATCGTGATTCATAGACAGCATAGGTTAAGAGACATTTGACTGACCACCTGGACAATTCCCTGTGTCCTAGTGCAGGGTGACACAGAGAAGCTAGCTGAGACTGTCCCAGGGCTCCAAAAGGAACTTTGCTGCCCTGTGCCTCAGGGGTATCTGGCAGCTCTGATTCACTCTTCGAGAGATAACAGCCCCCAAACAATGTACTGCTTGGAGTTCTGACAGTCGACAGTGTATTCCTGGCGGCCCTCTTGCTATTAATACATCTTTGTCCCTTGATCTTTGCTTAATGGAAAAGAGGCCTTTGTGTTTTCAGTGAAGCATTTCAGGCTCGGAGATTGTGCTTAGGCAGGAAAACCCAAGGGAAAGCTTTTCAGTAGCAGTGAATTAGGATATCTGAATCTGTTGGTGGCCTGATTCATCAGAAAAGAGTGGGTGATGAGTTCCCAAGCCTTTTAAATAAATAAACCCAGAGAAATCTCTCTGATGTCTAGCTTTAATCCCTTGGAGCAGATGTAAGGGGCAACTTTCAGAAGTTCAGACATTTGCCCCACCACCTCATACTCAAGCTGAGTGTCTGAGCCCAGGATGAGTGAGCCTTAGATTGGCCTGATGCCCTCATAAAATGAGGATTTCATCTTCAAAATGGAATTTCATCTTCAAATACTATTTATTCAACTCTTCCATATGAGTTACTATACTAGTCAGAATTAACTGTCATAACTCTTCTCTGAATTTATATTAAAAAAATGAATGGGGAAGTCTAAGAGATCATTCTTTGTGGAGTTTTGGGTCATGGGTTTCCCCCCAGTCAACCCTAGATTATGTAGGATTTGATTTATAAGCTTGTGAATTTTATTGCCTACCGGCTCATCTTTGACTATTTTCTGCCTTGCTGCCTATGGCCTTCTTTCCATTCCTTTCAATCTGTTTAAATTCTGCCAATCCTTCAAGGCTCTCACTGTTAAGAAACTTATTGATTATTCCAGTACTCCCCTTCCTTGTGGCTAGTAGCCTATACTGGAAATTTTGTCTTTACATTGTATTCCAGTATTTTATTTTAAATACTGTCTTGAGGATCAGCATCTTCTTTTTGGATTTTCCAGCACACGGTATGCATTCAGTAAATTCTTGTTGCATTGAATAGAAATGAATTGAACTTGAAAGAGGAGCAAAGAAAGTGTTTGGGACCACTTGGGGCACAATGGGACATAAGCGGAAGGATTCAGGAACATGGATCATTTAGGCCATGCATTTACCTCCCAGCAGCTCAAACTTCATCTGGCCCAGAAGCTGAAGGTATGAAGGTAGGATCAGCACTGCAGAGCAATGCTGGCGTGCAGAAGCCAAAGGAACTGATCTTTGGGGATTATTGTTGTGGGAGTCAACAGACAGATAAAGTTCTAGGAATGGCCTTTATAATGGCCTTTCCTTTATAAGCTCCTCTCTTCTTTCCTCATTTATAGAATTGTGGACTTATTGATGGAAGGGACTTCATGAGTCATACAGTCCACCCTGTTCCTTCATTTTCCAGATCAGAAAAGTGACTGAGAGAGGAGAAATGACATGTCAAGGTTACAGTGGTAGAAAAATGACAATTAAATATGAACCCATGTCCTCTGACTAAATCTGCCGCCCTGTCCCTGTGCCATGTCATCCTGGATGCTGACCCTGTGCGAGGCAGTGGTTAGCCTTATGTGGCATGCTTGTATTCCCTGGTTCTCTCTGTGGTCAGATCCTGTGCTACTCTGGAATTTGAACACAGTTCATTAAGTGGGAGGAATGGAAGTAATGATGCGGAATGCCCCAGATTCAGTCTAGAGCTTCATATCTCATTCTCAGAAAATGAATTCCATCCATTAGCCCTGGAGAAAGGCTAGCCAGTGGAGGGCATTGGCACATGGCAGAAAGGAGGCTGTAATCACACTTGTAAATATTCTGGTCTATTTTTCGTGTCTAAGAAGTTGAAGTCATATGGGTTTCTGTACAATCAAATTCAGTAAACATTTATTAAGCACCCACTGTGTGCAAAGCTCTGTGCCAGGTATTAAAGTTATTAAAAAATAATGATATGCTCTTCCTATATAATGGTTACTTTCCATGTTGAGGTATGGGGTGGGGGAGATATGACATGTAGACAGATATAGGGTAGGGATTGATGGGAGCAAAGGAGAAATCTATTATGTCCTGGGGAAATCTGAGGAGAGAGAGAATACTTTTCATGTAGGGAAGAAACAGAAAATGTTTTGTGAAAGAGTTGAGCTTTAAGCATTCTGAAAGGCAGAGATGAGGAAGGGAATGGGAGTCAGTTATGGTGGACAGCCTGTGTAACCACACTGGGTGTGCAAGACAGCCTGTCAAAGTTGGGGAATCAGCAAGTCATCTAACTTGACTTGAATGTGGAGTGTGTGAAGGGGAATAATATAAAATAAGGTTAGAAAGGTATAGTTGGTTGTAGGGAAGTTGTGGAAGGTCTTAAATGCTCGGCTAAGGAATTATATTTTATCCTAGAAGTAAAAGGAAGTCACTAATGCTAACATCTAGCCATATAGTATGTTTTCTTAAAAATTACACTGTCTTGCATCTACTTAATGGTAATCAATCTTCACTATATTCCCTTAAGAAAAAAAGTGAAGGAATTCTCAATATTTTAGAGGAGAAAGTAGGACCTATAGAAATGTAATCAATTTGAGATAATGTAGTAAGCTACTAGAGGAAATAGGGGAACCCTGTATTTTTTGTACACCTCTGCAACCAATGACCATAGATTCCTTCCTCCCAACCTCAATCCAGGTAAATCCAACAGCTATGAGGTATGGGTTTGCATGGGTGCATGCAATGTGTATATAATCTCCATTTGCTTACTTCTGTATCTAGGTGGTGGATTCAATTCCCAGATAATTTTTCAAGTTGACACCATTAAAATATACTCAATTTTGGATTTGCTTTTCTCTTTCTTCACCTCACTAGCACTGACCCTATACTAGGGCTAGGTAGAAGACTAGGAAGAGATATTCAGAGGCTCCAAAAATGTCAGGTCAAATAATTGACCCTTTGCTGAGGTCTTACTGGAGAGTTTGATGAGGACACACAAGGGGCTCGTTCAATGCTATTTCAGTTCACTACTGACAGTCTAACTTCCATTTACAAAGCTGAAAAGGAAACAGATCCCAGACTGGGTAGACATTTATAAGCAATGTGGCATAAGGAGAAAAACACTGAAACTAGACTCAGGAGACCTGCTTCCACTGTTTGTTTATAGTATTTCTTTGTGTAATTCAAATAATTTTATGGGCCTCAGTTTCCTCTTTTGTAAAATAAGGAAATGATCCTGGTTCAGTTATCCTGAAGTCCTGAGGTTATTGTGATGGTCTAAGTAAATACTTAGAGAGGCATAAAATGAGAAGAGATATTTGTAACACCTGAAAGTACCTCCTACTTGCAGAATCGGCACCCAAAGCAAGGCTGCCCCAGGTTTAGGAAAAACTAGGGCTTGGTATATACTCATACTTCATGAGCCACCCCCCAATGTGTTTTTTAAAGTTGAATTTAAGTTTTTAAGATGATTTAAAGCAAGGGTCTTTAATGAAATAGTATAATAAGGAAATTAACAATAAAATATTTCCACCCTAAATCTCAGTCACATTCTCCCCATCATACACATACACACACACACACACACACACACATGCACAAATCAATGGAAATGGATACACATAGGAAACATTCATGGAGAAGCAAAAATATAAGGAATCCAGGAACACTCGTGACTGGGCCTCATGTGTAGAGTGGCAGCTGTTCCTACTCTTGATACATGGCTGCTGATGCCTTCTGCCTTGGTGCACTCCTCCTGCCAGACCTGCTCCTTGCTGGCCGTGGGCTGGGTATGTAGTTTTTGTCTTTGTGTAGGTGAGGTTCATAGGCTAGGCTCTTGAGGTGTTACTTCCTACTGCTCTTGCATGGTCATTGCTTGAAGGTTCTCTGCTGCTCTCATGGTCACTGTTAGATGCGGCTTCACTGGGGCTAAGGTGGTGGAGCTTATATCTATTAGTTTTAATTAGTCCTCAGCTGAGATGTTACATCTTCTCCATAAAAGGAAGACTTGTTCTTTTCCTTACTTTATGTATGTAATTGTGAAACATACAAGGAATTGAAAAAAAATTCCTTCTTTTCTTGTTATGTGTACACATGTGTGAACTAAATTTTATTCATCATTCACTTTCCATCTCTTAACTTATAGTTCAAGGGCTTTTGGATATAGTTTTTTTTTTAAGAGAGAAAAACTCAGTGTGTTTTTCCTATGACAAAATGGGGAGTGGGAGAGTCTATTTTTCTGAACACTATAAAGAATGGGTATTTTCTTTGTAGAAGAGGATTTGTCTTTCTAGGTACTGTTGTACCCAAACCCAAATCCCAGGTCACTACAGCCCACCTGACTTGTGGCCCACCATTAAGCCCCTCTTGTATTTCTGTCTTTGTCCCTGTTTTATTTTAGCTTGAAACTGCTTAAGGCATGTCTGGGCATATTGCTCAAAGCATTCACTGACTCTGTCTCCCCTAATCAGTATTTCATATTTTCTCCTTGAATCATTATAGCGTACCAGACTCGTTATGGTGCAAGGATCTTATCTGAGTACCATCCTGTCCTCCCCTACTGAGCAAGCGAGGCTCCCACCCTCTTTGCCTGGAACATGACCCTGGCCTGTTCTGGGAATTCCAGCCCCCTCTGACTACAACCTTGGGAATTCTAGTTCCCCTCATCCCATGCCCCTCCACCCTGTGCCCTCCACCCAGTTAACAGTTGCACCCCTTATACCCTTACACCATACTCTCCTGAGTCATATAGGTTTAACCAATGGCTGCTCTTTGCTTCTGTACGTCATGTCTTCTGCTAGCTTCCCTCCCTATTATAATTTTGTGGCTTTTAGCCTATATAACCAAGATCTGAAAATCCAGAAATCATTGCCAATTTGAGTGAGAACTTTGGCAGTCACATGCTTGATCAATAAATCCACATCTAAATTTATTTTGAACCCAGGTCTTGGCTCACTCTTATTTCTCTGAACAACAGTATCAAGATTTTTGGAATATAAAACCTTCTCACAACAAATAATTAAGCTTGAGTCTATTTTTTATCTTTGGTTTTCTGGTCACCAAGTATGATATTTCTGCCAATGGCTTCACTTTGACTTAGGGTTAGATGTTCCTTGTGGTTCTCTGCGCAGTTATTGATTTGTAAGCTGTATTTACTCAGCCTCAGTTTGAAGGTTGCCATTCTAGAAAACTATCTAGAACTTTCTGGATTTGAGGCTCCCAAATTTCCCAATCCCAAGACTTTTGATCTTCTGAACAAATGAATGGAGTTGACAGGCATGGAATGGGAGAAAGGACAGGCACAAAACTAAGTCCATGTGAGAAAAGACATCGTCTTTTTCCTGCATAGCTACAAGTTATATTGCTATCTTGCTTTTAGCATGTGTGACTAGCAATAAGCTACCATGAATTCAAATTAACGCAATTCACCACCACTACGTTATTACTGGCCTCCAAAAGCTGTAAGGGTAGGAGGGAGGTTGTTAAATAGAAACTCTGAGGGTCTACTGACTAGGGCAGATCCTGGCTACCAGAGTTTATTGAAAACAACTGTGTTAGAAAAGCTATTCAATGTACCTGAGGTGGAGGGGGGATCCTTGTACCAAGCTTTTGACTGGGACCAGCCAGACCATAACTAAATAACCACAACATCTTTGACATAACAGGTTCTTCCATGTGAGAAAATGTGGTTTATGAAAATTTTAATTTAGTTCCCAATAGCAATTACTAAGTAGGGGTAATGGAAAATGAACACCAGCAGATTCAGAGTGAACTCTAACACCCTGTCAAGTCTGTTTTTGTCAAAGTGGCAATGGACAAACACCATGAAAGACATCTCAATTTTTCCTTCAACTTCAGAAGATTGTAAGTAATCCCAGTCATCCAGCAAGGTTTCTCTGTTATCTCCATGAGGCCAGAAAACTAAGCGGCTCCCCTTTCCCCTTTTCACACTCTTCCTTTCCCTTGCTATATGTGTAATTTGTGAAATATACAACATATTGAAAAAGTCGCCCCTTCTCTTATGGTTATGTGTACATAGTGGGGGCTACATTTTATTAATTATTCTTAGTGTCATAGAATTATGGGTGGAAGTGATCTTAGAAATCATCTAGGCCATATGAGGAAAATGAGGCTCCGAAAGTTTAAATAACTTGTCTAAGATCCCTTGGATAGTGAGGGGGTAGTGCCAGCATTTGAAACTGGGTCCTCTGACCCTTTCCACTTCATTATTGAATGTGTAAAGTGTTTTTTCCTATTGTTTTCAAATCCTGAATGAATGAGCCTTAGAAAACCAAGGAGGGGTAGTGTTTGTATCTGGATGATCATTCATTAAAGAGAGTTGGCAAGAGAAGGTGGTGCTGACCACTTTCACTGTGGCCATATTTTGGACTTAGGACACATACCTTGTCAGGTATGCCCAAAAGCTAGAAACTAGAAGTATTTGAGAAACAGAAACTTAGTGGGAGGTTCAAAAGCAGGCAAAGGTTTTGAATATGAGGGGAGACTCATTCTGCTTTGGGTTATCCTGACTTAAGGAAATTATGGCTGCTGCTGTTGTGGGATATGGTCAGCCGAGTCCATGGCTGTTAGGGAGGAACTGGATACATATGATGGTCTAGCAGGGCAAGTCACTTTTTTTTTTTGGGAGGGCAGTTGGGGTTAAGTGACTTGCCCAAGGTCACACAGCTAGTCTTTTGTGTTAAGTGTCTGAGGCCGGATTTGAACTCAGGTACTCCTGACTCCAGGGCCGGTGCTCTATTCATTGCGCCACCTACCCGCCCCAAGGGCAAGTCACTTTTTAAAGAGCCCAGGATCACCCAAGATCCCAAGTAGTGAATCTTTTCCAGGGACAGAGAGGAAAGCACCATCAGCAAATTAGAACTTCCATTGGTCAAGGCCAGAGAAACTTTCAGAAAGGTAAAAGCTATTGTGGGGTCTTTTTAGGATGATTTGAAGCCCACAGAAAGAATTTTTGGTGGTAGCTGTTTGAAGCAGGAGAAGAGAATAACTGCATTACTGAAGGTCATGAGCCCCACACCTTTAGATTAGACTGGGGACAGGGTTCTGGTGGTGGGGAGAAGCTCAGCAGTCATGCTAAACTGAATCCTATTGTTCAGTTATTTCAGTTGTGTCTGACTCTGTGACCCCATTTGGGGGTTTCTTGGCAAAGATACTGGAATGGCTTGCCATTTCCTTCTCCTGCTTATTTTACAGATAAGGAAACGGAGGTAAACAGGGTTAAGTGACTTTCCCAGAGTCCCATAGCTAGCAAGTGTCTGAGGTCAGATTTGAACGCAGAAAGATGAGTTTTAGCTCCAGACCTAGCAGTCTATCAGTTGTGCCACCTAGATGCCCTAAACTGACTCAACCCTGGGATATCATTCCACCTAGATCTAATTGGATCTAATTGATTTCAGGTACAAGATCTGGAGGAAGGTGAGCAGTCAGGAAACAGAGGGAAGCTGGGAATATTCCCATCCTAACTCTACTTGTATGAGAAACAAAGATGAAGTTTAGTTGTCTAGCTTGGCAGAATCCTCCTCCCCCAACTTACTGTTAATTTTAAAGCCTGTGTGTTTCCCATTCTTATTAATGACATAGATGATGAAAAAAGGAGGGGGTCCCGGTCTTTGAGAAAGAATGAGAAACAAGAAACAACAGATGGATAGGCCGAGTGCTGCATTAGTAATGCTGAGATTCTGAAAGCACCAGATCAAGGCCTCCAGTGCTTGGGTACATTCGTTTTGGAGGATTTATGGGGACATCATGGGTAGAATTCATTAGGATGAAGTCTTGGAATGTACTTCAGTGGAGGGAACACCTATTATGATGAACTCACAGATTGACCATAGCACGCTTTCCTGTATCAATGATCAATTAAAGAACAACAACAAACTCATGCCCTTTAAGAAACCTAAGGAATGTGCTCATTTCAGGAAGCAGGGCAGGGCAAGGCAGGAGAGAGGGAGAAACCTATATCCTCTTCAGGCAGAAGGAAAGAGGAGACAGCCAGAGACCCAGGCTGGGAGTAGAAGAGTGAGGCAGGAAAAAACAACAAGGGGAACCATCGAGGCACCTTTACGTACTTGGTTGTGGAAGAAGATTGGCAAAAAAGATCTGTTGAGGACCACAGGCAGTGGGACTTGGACCCTGATGGCTGAACAAGCCCGCTCAGGTGTTTGCCCTGCTGAGAGGCCTGGATCAGTTCCCCATCCCCCAGGAAGATGCTCAAGCATACAGGTGTGAAGATTAGGTCCTTGAGATACGCGTGGCAAATACACCCATGGCCCGGGATGAAGCATGCAATGTCCACGGGGGAAAGCAATAAAGAAGCATCCTATAAAAGTCTGGATGGGAGAGTGATAAAGTTGGCTCTCTACTTTCACCACTACAAGAGTTCCTATCTCCCTTTTATGCATTTAGTAGTACCTCCGGGTTGGTGATTCTTTCTCAGCCCTGTCTGGGGAAGACAGGGCTCCCACTCTTTCTCAGGACTACTGGGGGACAGCAGGGCTCCCCAAAATCAGCTCCCCACAACAGGTTTTAAGGACGTTGAGAAAATTCAGGATAGAGCCTGATGCCCTTCCCTCCTTTTCTTGCTCTCCTTTCCTACTATTCCCCTGATTTTGTAACTCCCCCTTTTTTTTGGAGGGGGGAAGGCAAGACAATTGGGGTTAAGTGACTTGCCTAAGGTCACACGGCTAGTAAGTATTAAGTGTCTGAGGGTGGATTTGAACTCAGGTCCTCCTGACTCCAGGGCCAGTGTTGTATTCACTGTGCCACCTAGCTGCCCCAAGCTCATAACTCTTTATTCAAAATTGTATTTATAAAACCAAATGCCAGTTGGTAGAATTTTTTTTTACCAGCATGTAGAATATTTACTACCAAAGGTCTTTGCTTCTTCAAAATGATAATCTTAAAAAAGTGATTGTGACTTCTCTTCCTCCTCCTTTTCCTCCTCTGGGAATCCTGCTTCTTCCAAGCTCAATTGATTTTTTTTTTCTTGTCAGTTCTAGGCTTCCTGTTTGTGAGTGCCTGAGAACCACTGCTTAGAAACTGCTAAGGACGCAGAAGCCCACAGGAGAGAACTGAAATATTTTGCCATCTGCAGTATGGCTTAGCTTGGGAAAGTCTCTTTAAGACCAAACTTGATACCCAATCCCAAACTGATCAGTCTTCATTGTCCCCACACTGCTCCTGCTAGAACAGTCCCTAGTGACCCGGACCCTGCACCAGGATGCACGCATCATTTCTCAGTTCCCAGTCTAACTGTCTTACCATGTCACCTGCCCCTACTAAACCTATATAAAACACTGTTTAACAGCTCCAACCACAGAAGAAGGTCCTTTCCCTACTGGACATCTGTTTATTTTGCTAGCAAAGAAGGTCCATAGGCACTCTTAAAAATGCATCATAAAATCGTACAACTAGTTGGAAGCTTATCATTTAGCCCCAGTCCTTCATTTTGTGAGGAAATGGATTTCTAAAGAGGTTAAGTCATACAGCCAGTCTGTGACAGCTCTGAGATCAGAACTCAGGAATTTTGACTGAGTTTTTCTCTGTCCATAACATGCTTCCTCCCAGTGGAACTCATTGTCATAGAACCCTAGGGGATTTTAGAGATGAAAAGGAGCCCAGGAATCACATAGTCTAACTCCTTTGATTCACAGCTAAAGAAACTGGGGTGCACAGTTGTTACACATAAAGTGGTAGAATTAAGACTTGAACCTAGTCCTTTGATTTAAGATTCAGTGCTTTTTTTGGGGGGGGAGGCAATCAGGGTTAAGAGACTTGCCCAGGGTCACACAGCCAGTACATGTCAAGTGTCTGAGGCTGAATTTGAACTCAAGTCCTTCTGAGTCCAGGGCCAATGCTCTATTCACTGCACTACCTAACTACCTATCTTCAGTGTTATTTCTACTGTGGGAACCAAGATCCACAAAAGTTGAATGACTTATGCAAAGTCACAAAGGTAGCATATTAGCACAGCTGAGATTTGAACCCCAACTCCAGTGTGTTCACTGTGCTTGGTTTCATTTGAGGAACCATCCATCATTGGATCCAAATGTGCTTTTTGCCTACAGATTTCTGGTTCAAAAGCAAACACATCTGGAACTTAAGAGCTAACTTCTTTTCTCTAATCAAGTAGCTTCTCTCTAGCGGCTGTGGCCTGCCTTTGGCAGTCCAGCAATTTCACATTGATCTGAGAAGCAAGCTGGGAAGCGTCTTTACATTTTGCATGAGGCTTGAATTCACAGCAGGGTTTCCAGGCAGCCTGATTGAGTGTGAGCAAGTCCCAGCCTGAGCACCTTGGCGAGGGAGCCAAGCAACCTGCCTGTGATGTGGGCAGCATCCTTGAGTGTATGTTAAAGAAGATGGATATGGGCTTCAAGGTCCCAGGCTATCAAGAGCAGCGATGTTAGATGAGTTTTATAATGTGTTCTCCAGCCAGACTTTAAGTGGGTAATTGCATCACCTTGGATTATGGCACTTTATATCCCTGCACGGTGAGGCTGCTGCACTCGGCATTTGATGGCCATGGCGTGTTGCAAATGCAAGCTTATTAAGCCCAATCAGGCCGAGTTTTGTGATGCGGGTTTGGCACTGGCATAAAAAACTCAAACAGGAAAAATATCTACCTGATGAATCAATCCACTGAGAACAGGGACACTGGCTGTGGGGCACCATTTCTATTTCTCAAATACGTTGCTCTAAATGGTTTGAATAGGTAATGATGTATAAAAGAAATGAAATAGTGACAAAAATGGGCCCATTCTCATACTGCCTGAACCTTATTTATGTGCTATGCAGACCATTTAAAGCTATATTTAGGGGATAATTTATACTTTAGCAAAACCAAATGCCATTCTTCTCTAGAGATGACGGCAGGCAGCATCATCCGGTGGCTATACTCAGTACTTTGCAGAGAGCTGGGACCGCCTCTTTGCATATTCAAGGGCAGAGCTCTTTCCTCAAGGCCTTAGTTTCCCCAGTTGCAAAATACAAATCTCATTGCCTTGGTAACATCTCATAGAGCTATTTATTACTTTGATTTGCTCTACTCCCTTTCTCTCCCCTGAGTGTTCTAAGGGTTATTTCAAGCCCTTTCAAAAAAAAAAAAACAAAACAGCAAACCAACAACAACACCGCAGCATCTATGAAAGAACCCCAACAGTAAAAACTAGCAGGGGGTTCTAAGAGCAATAGGGTAGCTGAATAGCTAAATGCCTGTCAGAAAGCTGAATGGAAAGAAGCTTAGCTAATAATCCTGGTGGTGAAAAATCAAATCACAAGGTCTGTGCTCAGAAAAACAGAGCATTTGGACTGTCCTTCCCTCCTCCGTTTCCCCCTTACCCCCCTGCAGGGAGTTGGGGAGGGTGTGGTATAGATGGGCACGACAATGATGTTCCAGGCTAAAGAGGACCATGGTATTGCCACCTAGCTCCCCAGAAGCATTAGGAGAGCATGATGAGGGAGGGTTGGAAAGCCCAGAGGCACATGAGTGCTGCTTTTACCAATGTGGGAATAGTCCTTTGGTGTTCTCAGGTGCAGCTGATGGAGGGAATAGTTGATTAAACCACTGTTTCTGTGGGGGTATTTAGTTCTATCAAAGAATAGGAATTAGGCTGCTGGAGAGACAAGGGTAACCAGGCCTTTGTGATGAGACAGTGGACAGATGGGGGAGATCAGCAGACATGTGGTGAATAGTGTGTTATTTGAGGTAAGAGGAGGATCATAGATTTAGAAGTCAAAGAAGCCTTAGAGATCATCTAGGTTAACATTTTCATTTTACACACGAGGAAACTGAGTCTCAGAGATGAAGTGACTTTTTTAGGGCCACACAGGTAACAAGTGGCAGAGCTGGGCTTCAAACATAGGTACTTTTGATTCCAAATATAACTTTCAGATAAGCCATATTACCTTCTTAAAATGTACATCCTTTGAGAGTAGGGATAGTTTTCTCTTTTGGCTTTGTATCCCAAGAGCCTGCCACAGTTCTTGGAACACTGTAGACACTTAATACATTCTTGTTTATCAATTAATTGATTGGGGGGGGAAGGTGAGGGAGATGGAGCAACCTAATGGGAAGTTTGGGTGGTCTACAATCCCTAAAGTGCTTCCTCTTCCCACTTGTACTTCTGTCTGTTTTCTCTTGTGTTATGAGAGATAGGAATGGTTTTGGGTAAAGAGAATTTTCTCATTTCCTTCTGCTTACTCCTCTCATCCATATTTGTAATACCCTTGTTACCCTTTAGTCTCCCATGCTTCCACATGAACACCTAGATTCTCAGGCAGCATTCCATCACCTAGACGCTCTTTGTACTGTCCCCCGACATAATCAAAACTTGTCTTTTCCATGTTCCATGAATAATATTTATTTATTTTATTTTTAATTTATTAAATAATATAAGCATTTTCATAACAGTGGAAAAAGATTGCACAGAAAACTGCTCATCTATTATGCACAACTTTCTATTCTTTTAAAACATATAATGAAATTATGATGTACATTTCTTTTTTTCCTTTTTTCTTCCTTCCCTCCCTTTCCTTCTACCTTAGAGACGGCTACCGTTAGGCAAAAATGTGTGTGTGTGTGTGTGTGTGTGTGTGTGTGTGTGCGTGTGTGTGTGCACATATATATTATCTGTCTATCTATGTAAAATCATTCTGTACTTCTATTTATCATTTCTTTCTCTGGATGTAGATAGCATGTTCCTTCATATGTCTTTTGCAGTTAATCTGGGTGTTTATAATGGTTAAAATGACTTATCTGCTCAAAGTTGTTCTTAAAACAATATTGATATGATTGGGTACAACATTCTCTTGGTTTTGCTTATTTCACTCTTCACTGTTTCATGCATGTCCATCTTCATTTTTCTAAGATCATTGAGTTCATCATTTCTTATAGCACAGCAGTATTCCATCACAAACATATACCATAATTTGTTCAGCTATTCCCCAATTTCTGGGCATCCTTGCAATTTCTAGTTCTTTTCCACTACAAAGAAAATTGGTATAAATATTTCAGAACATATAGGTCCTTTTCCTTTTTCTCTAATCATCTTTGGAAATAGACCTAGTAGTGGTATTGCTGGGTCAAAGGGTAGAGGCAGTTTAATGACTCTTTGGGCATAATTCCAGATTGCTCTCCACAATGCTTGGATCGGTTCACAGTTACATGACTAATTTCAGTAAACAAACACTAATAATGCAGAACATTGAAAGGAAGTCTGGTAAAGCAAACAGAGAGCTGGCCTTGAGTTGAGGGAAGGTTTGGGTTCAACTCCCACCTCTGACATATAATGATTGTCCTAGGCAACTAACTCTCTAAGTGTAGAATAGTTGATTGGTCTGCATTTGGTAGAGAAAATTTGCTTACTGGGAGGTCCCTAAACCAATCATTCATTTATGGGTCATAATAGTGCATTTCCCCTCATAGTTAACATATTTACATTTTATTAGTCTTTACACCTCATGTGTAAAATGAAAATGTGAACCTAGATTCTTTGACTTCCAAATCTATGATCCTTCTCTCACTTCAAATAATGCACTATTTACCACATCTGCTAATCTCTCCCATATATAAACATACATTTACAACAGACATAATAAATAATGTATATAATAATTACATACATTATTATGACTTTATTAGTGATACGGTGTTAACTAAAGCTGAAGACCAGTTCTGGGAGAGTTTACCAGATATTTCTGGGACACGTTAAGGAATAACTCTGATTCTTTTACCAAACCCCCTTTCTCCAGCTGTCTTATTCTGACTCTGGGAACCCAGCAATCCCAAATCGATTTGGAAAGTATGTATGACTCAGAAATGTGGGGGTAGGGATTGAGTAAGCTTCAAATCATACCTTCTAGGCATATGATACCATGTAGACATACCATATTGCCTCTTCCATTTATGCATCTGTAGGGTCAGTCTCGTGTAGAGAAGTGGAGAGATCTGGCATGGTACAATGAGTGTTTGTTAGGTCCAACAATGTGTCAAAAATTGTGCTATGTGCTAGCGATACAAAGACAGACGTGATGCGGTATAAATAGGTGAAGACAGGCAAGGAGGCCAGTGTGGTCAGTTGGTAGAAGATGGGGAGGAGAGTGATATTCAAGAAGACCGGTAAGAAGGGGCTAGGTTGTGAAGAGCTTTAGATTCTGAATAGAAGAATTGATTTGTGATCTTAGAGACAATAGAGAAATAAACTAGAGCTTATTGAGAAGGGGGCATGGCATGGTCAGACTTATGGAACACAGATTGAAATGGGAAGAGACTCAAGGCAGGAGGATCAGTTAGGAGGTGAAGTGTTGTGTAGGCTTGACCTTGGAAGGCAGGAGCTGTGACTCCAGAGAAGGGACTGTCCAGAGAAGGGGGTATAATAAAAATAGATACAGGATTTGCCTTATTAGAAGTGACCTAGGATAGAGAGGTGCAAGGGTGGAGGAAGGAGGCAGGGTCTTACAGGTCACAGAATAGAATAGGCTCCAGCATCAAGACAGTTTCTCCTCAATCCCCCAAGGAACCCATACCCTCTAGGCCATGTTCAAAGGTCAAGAGGGGAATTTGAGCTTCTGGCTTCTCCTTTGTGGTTGGAAGCCTATGCCAGTGGGTCATTTTTCACTTAAGATCTTCCCACATACCTGTGAAGCACAATCCTTTGATTGTTCCACCCATCTTACTCCCCAACCTCCCCCAAAGACCTCCCAATTACTAAATGCCATAGCTCATAAAAAAGAAAAAAAAACCCAAACTCTCACAGCTGGTTCATATCTTATCCCTCCATATTACTTTCTATGCTCCTGATGCAATATCTTGTTTGCTTTTGCCTTTCTTTGTATGCTTAGTGCAGTACAGTGTTTGGCACATAGTAGGCACTTATAAATGCTGAGTGCTTCATTCATTCAATAGACATCAAATGCCTACTATGTGCAAAGCAACATACTGTGCTGTGCTGTGTGATGCTTTGGGCTATGCATAGACACAATAAAGTGTTATTCTCCAAGGCAAAATCAATATCTAAGATGAAAGCCTAGGAAATGTACAAAAGCAACTACAAAAAGCCAAAATGTATGAGGTGTCATGAGAGAGTAAAGTGCAGGGGATTTAAAGGAGGGAGAAGCTGTATCTGGGGATGAGGGAAGGCTCTGTGGAGGAGGTGACTTTTGTAGTTGGGGTGTTTGAGGACGACTCTGATTTCATCCAGTAGGTAGAGAAGGGGGGAACCACATTCAGGGTGGAAAGAGCAGCCTGAGCAAAAGTGTAGTGGTAAGAAAGTGTGAGATATTTATAAGGATAAGAAAGCAGCATGCTTAGATGGGAGGTAGAGTGTAAATGCCTTGGGAGCAGGGAAATTTTCATTCATTATGTTTGGATCCCACTGTCTAGCCGGGCATCTGGCCCATAGCAGGCACTTAATAATTACTTGATCGCCTGAGTTTAGCACAGATACAGGGGAGCTATGAGAGATAAGGTGAAAAATATAGGCATCCCAGGACTTTAGATCTGGAAGGGACCTTGGAGGTTAAACAGGTTATGGAACAACGATGAGGGTATTTAGTCAATAATTGCAGAATGAATAAATGGATGAGCTTCTTGTCACTCCATCCTGAATTAATGTCAGAGTCTCAGTGTTATGGCATCCAGGGTAGCCTCAGTAGCAGCGGCCTGCTGTGGGCTTAGGGCAGCATGAGGACAGTGAGCCTAGGATGATGGAGGTGGGGGAGACTGGAGGGAAAGCAACATCTTTCCTGAAGCAGGGTACTTCTGTGCAAAACTGATATAGGATTAGAAGCATAGCTTTGTAAGTCACAAGATCTGGACTCTAGTTTCCTCTGCTCCTGGAAATTGGTCAAGTCCATCCTTTATTCTTTCCAGAGAATTTTTGTTTTTGAAAGAGAGATATGAATGCATACTCCCTGCCTGGAGCCCAGGAGGGTCATGAAAATGAGCTCAGATAAAAATACTTGGAAAACAAAAATCATGGCTTTGGGTCTGCTTGCCATGGATAAGGTGGCTGCAGAAAGAAATGCTCTCACTGTGAAACGGTGACAGATCGCATCCTGGCAATCCAGGATGATTTGGAACAGAAAACAAAGTACTAGTGGTCTCCACGATGCTGAATTTCCTTGCTGTTGCTAAGTGCCTCTCTCTCTCTCTCCCCTGTCCTCCTACATTCTTGCCTTATGGTACTCCTTGTCAAATTCCAGGAGGCTCAGGAGAAAGATATAACACTTGGGGCCTGCACAGTTGGCAGAACAGAAGGGTGAAGAGAGGTGAACCGGGAAGCTGAGAAAAATGGCTAATTATTTGGAAGATCATTGCATAGCTAGCTACAGAGGCAGATTCTGTTCGTGATGTTTGAAGCACTTTAAGGGTGTAATGATAATGGGAATTTGAAGATATTCCCTGTACCTTAATAGGCTGAATGTAATCATATGGAGCCTGTGGTGGGAGGAGCTTGCTGAACAGGTGGAGCAGGAAGGTGGAGCAGAGCTGAGAGGGAGCTGGGAGTCAGAGCAGTTAGAACAGAAGGAGGAGAGCAGACATAGGCAAGGAGATAGCTAGGCTTATGAGTGTTTGTGGGAAGACTTTGGGATGGCGTTGTTCTCTACAGTGTTATTATGTATAGATTTCTTTGTTACTATGATGAATTAATTTTTTTAGTTTTGGGATTTGACTTTCTGGTGTCTGAATATCGTGCTTCTGTCTTCTATATGGAGAGTCTGTTGTATTTTGCAATTCAGAACTATGCTGGCATATTCATAGTTGCCGTCAGTGCTGCGAGTATCATGTTGGCACTACAAAGGTGGACCCCGAAGTACCTGAATACAGAAACCATACCTGCCCACCCATACACACACATATAAATATACACACTCATGGTGTTTCATTGTGATTGTTTCAGTCTAGAGTTCCATCTAGGTGAGAGATTAGTCTGTATAGTCTTTGATTTTCAATGTGACTGTATTTTTACTAGAGAAGACTCTGTATCTAGGTGGCTCAGTGGATAGAGCACAAGTCCTGGAGTCAGGAAAACCTGAATTCAGATTTGACCTCAGAGACTAGCTGTATGACTCTGGGCCAGTCACTTAACTCAGTTTCCTCATCTTTAAAATGGGGATCATAATAGCACCTATCTCCCAGAGTTACCGTGAATATCAACTAAGATAAGAGCTGTACAGCACTTAGCATAATGCCTGGCACATAGCAAGCACTACAGAAATGTTAACTATTTAATTATGATGATTATTATCATACCTGTTTTTTGCCTTTGCTCTGTCTGGAGCAACCATGGAACTACTCAGTCAATTATGTTAAAGTTTAAATGTTCTGACCTGGGGAGAGAAGAGAAGGCTCTTCATATTAAGGACAGGAGTGATCAGGTAGAAAGAGACTCTTCCACTCTCTGAGCTATTCTAGGACATGAATCTAAGTCATCCCCCAAGCTGGCCTTTTCCCCAAGATCCCTGCTTTCTAAAGTGGCTGCTTCACTTCAGAGAAAGAGAGGAGGCAGCATGAGGAGAAGAATATTGGAAATCTATGGCCACAAAAAATTGGAAGCTAAGTGGGTACTCATTGATTGGGGAGTGTCTAAACAAACTGTTCTATGCGAATGTAATGGAATATTATTAGGCTGTAAGGAACAATGACTATGAAGAATTCAGAAAAAATGGAAGGTGAGTAAATGAAGGACAAAGCACTTATTATGTGCTTGCTGACTTTACTGAGCGCTCCAGATTTGACCAGTCAGTCAACTAAGCATTTTTTATGTGGATGTTATGTGCCAGGCTCTGTGCTGGGCATCAGGATATAAAAAAAGGCAAACCATGCGGTGAAAATAGCTCCACTCAGGGTCTTTATATTTTAATAGGGGGAGACGACACATAAAGGGGAACGGTGACCAGGAAGGAATATCTCAATTTGGAATATTATGGGAAAGGTGAAGGAAGCCCTAGAGGGCAGAACTGGAGTGAAGAAGGTCCCAGAACTGGAAAAGAGGAGGTAGATGTGCCACGGGGGGATACATGAGACCCTGGCTATTGATGAAGAAACGTGAGGAGGCAAAGTGGAGTGTGGCTGGAGGCTGGGCCTTGATATAATAGTGGGAGGATGATACAGCCACCAATCCAGAGGGCAGACCCCCAGAGTAGGAGCCCTAGGCATGAGAAGGTTAAGTCCTACCTAGGAAATGGTGGGTCGTGAATGATTGAGAGCAAAGAAAGCAGAAACAACAAGAGAACTGTATGCAGCAATTTTAATGATATAAATGAGAACAGCATTACAAGGCAGCTGAATTCAGCTTTATCATTGTGAAAATGTGTGGTTTTAAAGGACAGAGGAAGAAATAGTTTCTTTTCTATGGAGAAGTGGGGGACTAGAAGGAAGGAATATTGCATATGCTATCAGTGCTCAATTGCTTTGACTTTAACTCTTCTTTTGTAGAGAAGGCTTTAGTGGGAGATATATAATAGGAAGACTGAAAATTTTAAAAAGATCAGAATCAATCAATAAATTCCAGATTTAGAATTGGATAACCTGGATTTGAGTCCTGTACCAGCTTGGCCTAGTCACTTTAGTGTCTATGTGAGATGACAATGATAGAAATACCTGCCTTACCTATTGCGTAGCATCATTAAGAGGCTTAAATGATATGTGTATGAAGGCATCTTGAAAAACTGTAAAGAATTATAGAAACATAAATTGTTTTTCTTCTTCTATTTATGTCATGCTCATTGAGTTACTGCAGGATGCATGCCAATAAAAAATGCCAAACAATCCCTTTAGAGAACTTCCAATCAAAATCAGTGACAGCTGTTGTAGGAACAATAGATGTCACTGAAAAGTAAAGAGATGACAAAAAATATAGAACATGATAGCAAGGAGGCATGCACTGGCCAAATGACGCAGATGCTGCATTCCTCCTCTGATGTTAAAACAACAGGAAATATGGTGTTCCTGAGCTCCGATAATGATGCAAATATCCTCAGGACCCAAGAATCGATCAATCAACAATTTGTAATTATTTAGTACCTGCCAGATACTGTGGCAAATACTGGGGAAACAGAAAAAGACAAAAATAGTCCCTGTCCTCATGGTGATTATATTCTAATGGAGGAAACAACATACACATAAATTAGTATAAAATAGTTGTTGTAGTATCAATAAATATACAGAATAGGAGGAAGATAACCTTAGAGGGGCAGTTTTCTTGAGGGAGTTAGTTCCCAGCTCAGAGTTAGCTAGCAGAAATAATTCTTGTTCTCTCTTGTGCTGGACCAGAAGTACAGGTCATTAAAAATGCTTCCATTCTTCCTAGAGTTAATTAAATACAGTACTGTTGACATCACTGGTTGGACTTGGAGACATTTATAAGCCCATATCTTCCCCAGGATCGGGGATCAGAGTAGGCCATTCCCACTATCCACTCTAGAGCCAAAGCCATCACATAGGATTTTTATTCATTGCTGTATGTCTGAAATTGATGGAAGGTTTTCATTGAGATGAGACAGCAAAAGCCTTAAGAGAAGAATGCAGCTTAATGATTTGAAGTCTGGGAGGATCATCTTGGAAGGTTGTTGAGGAGGAGGCAGCCTAGGCAGAGAAAGAGAGAATGTTAGTCTTAATGCAAAAAAAGTATTAATTGGACCTATTACTTTAGGTACTTTTTGTTTCTTTCCCAGACTAGTTTGCTAAAATAAGACTTTAAGAAGATCATTTAAAGATTTATGTAAGAGCTAAGCTTGCATTCAACTTAGATTTTCTTGGTGCCACTCAAAAAGTGTGTACGAGGGAGGGGAAACATGTTATTTCCTATATGGAGCTGGGTAGGGAAAAAAAACAGGTTGCAGAAAGTAGAATTTGTTTTCCTATATCTTCCTATCAATTTAAGGGAATTTAAAAAGGTTTACTGAACAGTGAGTTAAAGACAGAGACTGGGTAGGCAAACATCAGCTTTCCTTATCTAAGGAGCAGCTTATAAATTTAACAGCTGTGACTTTAGAGCCAGTTTTGAAAAGGGACCTACCTATGACTCGAGTCTATGCAGTGAAACTGTTAAAAGGTACCCTATGACTAGGTTGCAAAGAAAGGTTATGCTCTTTTTAAAGGCATTCAATATACCCCTCTGCAGTCTGGCCCCAATATGCTTTGTCTTATACTTTCACTCTTTTATATACTCTATAATACTGCTAAATGAGCATCAATTGTCAGGATCCATCTCCTTCTTTCTCTCCCTCTTCCCTCCCCCCGCCTTCCCTCTCTCTTTTGCCCTCCTTCTCTCTCCTTCCTCTCCTTTTCCTTCTTCTCCTCTCTTCCCCTTTCCCTTCCTCTCCTCCCTTTCTCCCTTTCCTTTCTCTTCCTCTCCTTTTCCCTTTCTCTCTTCCTGTCTCTCTCCCTCCCTCTCTTCCAACTCTTCTCCCTTTCCCAACTTTTAGTAATATCTTTGTGTTTATATTACCTTCATATCCCAATATATACCTCTCCCCTTTCCTACCCAGAGATCAATACCTTAGAAAACAAAGAATAAAAAAGAAAGAGGAAAAAGAAGTTCAGTAAAACCAAGCAAGTTGTTGTTAGGATCCCCATGCCAAGACCACCCCTCTCTTTTTATTCCTCTCTTTTTACTATTAGGAGACATCTTATTTTCCAGAGCTAACTTCTAGAAAGCAAGCTGTGCCCTCAGTTTGGCATAACAACAATCCTTTGCATGCACGCACCCTCAGAATAAACTCACAGCAAAATCCCAGAATTGTTTCACATCAGCACCAAGTGGTCTCTGAGCTCAGATAAACACCTGCAGTACCATGTTCTTGTCATGAATTCTTAATATTAATCAAACTTGTCACATTGTTGTTGTTGTTACCCTTCATTGTTAGGGCAATGGCTCACTGCGTAGTCACTAGTATGTGAAGTGAGATTTGCCCACACTAATGTGGCTCTCCTCCTAGTGGGGGCCCTGGCACATGTGCCTACCTTCCCTTCCTCAACAGAACAAAGAAAGCTTTTTGCTTATGACCACTGTTCTCTCTCTGGTTCTGTTTTGTTTTCTTTTTTAGAGTTAACTGTGGTTTTGATAGCTTGTGTGAGTTCTCTGTGGGGTTTTTTAGGGTTAACAGCAGTTTCAGAGCTATTGTAGCTCTTTGGTCATTTGCTATCAGGGTTGACACTGGAAATTATATACTGTGTAATATCTCCATAGACCCCCACCTCCACAAAGAAGGGAGGAGAGTATGTCCTCCTAGTTTTTCTTTGATATCAAACTTGATCACTATGAGAACAAAGAATAAAAGTGAACTTTGAATACCATTTGTTTGTTTTTCTCTTGCCACCTTATATTTTCTATTATAGTTATCTCAGCACAGTCCTCATTTCCCCTATTATATCATAGACCAGTTTTTTTCAGCTTCTTATCTCCCTTATTGCCTAGAAGAATACTTTACACATAGTAGAATCTTAACAAATGGCAATCAAAAGAATGAATAAGCCAAGTTGGTTTGCTGTGTGTTAAGGCCATGTAAAAGGGGGCAGATGTTTCAAGGAAAATGAATCCACATCTGTTGGACTCTCTTGGGACGCTGAGTACTGAACAGCACATAATTAGGCTCTATCTACCTGACTCTGTAAGATAAGCATCTCTCAAATCAGTAAGTTCAGTTTGCCAGGTAACTGATTATGCATAGGGGGCATTATGCTGTAGTTTGTGTCGAACTGATCTTTCGAATAGAACAAGTTATCCAAGTTCTCCCTGGCTAGAATCCTCTCTTGTTTTCCCAACCATCTTCTGGGTGTATTTCTGTGGCTTTGGATATGTTGTTTTGGAACTCGACGGTATCCAGCCTCCAGAGCTGGTCTCTGTAATCCAGATTCCTGGCATTGAATATTGGATTGTGTTGCCAGGTGGCTCTGTGGATTTCCTCAAGTCTGATGTTGTAACGGGGCCACAGCAGGCCTATCTACTCTGGGTTCCTGATTCTTTCACTCCCTGGGCTAAGATTCTCACCAGTTAATCGCCTGCTAATCTCTTGACAAGTTTGTGCCTATCAGAGCACTGAAGGGGCCAGCAACAGGTGTTATAGCATCACTGACCAAGGACAATAGATGGTATGCATGAACTGGATGAAAAAAAGTATCTTGTACATGCACACACATGCATATATACACATGCATATATGTTTGTATATGTATATGTGTACATATATAGGTATATCTGTGTATAGACATACATTCAGTATATCAATAAGCATTTGTAAAATGGTTTCTTTGTGCCAGGTGCTGTACTAAGTTCTGGGGACATAAAGAAAGACAAAAGACAATACCTACCCTCAAGGAGTTTACTTTCTAGTAGGGGAGATAGCTGAGAAGTAATTAGATACATACAAATTACATATGTAGTAAATGGAAGGAAATCTCAGAGAGGAAGGCTTTAACAAGGGGGAGGATTGAGAAAAGTTTCCAAAAGGAGGTGGGGTTTGAGCTGTTTTGAAGGAATCCACAGAAACCAAGAGACAGAAACGAAGGGGTCGTAGCATTCCAGGCACAAAGATGGTCCTAGGTAGGGTGTCACCTGTGAAGAAAAGCAAGAGCAGTGCTGTTGGATTGTAGAGTTAAAGGCAGGGAGGAAAAAACTTACACAAAAATAACGAAGTTAACATTTATATGCTTACGATGTGCCAGGCATTGTCCTGAGTGCTTTATAGCCTCACAACAACCTTGGGAGATAAATGCTCTTATGATCCCCATTTTGAAGATGAGAAAACTGATGCAAAGTTTAAGTGACTTGCCCGAGGTCACACGGCCAATAGGTGTCAGGTCAGATTCGACCTTAGTCTTTCTGACACCAGGTTCAACATTCTGTGTGCTGCATGACCTAGCTATGCAAACTGACTGGGAAGCTTGCACATGGATGAGTAAGGGATGGGGACAAAGGAGGATGGGTGTCTACATATATTTTATGGGCTATATTTCTGGATACCCAAAGAGTTGAGTTGCATTTTGGGATTTACACAAATTGAGGTTTCTCTCTCTTGCTCATTGAATTTAGAGAAGAAAGACATGTCCACAGTGATATAGTCAAGTCTCTTTATTTTATAGATGAGGAAAATGATGCTTGGAGACTGCCTGAGATCACATAGGTAGTAAGTGACAGACCCCTGACTAAAGAATAATTGATGTGGAAAAGATCCCAGGGGTTTTAGTTGCCTGTCAGCTGAACATCTGCCGCAGACGTGATGCTGCAACCCTGCAAATCATATTCAATCACAAGCAGCACTAATAGAGGGGTAGCTGAACGTGGGGAGTTACAACCCCACTATTTTATGCACTTAGGTTAGACCACATTGGTGAGTTCCATTCTGGTCACATTTTAAGAGGGATATTGAAATGTAAATATATTAATATATAATAATGAGTTAGCATTTATGTAGCACTTTAACTTTTACCAAGAACTTTACATATATATAATCTCATTCAGTCCTGAGAGGAAGATGCTATCATTATTTCTATTTTACAGATGAAGAAAATGAGTCAACCAGAGGTTAAGTGACTTGTCCAGGGTCGCACAGCCAGTGTTTGAGGCAGGATTTGAACTTAGGTCTTCACAACTGCAGGTCCATGACTCTCTCCACTGAGAAAGCTAACTGGCTATATACTGGGTCTTCAGGAATAGAAAGGTTAGAAAGGTGAAGGGGACAGAAATCATGAGATATGAGGAATAGTTGAAAAATGGCCATATTTAGCTCAGAGAAGAGTAAACTAAAGGAGAGGATGGGACATACCAGCTATTTTCAAATAAATGAAAAGCTATCATTTGAAATAGACATTTGATCTACTCTGTACAGCTCCAGAAGGTAGCACTGAGACACACACACACACACACACACACACACACACACACACACACACACACACCCCATGGAACTTTTAGGAAGGTAGCTTTTGGTATAGTATAAGAAAGACCTTTCTAAAAATGAGAGCTGCTCATTCAATGAAATGAGGTTAATGAGTTCCCTAACATAGACCATGTTTAAATAAGGTCCAGATGATTACTTGCCAGGCATGTAACAGAGGGAATTGTTTCACTGGGTGAAAGGTTGGGTGAGATGACCTTTCTCATTTTATCTTCAGATCCTACAAGGTATTTGTAACAAAACTCCTTTTACTAGCCTGGCTTGGGTGTGGAGGGGCTAGTGAGGGTCCTGGGCTGAGGAGGAGAAGGCAGTGGCATTTTCTCAGGTCTCATTCTAAAGACAGGTTAGGGCCAGGATATAACTGAAGGAGGGCTAGCCTCCCAGGCTTTATTATGGGGAGACACTTCTGTGACCTTTGCATCTCTGGATGAGGAAATTGTTTTATGAATGGCCTCTCTTCTCCCCAAGATTATAAAAGTTGGAGTTTTTAGAGGGATGGATACTCTCACTCGACCTCCTCATTTTACAGATGAGAAAAATGAGGTCCAGGAGACACTTTCTAAGGCCACATAGCTAGTTAAGTAACAAAGTCAGGTCTTGAATACAGGTCATTTGATTGCCATTCTAACTCTCATTTAATTATGATACATCATCCCTTCATCACCTCCAACAGGCTGAAGTGACTGGAAAGTTGTGGCCTGCCTTCTCTGGAGGTACTAATCTTGCAAATGCATGTTGGGGTGGGGATGTGGTCCCCTGTCTGCTACATGCTTTATACATCTGATAATGCCTAACAATACATCACAGCAGAGTTGTATTGGAATTTTTCCTGGTCTCTCTTTTGAAATATCACAAAACCAGCATCTCCTATACTTTCCTACTCTGTATTTTCATTGTTATCTGTTCTAACCCTCCAGGTCACTTTTCAGAGAGCAGCTTTTGGCTAGGACTGGGTGATAAAAAGGATTTCTTAAGGAGCTGAGGGAGGGCTGCTAGGAAACTTCCAAAGGCAGCTGTTGAAGAAAATCAGTAGCTTGCATCCCATACAGAGCACTGGAAAGAAAAAATCATGACAGGATGAAGGTGTGAGTTTTTCAGATTAGATCCCAACAAAATGCTTTTCTGCTTTCTCCCTGTGTAATTCTTCTTTATTTCTTTATTTATTTTACCATTGACTCATGGACATCACATGTCCTTTTCTCCTTTCCTTTCATTTGTCAATCTGGCAGAAGAGGTTTGATTCAAGAGAAACAGACAGCTGGTGTATCTGCCATTCTCACAATCACAGCTCAGTATTTTTATTGGCACCTACTAATTGATCAGCCTAGTGGGCATTAGTTAAGAAATGTCACCGTTGTATCTGCCTATTTGGGGGAGCCAGGACCATAGATGGGAATGATTCCTCCCAAGTTCAAGGTGAAACCCAGGGGGCAGAAGTCATCTGGGCTGGTCAGGTGTTTGGGGGGTGATTACAGTGGTTGTGCTTTATTCTTAGACTGAGATGGGGGGGGAAATGTGGGTGGGTCTAATGAAGATCGGGAACTACTCACTTGGATATTCTAATGCTGAATTCGACTTCTTTCTCTGGTAGAACTAGACTGACAGTTCCTCTGAGGTTAGTTGTTCTTTTTATCATCACAGTGCACATTTCTATACTGAGTTAAGGCTTGTAGAGAACTTCCTCACACTCCTCTGGTGAGGTGGGTTGTTCAAATGTTCTCATTCCCATTTTACAGATGAGATGAGAAAATGATTTGACCTGTATAAGATGACACAACTAAAAAGTGTTACAGCTAAGATATAAACACAAATTCTTTGGGTCCAAGTCCTGCGATTGTTTTATTATAATACATTATTTCAGTTTCCATAGATGAGATTCAGCCTGTGGCACTGAGGCTCCCTGAGTATGATGAGATGGTGCTGTTTATACACAGCAATGAAGCATTTTACAATATTTTCCTCATCTTATAAAATAAAGTTTCTGAGGAGTTATTGGTAGGGAAAGGGGAGTCACCTTCAAATAATCCATAAAATTGAAATATATTTTTGATAAACTTGACTTTCCAATATTCCAAGGGTAGATAAACTATAAAAATTAATATTGCTTTACCTTCCCCACCCCACCCTAGATAATTTTAGAGATATTTTGTGGGATTCAGGGTATTCTAGAGTGGTCAGAGTTCAGTTAGATCACCTGAGTTTTATCCAAATTGTGTTTCTCTCCTCCTCTCCATCCATGAGACTGGGTGGGGGCACCTTGTTCTGGTCTACTTTAGCTACTGCTCAATTATATGGGAGCAGGCCCTGAGCCAGCCTCTGAAGCAAGAAATAAAGTCCTCAGAAGTTCTTGGCCTCAATGACTCATTGCTGTTAAGAAATAGAATTCTTATGTCTAAATGAGGGCTCATATATTAGCTGACCACTGCAGAGATGGGTCTGACACTATCAGCAGCCAATCAACAAGCATCAATTCTAAGTATGATCTCACTCTCAGACAATCTGATAGTTCCAGGAATCTTCGGCTTTCCATGACCCTTCTGTTATTTTTAACCCTCCCAAAGAAGAATGTACTAAGGATATGGTTCAAGAGCTTAGATAGAAGGACAGTTTCATCATTGTTTCTTCAGTTACTAGTCCTCAGAAATTCTCCTATCAAAAACTCTTCTCTGTCTCTGTTTGTCTGCCCCTTTCTCTCTGTCTGTCTGTCTGTCTGTCTCTGTCTCTCTCTTTATTGTTTGCAATTCCAATTTATTACATACCTGGTGTTTGGGAGGACCTTTCCATCCTTATTGACATTTTTTAAAAACAAAAAGAGAAACATATAATTCAGACATCATTGAAATACCATCAGATGCTCAATATTTGGGCCTGTGTGGATGGAGGTCAGAGCTGTAGATCTCATCCAGATGGAGAGGGAGAAGTGAATGGAGAGCCCTTTCCTTGGTGAATCCCTATTTAGGCAAAATTTTGTAGTTCCAATACCTTTTATGGCCAATTTTGACCCTTATCTCTTAAAACAAACTATCAAAACAAACAAAAATCTCAACCCACTAAACATATCAAACTAACTCTCCTATCTTCAGTCTGTACCCTACATTTCCAAATCTGGGCTTCTTTCCTAACTTCTAGTCTTTCTTTGTACTGAGGCTGTGATTATTCTAAGACAGTTAATTCTCAGTAGAGGATTTACATATTTTTCTTGCTCCCAGTAAAATTTGATTTGGAAAATACTCCATTAAGGAAAGGAGCAGGTTGTCCAATTAATTTACAAACTTAGGTCTATCCTATCAGTATTTTGGCTAATTAAAGGAAGAAAGTCACTGATTCTCAAAGCTGAAAGGGACCTCAGAGATCATCTAGTCAAATTCATCTCTGAAAAAGAACTTTCCCTTCAACATGCATGGAAAGTTGGTGCTCAGTCTTTACTTGATGACCTCCAGAAATCAGGAATCAGCTGGAGTAGTAGATTCCACTTTTAGACAACTTAAATTGTTAAGAACTTTTCCCATACACAAGCCTAAATTTGCTTTTTTGTCATAAGTTTAGAGATAGAGATCAACAACAACAAAGCAAGAGTTAGAGGAATGGAAGTTGCTTATTGCTTCCAAATTCTGCCTTCTGGACCAAGCAGAGCAAATGTAATTCCTCATCCATGCGGCAAGTTCTTTGAATGCTTAAAGACATCTTGTATCTCTGTCTAAATCTTTCTTCCTTCAAGATAAACTTCTGCTCCTTCAATATTTCTTCATGCAGTATGAACTTGAAGTGTTCACCATCCTGGTTCCTCTCCTTTGGATGATTTCTGGTTTGTTCATGACCTTTCTAAAATATGGTACCAAAGAACTGGTCACTATTCCAGATATAATCTGACTGGGGCAGAGTATAGCTGAACTATTATCCCCTCATTCCTTGTGCCTTTCAATGTAACCTCAGATTGCATTAGCTTTTGGGGATGCCAAATCCCATTGTTGGCTGACACCAGACTTACAGTCAACTAAAACCCCTCAGATCTTTTTTTTTTTTGACACACTCTTTCAGAGGAAAACCCTTCTTTGCCTATTTTTTCCCCCAGTTTTTTCTGTTTAAATTGTCTTAAAAATTGGAGAATTACCTGGTCTTTTCAAACCTGACCTTATTTCTGAGATAATTGTGCCCATCTTTGAGAATGTCAAGTGTTTCCTTCTGCATCTTGTTTTCATTGAATTTTTAAATTTAGATGTTTTCTTCTCAGGAACCCTTACAAGTACTATAGTTTCATTAAGATGGTCAAAGAAAATAATCAACTCTTTAATCTCCTTAGAAAATCCCAGATAATTTCTTGTTCTTTTTCCATCTGTTGTAGAGCCACAAGGATGACAAAACAATGGAAATAACACATATTTATAAAAACTCCACTTGGTAAATGTTTGTACCCTTCTGAAATTATTCAGTTTCACAACTGTCTGGCTTGGGTTCTATCTTTTTTACTTTTATGTTTCATTTCCTCTGTACTATTTGGGAAAGGTAACAATGGACAGGGAAATAATAACAGTACCAGAATTTCTGAGATGGAAGGGACCTTAAATGTGAACTAGGCCAAATTCTCCCTTTTTGTGAGTGGTAACTATGAGGAGACTGTGGGTAAGGCACTGAGATAGAACATGTGTTGAAGTATCACAAGTTAGGCAGATGACTACTCACAAATGTATATATGTGGTCCTCCTGATGCCCCCTGTAATTGCAGATTTTGGAGTGCCCATGGATTGTTGTGGGATGACTGGAAAGGACTTTGCAAACTACCATTGATTCCTTAGCGGGGTGTCAGGTAGTATAGAAGGTAGTCAGGAAACAGGAAAATATCTTGGCCAAGATGAACTCCTTGTTACTCCAGGTTAATGAGGTTAAGGGATGAGGATTTTCTTCTGAAATTGAAGTGATCTCCTTGTTGGGATTGAGTTCCCCTTACTTTGGATCCATTGGCAGCAAGTTAAGGATGATAGATTCACAACAATTCACACACTTTGGACTAACTCTTTGGATTTGGGCTTTAAGAAAGAACTAGGCATGCCTAAAAGAAAACTGAGCTAAGACTTTTAAAAATAAATCAGGTGGACGTTGACAGACTTTCATTCCTTGGAGGGAAGCCAGCATGGTACTATAAACCCACATTTCCAACAAGTGACCTGTACATCAAGGAATCGTGTGATCCCAGAAGAGGAGGGAACCTATGGAGCCTTTAGGGCAGCAGGAAGGTGTTCCAGGGCCAAGCTGGAAAATGTAGGTGTGAGAGATAGCCGTGGTAGATCAGTGGTGGTACAGTAAGAGTAATGGAATAATGGAGGAATCTTTTGGCAAGTGGAAGAATTCTGGGACCAAGCCTCTAGCACAACATCTGGACTGTGATGGAGCTGAAAAATAGCAAGGGAAAGAGCCATGAAACAGAGAAAGAAACCTGCACTTTACTCTTCACTAGCATTTAGCACAGTACCTGGAATATTGTGAGTGTCTAATAAATGTTTATTGATTCATCCATTGATAGTACTATGAATTATGTGTTCTACGGAGGTCTAAGAGGAAGCATCAATTCCCTCTTGTCTCTGAGTGATTCCTTCTTTTGGGAGAGTTGCAGCCTGAGCGTCCTTCAAGATAAAGGTGGAGCCTCACGGAACAGGGAAGGAGAGTTGATTTGACTGCTAAGGAGTTCAGGCACAAGTTCCTTCTCTATGATCTTTGTTGGGTTAAAAAAAGACTTTTCTATTTTATTTATTAGCCTGATCATTTGCATGGGAGCTGAGAGCCCTTTTATCCTATTTGTAGGAACCTGTATGTAAGCTATAGTCTGGTGATTCCCCAGGGGAAACTGTGGTAAGGGTAGGAACCGAAGAGTTATATATGAAAAACCTCACTAGGATCGACCTCTGTCCTTTTCTATGAGTAACAACAGAACTAGGAAGGTGCCACTAGGAATACGCCTGACTAGGTGTTTCTGTCAACTGGTGAAGGTTGTTGCACAGAGACCTACATCTCTCTGACTACCCTAGCTCTTCTTCAATGTTCAAAGCAGTCTTTGCAGTTCTTCAGATTGTATTATCTGGTTTAACACCCACCACTTGTCCCAATTGCTTCAAAGTAAGAGAGAGAACTTTTCCTTACTTTTGACAGTTTTGACTGTTGCTGATTGAATAGGGTATGACTCTACCAACACAGAATGATGTGCTTTCTCAGGAATACTATCTTTGTGTGCTTGGTATTGCAATTTCCCCATATAAATAAAGCCTCATGGTACCATAAAACATGTCTCTCTCTTGAATTCCTTTCTGTGTTAAGTGCCAGGTTCTGTTTCAGGCTCCAACTGCGTCCTAATGAAAGCTGATGGCCCTCACAATTAAAATGACAAGACATTGGGTACAAAAGCCTGGGAACAATCTGAATGTATTATCCTTGGGGTTCATTACTGAGATATTCTTTCAAGATTATTTATATTCTGACCAGGCACTACCAAGACAGCAGGAAGAAAATGATCAAAATATGAACTGGCCCTGCTTCTTTCTCATAGGCCTGAGTTTCTTTAAGTAGTGAAACTGAATAGTATATAAGGAACAGGATAGAGACAGTATCGGCTGGCATCACTAATGCTTGTTGCCCTGAAAGAACTATATTTATATCAGTATTTGCTGGGAATGAAAATCCTGTAGCATCACAGAGGAAACTTGACTTCAATACTTGTATGGAGGCCACTTGAGGTACTTTGTCCTCAGACATTGGGAATTAGGCTTTGCTCACATTAATGAGCATCCTTTTATTATTTTGGTAGTTAATATGTGACTTTGAGAAAATATGGGTTTGAAGAGTATATGGGGGACACCACTTCTGGAATGAGAAGCTTTGAATAAGTTGGATGAGTCATAAAGTCTTTAGAAATTTAGATCTAGAAAGGACCTTACAGGTCATCTAGTCCTTATATTTACAGATGATGAAACTGAGGCCCATAGAGCTTCAAAGAGGCACTCCAGAACACATGTGAGGTAGTAGCAGAGTTGGTATCTGAATCCACTTTGTCTTACTCTGTACTCAGCAAGCTTTTTGCTGTCCTATGTATGCTGTCTCTCAAGTCCGTGGCACTGAAAGTTTTCTCTGTCCAGGATAATACCAGGGAAATTTCTAGGGTTTTCCCTTGAATGCTGTGTTGTTATGTGTTAATTTATGCCTCTTCGTGGTTTGAGAAGTCACAGTTGGGATTCCCAAAGGATGGCAGAAATTGTCAAACTTGTCTAATTCTCATTCCCCAAGAAAAAAGCAACACAGAAAGGGGAAAAAACCCAAACCAACCATCTGCTTTCTCAAAAAATCTGCAGATGCTGCTCAGATAGGTATCTGGCAGGCTATGGAAACTCAGAGAAAGGGCTAGGTAACTGAAAAGATGGGTCCCATGTGACTCATCCTAAGGCTGGCCAACACTGTTAGTAGTAACAGATCTTTTGTAAGTGATATTGTAAAGAGAGAGGCAGCAGGTGCTAGCTTGAGACTTGGTGGCAGGAATCCTGGATTCTTCTACCAACAGCCCTGTTACTGACTTGTTGGTGACCTTAAACAAGTCACTCAGATTTCTTAGGCTTCTTCAATAAAGGCAGGCATAGCAGAAAGAGCTCTGTCACTGAAGTCAAAAGATTACCTCTAACATCTATTACTTGTGTCCTGTGGGTAATTTACTTAAACTCTATTGGCCTCTGTTTACTCATCTGCAAAAAGAAAAAGAGCGAGGGGATCAGACTAGAGGGCTTCTGAAGACTCCCTAACTCTAGGTGTATGATGCTGCAACAAGTTATGGACAATGTCCACTCTCTCCTTATGTCACCTTGGACTCAGGCTTGCATGCATCAAGAAAATTCAATGAATTCTTTTTGCCTGAGTGACCTTGAGATTCCTGCCCTTCTTGCCTGTCTGATAACACTCTGGTCTTCACAAAGATGCTAGGCTGCTAAATGAGAAAACATAGAGACCAGAAAAGGGGTATTTCAATGCCACATTATTCTTAATAAATCAGATCAATCCCTAGGCTATGGGCTTATCATTTATTTGTCATTATTTTACATCCTGGATGACCTTTTGATTTTAAACATTCCTTAATAAATATAACCAAGGGAAACAAGTCTGTTTTCTTGCTCTAGGCTTCACAGAGAGGTAAACCAATAATACCACTGATATTTGTTTTTATTTCTAGGCTAGCCTAGCAACTATTCAGTTTATTCCACCTTCCTGTAATCTGTGAGAGGTAGAATGTAACTCCTTCTTTTAACAGAGAGGAATGCAGAGAGAGAAAGGTCCTTATTCACTAAAGGCAGTAGAGGGGAAGGAGACAAGTCAGGCTTAGTGTTTGTTGCTCAGTTTACTAAATCCTGCTCAGCTAAGAGAATTCCTGATCTTATGCCAGGCGGTCACAATGTTCATACTTAGAAACAACCACAACCACTACTACCTCAGACTATAGTGGGTCCTAATCTGGTTTCCTCTGGAGGATCTCAGTGGAGAAACTGAAGAAGGTATAGACCAAGGGGATTTTCTTCATCAATAGGGAAAAATTGGGACCAAATTATAAAGCTGATCAAATTTCTTTTCAGGAATTTTCCATCTCCCTTTTCTATTTTCTTTTAAAAATTTCTCCTTAATTATCTATGTCGAGACATCTAGTACCCTTATCTTGGTTTAGATCACCCCTATATTTCAGAGAGTGCTCTTTTAAATTACTTTGCGATAAAGTATTATTGACTTGATTTATGATTCACCCTAATTATCACACTATTTATGATCAGACTAATTATCACACTAATTAATTTATTATCATACTAATTAATATCACACTAATTGTTAAGCACATTGAGAGAGTGATGTTTTACCCTAAGGAATGAATCTCTCATGGTAGATTTCTTTCTTTCTTTTTTTGGTCTTTATTAATTTGTTTGTTTCTTTTTAGTTTCCAAGATTCAGTTGCACAATCCCTTGAGTTTCAAATTTTCTTCCCCTTTCTCTCCTCCCATTACCCCTATGGTGGCATGTAATCAAGTACAGGATCTGCAAATACTTTCACATTAGATATTAGTCAGGTTGTAAAGAAGGATTATAACCGATGGAATGAACAATGAGAAAGAGGAAACAAAACCAAACAAGAAAAAGAAAGAGAGCAGGTAGTTTGCTTCAATCTGCATTCAGACTCTGTAGTTCTGTCTCTGAATCTAGACATCTCTTTTCATTATGAGTCTTTTGAAGTTGTCTTATAACCTTGCATTGCTGAGAAGAACCTATCTGGTCTATCAAAGTTGGTCATCACACATATGTTGTGTCTGTAATTGTGGACAAAGTTCTCCTGGTTCTGCTCTTCTCATTCAACATCAGTTTGTATAAGTCTCTCCAGGTAAATATGAAGTCTGTCTACTACTCATTTCTTATAGAACAATAGTATTCTATTGCATTCATGTATTACAGCTTGCTTAGCCATTCCCCAATTGATGGGCATCCCCTTAATTTCCAAGTCTTTGCCACTACAAAAAGAGCTACTATAAATACTTCTGTACATATGGGTCTTCCTCCCACTTCTGTGATCTCTTTGCACTACAATCCTAGAAGTAGTATTGCTGGGTCAAAGATTATGCACTTATTTATAGCCCATTGGGCATAGTTCCAGATTGCTCTCCAGGATGGTTGAATCAGTTCACAACTCCACCAACAATGCATCAGTGTTCCAATTTTTCCACACACTTTCCCACATTTGTCATTTTCCTATTTTGTTGTCTTAGCCAATCTGGATGGTAAGATGTGGTATCATGGCAGAATTTTTGACACTGTAGCACTTTGGGTGGCACTTGAACTTAGGGGCAGTCTAATGTTCCTCAAATTTCTCCACATAGGGTAATGTCTTATCTTGCTCATTTCACATGTTTCCCCTTGTATTTTGCCTTCTCTTTTTGTGCATATGTACATTTCATCAGCATTATATAATAGGAAGAGAGCTGGATCTAGAGTTAGTGGAGGTCTGAGGTTCAGTCTGCCTCTGACATGTAGTAGCTGTTTGACTATGCAGTTAACCTCCAAATGTTAGTTTCCTCATTTGTAAGACAGACATGGGGATAGGGACTTGAACTGTGATTCCACTGGTATAGGGAGCTCCTGGCTAGGGAAACCCTCTTTACTAGTCCAATTCATCAATGTTTCTGCAACTTAGCATCTTAACTGCTTAGAACACTTGCCCAAGATCACACAGTCTCTATGACAGAGGTAGGACTTGAACACAGGTCTTCTTGGTTTTGAGGTTGGTTCTCATCTATAATTCTTCCTGAAGGACTTACATCTCAGGAAACTGGAAGGACCAAGCAAGATAATGTATAATGTATGTAAAGCACTTTGTAAGCCTTAAAGTACTATATAAATTTCAATTGTTGTTATTGTTGTTAATAATAGTTTTTATTAGATTATGAACTCCTTAAGTACAAAAACTGTTTCATATATTCTTATATCCCACGTAGGGCAAAGAATAATACACAATCAGTATGTGTTGAATAGATGAATGAATAAGTGAAAAAAAAAACAATCCTGGCCTAATCATAGATGGTCTTGGAATTTAGCAGTTGGGAGGGAAAGATGAAGAAGCATCTTGCAAGGATCTTACAAACTTACAAGGAAAGCAGGATATCAACTTTAATGTTTTTGAAAGAGGATCAGTAGAGCTATCATCAGAGGACAGCAGTACTTCCTGTAGTATTTATGGGTCCTCAATATAATCTCCCTGCCAGGGTTTATTTAGAAGTCATTTGTGCATGATCAATTTCCACTCGTTGAATGAAGGTGTGTATTAATAATGAGATATTCACAACACCCATGATGGTTATGAATATGTTGGTGTAGTTTTGGATCACAAAATATAGCAAACTCTCCACATGGAAGGCAGAACCAAGGTCTTTATTCA
>CM053598.1:101584291-101634394 GCA_028646575.1 Pseudocheirus occidentalis | reverse complement strand
TTAAAAAGCATCACCTCAGAGAATCTTTGAATTTGGGGGTCTTTAGGGGCCACAGATGGCATCCATCCAAACTGTTCCTGAACAGGAATCCCCTTGATATCTTCCCAGAACAGTGGTCAGTTAGTCTCTGCTAGAGAGACTTCACCAGTGAAGGTGAACCCCTCTGTATCCCAAGACAACCCATTATACTTTCTCATAGCTCTGATTGTTAAGAAACTTTTGGACACTGAGTTGAAATTTGCCTCTTACTTTTGCCCTCTGGGATCAGGTTAAACAAATATAATCCCTCCTCTACTTGACAGCCTTTCAGAAGTTATCAAAGCAGTTATCATTTCTCCTTCTCTTCTTCAGGTCAAATATCCTCTTTCTTTCATCCCATCCTCCTATGATATAATTTGTAGACCTTTCACTATCCTTCCCAAAATTGGGTGCACAAGTATTCAGTAATACAGATAGAGTATCTGACCAGTATAATGGAACCATGGCATCTTTTGTTGTGGACACTAGGACTTTTATTAATGAAACCTTGGTTTAGATATTTAGCTTTTATGTCACAATTTTAACTCATATTCAACTTGCAGCCCTCCTAATGATTTTCAGGTGAACTGTCATCATCTACCCATGATCTTCCCTGATTTCTATTTGCCTTGATTTTTTTATACTCAACCATAGAACTTCATCTCTAGTACATTTATCTCTAGTACATTTCATCCCCTTAGATCCATCCCATCATTCTAGTTCAGCTTATTTATTTAACAGATGAGAAAACTGAAACTTATCAGGTAAAGTAAGTTGCCTAAACGTAAATACCCAGTGACTGACAGAACTTGGGTCAGAACTCAGGTTTATTGACCTAGGAGTCTTTCTAGTACACCACACTATTTCTCAGAGATCACATCTGAGAACCCTTTGTTCTGCACTTGAGATTTTTATGACTGTTTTTTTTAAAGGTGTTAACACTCTTTCAGTTTCCTGTGTCTTTGCAAGCTACATTAGGTGGAGACGGAATCTGATGGACATAATAACTCCACAGCATCAATCACTTGGCTCACATTTCCAAACCCCAGACCAGAACTTTGTTGAGCTGGAACTCACAATTACCCATGAAATATTGAATTGATGGATTTGGACTTGATCTTAGGCACTAGGTTGATCTGAAGCACTAGGACTACTCAGGAGGACATCAGTTAAATCTGTAACACTCCTGGAAGAGTCAAACTTCCTAGCAAATGTTTTAATTTCTCTCATTTTGTGGTAACATTGCAAAATTCCTAGGAACAAATATCATGTCAAAGCTATTTAATAATATGGTAACCGCTGACCATTTAATTACACGGTAATTGTCACTTAGTGGCTGGGTAATTGCATAGTAAGTACCATCTAATTACAGGGTAAAGGGTAAATACATGATTATTTCAGGCTCCTTAGGCACAGTATAGGTCACATAGGAATTAGATTTGGATTGACTAAGTATAAATTACCTAGAAATCTGCTGTGGTGCAAATACTCCCGTCATCATTGTTGGATAAAACCCCTCGCGGTTACCATGCAATTAAGGAGAGATTACAAGATTTTGGCCCTCAGGAACTTAAAGAAACACTGCTTAGTTTTGTAATTAATCACTGACTGGTGTAGAAGAGTTTGTGCTGCATGGTTGAGGGTGGAGATAGATATAGGAAAGATTTTAGATTCCAACTTTTTCTGACTGGCAGCCATGTTTGCTTTACTTCCTTCAGAGTCTTAAATCCTGGATATTGACATTCTAGCTTCACAAAATCTCAGATAGTGAATGATTTGAGTTCCTTTTCTATTTTTTTGTTATCACTAGTATGCGGCAGCCTTGATCTGGAGGGATGGTCTTTAATGGTAGGCAGGACATGTGATATTCACAGCCTCTTCAATATCACATTCTTATTTCTACAGCCATCTTGAATACCCACCTAGGTAATATCTAGAGGAGACATATCTAAAGAACGTCTAAGGAATTTTTAATACCTAATTATTGTCTAAAAGAATTTTCAATACTGGTTAGGTCCAGGTGATAGTGCAGTTTTTATGGGGCTACAAGCTATGGTGTTGTTACTCCCCAGGGGGAGAAAATAAGACAGTCATCTATAGGGTGTCCCACAAGTCTCAGTGCAGTTAATAAGCTATTAAAGCTTATAAAGTAAATAAGCTATAACTGCACTGAATTTTTTGGGACACAATGAATTTATCAGATTATTTAGAACTGGAAACCTTTACGGGTAACTCTCCAAGGTGTTTGCTGGTACCTTGTTCTCTATCTACCTTGTTTTTCTCTCTCTGATCTTTGCCATGATTTCTAGCAGAGAGATCCCAAGAAGATAACAGGACTCTCTCTTCACTTGTGATATGAGCTGGTACAGGATCATTAGATAAGGAGACAGGAGACTTGACCTTACTACAAAATAGTTTTATAGCTGAGAAAATAATTTCACCTTCCTGTCCATCATTTTCCTTTCCTGTAAATTGGACGTTGGACTAGATGATCTATCTCAAAGGTCCTTTCCAGAGTTCTAATGTTTCATGGTTTTCACTTTGCCAATTTTATAGTCAACACCTCCTTCCCCATCTAACACTCAAGGGACTTCATTGTTAGTATTGTTCCTTGATGGTATCAAGGCTTCAGAAGGTGAAAAACACCCCCTCCCTCAAAGACTGGGGAATACTGCTTTAGAAAGATGTCTATCTGAATGCAGAAGATATTGAATGACCTGTTAAAGTCCCTTCTAGTATAAGTTATTTCACATAGCTACTTCTCAAGTTTTATGAGATGTGATTCCAGACACTGCTTCTTTTAAGGTAGTCTAAAATCATGTTAGCTTTTTTGGCTTATGGGAGGACTAAGCAACATAGTGAAAAATTAGGCCTCTGACCTAAATAGACTGGGCCTAATCCTGGGGGAAGGGGTTGACCCCAGAGGGACACTTTCTCTTTTTTACTCATTTTGTCTCCACCGCAGAGTGTTACTCTAGGGAAATCGCCAATGTGAAGCTTAGGTATGATTCATATACAGATTTCCCAAGTATAGGTAACAGGTTCCTTTGTACAATAAGGGTATCAGATATAGGACAGCTTTTATTTCACTCACCACAGAAAATGCATAAAACACAACGGACTCATAGAAGTTCATGAACAAATATTGAAACATAAAACACTCAAATAGCTCACTAGGCTCCCACTAAAACAGAAGTTCCTAATCTACAGTTTGTGGCTCAGTTTCAGGAGGTCTGTGAAATTGGATGGGAAAAAGAAATCTTTTTTTGCAATAGGACTGATTACTTTTGTAATCCTCTGTATTCTATTTTATGCATTTAAAAATAGCATTCTGAGAAGGGGCCCATATACTTTACCAGACTGACAAAGAGGACAATGGCACACATGAAAAGTTAAGAATCCCTGTGCTGAAAGTTAAAGATGATGTTAGAGCTGCCAAATAAATACTCTCCATTCTCCTCTGACCTGCACTGTCTGAGCAACTCTCAGTAATAACAAGAGGTTGACAAGTTCTTCATCTACTTGGAGATCACTCCCAGGTTGTGTCTTCAGTCCTCCAGTTGGGGAGACCATGCTTGTGACCTTTTTTCCTCCCCCAAGGAGCACATAAGGTTTTTTTAGTTGTTATTTCTTTTCAATTGAGTGTAGCTATGCACAATCCTCACAATGGGAAGCATTTCCCATCATCTGTACTCTGGAATCATGATTGAGCATTGGATTGGTCAGATCTCAAGTCTTTCAGAATGGTTTGTTTTTATGGTATTGATGTTATAGTATAAATTATTTTCCTGGTTCTGCTCACTTTACCCTGCATCAATTTAAGCAGTTAAGGAACAGTCAAACAAATTATGGTATGTGTAATGGAATGCTATTGTACTGTGAGAAATTATCAAGTAACACACTGTTGAAAAAGTCTTTTCACAGGAGTTTTGAACCTGGGGTCAATGAACCCTAAGGGGTCTATGGATAAATTTCAGGGCATCTGTGAGCTTGGATGTGAAAAAACCTTAAACTTCATTTTCAGGAACTTTTAACTAAAATTTAGCATTTCTTTGTATTGTGAATTTCTGATTTGGGAGAGCTGGCATCTGAATGCTCAAACTCAGAAACGCAAAATTGAGCTCTTCAGAACTTATAATTTATCTATGAGATAACTAAAAAGTTGATGAAGCCTACTCTTAGGAGATTTTTTTTCTCAGGCCTAGTTCAAGAAAATGTGTCTCTGGAGTGTTCTTCCATAGGAATGGTTTTCATTGCCCTGGCTGCCACCACTTCTTGGACCTGGAAAAGCAATTTTTAGGACCTCTGGTCTTTAACCCATTGTCAGAAAACTGAGAAAAGGCAACAGAAAGACAGAAGAATGTGGTCAGGAGTTGGAGGGCCAGGAACATATTCCATCTCCCCACACTCAATACACATGTGGGCTGGGCATGTACTCCTCCTGAAAATAATTTATCTTTGGGACTATAGGAGGGACAGGAGAAATTGAGAAATATTCTTTTCGTCGTATTGAATTCTAGCCTAGTATTCTAGGGAATTCTAGGGAAAGGGAAAGTGTGTACAAAAATGGTGCTGAATCATTTAATAGCTGGATTTTATAAACCTTGGGGAAAGGACAGTTTTTCTGATGAGAGTATGGCCTTTCATTCTGGATCAGTCTTCTTGAAGTCAGTCCTAGTCACTGGGAATCAATGAACAGAGGATCGTGGCATCTTTTCAGGAAGGTGTTAGTGGGCATGTTAACCTCTATGGAATACCTTCCATCTCCTTTTGATAAAAGTCCATTCCCTGTCATCTTGTCCAGTTCATTGGAGAGATGCATCTAATTGATCAGGTGCTCCTGTGATCATTCTTTCTTACAACAGGATATAAAACTCTCACTAAATAATAATAACCCAGGCCAGTCCCCTAGAGTTCTTATAGCATTTAAGTGCCGCATTTGAAGTAAAGTTTATTTTTATGGGTTTTGAGCCATTCACTCCCATTGCTCTTCTCACTCTTGTAATAACACTCTTTCTGCTCAGTTACATGTTGCATTCTGCAGACAGTTCTCTAAATTTCCCAGTTGGGCTGTACAAATGACACCATGGCCAAATGCTGTAAATGTGAGTTAAATGGCAGCCAGGTGTGGGCTGTGGCTTGCCAACAACAAGATTTCCTAGTTCCTTGCTTGCTTAGCCAACACCAGCCAGGGAGGGGAACAGCCTACATTTCCTGAAATCCGCATGAATGGGTGGGTGGTGGTGAGGTAGTAGAAGTTGCATTTTGCAACTGGTACTTTAGGTCCATGCCATTTTTTAAATTAAGAATTTTCCAGTTAGGGAGTGATCAAGAGTAAAGCATTTAGGTGCAGCCAGGAAAGAAACAAAAAAGGAAGGGAAATTTTAATTTAGAAAAAGAAACAACTTACAGAATAAAGAAGTAGAATTCTCAAAAAATTTCAACAAACACGTATCAAGTGCCCAGTGTTCTGCCTGGTCACGAAGCTGATTTGGTTGCTGTCCTCATTGAACTTAGAGTCTAATGGGGAGTGATACAACACAGGCACAAATACCTATTATACAAAAGGAAATACAGTGCCGAAAAAGATAAAAACCTATGTGAGATCTGAGGAATGAAGGGTCATCTAAAATGATTGGGGATGGAAGTTCAAGCCACAGGAGGCTTCTGGGAAGGGGCATTTGAGTTGTGGAAGAGGAGAAACCTACATCTTCATTTCCAGTGACATGAAAGAATTGACTATATTCAATTCATCTTTCTCTTTCCCATAGTAACTACCAACTTAACTAAAATATTTGATAGGTGTAAAAATGTAACTTAGTGAACAAAAGACAAGTTAGGAGGTTGCATACTTGTGCACTTTGGTAGCTTCTCTTAGCAAGGATGTGTCACTGCCCAGGGCATAATGTATTCCAGATATATCTATTTAACTTGAATATACATCTTCTCATTTTATTCCTACTGACTGGAATGTAAACTCCAGAAGCAGAGAGACTTTTTATGACTTGTTTTTTGAAACTCTCCTGTGTTTTATACTTGCAATGCCATCAACAAGCCATGAGAGGGAACATAGGGCAAATAGAGAGAACACTATACCAGGAGTCAGTTGGGAAATTTGGTTCCTCATCCTTACCAAGTCATTTAACCTTGCTGGGGCCCTTTCCTTGGCTATCAGGTGAAGGGTTAAACTCAACAATCTCTAAGGTACTGTTCAACTTTAATATAAGCTTGTCAAGGGCAAGGACCAAATCTAATATATCTTTGTAACTCCACCAAGGCCTAAGCTGGATGCTCTGTACCATGGTGGGTGTTTGATACACATAGATCGAAAAATAAGAATAAATATTATTCTACGAAAGTATCATGATCCTGGTTGGTTGTAGAAATAAACCCTTCTCACACCCCTCACCAATTCCAGAGATTATTTCATAGGGCTGGCATCACTAGTACAAATTCCTAATTCTGCACATCCCTTTGTCCATCCCACAACATGTCTTAATATCCCAGTCCATAACCAAGGAAATTGATGACAGAAACAAAGGCCCAATACATGATAAAATGCTCATGGCAATACTCTTTGTGGCAGCAAATAAATGGAAGCAAAGTAAAGGAAGAGTTTTGCCATGGGAAGATCCCTGATTCTGGAGTCTGTCTACTGTCTGAGGACAGGTAGTCTACCACCTGTGTGGCATTATTTCACAACTCTGTAGCTCAGTTTCCTCAACTCTAAAATGAAGAGGTTAAACTGGCTAGTCTCTGAGGCCCCTTCCAATTCTGGCTCTATGATCCTATGGATATACATCAGTTGGGGAATATTTGGGTGTAGAGGAGCAACCAAACAATGAATGTATATGAACTTAATGGAATTTTCTTGTGCAGAAATAAATGATAAATATGTGGAATTCAGAGTGACATGGGAAGAGCTGAATGATCACATTCAGTGTGAAGTATCACAAAGAGAAATATATACACAAAAACTACAACTTGGTAAGTGAAAAGGTATCTAAAAAGGAGTTAAATTGAACAGTTGAAAGAATAACAAAAATCCTAGAGAACAGATAATGAAATACATTTCCTCCCTTGTCATAGGGGAAAAGGAATGAAAAAAAAACATTTATGCAACATTTACTACATGCAAAGAGGTGGACTACCAAAGACAGAACATTGACTACACTGTCAGATGCAGTCAGTATACTGCATATTGTGGCTTAATCAGTCTGAATGGGAAAGAGTTGAATAACCAGTGTAAAGACAAAGGGCATCAATAAAATGTATTTTAAAGAAAAACAGTCCTGACATTTGGTATGAGGTTGATTTGGGTAGGAAGAAGGGCATCAGAGCAGTTGATATTCAGACCAATGTGCCCTTACTACCCTATATCAGTTATCACTCCAAGGTTGTTTGCTTACTAACTTCATTAGATTGCTACTGCAAAATGGCAATTATTGCCAGGCCCATTTTTACAATGAATGGGAACTTAGTTTGATTTTTTACCAGGCTGGGGATCCAGGAAAGAAATCAAGCTGCTTGTAGCATGCATGCTCCCCACCCTGGATGTTTTATGAAGTGAAATAAAAGTTGCCTTCATTGCTTGCTGCAGAATATAAACAAATGCCAGCCATCTTCTTGAAGAGGCATCATTTTATTTAATTGCAAATTAAAAACATAAACCACCTTAAACACAGAGCTAATGCCACATCAAATCAATACGGTAATTGCACCCGAGCAGTGGGAAGGCACATGGAACATCCCCCTCCCTGCCTTTGCATACTAAAAGAAGCAGGTCACAGGAGGAGTTGGCAAGCTACACTTCACCCAAGGCCGTTGTGGCAATGAACTGGATTGGCAGCCTCCCCTTCTTTGTCTATGGTGGAACAAAGAATGGGGCCTTCTGAGTGAAGAGTGGGGTTGCTGCCATGTTTGAGTCACAGGAACAAAATGATTCTCCTCCAGAGGTTCCTGGGTTCGCTCTTGTTGCTTCACACAGATTCCCTTAAAGTTTAGAAACTGCTTCTTTAAGATAATTCTGCATATTATTTGGCAGTCAATTTCTGCCAGCTAAAGTTTTTGACAATGCTGGAGTCTATTGTCCTTTGTTTAGTCACATGAGCCAATTGGTCTTTCTTTAACCACAGAGTAAAGGATAGTTATGGTAGAGACCAAAGTCCAAACTTCTTCCTCACTTAAATGAGTTTCATCCATTCATTTATCTATCTATCCATCCATCCTTAATTTGTCAACAGATGAGAGCTGGGTGAAAGGTGGGAACCAAAGGTGGATGATCATCCCTGAAAATGACTTGGGAAGCTTTCACACTAGAAGTGCTAGTCCTCCCTGAGCACTCCATATTTCCTGAACTTTAAAATATGAGTACTTTCAAAGCCAGCCTTATAGATAGGTGAACAAGACTGTTGCCTTCACTGCATGATTTAAGGAATACTGGAATAGTCTCCAGCTCTAAAAAACCATTCTGCCACAGAGACTGAAGTGACCACCATAAGAGATCCATTCTTTGGAGTTGCAACATGGTAATTCCAGGAAGTCCTATTAAATGCAAATACAAATACTTTCAAAAGAGTGAACATATCTAGCTATTTTCAGTCATTAATGACTCACTATAAATTATTTGAAAGATTGTAATTATAAAAATATTGTAAAAGATCATCAGATTGGGTCATTACTTGGGAGAGTCCTAAAGGGATACCAAGTGTGTCATTTTTGATTGGAGAATGGGGGGAAGAAAAATGAAAAAAGGGAGGGTTAGATTTTTATCTGTGGGAGATTCTGGGGGAGGAATAGAGTAAGTAGAAGCCTGGATTCAAGTTCTAACTCTGACAGTCTTGGGCAAGTAACTCAAAAACTCAGTTTCCTCATCACTAGGATGAAAATAATGCTTACATTACTTACCTAACTCACAGGGACATGCTTGTAGGGGACATGCTTCACAAGCTTTAGAGTGCTATATAAATGTGAATTATTATAAGTTATGGGGGAGACAGGAGAAGACAACCAAAATGCAGAGTAGTAAGCAGAAAAGAAGGGACTGAGGGTCATTAAAGAAATTTTGAATACAATCCAATTTTGTCACAGTCGAGGCTTGTCTGCTGTATGCTCACCACCTCTAAAGGTCAGTGTTCCTTTAATTTGTGATCCTTGGTCTAATATCAGTACCAAAGGTGTGAGCAGATTGCCCATTGGGGTACTGGTCCTTGTACTTTGGACATTCCTCGATATCCTGGCAGGCTGTTTAATGGGGGCCACTGAATAGTGGGAAATTATTTTGCTTTCAATGTCCTTGTAGCCTGGACGCATCTTTCTATAAACAAATCCACCTGCTACTGTGACGGCATCAGGATTATTAAACATAATCCAGGCATAGCTAATATGATATGATAGGAACTAATGGGAGCTGATTTCCAAAGCCTCCCCATGAAGGGTAGAGTCTGCCCTCTGGAAAAAGCCCATGGGTGTTGGGGATGTTTTGTAACTGTTTACATAAGGGTTGTCAGTGGAAGAAAACAGCCACCGACTTTCACCTGTTTCTGAGGGAGGACGTGTTCTGACTCCTGAGGCCATCCAAAGCACAATGCTACTGGGCACATTTGCATCTGGCTGGCAGGGACAGACAAGGTTTAATACTGGTATGGGGTGTGCAGGAGGCTCTTTGGAGAAGTGATAGGCCCCAGAATAGAAACTTGGTGGGAGGAGAAGGTAGACTAAGGCAAAAGAGATGGAATGGAAGCCAAGGAGACCATTTTCTATTTTCATTCAGTGAATACCTAGCTTTTGGATGTGCCAGATTCAGTCTCTTTTTCTTGAAAGAAGTGTCTGGAGATAGGGACTCTAAGCCACTTGGAGGCATGAGCCTGGCCAGGGCTTCTGTAAAAAACTACCAGTTACTTAAATGGTGGTTCCAGTTAATCTAATAAAGAGCAGGAGGCAGGGAAATGGGAGCTTCTGGGGCAAAGGTATAAAAGGCTTTCTGGTTATCATGAAAATTGAATCTGGTTAAACTCAAATGATGAAAGGCAGAGTCAATTTAAGCTCCTTCTGGACAGGGAGAATTTCTTTTTTGTTTTTGTTTTTGTTTTTGTAGCTCTAGTACCTAACTCAATGCTTGCCTAGTATGTAGCAGGTGCTTAAGAAATGCTTGTTGATTGACAGCTTGTACATTAAGAAGTTCTGGGCCAAAGCAAAGGGCACTGATATTTAGCTGAGCCCCCTCTCTTCCTCCTCACAACTTTCTACACAACCTGAACTACTGGGCTACTAACCTGAATATGGAAAATCTGTTCCCTGGGTCCCTTTGGCTGTTCTCTTGATCTGCTGCTCTTTCCTTTGGATTTCAAAAAAAAATTTAATTTTATTGTTCTAGTGGGAGTCAAGTTGTAACTTTATTTGATAATTGATATTCCCTTTAATGTGAAAGACACTGCAGAAGCAAAGATGAATTAAAACAAATTCGTTGCCCACAAGGAATTTACAATCCAGGGGAGGGGATATAAGTTATGTAGATGTAGGGGTAATGGAATATAAAATATTCCCCATCCATTAATAGGCCAATGTGACCATATATGTTCCCTTTTCCCCTTGGAACAGGGGCCATGTTCTCAGGTCTAAAGGTATATAGGTATTTCCATGTCTTGCTGCTTTGAGCTCTAGCCCAGTTCACAACTGTGATACATCTTGAGACACATAGCCCTCAGGAGATTTATATTGCCTTGGGGGAGGATCTTGCTTGGGGGAAAGCTTGCTTACCTGGAGGCTTGCTTGCAGGAAGGCTTTCATACCTTTTAGTGGTGAGCCAATTGAGTCATGTGGGTTGTGATGCCTTCTGAATATGAGCCTATTAGTCAAAACTATATATATATATATATGTATATATATATATATATATTCTGAGAGGTTGGTATTTTGCTTTGGGGCTCACTCATGGGAAGAATCTTCACCTGAGGTCTTTGTGATTTGGCCAGATGAGGCTCTGGGTAGTCATTGTTAAGTCCCCCCCCCCCACCCCTTTTGTAAACCCAGACATTGGTGCTTCCCGGTCTGGTGATTATGTCTCTATTATTTTGTTCAGACAGTTGGAGCCCTGTCTATTGGGTTCTTTCTTGGATACTTACTTCTTTCTACTTATAAGTCTGCACTGTTTAATAAAAGTAAGACTGTTGACCCCTTTGAAGCTGTCTTTCCTTTAGAAAAGCAGATCGAAGAACCTCTGCTAGCAGCCCTTCTGTGTGTTGGTTACTGGTTTTGTATCTCCAAAGTAGCTGTGAAAGTATCATTAATGATACAGTAATCAAAGAGCTATGTGTCGTATGTGCAGAGAGGCACAATGTGTTAATTGCAAGGGAGGGGCCAACAAAATGTTCTGAGAGATATAAGGAGGAAGAGAGGACTTTGAGCCATGGATGAACTGGCTGTTAGTAAGACATCATTGGGAAGGATAGCCTGGGCCAGTGCAGTGATTCAGGTGGAGCCAAATGCAATGAGAGGCTCATGGACCATAAAATGCAATGAAACTACGTATAATTACATTAAAAATGAGACAATTTCTAGGGGCAGCTAGATGGCTCAGTGAATAGAGCACCGGCCCTGGAGTCAGGAGGACCTCAGTTCAAATCTGACCTCAGACGTTTAACACAAAAACTAGCTGTGTGACCTTGGGCAAGTCACTTAACCCCAATTGCCCTCCAAAAAGCAAAAAAAAAAAAAGAGACAATTTCTGATTAAATTAAAATGTTATTCTTTTTCTTTTTATAATTCACCAGAGCAATATGAAGTTTTGTAATCATGGTATAATATGAGATCTTACTGGAATATTTTTTAAATTATTATATATAATTTCCTACATAAAATTATAATTAGCATTTTAAAATTTTATTTAGAATTTTCATAACACATATAGTATTTTATTTTATATAAAATTTTTGGTAACCCAAAGGATAGCCTGCTATGCCTAGAATCATGAAGACCTGAGCTGAAATCCAGCTTCAGATACTTATTAGCTGAGTGATCCTGGGCAAGTCACCTAACCTCTGTTTGTCTCAGTTTCCTCATATGTCAAATGGGGATTATAATAACACTTATTTCCCAGGGTTGTTTTGAGGATCAAATGTGATAATTTTTGTAAAGTGCTTAGCACAGTGCTTGACACATAGTAAGCATTATATAAACTTACATAAATTATATAAATTTAGATATTTATTATTGTTATTACTACAAATTTTAATTTGGAACTTTAGGGAGTTATTGTAGTTAGTTAAAAGCACTTAATGAATAAATCTGAAAGAATATTATGGGTAGTCACTTAAATTACCTTGGGATTTCACAATCTATTTTTGTTGTTGAAAGGGGTTCGTGGAACAAAAAGGGTTGAGAATCACTGTACTACACCATTAGTAGTCATAATTAATGTGATAAATAGTAACAGAAACTTAATTACATACCTAAGCATAGGTTATGAGCAGTAGCTGGGAAAAGGGAAGTAGAGAATAGAGGAAAATAATAGGAAGAATATGTATTATATAAGGGGGAACTCTAGAAAAAGCTATTCTGAATCAGGTTAAAGATGGTGGCTTTTGAGTTGGTATGACTCTAGATCAAAATGATGGATATTGAAAATTATACAAACACTATCATTTGGCACTGGAAATATGCCAGATCAGGGATGGAGAGGTTGATGAGGAAAAGCAGAAATATCTAAAATATGATATGATTTGTAAGTGTATGCACTTGAAAATTGAAAAACTTAGGCAATCGTCCTGATACTTAGTCTACATAATGACAAAAATCTAACTTTTTGACAACATTTGAACTTTTAGATTGCTATCCACACTGACTTCCATAATTTCATGCCACCCTATATTTATAGTCATGGATGTTCTTCCCTGTTCCCTGTACTTTAATTTGAACTGGACTACTTTCTAACCCCCAAACTTTTCCTATTTTGCACCTTTGCTTATGTGGTCCCTATGAACGGAGGTACATTCCGTCCTTCATTCTCTAGGTTGCCTGTGTAAAAACCAAACTCAAATGTCAAATGTTACTTCTTTCCCTGAAACCTCCCAACAGATAAATTGCCCTCCTTCTCCCCAAGCTTCAAATAGCGCCTACTACTTTTCTGATACGGTTATAATGTATTATTACATAACTTTTTTTGTACATCCTATCACTTGGATGCAATGGAACTGTAAGTTCCATTTAAGATAGCAACCATGTCTGATTTACAAAAAGAATGATAAAGCCTGTATATAGATAAATGAATATGAAATATTTACCAAGCTATACAAAGTAATTTAAAGGGAGAGAGAAAGAGAAATAGATTACTGGAAAAATAAAAACTGGGGATGGAGAGATCAGGAAAGGCTTCATGTAGGAGGTAGCACATGGGCATGGATCTGGGAGTGTAAGGAAAATAGTTGGCAGGACTTTTAGTGGAACAGAGAGTGGGTGAAGGAGAGTAGTAATAGGCAATAATGCTAGAAAAGTAGGTGGGTATAGATAGTACTTTAAATGCTAAACTGAAGATGTTTAAATTTTATCCTAGAGGCAATAAGCAACCATTGAAGATTTTTGAGTAGGGGAGTGACATGTTCAGAATCTGTAAGAATTGTGAAAAGGAGAAAAAGTTGAGAGAAGAATTTAAAAAAATGCAATTTAAGTGGGACCACTGGTAAAGCTTTTAGAAACCTCCTCTTCCTACCCCTCCTCCTCATCATCAAAGCTTATCAACATCAACATAGCAATTTTCCTTTATGTAACACTTTATGGTTACCCAGCTTTCTCACATACATTTGTTAGCTATAACGCTCACAGGAACCTTATAAGGTAGGTCTTACAGTGGTTCTCAACCTTCCTAATGCCATGATCCTTTAATACAGTTCCTCATGTTGTGGTGACCCCCAACCATAAAATTATTTTCGTTGCTACTTCATAACTGTAATTTTGCTACAGTTATGTATCATAATGTAAATATCTGATATGCAGGATAAATTTTCATTGTCACAAATTGAACATATCCCACAGGTTGAGAACTGCTCTAGCAGGTGGTTGGGAATGGAAACTGTGTGGATGGTTGCGAATGACATTAAGTGCTAGAGTAAGAATTTATTTTAGGGTCAATGGGGAGTCACTAAATTTTTTTGAATAAGGGATAGCTATGGTCAGAATAAATAAGAACTGGGCATATAAGCTGTTTATACACTGTCTTATTAGATCCTTACTCTAGGAAGTAAATAGTACAAGTATTATCTTCCTTATTTTATAGACTAATTAATCGAAGCTCAATATCACACAGTAGGTGTCATGGATTCTAACTCCAAATTTAATGTGCTTTCCACTACTCTCATCTTATCTCCCATTTCTTCTTTTCTCTTTCTTTAATTTTCTTTCTTCTTTCTTTTTTTTAAAGTCTAATTCAGATAAAAGATAGGGGCTATTGGAATGGAATATACAAGAAAAATGGTGGGCAAGAACTTAAACCCTAGAATTTGGAACTGCATTGTTGGTGAGTGGTGGGTGGGAAGGAACAGTAAGGAAATCACTAAAATATAAATTAAGAACTTGGTTCAATAGTTGAAGATCAGGTCTTAAACTTCTAGTGAGGAAAAAACCAACCATATACACTAGTTCCTCACTCCTATATTTTAGCCTTTCTCTTTAGTTAGAAGAGCATCAAAAGATGTCAGTTGCTTTCTGAATCGGTGAGTGACTCCCATGGAACTATAGTCTTTTTTTCTCTGTTAAATGGCTGATGATTGATTTGGAAACTTAACTTTCCTTCAGTTTGGCACAGGAAACATTTGAGATCTGTAGCACCAATGAAGATTCATCTGGGACTTTCTTTTTCTTTAGTTCATTCTCAAGAAGCCCTTGCTATATAATCTTTATTTTTTTCAATAGCACTTTGTACTTTGTTGCTGATGTGATGGGTTTTGGCAATGTATTAGATCAGCACAGTCTTTCATTTAACTCCAAGGGATGGAATGTTTCTTTGAAGTTGTCTTGTTTCAGCAATATATATGGGGATTGGCTTGAGGGGGAGCGGGCCTTGTTGTAGTTCACACAAGGCATGCATCTTTATAAAAATTCTCAGGAAGACTATTGTGGGAATATCATATTGGATTAGATACCAGGAGACCTGGTTTTTAATTCTGGCTTTTTAACCAGCTGTGGTGAACTTGTACAAATCACAATCCTTTTCTGGGTCTCAGTTTTATCATCTGTAAAATTAATGTTTAGCTAGATGACCAATCTCTAAGGTCCCTTCAACACCTGAGACTCCATGATTCTATTGTGAAAAATTCTATTATGTACATTTTAGGAAAGATGTAGACAAGCTGGATCATGTCCAGAAGAGGGTGATCAAGATTGCTGAGGGTTTGAAAGCTATCATATGAGGAATGGTTGAAGGAATAACAGAAGAGACTTCCAAAATACATAAAAGCTGTCTTCTAGTACTTAAAAGTCTGTGTTATGGACGTTGGATTAGACTTGTTATGCTTGACTCAAGATGACAAAATTAAGAGTGATGGGTAGACAAATTGCCTAGAGGCAGATTTAGGCCTGAGGTAGGTCTCATTGTAGGTCTTCAAACAGAGACTGGAAACTGTTTACTGGGTATGTTGTAGAAAGATGTACTTTTTAGGTACAGGTCAAACTGAGTTGTCTCTCAGGTTCTTTGCAGCTCTTAGGTTCTGATTTCATGATTTAAGAAAGAAGAAAAAGCAGTTTTATGGTCCATTCATGGTTGAACATGCTCATTGGTGTATCACAAAATATTATGCCTGGGTTAGTAATAGTTGCTATGTTTATAGTACCTTAAGGCTTGCACAGCTCTTTATGTGCATTATCTTACTTGATTTTCATAATTGCCCAATGAGGTAGAAACTATGTGAAAGTCAGGTTCCTCCTCCTTCAAAACACCAAACTTTGTCCATATGATAACAAATAGCCTCTTATTGGGAAGAGAGCTTAAAATTCATATAATAGAACTTTTTAAGTTTTTCAGATAAGGATACTAGAGAGGGAGAGCAACTTTCCTAGAATCACTCAAATAACAACATTTAAATACTAAGTATGTACCCATAGAGTAACATCCTCTCTGGGATATAACCCTAACTTACATTCAAACTTGAAGACTGGGTTTTCAGAGTGGTGACTTATCTTGGGTTCTGCGGTTACCCTGTGACTTTCTCCTAATATGTTATCTCCTGAGCCCTCACTAGTGTATTTCTCATTAACATTAACAAGTAGACAATTGAGTTTTGGAAAACTTATTTACAAGGTAGTGTAGCAAGAACAGTTGATATAATTCATCCCTTTTCCCCTCCCCCCAAAACAGCAGAGGATATACTCTTCTATGAAGTCACACATTGTCCAATTTAAAATATTATAGTAATGAGGAGGATATTTAGGATACATGTGTGACAGTAGGAAAATTCCCAATCCTTGTACTTTATATCCTAACACTTTAACTCTTTGCAGGGTCTTTGTGAAGTTTCCTTTGGTAACTCTTTTTTGCACTTTTTCCTTGAGTAACTATCTTTCCATGCCTATCAATACTTCGATGTGTCATTCTTTCTCCTTCGAATGTTTATACTTCCTTTGTCCTCAGCCACTGTCACTCTTGCAGATGTCATAACTGCTACATTGCAGACTTCCCAGGCCAAATATCTACACAGGTAATAAGCATTCAGAACTTTGGGAAGTCACAAGGCTGCTTGCATGCTTCCATCGAGAGATTGTTATTCAGGAAAGGAATCATGAAAGGGGCAGCCCAAACCTACTCTAGGTAGGACATAGGCTCTTTACCATTTGGATGGTGAGTAGAGGAATTCAGCCAGCTATGCTTCTGTATGCAACTCTGGGGAGGCAGCTCAAAGCAGTCCTCATTATACAGAGACAAAAAGAAGGGAGAGAAAAGAAAGGCCGGTTGCTCTTTATGGGTATCTACCTAGTTACTGTTCAGCAACAAGCTGAGGAACTTTTGGTCATCTCCCACTGTCAGATGCATGTGGTCAGAAATAGGTTTGGTCCAACATAATTTTAATTGGTTTTATCTGCCTGAAAGCAGGTAGAGAACATTAAGAGATGTTGTGTATAAGCTATCAGAAAGGGAAAAATCTGATTATTCTCTATGACTCTGTTATATAGGAACTGTTCTAGGCACTGGCAATAAAGAGTGTGAGAAACACACTTCTGGGGTTCACAGGACTCCTCAGGCAAGGTCAAGGGGGGTAGCATGGATGGGTTTCCAGGTTCACTGCTCCCTTCGGGGCCCTTAGGAAAATCCATAGGGGATGCTCCTCCCTCAATGCAGCTGTGGGATCAGAGAGGTTACAGGTAGGTTCCTGGAGTTATTCTGGGACAAGTTTCTGCTACCCATTGCTTCCTTTTTTGGGGACCCTTAGGAAGATCTACATGATATACCCCTTAAAATAACAAACCCATTTTCACTGAAAGATCTCAGAAACATACATGCAGATGAAAAGTATTTATTACACTTCTGGTAAGGAAATGGGTGTGTTACTCTCTAGGGACCCACCTATAGTCATACAGAAGCAAGAGTAAGGATCTATAAGTTCTATCCTTCCTGGTAGACTTAGGGTTAGTTAAATTCCTCAAATTCCTTACTTTATTCTCCCCACCCCCCATATATATCTTCTACATTCTCCCTCTCTCTCTCTCTATAGTCAAATTCCTCATACTATGCACCTTATTTACCTCTATATATTCCACATCTATAGAGATACATATTCAGATTATATGCAGATTACATAGGTGTGGTAGTGAGGATTCTTGTGACCAAGTCATGACCCCTCAGGCTTAAACTATTTTTTTTTTCCAGTTTAACCCCTTTCTAGTCCACTTGGAGTCAGGAGCCAGGATGGTTGTTGTCTTAGTAAAATAAGGTAAATAGGTTTCCCCACAGCTATTGATCATCTCCTAATAATTTTTGTGGGGGCAAAACAAGATACCAATATATCCATTCTTAGAAGGGTTTGAAAAAAGGGGGAAAAATTCCTGATCCTTAGGAGTTTGCATTGTAGCTGGGAAAGATACTGTGGACATGTAGAAAACAAGTCTATAAAAAATAAGACACGAGATAATTTTGGGGGCAGTACTAGTAGTTGGGGTCCTTCTGGGGATGGGGTGGAGAATCTGGAAAGAATTTCAGGTAGAAAATTGTGCTTGAGTTGAACACAAGGATTTTGGAACTTGGAAACAAGGAGGGGAAATGTGTTCTAGGCATGAAGTACGACCATTGCAACAACACAGGAGACGTACAGAGATCAGTTTAAAAGCCAGTATGACTGGACCATAATATGTGGAGGGGGAGTAATGTTGTGTAAGGCTCGAATAGTGAGTTTGGAGTAATAGTTTGTGAAGGGGAGAGCTTCAAATGTCAGACAGAGGAGCTAACATTTGATCCTAGAAATTGTCAGAAGCCACATTAGATTGTGAGTTTCTCAAGAGCAGGAACTATCTTTTATTTTTCTTTGTATGCCCTTGGCCCCACTACTAGCACATAGTAGGCACTTAATAAATACTTATTGATTGGCTGACTAGAATTTATTGGGGCCACATGTGGCCTCAATGTGAATCCAAAATTCACAGAACAAATCCCCTTAATAAAAGGATTTGTTCTGTAAAACTTGGACTCAGTCAAAAGGCCACACCCAAGGACCTAGAAGGCCACATGTGACCTCAAGGCTGCAGGTTCCCCACCCCTGGATTGGAATAGGGAGAGACCTGAAGCACGGAGACCAAATGGGCTATATTGCTGTAGTCTAGGTGAGAGGTCCTGGTAGCTATGCCAAGAGGAGACAAGGGGGCAGGTGTGAGAGATGTTTAGGAGGTGGAAATGACAAGATTTGGCAACTGATTAGATAAGTGGAGTGACTGGGAGTGAAGAGTCTAAAAGGTTCTGAACCAGGGTGACTGGAAGGATGGTGGTGCTTAGATAGAAGAAGAAAGCACTTAAGAGAGTGGTAGGTTTTAGGGCAAGATAATGAGATCAGTTTTGGACATGAGCAGATCCTACAAGTTAGTGACAGATGATATTAAAGTCCCTGTTTCCTGATTCCTAGTATCTGGTTTTTTTCATAGAACAAGGGCCTTTTTATAGCAAACACATTTGTTAAGCCCAGGGCATTCAGTGATGATCTGAGAGAATAGAGTGTCTTTGGCTGAGGTTTATTTAACCATATGAAATTTCTATTTGATATTTGTTAACACGGCCAGGACTGCCACACACATCCCAGAGCTATAAGTTCTGTGATTGCAAAACAAGCAGTCAATCAGCAAGCATTTATTAAGAGTTTATTACGCATCAGGTACTTGAAGCTTGAAATACAAAGAGAACAAAGTCAAAACCCAAACAATCCTGCCCTCAAGGTATATCCAATAGAGCATCTTGGGCTCAATCAATCACATTGTAAAGTTAGCAAAATTTGCTTTCTGTATCCATGGGGACAAACAAGGTTGATTCTATCTCATACCCTCAGGTTCAAGTCAACAAGTCAAGTTGACAAGAATTTATTAAGTGTCTATACTATCTGCCTGCAGTGTGCTAAGGTCTGGGGATACAAGGAAAAACAAAATCAGTTCCTAATCTAATATGGGACATAACATGGAAACAACTACATACAAAAATAAATTGGAGATAATCTCAGGAGCATGGGATGAGCATTAACTTTCTTTCCTCTCTACTAATAGAATGATGACTATATTAAGGAAAAAATCCAGAATGATAACTGACTCTAGTTTAACCTAATCATAATATTTCATTTAACCCATAGTTTAAAAAACACAAAACCATCAAAACTCATTGACATATCCTTTCCTATCATATGCTGTAAAAATTTTAATTTTTAATCTATGGAATAAAACAAGCATTTTGATAACATAGTATATAATAAAAAAGATGATTGCGCATGAAGCTGCAAATCTGTTATGTACAACTTATTATTCCTTTAAAATATACAATGAAGTTATTGTGTACATTTCTTTTTTCTCTTTTTTCCTCTCCCCCTCACCATGGCTAACATTAGCCACAAATTACACACATGTATGTATATGCACACATCTACATATATTTATATACACACATATATACACATGCACATGTATGTAAAATTACATGCTTTCTGAAATCTTTGCTTCCCATAGGTGTTGACTTTCATCCTATTATTTCTAGCCTGAGGCTAACCTCCTTTCTACTCACTGCAGGCTATTTGTATGCAATCCTGAGTCAAAACAAACATAGACTGCCTATATCCCTCACCTCTATCCCTTCCCATTGCTTAGATCCTGTTGCAAGATCTAGGCATGAAGTACGGCAGTGACTCATGGGAGTCACTGCAGGTGAAGAAAGCTTGGCACTTTCAGGAATATGTGCTTTATCGGCAAAGAAAGACTGTGAAAATTTTCACAGACTGTGAAAATTCAGGGCACCTGAAGGGAGCTGATGCAGGGGGCAGACCACAGGTCTGTGGTATGTACCCCTATGCTTCTTTGGATTAACCAACCATTTATTTTGGTTTATTTATCATTTCCTATGTGCCAGACACTGGGCTAAATAAACACTGGGGACAACAAAGACCAATGTGACTGCCTGCAATAGGTAGATATGTAGACATAGCCAGAATATGCAGAGCATATTTACAGTCATGTCATATGTTCATGGGAATGACCCATGCTTGAGTTCACTCATAATGGTGTTTAGGGCTCAATGCATCCCTGGAAATTCTTCAAAGGTAGGAGATATGACAGGAGGTTTAGAGATGAACAGTTCCATGGGAATTGTCTTCTTACAATTCTTGGCATATATATATATATACATATTTTTGACCAGACCTATGATTTTATTGGTGAGGTGAACTCTTGATGGGGAACTGCTACCAGTTCAGAACAGCACCTTTTCTGAAACTCATAGTCTTAAGAGACTTGATTAGGGGGCAGTTAAGTGGCACAGTGGATAGGACACTGGCTCTGGAGTCAAGAGGACCCAAGTTCAAATGTGGCTTCAGACAGCAGCTGTGTGACTCTGGACAGGTCACTTAACTGCTTCCAAAACAGAAAAGAAAAGAAAAAGAGGTCACTTAGGTCACTAAGAAGAAAAGTGAATTCCTTGGGGCCACAAAGCCACTCTATGCCAAAGGAGGCCCTTAAACCTTAGTTTGACTTCAAGGTCAGATCTCAAGCCATTATTCCAACTTTATAGGTACAAAAACAGGGAAGTTTCTAACACTGCCAAACGTGTGTCAGAAACTTCCCCGTTTTTCTCTTTTTTGGGAAGAAATTGGTGTTACGTGACTTGCCCAGGGTCACACAGCTAGTAAATGTCTGAGGTCACATTTGAAGTTGGACACTCATTCTACAGTTGAGGAAACTGAGCTTGACATAGGTTACAGTATTTGCCTGTTACACAGATAATAAGGGAAGAGTCAGGATCTGTTCTTGCTCCTCTGGCTCCTGAGAGATAGCCTTGCTGAGTGGAGATAGAGCCAGCCTGAAAACCAGGAAAATCTGTGTTCAAGCCCTGCCTTTGATACATACTGGCTTTGTGACCTTGTGCAAGCCACTTAATCTGTCATTGCTCTAGCCAACTAAGACTAACAGTCACAGAGAAGGTGCTCACCTGCACTGGTAGAAGGTTTCCTAAGGTAGGAAGGTCTCTAGGCTCTATCCTTGCTCCCAGTTCAGCCCTCTTTCTATTGCAGTATACTTCTATATTTGGATCAGGTAAACTTTGAAGTCCCTTCTGGTTGTGAGTCTATGATCCTGTAGTCTCCCATCTGCTAGGGGCTTCTGGAACTGTCCCTGTCCTGTCCTGTTGAATCTATTTAATATTCAGATCCTAGTAATTTCTATTCTGTTCTATCCCACTGCTAATTGAAACCCAGATCTATACTGACATATGTAAATGGGTGGGCAGTTAGGTGGCGCAATGAGTAGAGCACTGTGCTTGGAATCTGTAAGACTCATCTTCAGGAGTTCAAATCTGGCCTCACATACTAGCTGTGTGACCCTGGGCAAGTCACTTAACCCCATTTGCCTTAGTTTCCCTATCTGTAAAATGAGCTGAAGAAGGAAATGGCAAACCACTGCAGTATCTTTGCCAAGAAAATCCCACAGTGGTGTCATGGAGAGTTGGACACAACCGAACAACATAAATGGGGCCATAGAAGGAGGTTAAATACAAACTTTCCCTATTGAAAAACTTTTGCCTAGGCCTTGTTATGAATCTACCTGATGAGCCCTTCCTGGCTGTAATGTAATGCCAATGAGTTCCCTTCTTGCTCTTTGGAATGGACCTTACCCATTCATCTTTCCTCACTCAGCTCCAGCCAGAGGAACTGATCTCAGAAAGGTGGGACCTAAATGGCCTGACTGAATTGAGAAGGCAGTGTTCTGTTGTCAAAAACATTGAATTTAGGCTCATAGAATCATAGATTTAAACTTAAAAGGGACCCCAAAGGTCCTCTTGCTCTACCTCCTCATTTTATAGTTGAGGAAACTCGGGCTTAAGAAGATAGAATGATTTGCTCCAAATCACACAGGTAGTAATCATTAGAGGCAAGATTTTAACCCTGCTTATCTGAATGCAGAGTCAATTTTCCTTCTACTAACACCAAAATCAACCTCCCCTGATATTCAGGCTGCTTCTCTTTCAACTACAACACAACATACCATTCTAGAAAAAGTCAAAATACCTGAGTTATAGTCTTTTTTTTGCCACTAACCAGCTGTGTGATCTTGGTGAAGTTACAGTCTCTTTATACTTCAGCCTTCTCTTCTATAAAAGGAAGAGTTTGAACCAGATGATGCATTTCTCACATTCTTTCCAGTTCTATCATAACATTCTATTATCTATGACCCTGGCTAGAGAAACAATCCCTGAGTCCCAAGTTCCTATAGTCAGTCCAGGCTGTCTCATTTTCTGGTTTACTTTCCTTGAATAGATGCTGCCTCTGGATCTGTAAAAATCTGGATGATTGCGGTTGACACGGCCTAGTATGTGACTGTGTTGACAGGACTTCCAGGAAATTTTAAAAGAGACCTGTGTTTCCTGACTGCTGAACTATTCTATGGAGTCAAATGGAGAATATACATTCCTTAGGAGCCAAAAAGTTGTGAAAAGGCAATGGAAAAAATTGAGTAGGTTGGCGCTGAGTAGTATCTCTTTTTTTATGAGCCCAGATGGTGGTGGTAGATGCCTCCCATTAGCATCATTTAGACATTAAGAGACTGTAATTGGAGACTAACATGTGTCCTCATCACAGTTGACCTTATTTATGGAGAAGCTGACATCTGAATGTCAAATCTGCATCACTGAATTCTCTCCTCTAATAACCACTTTAATATGTAAATAACTGAATTGCAACGGGGGAAAAAATAAGCAAGGTTTTGGTGATTGCTTTGAAGAGTTGTGTTCCTTCTGAAACCTAGATTGACGGGAGGATAGGAATCATGACCTTATCTTGCAATATCAGTTGCAAAATTGAGCTGAGGACAAAAGGGAGATATCTGAAATGGGCAAGAAGGAGCAGACACCATTTTTTAAAAAGTAGAGTTAAAGGGGAGTTAGATTAAGGTTCATTGAGGGGAAGAATGGAGATTTTATCCTTATTGAAGAAATGGATAAATCACCAAATCAGGCATTTTTTGAGGAGTGGAGGGAGAGGGAAGGGAGCATTTTCAGGCCAGTGATTAAATCAATGTGGTGAGTTCCCTGTGTGGAGACTTTCACAGATATATTTTAGCAACACCCCTGCAACTTAAGGTTTTAGAAAAATGTGCAGGGATTCTAAGAGATTGTGTCTTCACTATGATCACCACAACTAGCATTTGACAGGAGGACTTGAACCCATATTTTCCTAACTCCAAGGCTAGCCTTCTATCCATAATGCTGTTAGAAGCGTGCTTACTCTAGAAGAGCAATCCTCATGAAGCCAGGAAAGTTCTCATTATATTTATTTTACATTCCTTCTTCTGAATGAATGGGTAGCTCCCTAAATAGAGAACCCTTGTTCAAACGTAAACCTTTTTATGCACTGCTTCCAATTTGAATTTCCCTCCTGTCTCCCATTGGCTAGGCAGGTCAAGATTCATAGCCTATCTGAAAAACACCTAAACCCCACCCCCACATGGGTCTTCTTCATTCCTGCTTACATTTCTCATTTTCTTTATAGAATGACATGTCATAAATTCTTTTAAAGGAATTTCCTCAATTGATAAGAATCCAAAACCAGGATGTTTAAGTTTCCTTCACCATTAACTTAGGAAGAGTCCTAACATTCAAGATTCAATTATAGAATGAAATTCTCTGACCTTTAGAGTTGTGGGTTTGAGCCAAAGTACAAGGAAGAAGTTGTTCACCTTTATATATTTTGATAAGCAGGTGCCCCCAACCTGTCAAGTGAAGTGTTAATCAACATTCCCAAGGTTTTCCTCTCCAATCCATTGTTTCTCCTGCCTTCCCTAGCAAATACAAGATTTTCTGATATATGACGTATGTTCTATGGAAACAGAAGTTTGGTTTATCTCTTACAATAACATGATGCTAATAACAACACAACAGATACTTAAGACGTGACTGGTTCCTGTTTGTGGACCTTATCTGCAAGACATAAATATGAAAAAAATAAGAATGTAGCATATAATTGTGACAAAATAGGTGGACAATAATGACCATCTCTTATGGAACTGAGATTTCGAATCTGGTGAAGTGATTTTAATGAGGGCTGAAGTTATCAGGGAAGTTTTCATGGAAGAGGTGAACTTTAAATAATTGGAAGGATTTGGAAAGAGAGGGGGACATTTCTGTAGTGCAGAGAGGAAACTAGCCTGGCTAGAGTGGCGGGTTTATTTTTATTCTAAGCATCTGCTAGAATCTACCCATTATATTCCAGGCATTGTGCTCAATACTGGAAATACAAAGATAAGTATTGGGTTTAGTCCAACAGTGAAAGATTTACTCTGTCCTGTCTCAGTGGTGATGGTAATGTGCATACATAAAAATTTTTATGTTCCAAGTGCTGGGTGTGATACACAGATAAATAAGATTTAGTCCCTGCCATCAAGGAGTGTATAGTCTAACAGGAGGCCAGACCTGCCAGAGATTAATATGCTACAGATAAGAATGTGTCTGAATGAGAACATGAAGTTCTATTCTTGTTGATGAGAAATGGTTAGCAGTTGTTGAAGATAAGGTTGAACACTTAGGTTGAAGCCTATTTATTCAAGGCCTGACCTTGAATGTTATGTATTAAATAATCTATAACTCTCACTCCAACCAGTTACCCTACAAATGTTTGATATGACCACTAGAGGGACAGGATTGCATTCCACTTGAGTTGGGACAATCTTAATACTACTACTGGAAAAATCCAATGAAATTCATGTTTAGTGTTTTCCCCCACCCCTCATCCCAGAAGTGCTGAAGTGATCAGATATAAAAACTAAATTTTTAGCTCTACAGGCCTAGAAATTATTTCCAAAAAGTCTAACATTTGCCAGTTATAGGCAGTACTTTTGTATCTTACTTATCTGGTGGCAACTGATTACCTTGCTTTGGAGAAATATTAAAAAAAATGGAATTTACAGGTTCTCAGGAGATGTTATTTTGGTTGGGCACGATAATGCTAAATAAGCCACCTGGATGCCATTAGAGATTAAAATAATGATGACTTTTTATTTTATTATTATTTTTTAAAGACTGGTTTCTCCCAGTCTCATCACAGCAAGAAGTTAAAGGCTCTGTTTCTGACATGGACTGGTTCAATCTTCCTTAGGTAACCTTGTAGTCTCCTGCTTCTGGAGACTCACAATATTAATGTCAAACTTACTATGAACATCCAATCAACATAAATCACTGCAACTAAGACCTCCCTGGGCCCAAAAGATCTGCCAGTATCAGCCTCCCTGATAGCTAGGATTGCAGGTTTCCCCCAGAACACCTGATCTAAGGATGACCCTTCTGAACAAGGGGTAGGTACCAGGATTCACTGACACCATTAGTGAAGAGTTGCAATAACTCTACAAATCCAAGTATCTAATTTCTTTAGGTTTTAAAACATTTTTCTCCTATCTCCATGCCTTTCCACAAGTAGACCCTCCTCCAAGAGTTGTAAAAAGTCTTGAAGAGCCCAAGGGTGATGGGCTGGTCAGCCTTGACATAGAATAACTCTTCACATTAAGTTTATTATATATTTCAGAGGAATAGAGAAATAAACCTTAGATTTGGTCCTATATATGGTGTGATATTGCTGTTTGTATATGTGTGGCCCAAGTAGCTTGAGACTTGAACTAGAGACAGATTTTTTTTCCCCTCCCCTTGCTTTATCCAAAACTTTATGACTTGAACAACTCATATAGGGTCATAGCAGCAGCACCAGAAGGGAGGTAATCATTCATAGCTAATTTTTAATCCGGGATATTTAAAGTTTTGATTTTCTAATGTTAAATCTATTTTGTACGTAGGAGCTGGAGCCCTGTCTATGAATGATTTAACAAGATGCTACCCTGACTAGTTGTGCTTGCTTTGTGTGGTCTATCTTGGAGTGAAGGGGAGGAAATGGAGCTGTAGTCACATGACACACCTCAAATCTCTCCATTGTCTACTTTCTCCAGTGTGTCATGGGTTAGAGAGCCTCCTGCTATAGCTGTTTTTTTTTTTTCCGTAGAAATGGGAACATCTGAATCTGGCTTGGATGAGGTGGGAATTCACAGAAATCAAAAGAAAATTCCTCAGACTTTTCCTAATAAACCTGGCTTCTTTTGCTCCTATCACATTCTATCTTCTATCATTTGTGCACATTATATTTTTCCAAGTCCCTCTCCCAAAATCGATGGCAGAGCCTGTTGCTTTTTATTTTAAGGTCCCTAGAGTCTAGAACAGTGCTTTGAACACAATAGATACTTGATGGATGTTTGCTGAATTAAACATGAGGGTCTTTATTTGCCATGTCAGTGGCTACCTTACTTACTAGATAGCCAGGTCTTGGCATTTCTATCTTCATAACATCTTATCCTATGATCTGCTCACATACCATCATCCTGGTACTGGCCCTCATCGCCTCATGCTTGGCCTCCTGAAGTAGTCTTTTAATTGGTTTCCCTATCATGTCTCTCTCCACTCCAATCCTTCCTCCTCTTACCAAAATGATTTTCTTCAAGCACAGGTATAAACAGGATACTCCCCTACACAATAAACTCTACTGGCTCCATATTACTTTCAGTAGACATAAAAATCCTCTCTGGCACTTAAAGTCCTTCACAATCTGACTCTTTCTAACTTTTCTGTCCTGTTTCCTTTTTGTTCCCCTCCCTTCAGTCTTTGTTGTTTGGTTGTACAATTTCATTCATGCCCAACTCTTTGTGACTCCTTTTGGAACCTGGCAAAGATGCTAGAGTGGTTGGCCTTTTCCTTCTGCACTTATTTTACAGACGAAAAAACTGAGGCAAACAGGGTTAAGTGACTTGAACAGGATCCTGATGCCAGAATTGAGCCCAGATCTTTCCGGGTTCCAGAACAGTTCCAAGCCTGGCACTCTATCCATCCCACCACTTAGCTACCCCTTCATTCTACTATTCAGCAACCCCAGCCTTCATGGTGTTACTCTTACATGACATTCCTCTTGACTCTGCCTTTTTATTGGTTGTCTCCTATGACTAGAATGTTCTCTCAATTCACCTCTACTTCTTGGTTTTCATGGTTTCCTTCAAGACTAAAATCTCAACTTCTGCAGAAGACCTTTCTTGGTCCCCCCTCCATTCCTAGTGCCTCCTTAAAGAGATTAACTTCCATTTACTCCATATATATTGAGTAAATACAATTTTTTTTGCAATTTGTCTTTCTTCATTAGAATGTGAGTTTCTTGAGGGTAGAGACTTTGCTTTTGCCTTTCTTTGTATCTCCAGCATTTAGCATACTGCCTAGCCATAGGAAGCACTTAATAAATACTTGTTGCCAGCCCCTATCTACCACTCCATCATTAACATATAAGCCATTTGAGGGCAGAGGATATTTTCTTTTTTGCTTATATATATTTTTTCAAGCTAGCAGTGCATATAATGGGTATTTAATGAATGTTTGTTGACATATTGACGACTTCTCCAACTATCAAAATTTGCCCCTTAGACTTAGGACAATGATCGATCCATTTCTTTCTTGCCACCGGAATGTTACCTAGTAGTTCCTACTCAATAGATGGATAAATATGTATGGTTGAGTGATTGAAATTTTAAAACCCTTCTATGGTAGTTCTAAATGTAAATGATTTATTTCAGGTGTCTAGCACCATATTGTTGATAAGAGTATTGGGCTCAGAGTCAGGAAGACCTACATGTAAATGGACATGTAAATGTAGGACCTCAAAGTAGGAAAACCTACATTTGACATTTATTGGTTATGTGCTCATGGAAAAGTCCTTTCTGAAAGTCACTGATCTCTTAGTATCTCAGTTTCTCTAGTTGTCAAATGGGAATAACACTTGTATCACTGCACAGGGTCATTGTGATGCTCAAATGAGATAATATATGTTATTACAGTTATCACCCTCCAAGTAGAAGGTAAACTCCCTGAGGAAAGGACTGTTCTTCATTTTTAAAAATATCCCTATTGCTTAGCAAAATATCTGGCACATAGTTACTGCTTCTTGAACTAAAATGTTTTGATATCTCCTTATCAGAGGAAGAAAGAACCCTCATAGGCCACTTAACATGTCTTGGATGTAGGACCCTGTGATTATGTTACTGCATTAGATTGGCTTGAGATATATCTCTTCATATCTACATATTTGTGTGTTTGTATGTATGTATATGTGTGTACACATATACATATATACACACATGCATACATACACGTATAGTTTTGTTTTACTACAATTTGTGGTTTTTATTTTTTTTTCAGTTTTCATTTTCAACTACAATTGTAAGGCAAGAATTATTATAACTAATGTCTTGAATGAATGGAGTGTATTTGTGGGACTAGTGGAAGCAATTTCTTCCTTTTACCCCATTCTGATCCCAGTTTCAAGTGTCACTACTCACCGAATAAGTGGGAAGTATGGCAAAGAGAGACATGAACGGTAAATCATACCTTCTAGTCAGAAATGAGGGTATAGACCTTGTCACAGAAGAAAAATCACTATTAGATGAGAAACCAGCCTTCTAACTCCCTGATGAAGTAAGAATGACCTTAGGCAAAATTGTGGTGAGTAATAATTATAAATGGTTTTATTATTTAAAACAGGGCTTTTCACATCTTGTTTAATTTGATCCTCACAACAAATCTACAGGGTGGCTAGTATGGTAGATGGAAAGATGGATGGATGGATAGACAGCCGGACAGCCAGACAGAAAGACAGAGATAGGCAGAGAGACAGACAGCTAGACATACAGACAGAAATAGACAGATACGTAGATGGATAGACAGATAGTTGGATAGATAGGTAGATAGATAGATAGAGACAGACAGACAGACAGACAGACAGACAGATAGATAGATAGATAGATAGATAGATAGATAGATAGCAATAGCCTGCGGGCGCACTTGCCAGCCTCCAGTCTCTCCCCACCCAAGTCCATTCTTCATTTGGCACCAAAAGGATTTTTCTGAAATACAGGTAGTGACCATGTCACCCCTCTCTCCTCCACTCAATAAACTACAATGCCCGTTGCTTCTAGGATCACCTACAAAATACTTTACTTAGTATTCAAAACCCTTCATAACCTAGACTCTTCTTTCCTTTCCAGTCTTATAACTTACTCTTTGTCACTCTTTGAGTCAGTGATACTGGCCTTCTGGCTGTTTCACGAACAAGACACTCTATCCCTGTCTCCATGCATTTTTTCCAGCTGTTCTTCATGCCTAGAATGCTCTCTGTCCTCAACTGTACCCACTGACTTTTCTGGCTTCCTTTAAGTTACAACTAAATTCCATCTTTTAGAGGAGGGTTTTCCCACTCCTCTTAATTCTAATGCCTTCTCTCTTAATTATTTCCTATTTTTCTCATTGATAGCTTGCATTGTATGTAAATGGATTCTTATCATTCATAACATCAGTTATGTTCTATAAAGTCACTACAAACACTGAATTATTGAATATTGAACCATTGCTTCTAGGGGAAACATACTGTTAGGTTCCGGTGAACCTCTCTAATTACATTTACTTTAATACATTCCAAAGCTGCTGGACATGCAGATAGGTAAATTTCCTCTTCCTTTTTCTGGTTGTACTGTGCTGTTGATTCATTAACATTAAGCTCATGGCCAACAGCACTGTAACTCATGCTTGAATGAAGTTTATCAAACACATATTTTCTGCCTTTTGTGCTTAGGAACATGTCAGTACTTCAGTACTATATATGTAGCTTTTTTAAAACAGTGAAATCACCAACAAAAAACACAAAAGTGAAAGAAAAATTGGCACTAAATAGATGCTAAAAAGGATACTTGTTTATAGTTTGAGAACTGAAACAAAAAGGCAAAAGCTGTCTACTTAGAGCTTACCTGGGAATCAGTACTTTTTTTTTTTTACTGCTCTGTGCAAAAGTGAGTATGCAAAAGTACTCTTGAGGATTTATTTTTGCGGTTACAAATAAATTTTAAGGAGTAAATCTATTCACAAATCCAGAATCCATGAATAATGAGTGTTTGCATGTTGCCTCCCTCATTAGACTGTAAGCTCATTCGGGGCAGGGGCTCTCTTTTGCCTTTTGTATCCCTACCACAGAACCTGGCACATAGTAAATGTTTAGTAAGCGTTTATTGATTAATTGATTGAGATCTATCCCTCCCTCCCTCTCTCCCTCCATCCACCCACCATCCACCCACCCATCGATCCATCCACCCACCCATCCATCCACCCACCCATCCATCCACCCATCCATCCATCCATCCATCCATCCATCCATCCATCCATCCATCCATCCATTAAGCATTTATTGTTTACTATATGATAAGCTTTGGGCAAAGTCCTTGGGGATACAAATACAAACAAGTCATATAGTCCCTGCCCTTGAGTTTACTTTCTAGTTGGAGAAGATAGTGTATAGAGGGAGCTTGAAAGTGTATGTGTCTGTATGTGGGGAAGGGGTGCTGTTTATTGGCATCAGAGAATGGATTGGAGCTGGTATCCTGGATGTGAGGTGGTATTAGCTTTAGTCAAGTTAAGACTGGGGTGACCTCTCAGTACCTAAAGTGGTTACCTGGGCAGATTATAATTTTTGAGTGGGGAGGAAGTATGAGTATTTTTATGCCTATTTTAGAAAAGGATAAATGGAGGCAAAGGGTAATTATGACTTGCTCCATAGATCTGGTACTTGAGCTCAGGTCTCTGATTCCAAATCCAGTTCTGTTTTCACTGTATCATATTTTCCCTTTCACACATGTATTTAATCCCCTTGTGCCCATTCAGTTAAATTCCTTTCCTCTCCCTCTCCTGTGCTTAGTGCCCTCAGGTTGCTATGAGCCCTGCCTTGGTTCATTTACTCATATTTAGGTTTCTGAAAGCAAAAATAACAAGTGGACTAGTATTTGGATCCAAAATGCTGTTGTTAGAAGCTTGACAAAGATATTCTTACATTTGTATGTATAATAGCTCATTTGTTGCTGGAGAACTCTAAATATATAAGGATGAACTTAGTGTAAAACAAAAATACTATCCATGTAGCATTGAGAAGCTTTCAGGGTGATAAGTATGAGCTTATACTATAAAAAGATTATTATTGCCTTTGTGGTATTCTACTGCTTATGTAGAACTTTGTGTCTTTTTGGATCTGGGTTGATGGTGTCACACTCTTAGAGAAATGCTGCCTATGACTCGAACTGACCTTTGTCTAGACTTGAGTTGGCTTTGGGTTGGTCAGGATCTATAACCAGGTGTCATGCCGAACAGATGAGAAGGTAATGAGCTTTTCAGGACTGTTTCTTCTGCCTTCTGCCTTGCCACCTCCTTCTTCCCCCATTGTCCTGTCATCTTTACTGTACTAAGTGGGGCATGACCTGAGGCAGGATGGGCAAAGGACAGGGCAGATATAAGAAGCAACTTTCTGTGCCAATTTTCTGGAGTGGGTGAAGTGTGCCCATCCCCTTTAGGGATGGCAGCTATATCCACTTCAAGTGTTTCTAGTCTGGGTCTTTCCTCTATTATTGCTCTTACAGAATCATTTGGATTTGGAGCTAGAAGGGGTATTGGAGGCCATTGAATCCAGGCACCTCCTTTTGTAGATGAGAAAACCAAAGCTGAGAGATTTCAAGTGGCTTCTTGCAGTTTTTTCCTTGGATGTGGCCCAATTATTGCCCCTTCACGCCAGATCTCCTGTCGTCCCAGCTCCATTTATGGTTACCTCCTGTCCTTCTTCTCTCAGCTTCTCCTTCCTGCCCTCCAGCAATTTCAAACTCAAGGACGTGGATTTCTTTATTTTGTTTTATGTTTTTGGTGAATAGATCTTAAATATTTCCTTAGTCAACCGGGATGCTCAAGACACATAGTGGTAAACATTTGTGACAGCTGACATCTTGGCCATAAAAAGTTAAAACGAACAAAAATCTTGGCCCTTTATATAATTCACTGAGGTCCTTCCTACCCAGCTGGCATAAAGTGGACAGGGACAATTTCTGACAAACTGCTAGTACTTTTGATGCTAGCAGAAGAGTCATCTACCATGTGATAGGCTATGTTTAGAGTGCAGACTCAGGGATGTCATTTTCATGCCTGGACTTCAGAAAGTTATTAACAATGTATGACTTGGTTTGTTGTGACTGAGGAATTTGGAGGAACAAATGTAGGAACTTGGGGTTTTTATCTACTTATGAGAATGAGGGCAGGGACTCTTTTTGTTTGTATCCCTGGTACCTGACATAATGTCTGGTATGTGGTAGAAGCTTAATAAATGCTTTTTGATTTATTGATTAACACATTGTTCTAACCTCTTACCCAGAGAAACAATACCTTGTATAATGTTCCTGATGGGTCAATTAGTTTCTGCTTGACTACTCCCAGTTATGCTGATCTTCCTACTCATTATAGAACCCTAGTCTTTTTTTGGTGGGGTGATTTGCAACTCCAAGAGTAAAATAAAATCCTTTATTGAAAAAGTTATTGAAATCTGCCTCCTTCTACAATTTACTCAAAGATCATATAATTCTACTCTCCACAATAATAGAATCTTTGAGGCCTATCCCATGACAGCTCTTTAAAAATTCAAACATCACTATTAAGACTTACTGTCAGCCTTCTTTTCTCTAGGTTAAGTATACCCAGTTTCTTTTTACATTTTTTCATGTGATAGAGCTTCCAGACCCCTCAATAGTCTGCTTACTCTCCTCTGAATACATTCTGGTTTGTCATAATGCAGGCATAGCCTGACTTGAACAGAGTACAATGAGATTATCGCCTCCATTGATCTGGACACCCGACTTCTATTAACACAGCCTAAGATGGTATTAACATTCTTAGCACCAGAGTCAAACTGTTAGCTCATATTGAGTGTGTGGTAAACTAACCCCCTCTCTCTACCCCAGGCCTTTTTAATAAGAGCTGCTGCCAAGTCAGGATTCCTTCATTGCAATGAACATGAATATCTTTGGATAGTCTGCTGATCAGTGGGGTTTTTCTCACCAGTATCTATCACTTAGGAAAAACAAACAAACAAACAAAAAACCCTGTTTTATCAGTGGATTTTTTTGTTAGTAACTCTTTAACTCTAAATGTAGTATTGTACTTGATTCCTGTTAAACTGAATCTTCCTGGTTTTAGGGCATTGGTCTAGATCTGGGATGTGGAGGGGAGGTTTGTAAAGGATAGTCTACTTCCTGTTTTTTGTATGACCCACAAGCCAAGGACGAATTTTACATTTTTAAATAAAGTTTAATCATTTTAATAAAATGTCAAAACCATTCTTACGTGGAGGACTCTACAAAAGCAGGTAACAGGCTTGATTTGGTCCTCAACCAATAGATTCTGGAAGGCCCTGTTCTAGTCCATCAAGAAAATGTTGATTCTGAATTCTATCACCAAGGGAAGACTAGTACCTCTGGTGTGATGGCTGCTAGCTCTTTTCAGCCTTTTCCACCTTTGGTGTCCACCTGTTCCACCCAACTCTCACCTGTGGCTCCTAGAAACTGTAGCATGGGTAGTGGCCACACCCAGATAAACTGTTTTGGCAGACAGCTAAACCAGATTGAGGGTAAACAAGATGTCTCAAACCCATTGGTGGGTTGGGGGGGGGTGTCTACCCCAAGCATATGAAGACTTCCCCTGGTGAAATGAGCAGATGAGAGCAATTTGTTCCAAAAGCCATGATGGCAGGCCATGTCCCAAAGGCACTGTGAAGCACTTAGGACTTACTTAGACATCAAAGATGCCAAGGAGATTCACAGCATCTTGAGTCATCACCAGACCTCTTGATTCTGTTCTACCACTGGACTGTGATGACTCTGAAGGAGAGAGTGAGGCTGAGGTCTCCTTGCAACTCTGCCTCACTTAATTCCAAATTACACACAAATCAAAAAAATCACCCTATTAGCTATCTCACCTAGATTTGTACATCTTTATCTAAGTCCCTGGTGCAAATGTGAAAAGCCCAGAGGCTTTGCTCCAAACCATTCCTTCCATGTTGATATTAACCCACTAATCAACAACTCTTTGGGAACGTTTGTTCTACCAGATACAAAATTCAGCTATGAAGTCTTCTAGGCAGCCAGGTTGCACAGTAGAGAGAGCACTGGAGTCAGAAGGACTTTTAACCAAATCTGAACTCAGATACTTATTAACTGTGTAGCCTTGGTCAAATCACTTAAAACTCTGTCTAGGTTTCCTTCTCCAAATGGGGGTAATAATAACACCTACCTCCAGGGCTGTTGAGAGGATTAGATAAGATAATATTTTAAAAGTGTTTTGCAAACCTTAAAGCTCTCTATAAACACTGATGGTGATAATGATGCCCAGATTTCACCATTTTGCTCACAGGTTCATCAGGAGGGGCCTTAGCAAAGATGTCACATGTATATGGATGGCCCAATAGACTAATCAGAAGATAAAAACAAGGGAATGGTTTTGTTTGTCGAGATGTATTCATAGTGAATTTTTACTGGTTCTTAGTCATTATAGTTTTCTTTGCCAAGCATCTGTACCAGTGGAAACGTTGACTCATTAGTTTTAAATTATCATCATATCATGGACCCAGAGCTGGAAAGGACCTTCAAGGCATCCAGTCTAAACTCTTCACCTGTAAAGAGACCCAGGAACAGGAAGGTCAAGTGACAAATGATTTGCCCAAGCTCACACAGGTAGGGAGCTTGAGGGATGGCATTGGATCCAAGGTCCTCTCACTCTAGAGCAAGTTCTGAATATATTCTGAAAGTCTTTTTTGGTTCTGCTACACATGAACTTTGTGACCTTGGGAAAGTCTTCTTACTAATTTTTGGTCTCAGTTTCCCCATCTGTAAAATGAGAAAATTTGAATAGACGACAGAGTTCTAAATTTGTGATCCTACTCAGTCTTCCACAACAGGATGATATGAGCAAATTTAATGTTCTCTTTTTGAAATATAGGACTATGGGTGGATAGATTGATAGGTGTTAAATTTTATTTTACTTTTATTTAATTTTTTAAAAAATTGTTACAAATTCTCTTTCTCTCCTTCTCTCCTCCTCCGCAGACTCAGAAAGCAAATAATATGATATCAGTTGTACATGTGAAGTCACCCAAAACATATTTCCACATTAGCCATATTGCAAAAACAAAACAAAACAAGGGAAAGCAAGACACAGAAACAAAGTATAAAAAAGATATGCTTCAATTTGTACTCAGAGTTTAGTAGTTCTCTCTCTGGAGGTGGACAGCATTTTTCATCACGGTTCCATTGGAATCGTCTTGGATCATTGTCTTGATCAGAGTAGCTAAGTCTTTTGTAGTAGATTATCATTACCATATTGCTGTTACTGTATACATGATTCTTCTGAGTTTGCTCAATTCACTTTGTATAAGTTTACATAAGTTTTCCCCAGTTTTTCTGAAACTATCTCTTTTGTCATTTCTTAGAGCAAAATAGTATTCCATCACAACCATATACCACAACTTGTTCAGCCATTCTCTATTTGATGGATGTCCCCTTAATTTTCAATTCCTTGCCACCCCAAAAAGAACTGCTATAAACATTTTTGTATGTATAGGTCCTTTCCCCTTTTCTTTGATTTCTTTGGGATACCTAGTAGTTGTAGATCTGGTAGCAATATTGATGTGTCAGAGAGTATGCACAGTTCTATATCCCTTTGGGTACAGTTCCAAATTATTTTCCAGAATGATCACACCAATTCACAATCCCATTATTAGTGATTTTTTCCATAAGCCCTCCAGGGTTTATAATTTTCCTTTTCTGTCATGTTCCCAAATTGACAGGTGTGAAGCAGTACCTCAGTGCTTTTTTAATTTGAATTTCTTTAGTCAATAGTAATTTAGAGCATTTTTTCACATGTTCATTTATAGCTTTGGTTTCTTTTGAAAAACTGTTCATATTCTTTGACCATTTGTCAATTGGAAAATGACTTATATTCTTATAAATTTAACTCAGTTATCTATATATTTGATAAATGAGATCTTTATCAGAGAAACTTACTATAATTTCCCCTTCCCCCCAGTTTTTTGCTTTCCTTCTAATTTTGACTGCACTAGTTTTGTCTGTACAAAACCTAATTTCAGGTAATAAAAAATATCCATTTTACTTTCTTTAATCCTCTCCATCCCTTTTTTGGTCATAAACTCTTCCAAAATTTTCTCTCTTCCCATAATTTGCTTATGGTATCACCCTTAGGTTCATGGATTTAGAGTTAAAAGGAACTGTTAGGCCATATTGAGTTAAGCGATCTTCCCAGGGTCACCCAGCTAAGTCAGGAAGGATTTGATTCCAGGTCTTTTTGAATCTAAGTCTGATTCCCTATCTACTACTTCTTTAATGGTTAGTACCATACCTTTATATCTAAAATTAGCCCCTTGATTTTATTTTTCATAAGATGGACCGTGTTAAGTTTTTAGTTTTTATACTTTTTATACTTCTTTCCCTTTAAGGAAACTTGGCAAAACTTGGCAAAGTTCTAGCTCCTGTTCCCCCTCTAAGTTACAGCCCTATTATCTAATTTGTAAACATCTAGTCCCTAGCTATAAACATAAAGCATCATATTAAGACAGAGGATGAAAACATTTTTGAAGTCATGGCCCAATTTTGTGGGTTGGTAAAGCCTTTGGAGAGAGAAAAACATGAATCCTAGGCAGGAACTCCTTTCATTTTCAAGTGAGTGTAAATTCACCTAGCCCCACCAATATAGACATATACATATGTATGCATATGGGACAGCTAGACAGTATAGTGGATAGAATGCGGGGCATGGAGTCAGGAAGACTTGAGTTTAAATCTTGCCTCAGAAACTTACTACCTGTGTGACCCAGAACAAATCATTTAACCTATTTTTCTCAGTTTCCTCATCTGTCAAATGAACTGGAAAAGGTAATCACAAACCACTCCAGTATCTTTGCTGAAAAAACCCCAGTGGGGTCACAAAGACTCAGACGTGACTGAAACGACTGTGCAATAACCATATATGCATATCTCTATCTCTATCTATCTCATCAATTTAATATTGCTGTTGCTTTTAGAAAGGGCATGTCAACCATCCTCAGTAGGGATCAATTTACTGTCCCTCTGAGAAAGCTGGTGGCACAGTGGATAGAGCATTGGATCTTGATTCAGAGAGTCCTGAGTAAATCTTCCTTTACACTTATTAATTGTGTGACTCTGGGCAAGTCACTTAACCTCTGTTTTTCTCGGGAGATAATAATAGCACTTCATTTCCATGGTTATTTGCAAGAATCAGTGAATCATTGTCTACAAAAAGCACTTAGCACAGTTGCCTGACACATAGTAGCTTCTATATAAAACCTAATAAATACCCTTCCCTTTCCCATACTTCTACTCCTACTTCCCAGACCAAAACTTCTTTGCCAGCACTTACTATATGTTGTTTTGTCCTATTAAATGTAGACTTCTTGAGGTTAGGCAATGGCTCGCTTTTGTATTTTTATCTCCAGTGCTTAGCAAAATATCTGGCTCATAGTTAAGTATTTAATAAAAGCTTTCCTGTTACTTAATTAATTGAAACCAATTTCAATGAATGACTTAAAAATGATATTTAGTCTAAGAGAAACTACTTCAGTGATTTCAAAGGCTGGAGAGAGGCAGGAGAAATAGTTATCACTTTACAGTCATTTGTTTATTCTTGCTATATCAAGATTTAATGATTTTGAGTGACTTGACTTTCCTTAAATTTAATCAGGGGCCCTTTTATCTGCAAACAGGAAGATTCTGCAAATAAAACCTTCTGTATAGATATTCTTGAAATTGAGGTTACCTTTGGCATACAGGCAGTCATTTTCTGATTCATCTTTTCTAATGGAGGGTAGAAATATGAGTTTTATTAAACAGAGACTTTTAAAATCATTTGCACCAAACTTTATAATGAAAAGCACATTATATACAATCACACTAGGTTTCATATTAACAATTTCCCACTCTATCTCACTCTCAATAAACCAAAATCTAGTTGAATATTTTTGGGCAAGGACCACATATAATCAGTAAAGATAATATAGACATAACTGACTGTATATATGTTGATCTCAATGCTTAAAGGATGCATGATTTCTTTGGTGTCAGTACTCTGTTTATGAATGCACATCAGAAACTCTAAGTGCTAGATTCTTAACCATCTTTTACAATTGTCATGTGCCCTCTTGGGAGTATGTGGTCAAGCCTATCTACCCTTTCTCAGGAAAAAAAAATGGAAGAAAATGCTAAATTTCAGTTAGAATTGACTGAAAGTGAAGATGAAATTTTCTTTTTCTATTCAAGTTCATGGGACCTCAGGTTAAGAACCTTTCATCTAAGCTTTAGAGGATTGTATAAATTGTCATGCAGAAAAAAATATATATCCCCTACTGGCCAGTTTTATAGTGATATACATCTAGGTACTTAGCTATCTGTATAGCTTTAGACAGCATGCAGTCCTTCAATGGGCTTGTACTTAAAGTCTTTTCAGGCTGATAAAACTTACCAGGATTTGCTCTTTGTTTTCATAACCTTCATTAATTCAGGTTCATCTCTGTACCATCATGAGCTACGGGAGGACTTTGGTGGAGGTCATATATGGACCTGACTCAGATCAGTTTTGTTAGGACAAAATGAGACATTCAGAGATCCCTCAACAGTTAACAAAAAAAAAAGATTTATTTAGCCATAACTGGAGAGTTTTATAAACAAAGATAGGCATTTAGGACACCTTCAGTTAATTCAGCTGAGGGAAGCTCTTTTTCAGTTGTTTTCTATCAATTAAGCATCATAGAAAGTCTGGACTTCATCTTGGGTGTTTTATATTCAGGAGATAAGAAAGTGATATTGACATTTTGAGCCTTTAGTCTCCTGAGCCAACCCAGTCTCAAGGATGGTCTCAATACCATTTAAGGGAGAAATAACCTAACTTGTTTAGGGGCAGGGGTTAGGACATTGCTCCTATTACAGTGTGTCTGTGCATGCATACAAATAATATGATGTAGTAGAAAGAAAATGGGCCTGGCAATCAGAAGCTGAATTCTAATCATGGCTCTGACACTAGCTTGTTACTTTAGAGAAATCATTTATTCTTTTGGTATCACTTTTTTCTTCTCTGTAAGGTAAGGATATGGGACAACATGGTCTCTAAGCTATAAGTTTCTATGATTATATATCCCTGGTATACTTTTAAAAGTTATGTGTTTCACAGAATAGTAGAAATTAAAAACAGGAAAATGTATTATATCACTCTGTCTGACCCTCAACTACATACACATCATATTTTCTGAATCATTGACAGGTTTTAAGTTTTAAGTAAATCAGATGTTGGGGTCTCCAGTCATCTCTTTAGGGAAAGGAAATCACAATATAATAGCTCTTACCTTTTTGGATCTGATTTCTGGAAACACATTCTACATTATCTTATTAGTCTCCTAGTTACATCCCTTAGAATGCTTCAGAATATTCTCTTCTTCCTCTAACTCACATTACCTCCCAAGTTTATGTGATTTTCATTACAGTCCATATTTCATTTGAAATGTCAAAATACTGCCCACACATGGCCAGAACCCAACTGAGAAGATAGAGCCACTTTATTAGATGTGCCAAATGGGGTCTGGTGCTTATCTGATCATGAATTATGACTACTTTTAGGACAGATGGTGTAATCATACCCAAGAATGATGCTCTTTCGAGAGCTATGCTAATTGGATCATGTGGTATTAGACTTTAGCATCTGTCACATGAGCAAACACACATGGTAGCAACTCAATTTCCTTAAGCTTTGGGTTTTCTGAATTTCTAATAATGATTGGTATTCTAAATAGATATTCCTTGCCCTTCTTAAAGTACTAAGTTTGGGGGTGGTCTTAGATGATATACCGAATATTTGTGGGATATATGATTGAATCAATATGAAGAAAAAAATGGATTTCTCCCTTTGAATCTTGGGATGGAAGCCCACTATTTGATAATACCAGGAATTATAAATTGAAAAGTTTATTCCTTTGGACTTTCCCCCCCTTTTTTGCTGTAGCAATTTTTTCTTCACCCAATAATTACATTATCAAAATTTCTCTGAAATGATGTCATGGGGTTCAATAGCTGCAGAGCTGCATTTGTAATTAGTAACGAGTAGTCAATTTCATTGATATCCTTTACCCTTACAAATGGGATAGAAGTGAAAGTATCTATCTTTCAGCACGCAGAATTGGGAGGAAGGAGGAAAAATGCAATGAGTGGGAAAATTTCTTTAGGTTATAGAAAAAAGTTAAGAATTGATACAAGGGAAGCAATAGATCAAAAATGTCATAAAGGCATTTATATGAGAAGCAGTGTGGGTTAGTAGATAGAAAACCTGTCTCAAAGCCAGGAAGACCAGGAAGTGTGTGTGTGTGTGTGTGTGTGTGTGTATGTGTGTGTGTGTGTGTTTAAATAGAACTTTTGTGTTTTTATATATTTTTCTACTTTCTATTCTTAATCTTCATAACATCTGGGTTAGTGATTCTAACATTTTAACACTTGTAATGTTATCCTCAGAATTTAAGTTACTTTAAGAAATTGGCGGGACAATTTCTTGAGATAATCTAATGTGACTTTAAATATTAGCAACTCTAAATTAGGTACCATAGATATAAAAAAGGCATGGAATTGAATCTTAGGAAACTATGGTTTTATTTCTTCAGTCACTAACCAGTTGTGTGACTTTGGGCAAGTTATTTCACTGGTCTTTTCCTCACTTTTCCCTTTTGTAAAACGAAGAAGTAGGGTTAGGTAATCTCTAAGAATCCTTCTAACTTAAAAAATCATTGAAATTCTATTCTAGATGATGTAGGTTAATAAGTATAGAAGGAATATAATTTTTCCTGTTTAGAGACAAAGACATAAAAGCCTAGGAGAAAAATTTCTCAAGTTATTTAAAGAATCAATGAAAAGTTAGAGAATATTATAATCCTATTCATTCAATAAGCAGTCATCGAATACCTATTATGTTTATGGGACTGCTAGCCTCCAGTGATACCAAGACAAAAATAAAATAACTTTGTCCTTCCAGAGTTTATACTCTATAGATAAATAGATAAGTCCAGATAAAGCTATTTGCAAAGTAAATAACAAAATAGTTTTTGTTTTTTTGAGGGAAGGTGAAGGGGACTAAATGGGAGATTCAGATGAGATTTATTGTAGTATAAATATTTATAAATAGTATTTGTTATAGGAGGAAGACTCTGAGCCTCGAATGGAGCAAGAGATTTCAATAAATGGAGATCAAGAGGGAGTATCATCCAAGTATGGGGGAGAGCTTTGGAAAAACCATGAAAATGAGAGAAAAAATACAGTTATCCCTTCCACATAGCTAATTTTCCCATTGCAGTTTCAATATATTAACAGTGGAATAAGAAATTACATGGGAATTTTTTTGGGGAGTTTTGTGGAAGCTGCAGAGGACACTTAGAAGGCCAGCAAATGGCACAGAAAAAGTTTTGAAACTCAAATACATAAAATATATGTATGGTATTACATAATATCAACCCAAATTTTATAATAAGGTACTGTACACACTCCATTAAAAAAAAGGGAAAAATTCAGACTTCTTCTCTGGTAGGAAAGGAGAGCCAAAAAAATTTTACACAGATTTTCCAGATCATGGGGGTGCTGTGCGTGCAACTTTCACAATGTGGAAGGGACAATTGTACCATATATGGGGCATATCAAGTAGGCAAATTTGATTATGAATGAGTGATGGAGGAGTATAATGAGACCAGTCTGGAAAGATAGGTTATTGCTAACTTATGTAGGGCTTAAATGCAAAACAGAGGGGTTTTTATTTTACCTTGTAGAAAACAGAGAGTCACTGAAGGTTCACATCACTCTGGGGAGAGATATGGTAAAACCTATATGTTAGTAATATCACTTTAACAGCTGCATAGTGATAGAATGGAGGAAGAGAGAATAATTAAGCAACCATCGGAATAGCTGATGATAACACTATGATAAAAGCCTAGACTAGGATAGGGAGCCACATATATGGAGAAGGGCTCATATGGAAGAGATCTTATATTGGTAGAAATGACAAAATCTGGGACAACTGATTGAAAATAGAGGATGAATGAGAATGAAGTGTTGAAGGTGATTATGAAGTTAGCAACTTAAAGGTTGATGATGATAATAGAAACAGGGGAATTAAGAAATAGGTATTAGATAGACATGTAATATAATTATATATAATTAGATAGATAATAGAAATAGTTATTAGATAATATAATGATAGGGGAACATGAGTTCTAGAGAAAAATATGCGTGCAGATGCATTGAGTTTGAGATGCCTATGGACTTGCATTGGAAGATATTCCAAAGCCAGCTGGTTATAGAAGACTAAAGCTCAGAAGACGAACTAGGGAGTAATCTACATGGTGATGATAACTGAACTCATGGAAGCCAATGAGATAATTGAGAAAGGATTCAGATTTGGAAGGAACCTTAGAAGTAATTTAATCCAACATATACTTGAATATGAATCCCTTTGATAATATCCCTGAGAAATGATTATCCAGCTTTACTTGAAAGTTTCATCTCCAATAAAGGTTTGAACTACCATTATCTTCTGAGGAAGCTCGTTCTATGATTTATTCATGCTGATTATTAAGAAGTAATTCCTTACATTGAGTCAGATTTGCTTCTTTGCAATTTCACTCAGTATTCCCAGTTCTGCCTTCTAATGCAAAGTAGAACAAGTATAATTTATTTTTCACAGGATGTCCCTTCAAATATTTGATGATATGTATCATCAGCCACTATTGTCTTTTCTTCTGGCTAACTATTCTTAGTTCCTCCAAGTGATCCAGGTATGTCACTGCCTCTGACTTCCTTCATAAACCTGGTTATCCTTCTCTGGACCCATTCCAGTTTGTCAACATCCTTCCTAAAATGTGGCTTCCATAATACTAACACTGTTCCAGATTTTGTCTGAGCAGGTTACAGTGAAGAAAGACTATTTATTGTCTTTCTATTCTAGAAACTATCAATGGAAACCTTCTTATACCAATGATATCAACAGGTTCTATTTTAAAATAAATCATGTTAGATTTTTGGCTACTGTTTAACACTATTGAAAAATATTGAGCTTACAATTTCACTAAAACTTCCAGATCATTTTCACAAGTTGTTACCTAGTAAAGCTTCCCTCTCCTGTATATTTATAGTTTTCTTTTTAAAACCAAGTGCTGGAATTTATATTTAGTCCTATTAAATTTTATATTGTTATATTTGGCTCACAAGTCCCCCGAGGCTCTCTCGTGGCTTTCTGGGTGCATGCCTCTGGGATGCTGCACTTATCTCCATTGTTTATTTCAGACAGGTCAATATACCTTTCTGTTTTTCAGGGAGTAAACTTTGCTAGGTCACAGCAGCTAGGCAGAGCACTGGGCCTAGAGTCAGGAGGCCTTGAGTTCAAAACTGGCCTCAGATACTAATCCTGGACAAGTCACTTTGTCTGCCTCAGTTTCCTCAACTGTAAAATGGGAACGATAATAATAATGCCTACCTCACAAGGTGATTTTGAGGATCAAATGAGATATTTGTGGAGATCTTAGTACAACGCCTGGCACACAATAGGTGTTTAATAATTACACCTTCCATTTCCTTCCCTCCTTTCTTCATCTAAAGGTACATTTTGAAAAGTTTGCCAAACACAAGGACTATATGTTCAGTTTTTACAGTATTCTCCCATAGTGCTTAGTTCAGTTTCTTGTGCTGTTTGCTCTGTCACTGTGTGGGCTTTCTCCCCTTCCCATCGGGTCAGGATAATCAAATCAACACAGCCATTGTATCATATGAATGGCATTGATTGATCATGAGGAGATCATTTGGTAGCTCTCTTACTGATGGCTTAAGAGATACTAGATTTTTAAGGCCGGATGACAATGAAATACCTGAGTTTGAGTACCAGTTAACTTAGCATGTCACTTACATACCATGTGAACAAGTTTTCTCGCCTATAATTTGGAGATAAAAAGGGCTACTTACCTCACTGTGTTGATAAGGAAACCATTTTGTAAACTATAAAATTCTGCATAACTACAACCCATCATTATTTTATCTTCCCTTATAAGAGAAACAGGAGGAGACATCTCCTGAAAGTCAGATTAGTTCTGAAAGGAACTCTTGCCTATAAAGGGCGGTCCCTGACACCTTTCCCTGCTTTGTCCCTCACTATTCTTATTTTAATTCTCTAAACATTTACATTCTACACATGGAATGATTGGAAGAGTGACCCTATTGGTCCTGTGAGGTCTGAAATTCTCACCATTTAAAATTCATGCCTTTGGGTTAAGGTGATGCCAGGGGAAGACTATTATTAAATGCAAATGTATTATCCTCTGGAAGTGACACAAAAATAGCAATTATTACATTAGCATAAATTATTTTAGCATTTTCTTTTCTGCAGGATATGCCCAATAGGGGTTGGAGACCTGTCATTTAAAGATCACCACAGAGGAGTACAAGATTGACATAGGAGTATAAGGGGGAAAAACATACACACATATGTGTGTATATACATATACACACATACATGTCTATACACACAGATATAGAAATAGATGTATACACACAGACAAATAAGTATTTACATGTTTACACATGCATGTGTACACACATGTATGTGTATATGTGTATGCACACATTCATACCCTGAGAAGGACTAGAGCAAGGACTGAGGGATGAGGGCAAGGTAAGTAGGGGAAACTCTCTTCCACTTCTCCTTTTCCTTTCCTTCTTTTCCTTCCTCATCCTCTCTTTTCCCTCCCATTGTGAGGGATTGAGAAGGTCCATTATAGAACACAGTATGATTGGAAAAGTACTACAGAAATTGAACTCAACTCCCATTTATGAATAAGCATTTATTAAGTGCATCCCATGTGCTAAGTGAGCACTGGTCGGCACCCATGTGCAAGGCGTTGTGGGCCTTGGGGTTACAAGAGGAAAAATGGCAAAGTAAGCCCTTGATAACCGTTTGAAGTAGCATCAGCATAATTTATAAGGAGAAGGGCACAGGCAAAATTGTGAAGTGTTTAATGGAGGCTTCGGCCTATCCTTTTTGAAAGTATTGAGAATCTTTTAACTTGTGAAATTTGACATGCTATATGAATTCAAGTTGTTTCTCTTAACATGATTATTTCCATGGCACCCCCTTGAATCCCTTTTTTCCTTTTGAAATGTTAAGCTTGTTATGTAAAATAGTAGCAGTAATAATAACCAGGGTGACCGGGAAGCAGTTTTAGCTTAGTATTTTTGGGGTAATGCCTGATTTAAGTCTTTCTTTTTGCTTGTCTGAGATACTCAAACTGAGGCGTAATAAGTGGGAATTGGGAGAAACCTCTATATGGTAATAGGACGTTCATCTTCTTTGGCTTTGCTCCATGCAGGGAAAAGCCGTGGCTGCTGTTTTAATACTAGCATGACCTTTGGCCAAGTCACTTAACCTCCCTGGGTCTGGTTGCCTTATATGTAAAGAGAAGAGGGTGCTGGCCTCTAAGGTTCATTGTTGCTCCTAATTTGTGATTCTATGAACCAGTTATCTTACAGAAACCATGTTTGGCGCCCTAAGATATTGTCTGGGTTTTATTTCTAAGACTGCTGTGTTTTTCTTTTCATCATGTTTTAAAAATCTTTCTTCTCTTTGCTTTCTGCTCCCTTCTTCACAAAGAAAAAGAAGGTAGATAAAGAAAGGGAAAAAGATTGATACTGATAATTTCTAAGAAATCATTATAATAATAGCTGGCATTTATATAGTCCCTACTGTGTGCCTGGCACTGTGCTGAGTGCTTTACAAATATTATCTCATTTGATCCCCACAACAACCCTGGGAGGTAGAGGCTGTTATTATCTTTATTTTACTGGCCCAGTGTTCTAGCCACTGTGCCACCTAATTGTCCCTAAATGACTCAATCCTACTCCATAGGTCTGCCAGGCCTAGAGTCAGGAAGACTCAGCTCCCTGAATTCAAATCTGTCATCAGAAACTTACTAGCTGTGTGACCTTGGGCAAGTCACTTAACCCTGTTTGCCTTAGTTTCCTCATCCATAAAATAAGCTGGAGAAGGAAATGGCAAAACACTCCAGTGTCTCTGTCAAGAAAACTCCAAACAGGGTCACAGAGAGCCTGACATAACTAACAAAGACTGAAGATAGTTATCAGTCTTCCACCTCTCCTGTTTTTTATTTTTGGAGGGGGAAGGACAAGGCAATTGGGGTTAAGTGACTTGCTCAAGGTCGTACAGTTAGTAAATGTTAAGTGTCTGAGGCCAGATTTAAATTCAGTCCTCCTGACTCCAGGGCCAGTGCTCTATTCACCGTGCCACCCCCACCTCCCCTTTTCATCCAACCTAGGCTCAGAACACTGATTCTTAGATTTGGATTCGGTCTTTCTTTTCAATCCAAACTTTGTGAGCCACCCTATAGTCATTGAAATTTGTTTCACTCATGAATCTTTACTCCCCATCTCTACCCTCCCACTCCTAACTTGCCCTCCCTGCCCCTTCCTATTTCCCTCTTCAATTCAATGAATTTCTATATCAAACTCAGTGTGTGTGTGTGTGTGTGTGTGTGTGTGTGCGTGTGTGTATGTGTACATGTATATGTGTTCAAACACTCCTTTGGTTTAGATCAGAAGGTGAGATTCATGACATGCCTGGTACCCCTTAACCCACCTATCTGTGTACTATTTTTCTAGTACAACTCAATTGTAATAAATATTATTTTCCCTTCTTCCTCACTTCTTTTCTAATTGTATTTATGCCTTTTCTCTTATTTTCCCCCTCCCTAAAAGAAATAAAACAAAACCAGACCACATCCAGGATCTGTTTTTGTCTTCCCTTCCTTGCTGTTTCTGTGGTTCTCAGAGATAGTGGAATTCTCTAGGGACATTTGTCTCTTCTCTCCATTATTAGACAAATAAATACTTGTTCATCATTTACCTGTTCTAACTGTTCAAATGTATTTATTTACCTTCCTAGGTAAAACTATTCTAGGACTCATACTATAGTCTCTCCATGATTTCTTTGCACGTATCTTCTTGGTTGGCAAGATGAGCCCAAACCACAAACACTTTAAGGCTTAGTCAGAGGGTAAGCCATTTCACTTTTTCTTTCCATTTCCATTCCATATGGCCCTCATGATCATCAAGTGCAGCCCTTTGACTGAAACCAAATTTTATGTGTGAAGTTTGGATTCAGCCAAAGGGCTGCACTTGAGGACCTTGAAGGCCACATGTGGTCTGAAGGCTACAGATTCCCCACTGCAGTCCTAGGGTATTAGGTGATGTAGTGGATAGGCTGCCAGGCCTGGAGTCAGGAGTTTCCTGAGTTCAAATCCAACTTCAAATGTTTTCTAGCTGTGTGACTCCAGGCAAGTCATTTAACCTTGTTTGCCTGAGTTTCCTCATCTGCAAAATGAGACGGAGAAGGAAATGGTAAACTACTCCAGTATCTTTGCCAAGAAAATTCTAAATGGGGTCATGAAGAGTTGGAAGCAACTGGAAAACCTCTGAACAATGACTGAACAACCACACAGCAAAGGTGCTATTTATGTAACTAAAGATGGGGCTGTATCAACTGAGTGCCAGGAGTTCACAAACAAAAATCTGAACCTAAATAAAACTTGACCTTTTGAGTTCTAGCACTGGCACCGATTATCTATATGAACACTTTCCCTGCCTGGTTCTCAATTTTCCTCTATATAAAATGAAGGAATAGATTGGATGAGCTGTAAGGATCCTTTCAGTTCAATTCTATGATTCTACCAAGGCTTTGGTAACCTAACCTACCAGGAGAAAGAATACCTGGGGGTGTTAGAAGCGCCAGCCCTCTCAACTCATTTTATATGTGACTGCTCTCTTTATGGATTAGCTTGTAAGACCATACTGCTTTTGGCAGCTGGACCTTCTTGAGCTACATATTGGCTGACAAGAAAAAGATGGAATCTGAGAGATCCATGGTGGGTTCAAAAGGCCTAATCCATTGTGGCAAGATTTTCTAAGGTCTCCCCACTATGGTTTCCTACCCCACCTGGAAAGTAGCTTGTCCTCATCTGGCAAGTTTTGCACCATGAAACAGCACATTTCTGACTTTCATTATGTGCTGTAAAAGTCCATGAATCGAAAATATAAAGGAGCTATTCATCAAATGCTCTAAGAGCTGTTAAATCGGTGAACTATGCAATTACACATTTGTTCCTATTAGGTATCGGAATGGGAGAAACTGGTGCATTGTCACTGTACAGTGCCTAGTTCATTCACATCATAGACTTGAAGGCTGAGCCTCATTAAAGAGGAAATATGACTTTTTAAAGTTACCTGAAAGAAGACAGCACAGCCTGCCTCATCATCAAATGTCTCAGTTCAGGAATTCTATAGGCTTCTTGTTCAGCTTCTTACTTGCTCCCACACCTTCATTTTCTCCCTGGTGGATTTATCTAAAAAATCTTGGAACAGAAACTTGGTTAAGTGATGGGATATGGGATGTGGGGGCAGGAGATTTTTAATGAGTTATTCATTTACCTCAGGAGTGGTTTTTTTCCACACAGAAAAACTGATCATATAGTCTAGTGGGAGACCTGGATTTGATTCTAGACCTTTCCCCTGGCTTTTATTTTCTCTGTGTGTTGGTGTCAGCAACATGCAGGTAAATGGACTCCTTGGCCCATTATGGGAAAAACAAAAGAGGGAGCAGTGAACAAATGTAAGCACTTGTTCCTCTGTGAGGGCACTTGGAAATTTTCTTTGTAAAAGGGTTGGTAATTATATATAAGCTACTTATAGATTTAAAAAGGAGAAGACTTCTGGTGATTTTGAGACTTGCCAAATACAGTTCTTCTGAGGCAGAGAATGCTTTCTCTATACAAGAGTAAATTTAGGGAGCAGTCCTAGAATTTGGGATTAAAAAGTCCAAAGTTGTATTGAGAAGCTCTACGTCCTAATTCTTGTGTGTGATTCATTGTCTTTTGGGAGATTTAATTGACTTAGGCAGGTGTATCTTTTTTTCTTTAGAAGAGAGCAATTGGTAGTTCTCTTAATTATTCTTTCATGGTATTATAGAAAATGCTAGAATCATAGAAAATATAGGCAAAGAAAGAGTTTCTTCTTGTGCTTGGTTGCTTGTGTGCACCTGAAGTACTCTTATGAAGTGCTTCCTTTCTTCTAAGGCAGGAACTGTAAGAGACCCTTTGAGTTCTCCAATTTCTGATATTACTTTTTATCAGGAAAATAGGGCTAACAATATTGCCATAAAATTCAACTCAGAATGGAGCTGTGAGGCTATCTGATACAACCCAGGTCTTAACACTGTAATGTTAATGAAATCAGAAGATCTTCCATGCCCCTTTCTATTGGCACCTACTGAAGGCACTTGGCACCTCAAAGGCTTAGCTCCTTACTTCCAGTTAACTCCTTGGGAGTAATCACAGCTGGAGTTGAGAG
>CM053598.1:101562412-101583791 GCA_028646575.1 Pseudocheirus occidentalis | reverse complement strand
CTCTTGACCCACTGTCCAATTACAAAGTATCAAGGTGTGGCCATTCCCAAAAAACAAGCTTCCCACCACAGACTCCACATGACCACATTCAGCCTATTGAGGGGCAGAGTATACTTTCAAATCAGGGAACATTCTCAGAGTCACTTAAGCAAAGGGTCTAGGGGCAGGAAAGAGCTTCAGATTCCTATTACAGCTACTAAGTGTCTCAGGTAGGATTTGAACTCAGGTCAAAAAGACTCCAGGCACAGTGCTTTATCTACTGAGCCATCTATCTGTATATTGTTGAGCAATTAAGAACAATTTTGTAATTAAGGCATACTAAAATCAAGATCATAGGATCATAGATTTTCAGAGTTGAAAAGGACCTTAAAATTCACCTGGTCTAATTTATAGTGCAAAAAAAGGACTTGCTATACAATATAGGAAGAGATTAGTCTTCTAGCCTTTATATAAAGGCCACCAGTGAGTGTCAATCCATTACTTCTCAAGGAAGCCCAGTTTACTTTCAGAGAGCTCTGAAAATTATTAGGAAGTCTTAATTAATATTAAGTCTACATTTCCTAAATTTGGTGCATCACCACTTCTATCTACTGCTCCTGTTCTCTCCTCTCTAGGGATGAACAGAACAAATTAACCTCCTTCTCCACATGGCATTTCTTCAGATATTTTAAGACAACTATCATAACCTACCTCTTCCTTAGGCTACATATTCCATGTTCCCTTGACTGTTCCCCAGGGTTGCATGGGTTCCAAGTCCTTCATCATACTTGTTAACTTCCTCTGAACACTCTATAACTTATAAATTTCCTTCCTAATTATCCTAGAATCCCAGATATAGAGCTGGAAGGAACTCTCAAACCAAATTTCCCATTTCACAGACAAAGAACTGAGGCCCATAGAGATTAAGTGACAAGGTCACACAGGGAGAAATGAGAAAAGTTTGAATCCAGTTCCACAACTACAAATCCAGTCCTTGTTCCACTGTATGATACTGCCTCATTAAACAGGTTTGGTATTCAACAACGAGCTCAAACATTTTTCATTCAATGACAATCGAGCAACATTTTCTAATTTGGAGAATAAGAACAAATCACCATTACTAAAATGACCAATACAGTTCCAGCTCTTGGAATGCTTTGTAGAACTGTAGTAGCCCTTTGGAATGGTCAGGGTTTGGTTCTCACCCAAAATCTACACAATAAATCCACCAGAGGGTGAAAGTCATCATAAATTATAGGAATGTCAACTTTCACTCCAGAATCCTCCTCTGTGGAGATATCACTAACTCTAACACATACAGAAGGGACTCTTTCAAGTTGCAAGGGAATTGTAATTAATGGTTATACTTATCTCTATTAAGCAGGATAATTCTCTGTGGAGTTCTTAGGAGAACCCATCATAGGATGCTTCAGGGAATAAAAATAATTTTCCTGATATTACAGCTGTACAAGGAGTTTGGGGAGGCCAAAGTCATTATATTAACTAATGAAAAGTCACATGGACTCAGGTGACACTAGAGTTGCATGTGGGATACAAAGTGTTATTTGTTTATTTGACTCATTTGCACCTTTCCTCAAAATAGCTCAGAACTAGCCTTCCAGAAAATAAAGAACAAATTTTGCAGAGAAGCATAATCCCTGGTTTATGCTGTTTGACACTTGTTGTTTGAAGGCAGAAGGCCCTTGGGTATGTGCACTTTAGTCATTTGTCTGAATCCAACTGGCAATGGCAAAGCTCATCTATCCCTAGAGAATATCCATGTGCTATTGGACCAGCAGGAAATTGACACATTCATCATAGGTTCAAGGTGTGATCAATATTTTACAACTGGGACATATGCTTGATATATAAATTAATCTAAGTCAGAAGGCTGTATAGTAGTTGATAATACAAAGCACAAATTAATGGAAGATTTGCCAGTACAGGTGCATCCTGTTTTGAACAAACTGAAAATTTTTTTAAATAACAAATTTATATTTTAAAAGATAAATGGGACTGGGGGCAGGGAGTGATTATTCACATTGGAAAATGTCTCTTTGTGAAAGGATCCACTACAGAGTTTCTTTAAATAGCAGGCCCTTCTAGTGCCTTTAAAAATAGTGCTCAATTTATTAAAATGGACAACTTTTCAAGAGGACATCCTTTGCATAAAGTAAGATGTTACTCCCTATGTAATTATTCCCTCTGTTATTCAACAGAATCATATGATGTCAGAGTTAAAGGAAATTCAGACATCTAAACCAATCCATACCTATCTAAGTACCCTATTTACATTATACCCAACAAATGGACATCCATTTTCATTGTTAGAGAGTTGTTTTTTCCTTAAATCAAGACCATTACTCCCAGTCCCGCCCTTTGGGCTCAATTAAAACAAATCTAAACCTACTTCTAGCTGCTTCTTAAATAATTGAAGGCAGCTAGTTAATATAATTCCTCCCCCATCAAGTCTTCTTTTGGAGGGACTAAATATTCCCAAATGCATTATTAATTTCTCACTAACCATAGTCTGTGATCTTCTAACATCCTAGTTATCTCTTTCTTCTACAATGTAAGCCAGTTCATCAAAGCTCATCCTAAAATCTGATACACAAAAAGAGACACCATGAATGAAACACAATGTTCTGCATTTGGTCTTACCAGGATGGAGGACAGAGAAATTACTTCCTTTCTTTTGGACTCTATGCTTCTCCTTTTTTTAAGGTCAAAACATCAGTTTATTATTTCAGCATTCAGCAACATCTCAGCCATCAAAAACAAAACTCTAACCTTTAAGGACGGAAGGAAGGCTGTTCTGCGGCATGATTAGGTGGGCTGCATCTGGAGCACCTGAGGCACCACAGGCAGGCAGGAAAGATGATCATTATTCATCCATCCAATAAATTAGGAAGCACAGAATTCAGGGAGCAAACTGCTAATTCCTGGCCTGGCATAAAGTCATCAATGGAACTGGCCCTGCTCAAACACTTCTCCATCTCAGTGAGCAACTTTACACTATCTACCACCTTCTACACCAGCTCCACCTCCAAGAAGCCCAATAAGTCAGCATTGGAGATGTCAAAGATACCACCCATAGCTGCTGTGTCCACACCCTCTGTCCTCTTCTTCTGCAGCCTCAGTTTCTTCATCAAAGCACCTCATCAAACTCCTCATGCTTGCCCAGGTGAGGAAGTCTGATGTGGACACCTCTGCACAGGCCTGTGTCCATGTTGGAGGAGCTTGTCAGGTTGTAGCCCAGCTGAGAGTTCTACATGAACTTGCAGTTCTTGGTCATAAAAAGGTGAGCCTCATGCAGAAACATGTGAACACTTCTATGATACCTCCCTTCTGTATGGAGAAGACCTTCAAGTGATCTTCCTCACTGATCCACACCAGAAAGGCCTTGTTGTCATTCTGCCAAATGCCCCTGCCATTGGGCCCATCTCAGGCCTTGCCAGACACTAAGAGGAGTGGAGGGACAGGCTTGTCAAAGGGGGAGTCATCATCAGTCAGCTACTACTGCTCCTGCTCAGTCAAGTTCTCCAAAGCATAGTACTTCCAATTCAGGTCATCTTCCAGGCTGGCCAGAGTTTCCAGAGAGAGCTTCTCTATGCTAGCCCCAGGTTCCAATATAGGGGCAGGCAGAATCTTTGGATGCTCTGGCCAGTTCAAATGCAAGAATTCAGCACACAGGACCCAGGTCAACACCACCCTGCAGATTGTCAGGGTTAAGATTAGTCTTATGCTCATCTGAAGGCTTGTAGCCTTTATGTCTGCCCTTAGTGATATTAACAAAGAGTTCCCTGAACTTCTCATAGCTCTCTTCATCTGCAGTCACGGAGCCCAGAGTCAAAATGAATGGGTGCCCTGAGTAGTCTACACTGGTCTGGATGACATAAGCCAGGGTGAAGCCAGTTGGTGCAGCCTTATCCCAGAGTTTTTCAGAGCTTTAGCATCAGACCCTTAGCCATGTGGTTGTTGTACAAATACAGGTCAAAATATTCTTTCTCAATGGGGTAGCAGGACTTTGGCATGTTGTGGCTATTGCTCCTGCATGATGGCAGGAAAAGAGAGGTTCAGAGGCTGCTGCTGATGCTGATATGTTCTCTATGCTTCTCTTAGTATACCTTCAAATATTAACTTCTTTTGGCTACCAACCAACATTGTTAACTCATACTGTGTAGTACACTACTGTCATTTCTAGACTACTCATTATAATCACTAATGCCTGAGAATATTCCCATTCCTCCTTTTTCTAAACATGAACAATGAATTCCTCTATAAACATATGAACTCAGGAGAATTTATGAAAAATTATGAACCTCTTTTTTGAACAAACTTCCATCCAGTTAGCATATTACTATAGTGGGATCAGTTGACATCAGACTCAGCTCCTCAGTCATATCTAGGAATGCCAGAATTAACAGGCCGATTGATTTTTTTAATCTTATTACATATTTTATTTTTTCACAGTTACATGTAAAAACAATTTTAACAGTATTTTTTTCAAATTTTGAGTTCTGAATTCTCTCCCTTCCTTTTCTCCCTAACCTGTTGAAAAGGCAAGCAATTTGACTCAAGTTATGCATGTGTAGTCATACAAAACACATTTCCATGTAAGTCATTCTGTGAATAAAAACACAGACAAATTTTTTTAAAAATAAGAAAAACAAAGAAAGTAAAGAAAAAGTATCTTTCATCTGCATTCAAACTCAACCAGTTCTTTCTCTGAAGATGGACAGCACCTTTAATAATAAATCGTACAGAACTGTCTTGAATCATTGTATTTCTGAGAATAGCTAAATTATTCATAGTAGATCATCATACAATATTGTCATTCCTGCATACAGTGTTCTCCTGGTTCTGCTCAATTCATTTTGCATCAGTTCATGTAAGTCTTTCCAAGTTTTTTTTAATCATTTCTTAAAGCACAATTGCATTCCATCACAATCAAATACAGCAACTTGTTCAGTCATTCCCCAATTGAGAGACATCCCCTCAATTTCCAAAATTCTTTGCTCCCACTACAAAAGCTACTATAAATAGTTTTGTACACACAGGTCCTTTTCCTGTTTGTTTTTTATCTCTTTGGGATACAGACCTAGTAGTGGTATTCCTTGGTCAAAGGGTTGTATAGCCCTTTGGGCATTTTCCAAATTGCTCACCAGAATGGTTGAATCAGTATACAACTTCACCAATAGTACATTAGTGTTTTAGTTTTCCCACATCCCCTCCAATATTTGTCATTTTCCTTTTCTGTCACTTTAGCCAATCTGGCAGGTGTAAGGTAGTAGCTCAGAGCTGTTCTAATTTGTATTTCTCTTATCAATAGTGATTTAGAGCATTTTTATGTGACTATAGATAGCTTTGATCCCTTTGTCTGAAAATTGCCTATTAACATCCTTTGACCGTTTATCAATTGAGAAATGGCTTTTATTTCTATAAATGTGACTCAGTTTTCTTTTTGAGAAATGAAGTCTTTATCAGAGAAATTCTCTGTAGATTTTTTTCACAGTAACAATGACAAAGTATGTATTTCCCTCCATCCTGTTTTCCCTCATTTATCCTACTTTCTCCTTTTACCCTGTCCCTTCTCAAAAATATTTTACTCCTGATTTTTACCCCCTAAAAACTCCCCCCATTCTATCAGCTCCACCCTACCTTCTCTTATCCTCTTCCCTTCCTACTTTCCTATATGATAAGACAGATTTCTACACCCAACTGAGTGTGTGTATTATTCCCTCTTTGAACCAATTCCAATGAAATTAAGGTTCACATGCTCCCTTTCCTGCTTCCCCCATTTCCCCTCCACTGTGAAACCTCTTTCAGGCCTCTTTTATGCCAAATAATCTATCCTATTCTACATCTTTCTTTCCCCTTCTGCCAGTGGATTCTTCTTCCTCATCCCTTAATTGTATATTTTTTAAATAAACATACCATCACTTTAAACTCACACATCTGCCTTCTTGTCTATGTATACTTCTAATAGCCCTAATAATGAGAAAGGTCTTAGGAGTTATAAATATCGTTTTCCCACATAGGAATATAAACAGCTTAACCTTGCCTTTGGTTATGATTTTTCTTTCCTATTTACCTTTTTATGCTCCTTTTGGACCTTGTATTTGAAAGAGAAATTTTCTATTCTGATCTGGTCTTCTCATCAGGGATGCTTGAAAGTCCTCCATTTCATTGAATGTCCATTTTTTCCCCTGAAGGAAAAATTCAGTTTTGCTAGGTACATGATTCTTTGTGGTAATCCCAACTCTTTTGCCCTCCAGAATATCATATTCCCAGCCCTCCGAACCTTTAGTATAGAAGGTGCTAAATCTTGTGTTATCCTGACAATGGCACAACAATATTTGAATTGTTTCTTTTTGGATGTTTGAAGTACCTTCTTCTTGATTGGGAGGTTTGGAATTTGGCTATAATATTCTTGGAAGTTTGCATGTTAGGATCTCTTTCAGGAGGTGATTGGTGGATTCTTTCAATTTCTATTTTACCCTCTGGTTCTAGAATATCATGGCAGTTTTCCTTGAATATTTATTGAAAGATAATGTCTGGGCTTTTTTTTTTATAATATTGGACTACTTTCAGATAGTCCAATAATTCTTAAATTATCTCTCCCAGAACTATTTTCCACGTCAGTTTTTTTAAATGAGATATTTCACATTTTCTTCAATTTTATCATTCTTTGGATTTTGTTTGCGGTTGTGGTTTGCCCTTAGTTCTCAAAAAAAGGAACAAGACATCAGGAAGATGATGCCGTGACTTGCAAATTAAATGTATTTAAGTGAGCAAGGGCTGTGCAAACTCACCAGCCTCACTTTCTTCTCTGGAATCCTCTGGGTCCAGGGGCCAGATATAGGTCAGGACAACTTGAAATGGCCCACAATGAAGTGGGAGACCTCAGCCTTTTTAAGCTAAGGTCTTTCCAAGTTATCACTTTTACTGAGGTAATGCCCATTCAGCGTTTAGGGTTGTTTAAGAAGTGAGTCAATGAATGGCCCCTTTAATCCAAAAATAAAAAATTAGACAGGTAAGGGAAGATTCTCAGGGTTTCTGGTCAAAAGAGAAACAATTACTATTTACTTTCACTCTGAGCCATCAGGACCCAAATAATAACCATAAAGTGGTGCTTGGATAGGGACAGATTGTTGGCCAATCCATGAGAACCAAAGTGAATTGGGTTTAAGGCATGGTCTTTAAGAAATGATCTGGAGAAGGAAACAGTAAACCACTTCAGTGTCTCCAACAAGAAAATCCCAATGGGGTCATAGAATTGGACAGGACTAAACAACAACAAGAAGAATATTAACACTGTGTACTGGCCCCAAGGATTGCTTTTGTCTTTTTTTTTTTCCATTGTCCTTGAGAACTAAGCTTTCTTTTCACTGTGTGGGCAAAGTGGTATGGATGGCAATTGCCCTAGGTTTCAGATTTCTGTGGAGTTTGCCAGAATTCAGTACTCAACAGGTCATCTAGATACTGAAGCAATAACAGAGCATAAGAAGCAAAGATTCTAAGTGCTGAATCTTGTAGCTGTTAGAACTCCCATTTGGGCTAGTGAGTCAAAGAAGCATAGTGATTTCTTTCACTGTTCTATCCCTTCTTTCACTTGGTACAGTCTCTAATCCTGAAATGATGTCTCAAACATCCGCTATTCCAAGTGGTATAGGTACTGGATCCACCACATCTGAAGATCTGTGAGAACAATAAGAATGTGGTTTTAGAGATGGGTAGAAAGTGTATAGTTCTATATTTGGGTTCATGACCTCTTTCCTTTTCCATTACATTCAATAAATTATGTGATCTGGGGTTTATGAATATGGGTAGAAGGAGAGAGATAGAATAAAATGTGGACATTCATCACATTTAAGGAAAATAATACTCAAGCCAAAAAATCCAAGAGTACTTAGGAAAAACCAGAAGGGTAACAAGTGTTATATGAATTTGATGCAAATAAATACATACACACACACATTTTATACACACACGCACGCGCACACACACACACACACACACACACACACACACACACACTAACCTGAAAAGCAATGTAGTATCCCAGACATCATACTGGACTTGGAGTCAAGAAACCTGTGCTAAAGTCCCACCTTACACTCTCAATACTTGTGTGATTAAAAACAAGTAACAAATTTTCAGACCTTCAGTTTCTTCATATGTTAATGGGAAATAAAAACTGTATTATGTATTTCAAGGGGTTAATGTAAAAACTGCACTAGGTAAACTTTAAAGTAACATATAAATATGAGTTATCATCATTTATTATTATTATTATTCCAGTCAGTACCTTTTTGGTCTTAACAGTAGGAACATTCTTCTCCTGAGACAGAACGACTCATTATTTGAAGGTGGAGAGAAGATTCTGGGAAGATGGTGGAGTAGGTCATAAAATTCCATACTCTCAAGATTTTCCCCCACAAAAGAGTTAAAATAGCACTTGGGTGAACAAGGTTTGGGTAAAAATAAAAAAGAATAGGGGAATAACCCGTGAGACAATCTGAGAAGATCAGAAAAAAAGTCCCAGGACAAGATTTGGTCCCTGTGAAGAGTAAATACCTCCAGGCTAGGTTCCGTTTTAATAGGGAGCCAGCGGCAAAACACTTAAACTCAAGAGGCAAGTTCTGGGGTTAGTTGATTTGAGAAGCTGCTTTGGACCCAGCTACAGGAACTTTTATTCCCCAGCCCCCGTAGTGAGGGGAGTTAGGCGTCTGAGCCCAGGGAGCTCAAGGGTTGCTCAAGGGAACCTCTGCTAATAAGGAATGCCAGAGTCAGCTGTGCTGCAAAGAGCAGAGAGGGCGAGAAGGCACCAGCACACCCCCACTGAGTACAGAAGCAGTGGGGAAGAAAGCCCCTGGGTGTGGGCACTTACAGAAGGTTGGAGGTTTGGCTTTGATTCAACAGTAGAGCAAAGAACTTCCGATCTGGGACAAGAGGCACCATTTCCCACACCCCAGGATTGGAGGTGATTACAAAAATTAAGCTATTACCACAAAAATTGCACAGGGAAAGGAGTAGGAATTCAACCATAGAAAGCTATTATGTGAATAGAGATAACTGGAGTTCATCTTCACAGAAGGATATTAAAGTAAAGAAACTTCTAAAGAGTAAAATGGTCACCTGCCCAAAAAGAACACATAGAAGATTTTTTTTTTGGATGGAGGGAGGAAGGCAAGGCAATTGAGGTTAAGTGATTTGCCCAAGGTCATTCTACTAGTTAAGTATGTCCAAGTGTCTGAGGTCATATTTGAACTCAGGTCCTCCTGACTCCAGGGACAGTGTTCTATTCACTGCACCTCTTAGCTGTCCCACAAAGTACAACCTTCTGGTTCCGCTAGACCTTGAACCCAGGACATTCTGTATGTAAAACAGAAGTGACATAGAAGATCTTTAAAAAGACTTTAAAAACCAAATGACAGAGATGGAGGAAAAACTTAAATAAATAAGAATAATCCAAGAAAAAAAAGGTTATAAAAGGAAAGCCAAACAGGAAAGGAGATCCAGAATCGTTTTTGGTTTTTTTGTTTTTTTTTTTTGAGGGGGAAGGCAAGGCAATTGAGGTCAAGTGATTTGCCCAAGGTCACACAGCTAGTAATTGTGAAGTATCTGAGACTTGATTTGAACTCAGGTGCTCCTAACTCCAGGGTCAGTGCTCTATTGACTGTACCACCTAGCTTCCCCTGGAGATGCAGAATCTTAAGGAAGAAAATGACACCTTGAAAATTAGAAATGGGCAAAGTGAAGATAGCAAAATTATAAGAGATCAAGAAATAACTAAACAAAATATGAATAATAAAAAATAGAAGAGAAAGTAAAAGATCATATAAGAAAAACAACATATTTGGAGAATAGATCAAGAAGAGAAAATCTAAAAATAGTTGGACTAACTGAAAGTTACAATAAAAAAGAATCTTGATACAATAATATAGTAATTAATTAAAGGAAATTATCCTGAAGCATTAGAACAAGAGGAAGAAGTAGAAATAAAAAAAAATCCACCAATCACAACTTAAATGAGATCCTATGAGGAAAACTCATAGGAATATCATAGTCAAATTCTGAAACCCCCAGTTCAAGTATAAAATATTTAAAGCAGCAATATTAAAACAATTTAAATATGATAGTTCCACAATTAGACTCACACAAGACCTAGCAGCAGAGACATTGAAGGACCACAGATCTTGGAACATAATACATCAAAAAGCAAAAGAACTGGGGCTGGGGAGGGGGAGAAGGGGGGTACAGGAGGAAGCTAAATATTATCATGGGGTGGGGGGGAGTGAAAGGTCATTTAATAAACTCTAAGACTCTCAAGACTTTGTTTTTAGAAAATCCTGAAATTAATAGAAGATTCAACATAAAAGAACCAAGAGAAATATGAGGTACATACCAAAGACTGATTATAAGGGTTTCATAAGGACAGACTGCTTACTTTTTATATATGTAAAATGTATGTGTAAGATTCTTATTAATCATTGGATTAATCATAAGAAAGATTGGGGGTAAATCTGAGTATGATGTGAATTTTAAAACTAAAACCATTTAGGAATAACTTAAAAGAGTAATTATTTTATACAAATGAGATACAAGAGGAAGAATTGATGATACACAGGAATTAGATGGGAGAGGATGACTGATGGTTCTGGTAACCTACTCACCAGGAATGGTTATAAGAGGGAACTATATGTGTGTATCATATACATATATATATATATATATATATATATATGTATATTTATTTATATGTATATATATTTACTTATTAATTCATTTATTGATTTAGAAGAGTATAAAAGTCTAAATTCAGAAGAAACGAAATGGTAGGAGCATAGGGAGGGGAGACAGGACAAGGAAGGGATCTTTAGAGGGAAGAATAAGGGAACAGGTAAAAGGGGGTATAGAAGAGTGCTTAGATTTATGGGAATGGGAGGATAGGGGAGGGATCTTTGAAGTGGGGTAGGCAAGTAATAGGAGGGCAAGGCAATGGGTTGAAGTAAAGGAGAAGAGGCAGGAATAATAGGAAACAAGAGATATGCTCTAACATAAAAACAGACTAGGAGCAGCATATGATTGGGAAAGTATATATGTATGTATATATCTATAGCTATAGATAAACATATCTAAACTTTATTGTAGCTTTGGGGGCTGGGGGGAGAACAAAGTAAGAGAGTGCACAGCAGGGAACAAAAGGAAACTCACAAGAAAGCAAAGAAAAGATGGGTGACTTTCAACGCAATGAGTATTATTTTTTTCATACAAGTTTTCTTGAAATGAAATTTTATTGTTACATATTTTGAGTCCTCTCCCATGTTCTGCCATTCACACATGCTTTTTTCTTTCTTACTTTGTATTTAAGTCCCAACACTTAAGTTTATAATATGTTTTTGTTTCTTTTCTCTATTCTGTATTTGTGTTCTGGAGTTTGAGTCTAAAATAAAACTATTTTTAAAAAATAATTGAAGGTTGACAAACTGTTAGACACTTTCCAAACAGGAGGGGTGTATCTCAGCATTAAAGACAATTTAGCAGAGCCAAGTATCAGAAGTGTCCTTTGTGATGAAGCCAGTCCCACTTCTTCAGGGACACAGGTTTTAATCCATTGTGGCCACACAGACTCAGAGCCCATCTGGCTCTCTAGACTTGGTCAGCTTGTATGGAAGATCATCGGAAAAGGTGGAGCCTGAGAAACTTCCCAATTCCATCTGGACCACTGACAGGTGTCAGGGCCCTTCTGCATGCAAACTAAACATCATGGGAACTAAACTTCAAGAAAAAAGCAAAGATTTGCTCTCCCTGTTTCAAACGCTTTCCTAAGTTGTATTTATTGGTCCATTAATTATCAGTCTATGTCTTTTAACAGTCAGAAAAGCTGCAGAAAGATGTGGATGATTCCAATGTGACTTTTCAGGGTGATGAAAACAGCAAAGTTGCCCAGCTTTGGAAAGAAGCAGGGCATGTAACAAGGTTATAATGTAAAGCACTAAGCAATTAGCTAGGAGATTTACCTCCCTGTCTTAAAAGCATTTTTATTACTTAATCAATCACAAGCAATTTCTAAACAAGGCTGGGGTTTTACAGGGAGTCATAAATCTGTCCTGCTTGCTTCTAAGAGAAAGAGCAGGAAAAACAGACATGACGTTCCAGAAGGGGTATTTTATCAATTAAAGAAAATTCAAGCTGAAATCAATTCAGGGCTGGGGGATGAGGGGGGACAGAATAGGCCCACAAGTGTCCTGGGCATGATAAGGCAGCATCACAGGAAAGGAAGAGTTAAACTGGTAACATGACCTCCATTACTGGTCAAGACTCAATAGATGCTTCCTTGTCCTCCTCTAATTCTAGTCAACAGAATAAGAAGAGAACATGTAAATTGGGCTAATTCTTGAAATAGATATCCTAAAAGATTTCAACCATAATAGGATTTTAATTTGGAAGGAATCTAAGAGATTCCCTTGTCCAGAGGTTCTTAATCTTTTTTGAATTTTTGATCTGAGCATTTTGGTGAAGGCTATAGACCCTTTCTCAGAATAATATGACTACAAAGGAAATCAAAGGTTAGTGAAAATAAAAATATAATTTTTCCCATGCACAATCATAAAATACCTGAAATCTATCCACTCATTCCTTGGGAGTCTGTGAACATGAAATTAAGCATCACTAATTTAGCTCAATCTCCTCAGTTTATAGGTAAGGGAAATGAGGTCCAACGAGGTAAAAGGACTTATGCAAGTTCACATAGATAGGAAATAAAAGAGCCAGGATTTGTACCTCAGGCTTCCAGCTCCAAACCCAGTCTTCTTTCCCACCCATCATGTTGCTTCCTCCAGTAGATGACATTTCTCAACATAAGGATGTTCATCCATCTATTCTCAGTCTCTTCCATTCTTATCTAGTTAGGAAAAAAATTTATTCCCAAATTCTGCAGTTTTTCCAAAATAATTCTCTTCTACTCTGACCTCTTGTCCCACTTAGACTTACATGCTTGGTGCTAAACAATTCCATTACCCTCTATTTGTTTCTCTTTGATGTGTCTTAGTTTTCTCTTCCTTGGAAGCTGCCTGAGGTCTTGATGATGTATGTATTTGTTTTCCTATTTCCACAGTGTCTAGTTCTCTGCTAGAGATACAATAGATGTTTAATAAATAAGTATTTATCAATATTAAAGATTGAAGTGAGAAGAATAAAATGCATAAACTTGAAAAAAAAAGTCCAAGTTTTCCTTAGTCTAAATCTCCTAATTTTGGGGTTGTTTTTTCTTTATTAGTGGAGGCTTAGAACATATTTAATCAAAAGATTAAATCTAAATATTACTCTAAATAAACTTGCAAATTTATTCAGAGTAACAGTCAAATAAGTTCCTAGATGTAAAGGACTGTTGATCCCTACTTGCTGTGCCCTTTGGAAGTTGTGTTCCCCTCTTGCAATCCTGGAACGGGGTCCATACTGTGTATAATAAGTGCCTGTCCAGACCTAGGTTATAGATCCAGAGTGTCTAACAACCAAGGCTAGTAAACAATGAATGATGAAGAATACAAGATGTACTTTCCTTCCTCTTCCACCTATCAGACCACTATCTCATACCTGATATAATACCTTGTTTTACAACTCTCAAAGAAACCTGTCATGTAATAATTTATGTGATTGATATCTATGTTTCATTCTACTGCTGAATTCTAAGATCCATAAGGGCAGAGCATTTTTCTTAGGTAAACTCTCTGTCACTCCTAGCATCTGAGACAGTACTCTACAAATTAAAGATTTGGAAAATCCCAAAGGTCAAAAAATTCAATGCAACTCAACTTAAAAAGCTGGTGTAATTTCAATTTCATTCACTCATTTGAACATATGATTAGCATTCACTACGTGCTAGGCACTATGGTAGATGTAGAAAAGAAAAAGACCTGGTGTCTGCCCTCAAAGAGTTTACAATCTAGTAACTAGTTGCTATCATGCAAGCCATAACAAAGTAAAATACAAAGGGAAAAAATTACAAGGGGAGGTTTTATCAATGAGGCAGAAGTTAAATGGTATCATTCATCTTTTTTTTTTTAGACTAGGTCTCTCTATGTCACCCAGGATGAAAGAGTCATAGTACTCATGTTCTCTACCAGTGATCTATGTGGGAACTCTGATCCACTCTATTTTTCACCAGAGCTGGCCTATCCCTCCCTAGGCAGCATGGTATGCCACCCCTACTCCCAGAAGCCCAGAATATTGGTGCCAGACAGTGCAGAAAGTTGATTGGCCTGCACCAACAGCAGCTCAAAAATTCCAAGCTTAAGCAATCCACCAGCCTCAGCTTCTCCAGTACCAGGATGAAAAATATGCACCACCATCCCCAGACACATCACCCTTCTGAAGAAAAATTGAGCCTCCAAAAAACAAGAGTTACATTAAATTATGCATGACAAAAAAAGCCCACAAGGAAGAATACAATAATATGCCAACTAAGCTCATAATTTAACTGAAACGGATATTTACAAAAATGTAAAATATTCACAATAGAACAAGAAAGAGAAATTAATCCAATTTCAGAAAAGAAATTTCAACAAGCCATAAATAAACTCCCAAAGAAAATAACTCCAGGCAAAGTAGGTTTACAAGTGAATCCTATCAAACATTCAAATAATAATTAATTCCAATATTACATAAATTATTTGCCAAAGTAGAAAAAGATCATCTACCACCTCCTTTAATGAGTCAAATATAACCTTAATACCCAAACCCAAGAGAAATAAAGCAGAGAATGAAAACTATAGACCAATATAGCTAATAAATATTGATGCAAAAACATTGAATAAAATATTAGCTCAGAGGTTATATACAGACAACTGAAAAACCTTTATTAAATATTTACTATATGCCAGACACTGTGCTAAGTGTTAAGGATACTAAAAAACTAACAGCTCTTGTCCTCAAGGAATGTATATTCTAATGGAGGAATGTATATTCTAACATGTAAATAGCTGGCTATCAGATGCAGTAAATGCAGACATAGAGATTAGATAGAAATCACTTGAAAGTAGGAAAGCATTAGTAGCTGGAGGGAACAGTGGAAGACTCATGCAGATAAGTGAGAGTTGAACTGAGTCTTGCCAGAGGCTAAGGAGGTGTTGGGGGAAAGGCAGGGAAAAGGGGACAGCACATCCCACAAATAGTGGGAAAGCCAGTGTAAAGGCAGAGAGATGAGAGATGGAGTGTTGTATTTGAGGAACTACAAGCACACCAATGTAGCTGTATCTAAGACCATGAAGGGCAGAAAGATATGAGAAGAATGGAAAGGTAGGAAGGGCCCAGGTGATGAAGAGCTTTAAATGCCAAATGGAGAACTTATATCTGATCATAGAAGTAATTGAAACTGCCTGGAGCTAATGAGTAGGGAGCTACATAGGCAGTGAACCTATACCATTGAAAAATTCCTTTGGCAACTATATAAACTATTTAGGAAAATAGTCCAGAAAGGAGTCCTACCAAATGCCTTTTATGATATAAATATGATGCAGATACCTAATAGTGAGAGCAAAAACAGAGAAAGAAAACTATAAGCCAATTGCTCTAATTAATATTGATGCAAAAGTTTTAAATAAAATACTAACAAGAAGATTATAACAGTATATCACAAAGATCAGAGAGTATGACCAGGCAGGATTTCTACCAGGAATACAAGACTGGCTCAATAGTTTAAAAAAAAACTATCAACATAATCAACCATAGCAATAACAACAACAAAATCATATTGTTATTTCAATAGATGCAGAAAAAGCTTTTAATAAAAATATAACACTCATTCCTATTAAAAATACTAGAAAGCATATGAATAAATGGAACTTTTCTTAAAATAATAAGTAGCATCCATATAAAACCATCAGCAAGCCTTATCTGTAATGAGGATAAACTAGAAGCCTTTTCAGTAAGATTAAGAGTGAAGCAAGGATGCCCATTATCACCATTATAATTCAATATTATACTAAAAATGCTAGCTATATCAGTAACAGAAGAAAAAGAAATCAAAAGAATAAGAATAGGCAACAAGGAAACAAAACTATCACTCTGCAGATGATATGATGGTACATATATATATATATATATATACACACACACATACATACATATATAATTAGTATATAGATGGTATACTTCTTTAAAAATCAACTAAAAACTAGTAGAAATATTCAACAACTTTAGCAATAAAACCACATAAATAAATAAAACCACATAAATCATCAGCATTTTAATACATTACTAATAAAGTCCAGGAGAAAGAGATAGAAAAAGAAATTCCATTTAAAATAACTGTAGATAATATAAAATACTTGGGAGTCAACCTGCCACAATAAACCTAGGAACTATATGAACACAATTATAAAACACTTTTCATGCAAATAAAGTCATATCTAAACAGTTAGAAATATATTACTTGCTTGTGGATAGGTTGAGCCAATATAATGCAAATGACAATTCTACCTAAATTAATTTGCTTATTCAGTGCCATATCAAAAAATCCCCCCCAAAAATATTATATAGTGCTAGAAAAAATAATAACAAAATTCATCTGGAAGAAAAATAAAGGTAAAGAATATCAAGGGAATAAACGGGAAAAAATGTGAAGGAAGTTGACTTAGCTGTACCAGAACTTAAATTCTATTATGAAGTAGTCATATTCAAAACAATCTGGTACTAGCTAAGAAGTCTAATGGTGGAATAGATTAGGTACACAATGCATGGTAGCAAAAGACCATTGCAATCTAGTGTTTGATAAACCCAAAGAACCAAGATTTTGGGACAAGAAATCACTCTTTGAAAAAAGTCCCTAGGAAAACTGGAAAGCAGTCTGGCAGAAACTATGTCTATACCAACACCTCACTCCATATAACAAGATAAAATCAAAATGGATGCATCATTTAGACATGAAGGATGATATCATAAGCAAATTTGGGTATCATGGGATAGTTTGTTTGTCAGATTTATATATGTAAGGGAAGAATGTATGACCAAATGAGAGAGAGAGAGAACATTATAGGATGTAAAATGGATAATTCTGATTACATCAAACTAAAAAGGTTTTGCACAAACAAAAGCAATGAAGCCAAGATAAGAAGGGAAGTAAGATACTGGGGTCATAGGGAAGCAAGGAGAGAATTTTACATGTTTCTCTAATAAAGGCCTCATTTTTCAAGGACATAGAGAACTGAGCCAAGTCTATAAGAATATGACAATTATGATATATAAGAACATGACAATTAATAATCAATTTTAATATAAAAGAAATAATTTGACAGTTATAAATTGTCAAAAGATATGAACAGATTTCAGAAGAAATTGATGCTACATATAGCATATGAAAAATGTTGTAAATCACTATTGATTAGAGAAATGTAAAATGAAACAACTCAGATGCTATCTCACACCTATCAGATTAGCTAATATGACAGAACAGAAAAATGATCAATGCTAGAGGGTATGTGGGAAAATAGGGACACTGATGCACTTTTGGTGAAATTGTGAACAGGTCCAACCATTCTGGAGAACAGTTTGGAACTATGACAAAAGGGCTCTTTCTGTAGTGGCAAAAAATTGGAAATTGTGGGGAATGCTCATCAGTTGAGAAACAGCTGAATAAATGGTGATATATGATTGAAATGGAATACTATTGTGCTATAAAAAATAACAAGCAGAATAGTTTCAGAAAAGCCTGGGAAGACTTACATGAACTGATGAAAAGTCAAGTAGACAGAACCAGAAGAACATGGCACACACTAACAATAATATTGTATAATGATCAACTGTGAATAATTTGGCTATTCTCAACAATACCATGTTCTAAGACAATTCCAAAAGACTCATGATGGAAAATGCTATTCACTTCCAGAGAAAGAATTTATGGAGTCTGAGTACAGAAAAAATGGGGAAAAAATTGGTATTATAAAGCAGCAGTCATCAAAACTACTTGGTACTGGCTGAGGAATAGAGTAGTGGATCAATGGAATAGACTGGATACACAAGACCCAGTAGTCAGTGACTATAGTAATCTACTGTTTGATAAACGCAAAGATCCCAGTCTGGGGGATAAGAACTATTTGACAAAAACTGCTGGGAAAACTGAAATATAGTATGGCAGAAACTGGTTATAGACCATTATCTAACACCATGTACCAAAATTAAGTCTAAATGAGTACATGGTCTAGGTATAAAGGCTGATACTGCAAGCAATCTGGGAAAGCAAGGAATAGTCTACCTGTCAGATTTATGGAGAGCAGAACACTTTATGACCAAACAAGAATTAGAGAGCATTATAAAATGCAAAATGGATCATTTTGATTACATTAAATTGAAAATTTCCATACAAAGTCAATATAACCAAGATTAAGAGGGAAGCAGAAAATTGGGAAAGAATTTTTACAACCAATGTCTCTGATAAAGGCCTCATTTCTAAAATATACAGAGAATTGAGTCAAATCTACAAGAATACAAGTCATTCCCCAATTGATAAATGGTCAAAGGATACGAACAGGTAGTTTTCAGAGGAAGAAATTAAAGATATCTATAAGCATATGAAAAAATTCTCTAAATCACTATTGATTAGAGAAATGCAAATCAAAACAACTGTGAAGTACCACATCTCACCAGTCAGATTGGCTAAGATGATAAAACGGGAAAATGACAAATGCTGGAAAGGATGTGGAAAAATTGGAATACTAACACATTGTTGGTGGAGTTGTGAACTGATTCAACCATTCTGGTGAGCAATATGGAACTATTCCCAAAGGGCTATAAATAATTTCATACCTTTTGACTCAGCAATACCACTTCTAGGATCGTATCCCAGAGAGATCATACAAGCGGGAAGAAGACCCAGATGTACAAAAATATTTATAGCAGCTCTTTTTGTGATGGCAAAGAATTGGAAATTAAGGGGATGCCCATCAATTGGGGAATGGCTAAATAAGTTGTGGTATATACATGTAATAAAATACTACTGTGATATAAGAAATGAGGAGAAGATGGACTTCATATTGTCCTGGAGAGACTTATATAAACTGATGCTGAGTACAAAGAGCTCAGGAGAAATCTATACACAATTACAGATACAATGTATGTGTTATGACCAGCTTTGATAGACTGGACTCTTCTCAGCAATGCAGGGTTATAAGACAACTCCAAAAGATTCATGATGCAGAGAGATGTCTACATTCAGAGAAAAAACTAGAAAGAGAAGAGTTCAAACAAAAATTGAAGCAAACTACCTGCTCTCTTTCTTTTTCTTGTTTGGTTTTATTCCTCTTTCCCATTGTTCATTCTACCTGTTACAATTATTCTTTATAACCTGACTAATGTCTAATATGAAAGTAGCTGCAGATCCTGTACTTGAATGCATGCCACCATTGGGGAGGGGGCAGGGAGGAAGAAAAGGGAGGGGGAGAAAATTTGGAACTCAAGGATTTGTGGAACTGAATCTTGTAAACTAAAAGTAAACAGACAAATTAATAAAGCCAAAAAAGGAGGAATAAGGGTGGAATAGCAGTACCATATCTCAAACCATACTACACATAGTTTTGATGATTGGGTAGAATACTATTAGACAAAAACCACTGGAAAAAAATTATAAAGCAAGCTGACAAAATAGATTTAAACAAACATTTCACACTATAAACCAAAATTAGCTCCAAAATTATATACACTCCAGCTTCCCTCGTTTCCATCAAGTCTTAGATAAAAATTCTGTATTCATTAAGAAGCTTTTCCAGATCTTCCTTTAATGCCTTAGCTTTCTTTTTGTTGATTATCTTTACTTTATCCTGTATATCAGGTGTCCCAAAAGTCTTACTGAAGTTTTATGCTATTAAGACTTAATAAAATTTGTACATAGTTGGTTGCATGTTGTTTCCCCCATCAGACTGGGAGGTTTTGAGAACAGAGACTGTCTTTTGCCTTTCTTTGTATCCACAGAACATAGAATGGTCCCTGGCACGTAGTAGGTATTTAAATGCTTACTGAATGACTGACTGAATGAATGAATGAATGATAGTGATGGTGATATTTAAAAAGTCAATGAAACATTTAAAAATACAAAGAAGAAAGAGGAAGGGCATTCAGAAGGGGACATTTCATTACCATCATGTTCATTTTAATCTATACTTTAAAAATATAATGGCTCACAGTTTCAAGTACATCCTTTTTCTGTTCTCGGTATTAAAACGTTCTTGTTTGTTGATACTTATTAAGTTCATAATAAAAAAAGAAAATTTAAATTTAAAAAGACAAGCCTGATGTCATTAAAAATTTTTATAAACATTATGAAGTACTAAAATTGAATGGCCTTGTTATAAAGTACGACTGTCTGGGAGGGGGAAAGGAGAGGGATCTGTAGAGAAATGTAAGCAATGTCAAAACACAAGATGTCAATAAAATTGGCTTATGTGAAAGGAAAAGTACCTGAATAAACTAAGTCAGAATTTAGAAAATCAATATAATAAGTCTCCATTTAACAAAGGTGCACTTGTCAGTCAGTCAACAAGCATGTATTTTAAGCACTTACTGTGTGCGAGGCACTGTCCTCCCTGGGGCCAGGGAAGAGCCCTCATTAGATCCATACAAGATCTATATGGGTAAATGGGGGGCAGTCTCAGTGGGAAGGCACTAGCAATAAGGGATGGAAAGTAGGATTTGAACTAACTATTGAAGAAAGTCTTAGGAAGTCAGGGGGTAGTGAACAAATGTAGACTTTAGCATATCTAACCTTGAGGGGGTTTAGTTTTATAGTCCTAAGTGATAGCATTGGATATGAGAGGTTACTCTAAGGGTCTTGCTATAGGACCAAGGGTATTTGTGCACATCCTGGGCAACTGCATTTTTATTTCACGCCATTTTTTCAGTGCAAAATTCTTTTGTCTCTTCATATAATTATTCGACTCAATTTGATTCAACAAACATTTATTAAGCCCCTATTATGTACAAGGCAGTGTGCTATGTACTAGGAATACAAAGTCAGGTAAATTCTTCCTCCTCTTGCCCTGAACAGCATTTTTTAAAGTCTTGTCTGTTTTATTTGTTTTCTTGTTTACATCATTCATTTTCATGAGATTTTTGAATTACAAATTTTCTCCCCGTCATTCTCCTACCCCAACCCTAAAACAGCAATCCCACTGTAAAGCCCCTCCCCTGATCTGCTCTCTAATTTTCTGGTAGGGCAGGGAGGGTCTCCCTACCCCAGCCCCTGTATATCTTAATTCCTAGTTGCCAGTATTGCAGAGCTTTGAATTCTAGATTCTTTCGATTCCTCCCTTGTCACCCACCCCCACTGGAAGGACAGTCAGTTCAGTACAGGCTGCGGATGTGTGATTATACAGGACATCTTCATAGTGGACATATTGTGACAGTG
>CM053598.1:101515489-101561912 GCA_028646575.1 Pseudocheirus occidentalis | reverse complement strand
TTTGTTTGGATCTGTTTAATAGTATCCTGATTTCTCATAAAGTTGTTTGCTTCCATTTGCTCCACTGTAATTCTGAAGGAATTATTCTCTTCAGTAAGCTTTTGAGATTATTTTTCTGTCTGGCAAATTCAGCTTTTTAAGGCATTCTTCTCCTCATTGGCTTTTTGGGCCTCTTTTGCCATTTGAATTAATCTATTTTTTAAGGTCTTATTTTCTTCAGTCAGGTTGTTGACTCTCTTTTCATGATTTCCTTGCATCATTCTCATTTCTTTTCCTAATTTTTTTCCTCCACTTCTTTTATTTGGTTCTCAAAATCCTTCTTAAGCTCCTCTATGGTCTGTAACCAGTTTACCTTTTTTTTGGAAGCTTTTTGTGCAAGAGTTCTGACTGTATTGTCTTCTTCCCATTCCATGCTTTGATCTTTTTTGTCCCCCAAAAAGGAATCTAAAGTTGGACTGCTGTATTTGCTTTTCTCCCTTTGCCTGCTCATGTTTCAAGTCAATTACTTGACTTTTGGACTCAGTAGAACTCTGCTTTCAGAAGGGAGAGCTTTGTCCCAAATCAGTGGGGTTTTCACAGGCTCTGGAGCTATTAGGAGACCGCCATCTCTGCAGTCCCTACCAGCTTTGGCTCACTGGTCACTCACCTCATTGAATGACCATGTTTTCCCCAGAAACATACTCAGTTTTGCTGGGTAGGTGATTCTTGGTTTTAATCCTAGCTCCCTTGATCTCTGGAATGTCATATTCCAGACCCTTTGATCCTTAATGTAGGACCACCACCCAAGACTGCAATCCCAATCCAGGCAGGTTAAGGCAAGAGCATTTAGCCTCTGAATGATTGCTCCCCCACCTCTTCCCCCCCTTCCCCCTGCAATCTGTAGGCTGGGAGTTCTGAAGCAACCATGTGGAAGTGGCTGTAGGGCCACCCCTTCTACCACTTCTGGCTCTGGGGGCAGATGGCTGACCCACTCTGTCCCTCCCAAATTCAGATGAGTTCCACTGACCTTTCACTTTGTCTTTGGCATTTATGAGTTGATAATTCTGGAAACTGCCACAGCTGCTGCTGATCCATTCTACTGAATGCTCCAGCTGCAGCTTGTCCTTAGCCACCCTGGAGCTAAAACTGTAGGCTCACGTGGGGCTGGGCTCTGCTCCCAGCATGCTGTGATGAACCCTTCCTGTCTGCCTGTCAGGCTGCCTTGAGTGGGAGATTTGTTTCTCTCTCACTTTGTGGATTCTGGAGCTTTAAAATTTGTGTAGAGTCATATTTTATCAGTATTTGAGGTTGTTATGGGGGGAACCACTGAGTTTTGCTGCTTCTACTCTGCCATCTTGACTCTGTCCTCCAATCCTATATTTTCTTACTCTAGTGATATGAAGAGCATGATAAAATCCATGCTGAAGGTGACACACCCTTGAATGACCAAGGGATAATTTTACAAGATGTATCAAGGAGGGGGATGATACCAAAAGAATGATTAAAAATTATACATAATATTATTACCCTCCCCCACCAAAGCTGATCAAAGGAACGTCAATAATTACCGACCCATACAGTTTCTTTCTTATCTTTATAAAATCTTTATGGAAATGAACTGTATCTATACTGAAATATACTTAAGGGGATCATGGGCTTAGAATACTTAGGCTTTAGCAAATACTGGCTTATGTTCTATCTTTATAGTTATACGATTGACTTAAATATATAGAAATATAAGATTTCCCATCCCCCCATATTCTTTATATGTTCATTTCACAAAACATTTTATTAGATCAAAATTTAGCTTTAAAGAGTATCCTCCAATAAGAGTTTGACATGTCTATACTAAAAACATAGAAGATTCCTTGCTAAATGTAACCACAGAAGAAACAAAGTTCAATGACACTGATTATCAATACCAACTGAGATGCATATGACAGAGATGTCTCTGCGCCTATGATGTTTGCCAGTGTCATGGAGGAAGTCCTGCGCAGTGTTTGAATAGAATAAAAATTTCTTGTGGATATTAAGGTTTTCTAGATATTCTATTTGTGGATGATTATTGGATTGAATCTATTAATCCCTAACATATTATAGGACCTACAACTGTGATTACTCAGAAAAGATGAGCCTAATGATAGTAACAGAAAGACTCAAATGGATCAAAACTGCCTCACGTTTAGACTAAGATATTCAGTTGGATAACCAGTTCATTGAGTTAGCATGATAATACTGATGAACAATGATTTGCGCCTAGAATTGAATAAGAGAAAAAGAGCAGTTTGGATTCCATTTAGGAAATTGTGCAATGCTTTCAACCATCACAAAGTATTCCCCAGTTTAAAAACAAACAAGCAATGTATGTTTGACTGAAATGTTATCCTGGTCATGCTGTATGGTTATACGTATTGAATACAACAATCTCTGAAGAATCAGTATTGGGGGTTACATACAAGGTAATGGAAAAAAAATATATATGGATGTGTGAATACATAAAGACACACATGTAGGTGGGGAGGTAGATGGCAGGCACAACAATGGGGAAGGATTATTTTTAAAAATTTGGTGATTATGTTGGTCTTGAGAACATCCAATGTGAAAGCTCTATCCACTGAGGCAGATGGTCAACTTGTTGGGAACTTAAAGTCTTGGAAAATTGCCTAGTACACTGAAAGGTGAAGCGATTTGCACCTGATTATACAGATGGTATATTTCAAAAGCAGGAACTGAACCCAGGTTTTTTGCTTTCAAGGTGAGCCTTCTGTCCACTATACCTTTTTGCCTTGTTGTATTAGGGGATGTCACTGACGAAATGTATCATTAGAAAAGGAGACAATTTAAGTATTGTGGAGCCACAGTCAATATAATAGAAGGTTTAGCAGCTTCTACGTTAAAGGATTAGAGGACTTTGAATATGATATTCTGAAGGTCAAAGGTGATAGGATTACAACCAAGAATCACCTACCCAGCAAAACTGAATATAATCCTTCAGGGAGAAAAATGGACATTCAAAGAAATGGTGGACTTTCAAGCATTCTTGATAAAAAGACCAGAGCTGAATAGAAAATTTGGCTTTCAAATACAAGAGAAGCGTAAGAAGGTAAACGTGAAAGGGAAATCATAAGAGAATAAGATTAAACTGCTTGTATTCCTATGTGGGAAGGTGATACTTGAAACTCACAAGAGCTTTCTCATTATTAGGGCAGTTAGAAGGAATATATATAAACAGAGGTCACAGGTATGAGTTAAATGGGAAAGGATGATATCTAAAAAAAATAAAGTTGAGGGGTGAGAGAAGAATATATTGGGAGAAAGGGAAAGAGAGAGTTAGAGTGGGGGTAAATTATCTCACATAAAAAAGGCAAGAAAGAATTTTTATGGTGGAGAAGAAAAGGAGAGAGGTGAGGGGGAGAGTGAACTGTACTCTTATCAGAATTGGCTTAATGAGGGAATAACATACACATTAAGTTGGGTACAGAAATCTATCTTAATCTACAAGAAAGTGGATGGGGAAGAGGATAAGAGAAGGGGGGTGATAGAAGGGAGGGCATATTGGGGGATGGGGTAGTCAAAGGCAAAATATTTTTGAGGAGGGACAGAATGAAAGAGAGAGAAAAGAACAGATGGGGGTGAAGGGGGAATAGGATGGAGGGAAATAGTGTTAGTAATAGTAACTGGAAAAAAATTTGAAGTAAGTTTCTCAGATAAAGGCCTCTTCTCAAATGTAAAGAAGACTGAGTCAAATTTATAGAAATTTCTAAAAATAAGAGCCATTTCTCAATAAATGATCAAAATGTAAGAAGTTTTTTGGATGAAATAATCAAAGATATCTATAGCCAATTCATTATTGTTTGGAAAAATTCAAATTAAAATACTTCTGAGGTATTACCTCATACCTATTAGATTGACTAATAGGGCAAAAAAGGGAAATGACAAATGTTAGAGGGGATGTGGGAAAAATGAGACATTGGTGCACTATTGGTAGAGTTGTGAACTGATTCAAGCATTCTGTAGAGTAATTTGAGACTATGTCCAAAGGGCTATAAAACCTTGCAGTACCACTTAACCAAGTAATACCATTTCTAGGTATTCATGCCAGAAGAGATTAAAAAAGGAAAGGATCTATATATACAAAGGCACTTACAACAGCTCTTTTCTGGTGGCAAAGAACTGGAAATTGATGAGATGCCCATCAGTTCGGGAATGACTGAAAAAATTGTGGTATGTGATTATGATGTTGTGCTGTATGTGCTATATATGATGTGCTATTGTGCTATAAGAAATGATAAGCAGAAAGCTTTCAGAAAAACCTGGAAGGACTTATCTCAGTTGATGCAAAGTAAAAAATACCATATACAAAGTAATAGCAATATTGTAAGATGATCGTTTGTGAATGACAGCTATTTTCATCAATACAGTGATCCAAGACAACTTTGATGGACTTATGATGAAAAACGTTTTTTATCTCCAGAGAAAGTCTAATCTCAGATTGAAGCATATTTTTTTGCTTTACTTTTTCATAAGGTTTTTTTTTGGAGTGGGATCAGGGGTCTATGTTTTCTTTCATGGTATGACCATTATGGAAATGTTTCACATGACTACACATGTATAACTTACATTGAATTACTTGACTTCTCAGTGAGGGGGGATGTGGAGGTAGGAAGGGAATTTGGAACTTGCAGTTTTAAAAATGAATGTTAAATATTGATTTTACATGTAACCGGGGAAAAATAAAATATTAAATAAATTTTTAAAAAGAAAAAAAGAGAAAAAAATCTCTGTGAAGCTCTAGTATGCATATTATCTTCCCACTGCCTAGATTTCCTTGCCAGCACCAGCCAATTCATATTTTGTAAAATCTCATATAGTTCACGGGTGGACTTTGGCTTTGTAAATCCACAGTGACACCAGAGATAATGGGAGTGATGGATGGATTCAACTATTGTTTCACTCAAACTTATAGACGTAGGGCTCAGGAGGTCAATGCTTTTCTCAATACTCAGGAGAATCTAACTCCATTATGATGAAGGAGGTGAGAGGTATATACTTCTCTCTCCTCAGTAGGCAATCCTTCAGAGTTTCTGATTGTGATAAATGGAAGATGAACTCCAGTAGCTTGTTGAATTATATCTCGCTTTGTTCTGTTCTTTCAGTAGCTTGAAAGTTGTGCATCCTTTTCCTCACTTATGAGTTCCTCAAAACTGCTGTGAAAGTATTTTTCACACATACACAAACCAAAGAAACTCATAAATTTATTTTTTGGTTATTTCCTGATCTGATCACCCTTTATATCTTGGGCAGACATTCTTTACACACAGTCTAGGACCACAATGGAGAGAGCAGGACTGTCACATAGCTTCATACATCTGGACTCTGTGTTAGAGTGAGGATCATCTTGCCTAAATTTCAATTGACCCTAAATTGATATAGTTCAGGTTTAATACTCAGTTGTATAAATTCACTAGACACTTAAGGATTTAAATATTTCCCTTATACTAGTGGAGATATGGGCCTCATACCATCTGTTTCTTCTTTATTATGTCTCTTAAAGTTTATGTGTTCAAATATGGTCTGGTTATGTGTTAACAATATAGGATAGATCAATACTCGACTCTGACAAGGAGAGCTCAAAACATGTTCATAAAAGTTAAATTAGCGTCATAAAATGATTATGGGCTCAGATTCCAGTTTTTTCTTGGTCACTACTCTCAAGTTAGGATTTAGGTACCTGCAAAGCCCCTGTTGTTTTCTGAGAAGCTGTTAGTGTTCTTGTCCTGACCCTGGTTTTAGTTTGAGCCTCTACAGTAATTTGTCAGATTTGGTAACCTTATGTATTTTTTTATTTGACTTTATTGCTGAGACAAGGTTGGGTGGGAGAGGGAGTAGGAAAAAGAATTGAGTTGAAGAAGATGAATGATTAAGATTTCATGACTTTTGGAATTATGAAGCAGGTCAGGGATTTAATATGGCAAGGGAAAGTTTGGGAGGATGCACTGAGAAACTTGAAAGAGAAGAAAGGTACACGCTGAATGAGGAAATGACTGAGTTTGAAAGAAGAGTAAGAAGTAGGGGAGGCTAGGTAGTGAAATGAATAGAACACTGGCCCTGGAGTCAGGAGGACCTGAGTTCAAATCTGATCTCAGACACTTAACACAAAAACTAGCCATGTGACCTTGGGCAAGTCACTTAACCCCAACTGCCCTCCAAAAAGCAAAAAAAAAAAAAAAGAGTAAGAAGTAGAAGTAAATGTGCTGAAGGACTCAAGGAGAAGGAAGACATGGAGGAAATAATGGTTAGAAGTGAGGGAGGAGAAAGAAGTGGGCAAATAAAAGAAAGGAAATTGGGTAGGATTGTCCATGTACTAATAACGTAGGGAGAGTTTTCCAGAGAAAAATAGCCATAATAATAAGCAAGAATGATAAAGGACTGAAGATTTTGCTTGCAGAGAGATTAGAGCATGGGGAGAATTTTATAGTGACCTTATTAGAGTGTATAGTTCTATTCTTGTCTTCTGCCAAGTAATTAAATTGTTATCTATGCTCAAAGTATATGCCATCATGACTCCTAAAAGAGAAAGAAAAAGGGTTCCATGTGAAATGATTTCAAAGTGAAAGCAAGGAAAAAAGTGATCTGAAAATGAAGAGGGAAATTCTAGCTTTTTGGAGGTTGAAGGCTAGAAGAATGTGATAAAGGAAAAAGGGAAGAAGAAGCACTGAACATCTGGAATTGAATAGCAGATACACATTTCTTTCCAATGAAAAAGGAATCTTCCCTTCTGAGAAGGAAACAGCTTTTTGTTTGGTCAAGAGGGATGGGGTGCATCGCTAAGTGCATTACAAAGATATACTCATGTGAAATCTAGCAACCAATGAAGCAGAGAGCATAAATATCAATGGAGGTGGGATCAGAAGCAATATGAACACTGAGTGGCGACATAGAGCACATTTGGAATGGATGATTTCATACCAAAAACAGACCATAAAAGCTAGCATGGTAATGATGGAAGAGGGGTTAATTGGGTAGCCACTGGAAGGCCTTCAGTCAAAGGCAGAACAGCTTATATTTCTTGACAATGATAATTTCATCCTTCAAAAGATGGAGGAACCAATAAGAGGGATTTCTTTTCTTGACCTGATTCTTACCAATAAGGAGGATCTCTGTTCAGCTGGAAACATTTGGAACCTTGAGGAGAAGTGATCACTCCATTTTAGAATTTGTAACAGAAGAGGGAAGATAGGAATGGTCTGATATGTAGGTTAGATACCAGTAGCACATATGTCAAAGAATTTAGAAAAAGGATAAATAGGATACTGTGATCGTATGGACTAAAATTCAACATTCAAGTAGAGCAGGAAGATCCCACCTATAAAATTCTGAAGCCAGAACAATTCTAGTAAAAACAAAAACAAACACAAAACAAAAAACAAAAGCCCAATAAATTATCTAATGAAAACAATGTAATTTTGATGGAGAGCAAGCTCAGTGTGTGTCAATAGTGTGATATGGCAGCCAAAAAATGCTGATGCAATATTAGAATACGTTAAGGAAAGAAGGAAGAATTTTTAAAGTGCCTACTATGTGTCACACTGTGCTAAATATTTTACATTTGATTATCGTAACAACGATTTTAAGGTAGGTGCTACTATTCTCTCTATTTTATAGTTGAGGAAACTGAGGCAGACAGAAGTAAAGTGACTTGTCTAGAATCTCGAAGCCAGTAAGTATCTGAGACTAGAACTGAACTAAGTCTTCCTGGCTCCTGGCCCAGTGCTCTATCTGCCTGCTCTGCCTTGGTAACTTTTGGCATAGTGTCTAGGACTAGTCCTATTGTACTCTGAACTAACCAGAATCTGAAGCACAGTGTTCAGTTATGGATCCCACATTTTATGAAGGACATTGATAAACGGGAGAACATGTAGAGAAATGGCACTGAATGACCCTTGGAATGGTGAGGATCAAATGAGATTAAATGTATGCGGTACTTAGTGCAGCACTTTTCACACAGTAGGAGCTGTATGAATGCTTGTGATAGTTGTTCAGTTGTTTTTCAGTCGTATTTGACTCTTCCTGACCCCTGTGGGGTTTTCTTGGCAGAGATACTGGAGTGGTTTGCCATTTCCTTCTACAGCTCATTCTACAGAAGAGGAAACTAAGGCAAACAGGGTTAAGTGACTTGGCCAGGGTCACATAGCTAGTGAGTGTCTGGAGGCTAGATTTGAACTCACGCACATGAGTCTTCCTGACTCCAGGCCCAGCTCTCTATCCAGTGAATCACCCAGAATAGGAAAGGGCTTTAAGATCATGACATATGAGGATTTACTGAAGGAAGTAATGATGATTAGCCTGGATGAAGGCTAAGTTAGCCTTGGGGATGGATGTAAAGGGTGGGTGGATGAGAGTTGTGCCTGAGTGTTTGAAATACTAATGTGAAGGATAAGATTAGACTTTTGTGTTTGGTGTCAGAGAATAGAACTAGGGATGATGAGAAAGTTGTAAAGGCAGATTTAGGCTTGATACATAGAAAAATCTGCTAAAATTAGAGCTATCTAAAGGTTGAATAGGCTGCCTGGGGAAGTAATTTTTCCTCTGTTAAGTTATTCAAACAAAGGCTAGATGACCATTTGTTGGATATGTTGAAGGGCAGATTCTTTCTCAGATGTTTAGTACTTTAAAACTGATGGGGTCCCTTTGCATTTGGAATTCCTCTGAGTTTGTTCATAGCATGAACTCGAGAGGCAAGTCTTGTGGTGGCTAATGCATGGTCCTTCACAAGGCACCCTGAACAAGAGGCATTCAGAGCAAGGAGCATCTGAAACACATAGGCATCAATGCCAACTTTGGCCTCGGAGAATTTTGGATTATCTTTGAGCTCCAATCCCGAGTAGTCAGTCACGACCATGGCAATGGGTAGAAAATTTCATCAGTATCCCTCTGACTCTGTCACACATCTTCCTCACCAGGGCCGTAGGTCAGAAGCAGGACTCTCTGTGTGCCAAATACAAATGTCACACAAGGATATTTTGTGTCAGGTTAGGTCAGTCAGGAATACCAGTTAGATTGTGGAATATGCCACATTTAGATATTATAAGGGTGCTGCCAGGACTGAAAGAAGCACCAGCTTCCAACATTCATTTTTTAAGCAATCATTTCTGCAATGTTTTATTGATTGAAAAAAAACCAGCAGTTACAAAGGAAGGTTCCCAAATAGGCATATTCTACTAGAGTTCCTAAGCTCCAACTGGTATAGTCTAAAACCAAAGTGTATGTGTGTGTGTGTGACAGAGAGAGAGAGAGAGAGAGAGAGAGAGAGAGAGAGAGAGAGAGAGAGAAGGAGAGAGAGAGAACAAGAATGAGAATGAATTCCTTTCAAGGGCCATAATTGAGGAAAAAAAATTTTTAAATGACTAATATGGCTGAGTGATATATTATGTTATTCCCTCCTTCTTTCCGTCTAATTCAGGGCTTTAGGCTGTTAACATTGGCATCACTTTCCCTAAACTGCAGAAGCGACCAAATATGTGTTAAGAATGCATGTGCCCCAGAGAGATTCTCAGCTTTGTGGGCCTTTGTGGTTGTGTGTTCATTCGGTATGTCAGAAACATCTTGGGTTCAGTCTAAATGCTTGGGGTCCAATTCCTATACTTAGGCAATCATTGAATTTAGAGTTGCTAAGAGCCCGAAGGTCATTTAACCGGACACCTTCATTTTACAGAGGAGAAGATGGAGGTACAGAAGATGGAAATGATTTGCCTAAAGTTAAATAGACAGGTACTGCAGAAGTGAACATTTTAACTCTGCTCTCCAGACTCCCAGCTTAGGATTCTTTCCATTCCCGTATGTTGCCTCTTTAGCTGAAATTAGCTTCTGAATTATGAGCTGTTCTATTTTTTAAACTCCCAGCAAGGACAACATTAGACTTAGAAAAGTGGAGGCAGAAAAAGTAGGAGACAATTGTAGGTAAATTTCTACAATCTGATTTTACAATAGCCATTTTCTCACTTCATTTAACATTTTTTTTTCTTTCCATAATAAGTAAGTCAAGAGACTTGATTTAAAGAAAACTTAGGCTGAAATGTGTTTGAAAATTTCAGTCTGGTGCTTTCTAGGTCCCTAAATATTTGCTAAATAAGATAATGATTAATATTTGTGAACTGCCAGGTAATTTGAGTGAGAAGGCCATTAGAGAAATGTGTAGGGCTTATTTACAAATAGCATTTCCAGCCATTTTTAGAAAGACCTGTCAGTCCTCATTGTATTGGTCATATGTAAATGGCTTCAATGACTTTCTCAGTAGGGGATGTCATTTTACTAGCATACCACAATGGGTGGTACATTTTGAGAGTTTATTTTAGCAAACTGAAAACTTGATTCAGGAAAATCAGGAATAGGCCAGGAGTCACTTAAAGTTGTATTTATATAAGTTCTTAGCCCCTGCCCCATTTTTTATGCATTAGTACATTGGGAATGATCATTGTTCATCTCATCGTCCTTTAATAATACTGAACGATTGATTATTGGCCATCTTTATGTATAGAGTGGTCCTTAAGCTACTGCAGGCATAAATTTCATTCTCCTTTTCTTCCTCTTCTCCTTCCTCTTTCCTTTCCCCTTCCCTCTTTTTTTCTTTCTCTGGTAAATCACTTCTTAGACATCCTGATGCTCCCCTGCCCCTAGCAGAATCACCATATTGGTGCCAAATGGAGTGAGGGAACTGATCAGCTTAGCCCACTGAAGCTCAGAAATCCTGCCCTAAAGTGATTCACTAGCTTCAGCCTCCCCCAGTAGTAGGGATTATAGGCATGTGCTACTATTCCCAGCTATTTGATTTGCTTGGTAAGCTTGTTCAGATTGTCTCAGGCTGTTAGAGATGAAAAACCTCAAAATAGCTTACGTTTCCATAATGTTATGTAATATGGGCTATTTATTGAGGTTATCTTTCTTTGTTTTGGTTAGTATCCTCTTACAGCAAGAGAAAATTTTTTTACCTGTTTTAAAAAACCATTTTAGTATTTGAACACCCAAAATGAAGTTCAAGGAAAATTAAGTATTGACTGGAAATAGAAAAACGATCATTTCAAAAGTCTAGGTATGACCTCATTAGAAATCGAGAGGAAGGTAATGATATTCTTTCATTCTGTCATTATTATACCCACTCCCTCTTCCTTTAGCATTTATAAATATTTGGAGAAGATGCCTTCTCATTCTTATTTGGGAAGATATGTACCACTGAGGGGGGGTGAGGGGTTGGGTATTATTGTAATTTCCTATCTGCTGTCTAATCAAGTCTTTCACTGTGAGGAATTGTATTCATCTAATTTAAGCTTTTCTAGATTAAAGGAAGCAGAGAAGATCATTGTCAAAAGTTCAGGCAAATAATAGTTACCACAAACTTTTCAAAACACTCCTTTCTATGATAGTGTTGTTGGGTTTTACGGCTTTACCATGAACAACCACAAGGAGGTGATTCTTAGGGCATTGTTCAGGGGCCATTTAGTCAATCATAGGCATCTTCCATTTATATCTATGGCCTCAGCTCATATTCATAGTAAAAAATGAATATTAAGCACGTACTATTGGTATTTTGCTAAGCAACCTCCTTAGCCTAATACTGAAAGTTCTTTACATCCTGTCACCTAGCTATATTTCAGGCCTTATGCAACATTACTCAGTCTTATACCCTACATCTGAAATAACAATAACAGTAACTAAAACCAACATTTATATAGTGCCTGAAGGTTTACAAAGAACTTTACATGTATCATCCCATTTTGGTTTGATCCTTACAACAATGCCCTGAGGTTGGTGCTACTATTATTTCTAAATTCCCAGGTGAGAAAACTGGGGCTCGCAGATATTATTTTTCTTGACTTAAAATGTGGCACTCTATGCACTATGCCTGTCTGGATACTAGGGGGTAAACGAATAATTTACTTGTGATAGTTAACAAAAATTAGTATTTGCCCTATTGGTAGCTCACCAAAAGGAGCATCATTACTACCCTTAGTGTAGATTCCCTAATCCCTTACCTGCAAACAAACAAATCAGTAATGGTGAGAAATGAGGATGGAAGATATTTCTTTCAGTTTCTTAACAGAAAATCTAGAGATGAAATGCCATAATAAATATGTACACTTCTCTTTCTGCCTTCTGATTCTCTACCCCCCCCCCCCATATTTAGCTTTTTAATAGTTTGACCCTGAGGGACTGTGTGGGGATAAGGGCTATGTACGTCTTTGAGTACAGCTGGCACTATTTTGGCTGCTCCTCTTCTGTGGCATAAACAGAAGATTCTGGTGCCCAAAGAGTGTCAATCACAGGCACTAAGTTTTCTTTCAGATGTAAGCAAAAGGAAACAGAAGAGCACATTGAGGGGCAGGAGGAGAGAGGCCATGAATTATTCATCTCCTATCCTGGGTTCTGCAAGGCTTGCTGAGTGTCCTCTTTATGTCCTGAAAGGCAGCCAATGAAAAAAAGCACCTTATTCACTGGGTGAATTACTGTATGTGAATGGCTAGGGGATCCATTTCAAAGCAGTGGTGAGAATTGGCCTATAAAAAGGCAGCCCAATTTGTCTCTGAAGCTACTGTGGAAATGAATGAGGGCTTTTCCATTCTCTGCTCAGTTAAAAAAAAAGACTGCTTTTCATATAGCAACAATTTTAATTAAATCAATAATTATATTTTATTCAAAGTGATATATTTCAGTGAGAATCATCACCTATCTTAGCTTTCTTTTGAAAACTTTATTTAGACCAGTGGGGAGGAGGAATGTGGGGTTTTGAATGCACAGGCAGAGAGACCTGACAATCGACTATGAACATCTTCCCTAACCAGTCCTGGGAGAGAAGAAAGTAGTCTCAGTTGTCGGAAAAGTGATTTTTTTGAACAAATGGTCTTCAGATGTAAACATTCATTTACCTTGCATGATTTCACTGGCTTTAATCTATCCTAATCTTTTTAAGGTACCCAGTAGAGTACCTTATTGTCATATGAATTTAGGAGACACTTATTAAACTACAGTCAAAAACATCAAGGAACTTACACAGGGGAAGAATGGGGGGGAGGGGTACTCAAAGAAGAAGCTAGTACAGGGAAATGATCCTGGGTTCTGGAGCACAGGACTTGGATTAAAATCCCCTTTCTGACTTATTCTTGGTGGGCCTAAGTTTGTGAGACTGTAAAGGTTTCTATGACCCTACTCACCTATGTGATCAGTTGTAGAAAATTATCCTATGCATTCCTTTCTCATGTTTTCATCAATGATACTCTTAATCTAATTGACATTTTATTATAATTTTTGTATATATCATTGCCCTTTATCAGTTTGTAACTTTAAAGAAATCTTGGTTTATAAAAAATGAGCAGGTTGGATTAGCTGGTCCTTTAGATCTCTTTTCTAGCTTTAAATCTATACTCATAGATGCACCAAAAGTAAAATACAAGGAAATATGAGAAATATACAATTCTTAAGGCTCAAAAACTGATTGGCGTTGGAATGAATGAGAAGGAAAGGTCAAGTATGACTCAGATTGTGAACTTGGGGAACTGGGAAGATATCAGTGTCTCCAACAGAAAAAGCAAGTTTGGAGGAGAAGTAGGTATGGTCAGAGATGGCAGGGAGACAGACAGTGAGTTCTGTTTTAGATATATTGAATTTGGGATTCCTATGGGACATCTAGAATTATATTGCTTAATAGGGAGTAGGTAGTAGGTGATAGGAAACTAGGGATAGGAGAGAGATTGGGGCTGGAGATAGAGATTCAGGAGTTATCTAGAGAAGATACTTGAATCCAGGGAAGTAGATGAGCTCACCAATGGAGACACTAAAGAAAGAAAAGGCAGTGGCCAAGACAGGACATGCTGGTCTCCAAGGCAAAGGATATGAGTGATATATGATAAACCAACAAATGGAGAGTGGTCAAACAGTAAGAGGATAAACAGAAGTTCAGTATCACAGAAATAAGAAAGGAGAGAGTGGCCAGGAGGAGAGAGTCATTAGCCAGCTTCAAAACCTGTGGAGAAACAAGGAAGATGAGAAAAAGTATGTTGAATTTAGCATTTAAGGGGCCCATGGCAAGCTTGAAGAGAAGAGTTTCAGCTAAGTAATAGAATTGAGGAGTGGTTAGTGAGGAAAGACAGACAGAAAGTATAGACAAATTTCTCCCTTTGACAATAGAGGTAACTATAGAGGTAACTCCAGGTAGTTAAATGAAAATGAGGTATGGGACAATGGTTTGAGAGAGTGGAAGCATCAAAGGTTTTACCAAATGGTTTACACCTGAGTGGGTTTGTAGACAAAAGGGAAAAAGTCAGTTTGAACATAAGAAAGAGATGGGGATGATCAGTGGGGTAGACTCAAGGAGCAGACAAATTAATGGGATCAAGGGTGCAGATAGAAGAGTTTGCCTTGTCAGAGAGAAGGGCCACCTATTACTCAGAAACAAATGTAAAGAAAGGATAAATGAATATATGGAGGACTTTTGAAGTGAGAAATGGAAAGGTCAGGGAGTTTACTGTGAATGATTTTAATTTTCGTAGTCAAATAGGTAAGGACATCTTCTAAGAGAGAAAGGTAGTTGGAATAGAGGTTAAGGGCTTGGTAAAAGAAATTTGGGAGCAGTCTCTGAGTAGAGAGGGATAGAGAGATAATCAAGGATGAATAAAAATTTTTCTGTGCAGTAGTAACTTGTTCTAAGATAACATCAATTTATAGTGGATTCAGCCAGCGCAGTGAGGTGACTTTCTCCATTGGTCTTCATTAGTAGGGTAAGAAGGCAAGGGAGTCAGTGGTGCAGTACAACATGTTATCAAGCTGTTTAATTGTAGATTTGAATCTTTGAGGAAAATAAAGGGAGGCCAAAGAAGAGGTGGCAGGTTTGGAAAATAGGCAGGAGGAAGAAGAAATTGGAAGCTTGATGAAGATGAAGAGAAGACTTAGGATGAGTGAAGTACAGAGAGACCTATAAAGAATAAGAGATTATAATAAGAGAAAGGAATTTCAGAATGAACAACCACTGAAATGGGATAGTTAAACCTGGGAGTCATTGAATAATATCCCAAGACCTGGGAAACAAAGGTATTTGAGGAATTGTCAGCATAGATATTGATATCTCAAAATATGAAGTCTGGGGCTAGAGGGAAGGGAGGGTAAGGGAAGGAGGAAGGGGGAGAGAGAGAGAGAGAGAGAAATATCATAGACAGAGACAGAGAGACACACACAGAGACAGAGAGAGATTCACAGAGAGAGACAGAGAGAGAAAGAGGTTCTCAATCAGGTACTGAACATCTTGAGAAAGGTGGGAGTGTCTTAGAGGCTGGTAGGTTAGTATCATTGGTCTGACCAGATGATATAGAAATGTAAAGAAGAAAAGAAAAGCTGCTGAATGGTAGTAAAGGGGTGACCTACATGTGACAGTGGGTAGTGGCCCAGTGTCTGTGGGAACATTAGAAGAAGAAGAACAAGCAGCAATGTACAAGATGACCAGAGATACTGTGGCTTCCAATGAGAATCACATCCAGTGAAGCAGAGGATAGAAAGAGCCTGGAAGAAGAGATGAAGGATAAAGGAAAGTTTATAGAGATGGAGTAGTAGTTCCAAAGGGATAATGGAGAAAGCAAACAGAGAAGAAAAGAGGCCATTAGGATGGGGACCAAAGTAATGGGAAGAGGGATCACAATACATTCTTTCCCCTCCCCTCCCCTCCCCTCCTCTCTCCTCCCCTCTCCTTCCCTCTCCTCCCCTTCCCTCTCCTCCCCTCCCCTCCCCTCCCCTCTCCTTTTCCTTCCCCTCCCCTCTCCTCCCCTCCTCTCTCCTCCCCACCCCTAGGAGATTATGATACAGGAGATACAAATTTACTGGCCATAGGACTAAGGAAATGCCAACTGGTTGGTTGGTACTCCAGCTTCAGATGGACAGGACTATTACATCATGAATATGATAGAACCAGACAATGTTAGAACTGAGAGTACCTCTAGAAATCATATAATCCACACCTCTCATCCAACAGATCAGGAAACTAAAGATTAGAAACATTACTTGACTTGACAAAGATCACTTAACTAGTAAGTGGTAGAGCTAGGACAAGAACCCAAGGCACCTCATCTTTAATACCCTTTCCACTAAGTCCCATTGCCTCTTAAAGCATATAAAGCAGTGGAGAGAAGTTTTGGGAGCATTGTGCTAGAGCCAGCTCACACTGACTCCTGAGAATTGATTGTTAAATTTTCAGTGTGAGCATTTACATCTTACAAATCAGCATATATAACAAATCAGAGCTTGGTTTGTAGTGTTGTTGTTTGTTTAGCCTTAAGAAAGTGATGGAGAAACAGTAATGCAAATGAGGCTTAAAAGTGTGTGTGTGTGTATACACACACACAAACACACATGTATATATACATGTACACATATATACACACACATACATACATACATATATACACACACATACATTTTTTATACTTTTTCAGAAAGTCAGTTGTTAAACATTTACCAGCACTAATTTTTCTACATGAAGTCTAACAGGCCTGTGAGTTGGCTTGTTATCAGTCTGGCTAGAGAGGTCTTTGTTCTGTTATGTGTTAAGAAGGGTCAAGTGAAATATTTATTCCCATAGTATTAACAGTAGCCATGCCTCTGTTTATTAGAACTAAAAAAACACTTATTCTTGGTGGGAGGAGGAATGTTCTGTACATTTAATGCAAATCTTTCATGAATAGGGTTTTCTGCTCAGTGCAAATAATGCTCCATATAATTCATGTATTTGTAGAATTCAAGATGCCAGCTGCTAATCAAATTGTTGCTCCAGTTTGTGACATAAACACTAAATGAAGATGTCAAATACACGCTTTAAGTGTGTTGGAACCAGCATGGCTGAACTTGACTTCATCATTACCTCCCTGAATGGATGAAGGTGAGAAAGTCTTTAACGTGTCAATGAACAAAACTATAGACAGACTTTCTCTTTTCTCCTGCATCAAACAGAAGGGACCCACTGATGCACAGCTCCGACACTGGAATTCACAAGTGGAAAAAGAATAAAAGCAGTTCATTTTTCCTACCCCTTCCAATCCTTTTGTTTCATGACATAGGTTGTCTAGATCATGATGCCTTTTAGATGGCATTATTAATGGGGACTTTGAAAGAACTCTTCCTATAGGTGACTTGCCAGGGTCACACAGTTAATAAATATCTGAGGTGGGATTTGAATTCAGGAACATGAGTCTTCCTTACTTCAGGCCTGGTATTCTATCTACTGTACCACCTAGCAGTGGTGCACCCTAGATTTCAAGGCTAGTGTAGAGGAATACTTTTCTAGGCCATGCTCAATTCTCAGAAGCAAGAGGATGCACTAACCAGCCTTCTAGAATTCCATTAGACATTTTGGTATACACAATATGATATTCTAGAAAGAAAATACAACATAATTTAAACTGAGACATATGCTTCAGCTTCCACAAATAACAAAGCAAGGGAATAAGCTAGTCTAGCTAAAGCACCCTGAGGAGACATGAGGGGGCACCTGCCAGGTAGGTCAAATCTCCATCACCACGTTGATCACCACTTCCTCATAGACTCCATGGAGACAGATGAGTACCCCGAACCCAAAGCCATTGCAAATAGTGCTTTCAGTCTGTTCACCCTGTTGTCAATATAGGCTCCACAGCCATCATTGGAAAAGTGGCCCATCTTCCTTATCTCCCTCAACACCAATTTTCACCAACCTGCAAGTAAGCCCAAGAGCCCTGCCAGTGGTGGCACCCACCAGAGCTGTTTCTGCTTCCAGCTCATCCTCTGCAACCATTATCTTGGGAAGCAACCCCAGTTGAAGATGGAATTTGGCAACTGTTTCTTTGGTTGCTGCAACCACAGCTGGGGCAGCTAAGGGATGCAGTGGACTGAATGCTGGGACTAGAGTCAGGAAGACTCATGTTCCTGAGTTCAAATTTGGACTTATTTCCTGTGTGACTCAGGACAAGTCACTTAACCCTCTTTGCCTCAGTTTCCTCATCTGTAAAATGAGCCAGAGAAGGAAATTGTGAACCACTCTGATATCTACGAAGAAGACCACAAATAGGTTCATGAAGAGTCAGACAGGACTGAAAAATGACTGAAATCAACTGTAACTACTGAAAACCCAGAAAGAAAAAAAGTCTTGCCACCAAAGTCCTTGGCATTGCCAAATTGGCATCAGAAACTGATATACTTTTATTAGTGGAAATGACATCAAGGAAGATGTATTACCATCTCTTTTTATCACTGGCTCTCTAAGGACCATGGAGTCTTTACATCTGACTTAGAACTGAAGCCTTCTCTATATGTTATCCCACCCACTGAATGGGAACTACTTGAGAATAAGGACTATTATTTTCTCTTGGTATTTTTAGCACTTAGCATATTGCTTTGAACATAGAAAACAGTTAATAAACTATTTTAAATTATTTCATCCAATATCTATATTGATACTAGAGTTTTGTAGTCCTCTCCAAAGAGAGGATTGAAACTATTAGATATTGTAAGTACCTTATAGGACAAAGAGGAGATTTAAGTAGATTTTATTCCTAGGGGAGATGATTGTACTCTCTTAATTGAGTAGCCAGGTTAAGATTTCTCATGGACAGGAATATGTTTTCAAGTATAACTAGCACCATTGTGTTCTTGCTACATTTTTTTCTCTGCTACCCAATATTTGTAAACTTATAGCTGGAAGGTAGACTGCAAATTAACCTCTTCACTTTACAAATGAAGAAACTGAGGTCTGGTGTGCTTAAAAGTATCATTATCCAAAATTACCCAGCAAATGAATGATAAAGCTGGAATTGGAAGCCAGGCCTTCTCACTCTTGATCTCATGCTCCTGTTTCTTCTAGTGTTCTTGGTGTGTTTAGAACATTTGCGGATCAAATACTGGAAAACAGCTGCATGGAAAGTCTCCTTTCTATTCAGAAAAACGCCCCAACAATTCCATACTTACAGTAAACCAGACTGTCTTCAAGGCACTTGCTAAGTAAAATACAATAAAAATCAGATGTCAAATTGCCTAGATTAGAGCAGGCCAGACGCTTAAGGAAGGAAGCTGGTGCTCCACACAGACGGGGATTACAAAGCTCATTTCATTAAGATGTTTTAAAACTGTGGCCACTGGTGAAAGCTCTCCTGTGACTCAGAAGCATTCCTTGATGCTAAGTGGGTTCTTAGGAAATCGGATAGACTTGATATCCTTCCAAGAAGTCTTGCTTTGTATGGATGATATTAGTGGTCTCCATGTCCAGTGTGGAAAGGAGCTGCTATATCTCACTGCTCAGGGAGAAGGATGGGGCCTGATACACCTTTCTGCTTTGCGTCAGGAGACAGTAATGTTTATTCCATTACAAATCAAGGTAAACATTCACAATATGGTATTCATAACAACTTAACATTAGAATGGCCACACAGTTTTCACTACAGTGGCAACAATATTTAGGACAAAGAACAGAAGAATTATCATCTGGCTTCCTTAAGGGGGAAACCCTTCTCAATCATTCAATCAATTCACAATATATCAAACTTCCACTCATGGGGTAACCATTAACTTAATCAGTCATTAATCTAGATTCACAATGACTAAATATCATTAATCACTAGTACAGTCATTAGAAAACCACACAAACCCTTCACCCCTTGGTGTCCAGCAAACCTCAATTTCCTCCAAGGGGAGGCCTGTTCTTCATCTTGACTCTGGGTGATCTCTCTGATTCCCTGGATCCCCTTCCATGGTTCCAGCTCCCTCCTGAATCCACAAAAAAGTCACCTGGATTCAGAAGCAGACAGCTCCCAGGTCCTTGTCCAGTCCTCAGGGCAATCCCTGGCACACACTGAAGTTCACAGGGTCCAGCACATCTCAAACCCTTCACCAGTTCTCTTGCCTGGAGCTCAAGGATTAGCCAGGACACAAACAGAGTCTTATCCTGGTCATGCTTCTTCAGTTTTCCAGTAGTTCAGTTGGCACTAGGACCCAGAAGGAATATCGACCTTCTGGGTGGCCTTCACCAGATTCTGGTTTCAGGAAAACTCCATCTCATTTCTCAGTCAGCTTCCAGATGCTGGGAGAGAATCTCTCTCTCTCTCTCTCTCTCTCTCTCTCTCTCTCTCTCTCTCTCTCTCTCTCTCTCTATCTCTCTCTTTCTCAAGAAAACGCCAACTCACTTCTACAGTCCAGCAGCCCAGCTCCCAGATGCTGAGACAGTCCTGCTTCCTCCAACAGGAAAATTCCAATTCTGTCTCTCTGTCTCTGGAATTCTTGCTTATATATACACACTGGCCTCCTGTCTGAGCCAATACCCTTCTTCCATGTCAACAGGGGAGTTCACATCTTCTCAACAGGGGGCAGGGCTCACACCTTCCATACTTATCCCTGAGTTACTAAGTGCCAAGTATCTGCTAAACTGATTGCTGTTACAGGGGGAAGGCAGGGCAGATGGGGTTAAGTGATTTGCCCAAGGTCACACAGCTAGTAAGTGTTAAGAGTCTGAGGCTGGATTTGAATTCAAATCCTCCTGACTCCAGAGCCTGTGCTCTATTCACTGAGTCACCTAGTTGCCTTGAAGATGGAATTTTTAACTGGGACTTAAAAAGCCAAGGAAGTCAATAGGCTGAACTGAGGAGGGAGATCATTCCAGGCATGGGAGAAAATCAAAGAATCTTTAAACTAATTTTGAATAAAATTCATAAATAAGTTTAACTTAGCATCAAAGGTCCTTTATATAATCTTGCTCCAACTTTACAGTTCTCTTCTTACCATCCATGTGAATGAGATAAGTGAAAGAATTCTCATAAAATGAAAGAGACAGTCACCAAACTTGAGCTAGATCCTAGATCTCTTTAGGCCTAAGTTTCATGTTCCTATAAATCACCTCATTTCAGGGAAATCAGATAGTGTGCCCCTACTCCCCCTCCCTTTTTCCTGTAAGAGGCTTTTTGTAATGGGCCCCTTTTGCTACATGTAGATAATCATAGCTATATGTCTTTGTATTGGGTAGGAGGGATTTTACAGATTGTGAGGTCATGTCACCCCACCAATGGGGTAATGATCCAACATTAGGGGATTTTTGGTGGGAGGGAGTTTGGGATTTATCCGGAAATTTTGGTGTTTTTCATGGAATTGTTTGTACAAGGGTATATAACTGCTTGCTTGCCTCTTGTTGGATACCTCCCTATACCAGGCCTATCTGGGAGAGATGACACCCAACTCTCTCGAGACTTGTCTTTAGAATAAAGAGCTTCTGTTTCTACTTGGAGAAACCTCTGAGTTTATTTGGGTAAGAGTCTTTAATTTATCTAATTTATCTCACACACATGGATAGGTGCTATACTTTTTCATCTCTTCCTTTGCTTATTTCATGCCCGGTTATGGAATGCCCTTATTTATCTCAATTGGCTTGAACGTGATATAATGGAAAGAGTGTTGGATTTTGAACCAGTGAGACTTGATTGAAATTAGTCTGCTGCTTCCTAAATTTGTGATTTTGGCAAGTTACTTAACCAGTCTGGGTCTCAATTTCCTCATTTGCAAAATGATATTTGAATTAGAGAAAATGACCACTGAGTTCTCTTTTACAGCTCAGATTCTCTGAAACTATACCTGTTCTTCAAGGTCCATTTCAAATGTGACCTCTTCTATGAAGTCTTCCCTTATCTTATGTGGCAGTGATCCCTCCCTTAAATGTACCTTAGGCAGATTAGTTATATTTTTCTCATTTACTAATTATATTCTGATTTTTATTTTAATTATTTGTATCTTTTCCTTAACCAACTAAATTAAATATATAACACATTATTTGTACATATAACATATTATGTATAGAAAATATATAAATGTAATATTATTTGAGTGTATATAAACAGATATGTACTCCTACACACACACACAGTCATTGAGGGTGGGGACCATATTGACTCATTTTTTATCTCATAATGGCATAATACCTTATACATATTACATACTTAATAAGTCTTTGTAATTTTGGAATATGTTTATTGATAAGTATGTGGGTGTGGAATACATCTTATCTTTGTATTTCTCCCAATATCCCTTGATGTTTATTTTTTATATATGGTGGATACTTAATTAACAAAGGTGGGCTTTGTTGAATATGGCAGGTACATGTATCTATTAAGTGCTTCCTATAGGTTAGACACCCTACTAAGGACTAAAGATACATATGAGCAAAAAGAAAGCTAGTTTTTGCCCTTAAGGAGATTATGTTCTTTTTTGTTTTTTGTTTTTTTTGCTTTTTGGAGGGCAGTTGGGGTTAAGTGACTTGCCCAAGGTCATACGGCTAGATTTTTGTGTTAAGTGTCGGAGGCCGGATTTGAACTTAGGTACTCCTGACTCCAGGGCTGGTGCTCTATTCACTGCACCACCTAGCCGCCCTGATTATGTTCTTTTTTCAATAGGATTTTATTTTTTCCCCAATTACATATCTGGAAAATTTTTAGTATTCGTTTTTACAATACTTTGAGTTCCAAATTTTTCTACTTTCCTACTTTCCCTTCCCTCTGCTGAAAATGGTGGGCAGTTTGATGTAATTTATACATCTGTTAACATGTAAAAATGATTCCATATTAGTCACAGATAAAAAGGAAAAAAAACTATGAGAAAGAATAAAGTAAGTGAAAAAAACATACTTCAATCTCCTTTCAGAGTCCAACAGTTCTTTATCTGGATATGGATAGCATTTTCCTTTGTGAGTCCTTTGTACTTGTCTTGGATCATTGTCTTGCTGAAAGGAACCGAGTCAATTATAGTTGATCATCACACAATATTGCTGATACTATGTACAATGTTTTCCTGGTTCTGTTCATTTCACTTTGCATCAGGTCATACAAGTCTTGCTGGGCTTTTCTGAAATTTGCCTGTTCATCCTTTCTTGTTGAGCAATAGTATTCCATTACATTAATATACCACAGTTTGTTCAGATATCCCCCAATTGATGGACATCCCCTCAATCTCCAATTCTTTGCCACTTTAAAAAGGACTGCTGTAAATATTTTTGCATATGTAGGTCATTTCCCCTTTTTATGTTCTTTTTGGGATACAGACCTAGTAGTGGTATTGTTGGATCAAAGGGTATGCACAATTTGGTTTCCCTTTGGACATAGTTCCACATTGCTTTCTGGAATGGTTGGATCAGTTCACAGATCCACCAACAGTACATCATTGTTCCAATTTTTTCACATTTTCTTCAGCATTGATCATTTTCCTTTTCTGTCATATTAGCCAATCTGATAGGTATGAGATGGTACCTCAGAGTTGTTTTAATTTGCATTTCTCTTATCAAAGGCTATTTAGAACACTTGTTCATATGCCTACATATATCTTTGATTTCTTCATCTGAAAACTGCCTGTTTATATCCTTTGACCACTTATCAGTTGGGGACAGCTTTGTATTCTTGTAAACTCACCTCAGTTCTCTATATATTTGAGAAATGAAGCCTCTCTCAGAGATATTTGATGTAAATATTGTTTCTATTCTTTCTGCTTTCCTTCTAATCTTTGTTGCAGTGGTGTTATTTGTACAAAAGCTTTTAAATGTAATATATTCAAAATTATCTATTTTATATTTTGTAATGCTCTCTGTCTCTTGGTTGGTCATGAAGTCTTCCCATCCCCATAGATGTAACAGGTAGGCTATTCCTTGCTCTTCTAATTTGCTTATGATGTCACCTTTTATGTCTAGATCATGCCAAATGTCTGTCATAATTAAATTTTCTAATATTCTATTTTCTATCTTAGTTTCTTTATTGTTTACTTTTTGGTTGGATTTCTTGAGTTCTGAGAGGGGACAGTTGAGGTCCTCTACTAGTATGGTTTTGCTGTATATTTCTTCCTGTAATTTGCTTTTAGGAATGTGGATATTACCTGGTGCATATATATTTGGTATTGATATTGTCTCATTCTCCATGATACCTTTTAACATGATGCAGTTTCCTTCCTTATCTCTTTTAATTAGATTTCTTTTTACTTTTAGTTTGTCTGAGATCTGGATTGCTATTCCTGTTTTTTTTTTACTTCAGTTGAAGCAAAAGAGATTCTGCTCCAGTCCCTTACCTTTACTCTGTGTGTGTGGCTCTCTGCTTCAAGTGTGTTTCTTGTAAACTATGTATTGTGGAAGTCTGGTTTTTGATTTACTCTGCTATCTGCTTTCATTTTATGGGAGAGTTCATTCCATTCACATTCCAGTTATGATTACTACCTGTTTATTTCTCTCCATCATATTCTTCCTCCTGTTTTTCCATTCTCTCATTTCACCCTTTTTCTTCTTACCAGTGTTTTGCTTTTGTCTACCATCATCCTGATCTACCCTCCTTTCTGTCAGTCCCCACCTCCCCTTTACTTGATCCTCTTCCCTTCTGCTTCTCTATTGGGTAAGGTAGATTTCTATATTCAACTGATTGTGTATATGGTTCCCTCTTTGAGCCCAACATTGATGAGAGTAAAGTATAAATTATGTTTGCTGCTCACTTTCCCATCTTCCCCTCAATACTGTAATAGGTCTTTCCCACTTCTTCATGTGAAATAATTTACCCCATTCTACCTCTTCTTTCCTTCTTCACCCACTGTACTCCTCTTCCTCATCCCCTAATTTTTTTTATTTCATTCTGTCAAAATCATCTTATAGCTGTACCTTCTGTCTACATAAGTATTCATTCTAGCTGTACTATTAGTGATAATGATTTTAAAAATTACAAATATTATTTACCCATTTAGGGATGTAAATAGTTTAGCTCTATAGAATCCCTTATGTTTCCTGTTTCCTTTTTCCTTTTTACCTGTTTATGTTTCTCATGGGTCTTGATATTGGTGGTCAAAATTTTGCTTTAGTTCTGGTCTTCTACTCATGAAAGCTTGAAATCTTTCTATTTAATTGAATGACCATTTTTCTCTTGATATATTATGCTTAATTTTGCCAGGCAAGTGATTCTTGGTTATAGTCCTAGCTCCTTTGCCTTCTGGAAAATCATGTTCTTTGACCTATGATACTTTAATATTGTAGCTGCCAAGTCCTATGTAATTCTGAATATGGTTCCTTGATATTTGAATTTTTTCTTTCTAAATACATGTAATATTTTTTTTTTCTTGACCGGATAGTTCTGAAATTTGGCTATAATGGTCCTTGGAGTTTTTATTTTAGGATCTCTTTCCTGAGGTGATTGGTGAATTCTTTCAATATCTATTTACCCTCTGGTTCCAGGACATCAGGACAATTTTCCTTGATAATTTCTTGAAAGATGCTGTTAAGATCCTCCTTTTGATTATGGCTTTCAGGTAGTCCAATGATATTGTCTCCCTGGATCTATTTTCCAGGTCTGTTCTTTTTCCCGTGAGGTATTTTATATTTTCTTCCATTCTTTTGAATTTGTTTGATTGATTCTTGATGTCTCCTAGAGTCATTAGTGTCTACTTGAGCAATTTAAACTTCTAAAGTGTTTTCCTCAGTTAACTTTTGTACTTTCATTTCCATTTGATCACTTGTATTCTTTAAAGAGTCGTTTTCTTCACTGGATTTTTATATTTCCTTTTTGATTTGGTCTTCAAGCAGATTTCCAAGCTGTTGAATCTTTTTTTTTCATAATCATCTTTTATCACTCTAATTTTCTTTCCCGTTTTTCTTCTACCCCTTTCTTATATGATTTTAAGCTAGTTTTTGAGCTCTTCCGTGAGTTCTTTTTGGGCTTGAGACTATTTCCCATTTTTCTTTGGAGTTTTGCCCCTAGGTGTTTTGATATTGTTGTCCTCTTAAGAGTTTGCGTCTTGGTCTTCTCTGTCACTATAATTACTTTCTATGGTTAGATTATTTTTTTTTGTTTTTTTCTCATCTCTTTTGGTTTTGTCCTTTTTCCTTTCTTTTAACTTTGAGCTCTGCATCTGGGGTGGAAAGTACACTATCTGAGAGTTCTTGTGCCAGTGACCACAGGCCCTGTCTGTTTACCTGGTGTTGTGCTGTGTTGCCCTGAGGACTCCAGGGGACCCTTGTGTCTGGTGTTGTACAGAGGAGTTGGGGAGGGGTGTGGATGGTGCTGCTGGTGGCCTAGGGGGCTGAAAGCTTACCTGATGCAGAGTTGGAATCTTAGTGCTGGTGTCTGGCATATTATGAAGCCTGATGGGGTCTTTGTTTCTGTGTTTCCCAGGGCTACACTGAAGCATGTGGAGGTCTGGCCTACTTTCTCATCATGCTGGAGTATGCCTGTTTGCCCTGGGCTGTGCTGAAGCATGTGGTGATTCTTGGAGCTGGAGTCTGCTGGTTCTTCTGGCTATGCTAACGTATGTGAAGGGCCCTGGTGTTGCCTTGCCTACTCCACTGCACTGGAGCTCAGGATCTCCCATTGGTTTGCTGAGGTGGGGCTTGATGATGACTTGCTGGGATGTTTCCTGTCCTGGAATACACTCCCCTTTCACCTGAGTGAGACAGACCTCTCTTGAGCCAACAGATTGCTTCACTCCATCTTTTTTTGCTGGTTCTCCTGCTCCAGGGTTTGTTTTAGGGTGCTTTTATGGTTGTTTGGATGTGAATATGGGAGAGTTATAGTGATTTAATTCTTCTTGGCTCCACTCCACTATCTTGGCTACCAGAAGTCACAAAATAATGATATTATATCCTAATAGGGGAAGGTAACATATAAAAGGAATATGATAAGAAAAGGGAATAGGGGAAAGGATGTGCTGAATGAGGACATGGTGGTAAAATCCTTACAGTAGGAAGTATAGCTGGGAGGAGAATTAGGCATGACTAGCCTAGGCCCAACCCCCTAATGGAGGTTTGAAAAGAATTCACCAATAGAAGGAAGAACCAGAATAGTAAAGAAATATCATACAGTGAGAAGGTCTTATGTACTGAGGGATGTTGCAGGGTGAGAGGACAGCTGAGCTCTGATGGCAAAGCCCTTAGAATTAGAAGTTTGGTATAGAGGGCAATCGTCAGCCTGGTCCTGTTCCCAAAATGGAGGCCTGCAGAGGAATTCACCAATAAGGAAGTAGGCTGTTACGGCAGGGGGATACTGAGAAGGCTCTGAGAAGCTTCAGACTGAGAAGGCCATAGACATTAAGGAAAGTTCCAGTGTGGGAGAGCGACTGAGTCATGGCCATGAAGTCCAGAGAGTTCTAAACACATCCCAGAAGGGAATGAATAAATAATCAAATGAAGCAACACAATTCCTGAGAAAAAGTGGAATTTAAAATGGATGTTTCTAAAGACTAGATCTGATCCTGTTATTTTCTTGTTCAAGGATATTTAGTAGCTTCCTATCTCTTTGTTTTTAATCTTAGAGATTAAAAATGAAAACAAACAGAACTCTTTTGTTCCAGGCAAACAGACCTACTTGGTGTTCCCTGTATAGGGCATTCGTTCTCTCATCTCTGTGCTTCTCCATGGGCTCTCTTTCCATATCTTGTAGGCTCTTCTTGATCTCTACCTCAAAGAATTCATAGCTTCCTTCAAATTTTGGCTCACATGCCACCTTTTTTATGAGGTCTTCTTTGATCTCTACTCCAAGTTGTTAGTGCTTTCCTCACATGGAAATGTTTTGTATTTATTTTGTTCATATTACATATACTAATTTGTGCACATGTTCATTTTCTTTGGTAAAATATAAGCTCCCTGAAGGGAGGTACCAATATTTTTAAACTTTGTATCTGTAGTACCTCGCATAGTGTCTAGCACCTATCTGACTGTCAAGAAGCACATAGTGTTCTTGTTGAATTGAATATGGAACAATTGAGAGTCAGGAGTGCCTGGCTTTCTTAACAGGATTTTCCAGAAGTTTCAAGTTTTTTTGACCTTTTTGTTTTATCAGCAGTAAAGTTTTAATGGGTTCGATGCCAATGGGGTGGTAATTTAGACAACTACCTTGCCGTTGTCCTTCTCTGTATACTACACAGTCCTTGGTTGTATCTTCTTGTATAACTTGTATAACTCCTGCAAAAGTGACACATCATTTTGAATGAAATTAAAACAACAATTACGTTTTAGCCTCGGACTATTCTGAACTTTCCAATTGTTTTTTGTGCTTACTCAAGATTCTTAAGGGTCATGTGGCCTTCTGTTTTAATGTGATCATAAAGCTGAATTTTGGTAATCAGTTATTAAGTAACACAAAGAGAAAAAAATGCAACTCTGTGCTTTTTTTGAACTTATATTCTAATGGACACCTTAAAGATCATTTAAACCATTGTCTTAATCTCAGTTGCTTCTCACTCTTGAAGGCACAATGGCAGAAACTATTGTCAGTATGAATCTTTGGGTGAGATGAATTTAAGAATTATTTTTATTCAAATTCATGACCAAATCCAGACTGAATTACCACCATTTGGAGGTTTATGGATGAAGAAACTGAAGTCCATAAAAGTTATACATCTTGTCCCAGGTCATGTAGACAATAATCGGAAGACCTGGTTTCCTAACTTCCAGTACTTTTCATTCAGTCCTGTGGTTGCTTCTTCTAGGCAAAGTATCAGTGTCATTTAACCACTGGGTAATATTGAACAACAAATTGCCATTTGACCAGAACCTAAGAGACATCAGAAAAGACCAAGGGGGTGATTCAGGCAGTAAGCTTGCACATAAATGATTCTGTCTTTTCTTTTTATTGTTTCTTCTCTCTTTTTAAAAGCTTTTCCTATAGGATCAAGCTCAAATTCATTAACTTGGTATTCACAGTTTGCCATAATCTGCTCCAATCCTGACTTTACAGTTTTCTACCTTCTGCTCACTCCCTTAAATACCCTTCTCCCGAAGTCAGGTCATTCTTTTACTGTGTGTAGCTTATTAATTTACACTAGCATTCTCTGACACCTGTGTGTCTTTGTTCATGACATTCTGCTCACTTGCAATGCCCTTTCTCCACTTCTCTCTCTGCCATAGTAGTCTAAAACTTAAAACTTATCACTTGTTTGTATTTTTAACATTGGCATCACATTTTTTTCACGTTAGTCACTCTTAATAAGATAATAAACTTCTCCAAGTCTATTTAGTTACCATTGAGTCTTAGATCAATGACTTATGGAATTAAGTGAATAGAATTTCAGTTACTCTCTGAACTTTAATTTCCTCATCTATAAAAAGAGCAAATGATATGCATATTCTACATCAGATGGTTATTAGAGAGTTCAAATGAGATATGTGAGTGAAAGTCTTTCCTATACACCTATACACATATCTTTATTGCTTATATAATTTCTCTCTCTATATGTATATATATACATATATACAGTGTATGTACATACATATACACACACGTGTGCTTAGCGGATAGATTAATGAAGACTTGTATTTAAGATCCTTTCTCTGTATTTCCCATTCATTTACACTCTTTTTAGATTTCTTTGCACTTTCTAGGTAGATGTTGTGTTATATGACTTCCTTCTATTTATGGTCCTTATCCAAGTATTCTACATCAATGGTTCCCAAAATTTTTGGTCTCAGGAGCCTTTACACTCTTAAAAATTATTGAGGATCCCAAAGAGCTTTTATTTATATTGGTTTTATCTATTGATATTGGCCATATTAGAAACTAAAACTGATGTTATAAAATGTTTTTTTAACTCATTAAAAGAACAATAATAAACCTGTTACATGTTAATATAAATAATATATTTTTATAAAAATAACTATATTTTTCAAAACAGTAAAAAACCTAAGGTCTGTCATTGTTTTCCATATTTTTGCAAATCTCTTTAATGTCTGACTTAATAGAAGACAGCTGGATTTCCATATCTGCTTCTGCATTCAGTCTGTTGAGAAATGTTGTTTTAAAGATATGAAATTGGAAAAAGGAGCATTTTAGTCAGCACATACCTCTTAGTATTATTATGAAAATTATTTTGACCTCATGGACCCTCTGAAAGTGTCTTGTGGACCCTTAGTGGGCTACAAAAGACTCTTTAATAACTATTGATTTATACAGTGCTCTCCTGGTTATAAATTTCCTTGAATGAGTATATTTACTTGATGTACTTTGCTTCATTACAACTCATTTTCCTTAATCATTCATTTTAAATAAGCCATAGTATTCTATAGTTTTACCCTTTTCTCAAGTTATATCCCACTGAGTCTTAATATCTCTAAAGCCAAACTTTTTGTTGTTGTTGTTGTTGAGTTGTTTTCAGTTATGTCTAACTCTTTGTGAACCCATTTGAGATTTTCTTGGCAAAGATACTGAAGTGGTTTGCCATTTCCTTTTCCAGCTCATTTTACAGATGAGGAAACTTAGGCAAACAGAGTTAAATGACTTGCTCAGGATCACACAGCTAGTAAGTGTCTGAGGCTGGATTTGAACTCAGGAAGAGGAGACTTTCTGACTCCAATCCTAGCACCGCCTAGCTGCTCTACGTCAAACTTACCTTTTTAAACTATTCATACTCTGTGTTTTTGTGTATGGACTTCTGAGACCATGGGCTTTATTTCTATTGCCCTTTTTTGGATATAATCTCTTCTGAATTAATTACTGTTCATCTTCACTGATAATCTTCTTATATCATACCTGGCACTCTCAGTGGTACCTAGCTTGAATAATGTGTGTGGGAAGTGTTTCTTCTCTTTCAATTCTCATTAAAAAGTCTTTTGATTGAATCTGCCTATCTCCAGGTAAATAGCCAGGAAAATACCAATAGCCAGACATTTTAATGTAGATAAGAATGTAGCGAATACAGACAAGAAGGTATCATAGTCCCTACCTTCATAGGAATTATAATTTAGCATATGAAACAATTACCAAATAGTATGACAATTTATAATTTGTTTATTGCTTAATTGTATGGGATATGAATGAAGGAGACTGGGATAAGCTAGACCAAATCATAAAATGTTAGCATTGGAGAATACCTAATAGATCATCGAGTCCTATCACTATTATTTTCTAGATGAAGACATTGAGATCCATGGAGGAAATGATGTATCCAGAGTCAGATAGCTTGTGAGTGGCAGAGGTGAGAGACTAGATTCCAGAAATTCCTAGCTTCCCTTTCAGTGCTTTTATGTAACTTCTCACTTTGGGCAAGCTTTGTGGAAGGCGTGGAACTTATTTGACCTTGAAGTCTGGCTAGAATTTTAATAGACGTGGAAGTGGGACCTGAGGACGCTCCAGAGAAGGACAATGGCATGAAAAGACAATGGGCATGGTGAGGAGATAGGACCATGAGAAGGTTGTTGAGAAAATTTAATTACTAAGGGCAGGAGAAAGGTGCAGATAAAATTTATTTATTATATTGTAGCTCATTTCATTAAGCTTCAAAGTAGAGACTCTGGGGTTGTGAATTTGAGTCTTGTCCCAGCTACTTAAATGAAGTATATTTAAGCCAGCCGCACAAGTTTTTGGTGTTTCCATTTCCCCATCTGGAAAATGTTAACAGGGACGGTGGAGAGACACTGCTGATTAAAAAAAAACTAGAGAGAGATCACAAGGTGCTTTGCAAATAGACAGGCTTAACGGCAGTAAAACCAGCGACGCATGAATAAGGGCACATCAGACTGGCTGGATGAATAACTTCACAAGGGAAGCAATGAAATTCCCATTAATGGCATCATTTAATTCTCCAGTTCTTGAGGACAGGTTTTGACAGGCTTAACCAAAATTCTCTAGAGTATTTTCTATTCCCTTGAGGAGCCGATAACCTCAGGGAATGAATGAAACATCTGGAGATTTGGGGAATTAGTATATCAAATACTATTATTTCCTTGTGTATTTGTGGACCAGACAAAAGAAAGAAAAGACAAAGCTTGTTAGTAAAATATTTCGCTGAATTAAAAAAAATTAAATGACCTGAATGAATATGACACTTAAGAGCACCAGGGCCATATCACATGATTGCTGCTGCTTTTCCAAAAGGGAGCATCGTATAATGGAATGAGAATTGTCTTGGGAATCAGGAGATGTTGTTTGAGAATCTGCCACTGAATGACCGTATAACTTGGATCAAGTCCTTTGACCTCTCTGGGATTGAGTTTTCTTATTTGTACAATGAGTGGGTTGGATGAGATGTCCTCTAAGTTCCCTTCCAGGTCTAAATGATTCTCTGTGATTCTATTAATAATCTCTTTTTCTTGATCTCTGCCCCTTTAGTCTTCAAACCTCTCCCTTTATTTAGCCAGTTTTTTTAGTCAGTTGGTTAGTCCATAGGTATCTATTAAGCACCTATATGCCAGGTTCCTCATCTCAAGATTTTCTCTTACCCTATTATCCTTCCTGCACCCTTTGTTCTACTCCCATGTATCTCACAGATTGTCTCTCTGGTGGGATCTGAGAATTTTTCTCAAAACTATATTCCTCCCTGAAATTGTCAAGGTACTTGGAATTCCCCAGAGATATTATGGTGGATTTAAGGCACAGTATCTAGAAGATGCTTATTAAAATGCTACTGTATTACCTGGGAGATGAAACTCATTAATATATTATTTATTTATTAGGTATTTAACTTCCTATTATCATAAAGGTGAGGACAATATAAAAAACAATAATGCATAATCCCAGTCCTGATGGAGCGTACGGTCAGGTATAGAGGACTAGATATCTGTGCAAATGAGTTGATGAACTCAGCTATCTATCACCTATTAGAGTTTAAAATCATGACAGAATGGGATGAAGGGCAGATCAGTTTTGTAAATTTCTGGAACCTTGATTTCTTTGGGAAGGGATAGGCTTGGGTGTGAGATACAATTTAAGCCAGGCTCCTATATTCATAAAAAATCCCCAACATTATCCCTGTCCAATGAGACAATTCCCATTTTCCTATGAAAAATCAAGAGAACTGGGGATGTTGGAGAGAGTAATGGGGAACAGAAGAGCAGTTTGGATGACTTCACCATTTTGATTAGGATGGGCTTTCCAACTGATCTTGAGTTCCCATAGTGATTAGCTGCTGAGTGTTTGTCCTGATGAAGGGTCGACATAGCACCATAATAAACCAATAACCCAACACGAGGCAGTACTGACAGAAACTGAACCCTGGGCTGAGACAGCCCTTTTCCCTCCATATGACATCCGATCCAGCCGCTTAATGTTAAGTAGTAGTAATTTAAGTAACCAAGAGTGTGTTCCTTTTCCATGCCAGAGAATGTTTACTTTCCCATGTGGTGGCAGCCGGAGCCTTTGGTTTCTTCCATCAACAGTTTGACAGTCTGGCCTAGATCCAGGGCTATGCTATGGGAGCTGTTTCATTTGGGGTTTAACTCTTTCCTTGACAAAGTCTGTTCTGGCATTCATAGTTTCACTACAGAATTCTAGTTGAGATTTTGAATAGCCCTGTTAAGTTGTAAGGCTCTTTAACAAAGATAGAGGATTTTTCTTAAAGTGTTCCATGGAGCCTCTCTTCATATTCTGAAAGACAAGGTGACTAAAAGAAACATAAAATAATTGCCTCCACTTTGCTCATTTGCCTCTAAGTGCTTGCTGTTTTAATGAAGAAAAAAATGTCCCTTGGTGAATGTGTAGAATTTCTCTTTCCTTGGTAAGACAATTTTCTCTTTCAATGGAATATATTTACTTACGCTGTGCTTAGATGAGACGAAGTTTCTTTTTTCTTCCGTCTTATCCCCTTCACCTCCCCAGGAAAATAACATTTTAGGAATTTTAAGAGATTGCTAGACAACTAGGAGGCCATTTTCCTTGAACTAGGAAGTTGTATTCCACTGTTTATACCTTCATCTCAAGACTGCAGGAGCAGGGATCCCAGATGGACAACTGATTTGTCCCACTGTGACACTTATTTTCCTATGAAAATTCATGCCACAGAAATTGATCATTTTTCACAGCTCTCCTGACAGGTACAATTGTCACTTGCAACAGAATAAAGAGACAATGCAAAATAGCTCCTTTAAGCTGCCTTTAATTGGCTCTTAAAGTCATTTTGCTGAGATGGATTAATCACACCAAGACACAGTGTGCTAGCACAGCTCATAAAACCTGTTTTTTCGGATCATTTTCCAGGGTGAGGAGACTTTCTGCTATCCTTACATAAAGTCCTGTTATTAGTTTTTATTGGGTTTGGCTGATGGGACACACAGATCCAGGTTCTGGCACCAAAAATAAAGTAGACAGGTGTGGCATAATCCCAGAGGCAGGATTTCTTTCCAAGCTAAAGTGCACATTAAGGTTTTTTTCTGCTTGTGAAAGTGATAGATCCTTAAACCACAGTTCTGCAAAGGTCCTAGCAGGAGGCTTACAGGTATTATGACACTCTCTACTACCTCTTCTCCCATTTCTTTACTCCACAGCAATCACTGTTCAAATTCTCCATTTCAATACAACTTCCCCTAGCAAACTTTAGTAGGTCTGTTGCTGAGCTCTCTTAGTGAATGAGGTCTTCCTTTCCACCAAAGTAAGCCTTCTATTGTAAGTGATATGGCCTCTTTTTTTTTTAGAATGGTGAGTATGAGACCATGTTAGATCAACAGTAAAGTCTGAAGGGTGAACATTAATATTCAAATATAAATTATGAAAATTAATCTGACATGTTATAGGAAATCAATAATTGTGTTGCATGGTGATTATTCATAAATGGTAAATAGATCACATAACTATAAACCAAATTTTAGAGTTTTTTTCCTTTTGCCTTGTTAGTTATGTAGTAATTGTAATCATTATTGATGATTTTCCTGGTCATATGCTATAAAGGAATTTTTTAGAGGCTCAGGAAGGCCTAGTAGGGATGGTGCATATTGTGGGAGTTCAGGAGGGATAAATAGGTCCAGGTGTGGATATTTTTCCTTTCTCATTGAGTCAGTAATTCCATAATTACCACACTGTAGGACATAATAGAGTAGGGGCAACTTAGGCTAGTGGATGTCATGGAAAAAGGGAAGAGGATATAAAGAGAACAGGCTCTGATTCTCCAACATTTGGCTATTTTGGAGCAGAAAGCTTAAGGAAGGACACCTGTGTTTTCACACAGACAAAGGAAGGGAGGAGGCAGGAATATTCTGATAAATGTTGAATAACTCTCTGAGGAAAAATGTGTGCAGGACATACTCTTAAGTTTAATCTGCATTTTAAAAATTTTTTCTCCTCACTTTCTTTTGATTTTTCTATAGCTTTTGTTGTTGTTGACCACCTACTCCTCCTGGGTATTTTCTCATCCCTTGACTTCTGTATCGTTACTTTCTTCTGGTTCTCTTTCTGCCTCCAGGGACATTCCTTCCTAGCCCCTTCTACTATATCATCATCTAGCTTTGAAATCCTTATTTTTCATCTATCTATCTATCTATCTATCTATCTATCTATCTATCTATCTATCTATCTGTCTGTCTGTCTGTCTGTCTGTCTGTCTGTCTGTCTGTCTATCCACACATACATATCTACTCATGTGTATGTGTATGTATATATGTGCATATATATATACATATATATGCACATATATTTCACTCTCTTTCTCTCTGTATATCCCTAAAGTCTCTCATGTTTTGATAATTTCATCAGCTTTCGTGGGTTCAATTATCTCTATGTAGATGATTCCAAAATCTTTATATCTAGTCCTGATTTCTTTTCTGATCTGTAGTCCTGCATATTCTACTACCAACTGGTCATTTCTAGTTGAATGTTCTACAGATGTCTGAAAATCAGCATGTTTAAAATGGAATTCATTATCTTTCCCTTTAAACCCACGCTTCCTTATTTCTGCTTTTGGTAACTGACATTCTCCCAGTCATCCAGGATTAGCTTTGGAATCATCTGCTACTCTTCCCTCTCCCACATTGCACACTTCAGATTAATTGCCAAGTCTTACTGATTCTACCACCACAACATCTCATTCCAATTCAATTAAATTCATCTCATATTTGCAAAGTACCTAATATATGCAAGGAACTGCCAATGCAAGGAACTGCCAATACAAAGACAGAGATGAAAAAAAAAGTTCTTTCCCTGGAGTTTATATTCAACTGGAGGATATAAATGAGTAAACAAATAAATACTAGATGATTTGTGGAGAAAGAAAACACAAATTACTGGAGGGATCAGGAAGGTCTTCTCATAGGAGGGAATGCAGGAGCTCACTTTGAAAGAGGCTAAGGATTGTAAGAGAAGAGAGGTGAGGATGGAGTGCATATTGGAATGAGGCCAATTAAAATCCCTATAGTGGCCTCTAAGTGTTCAAGTGAAAGGAAGAGTCCAGAGATGATGAAAATTTCATTGTTGTCTTATTTTAAGAAATTTCCAGGGCTCCCTTCCCCAACCTTCACCATCTACCACCCTGATAAGTCAGCAGCCATCAACACTGAGGCAAGAGATCCTTTACCAGCAAAAAGATTATGACTCACCGGAGGCTCAGATAATGTATTTATATCAATAAAGTATTTTAATTAAGATATGTAAATTTTTGGACATAATACTATTGCAGACTTAATAGATTATAGTATAGTGTAAACATAGCTTTCATATGCACTGAGAAACAAAAAAATTTCATATGACTTGCTTATTGTGATATTCACTTTGTTGAAGTGGTCTAGAACCGAGCCCACAGTATCTTTGAGATATGCCTGTACTAGAGTAGTGTATGGGTTGTAGATTGAGCACAACTAGTATTCTAGTTAGGAGACAGTTACAAGAGACAAGGTTAACAGTTAGTGAGAGCTTGAACTAGGAAAGTTACTGAGCAGAGAGAAAGTGATGGATGTGAGAGAGATGGGGTTATAATTGGTGAGATGTAGCGAATGGTTGGATATAGGAGATGTGGTGGCATAATTCTGATTTTGCAGACCTGGCTGACTTAATCTCTCAGATCCATTCTCCTTTTACCATTCACTCAGGAAAGAAGCAGGGAGACATTTTAAAGCACCTACTATGTGCCAGGTACTACATTAAGCACTTTACAAATACAGCAATCGATCCTTATAACAACCCTGAGAGGTAGGTGCTGTTATTATTATTATCTCCTTTTTACATCTGAGGAAACTGAGGTAGACAGAGGCTAAGTGATTTGCTCAGAATCACATAACTGAGAAGTGTTAGAGGTCAAATTTGAACTCAAGTCTTTCTGACTCCGGTCTCAGAGCTCTGTCCACTTTGAAACCTAAGATTTCCTAGTTCAAATAGCCTCTATAATTAGTTCAAATCTTAATTACCTCTCTATTGTAATGACCCCTTAATCTATCTCCTTCCTTCCCTTCTTCCATCCATTTTCTTCATAGAAGCCAAAATAATTTTTCTAAGGCATTGGTTTTTACCATTTCATTCCTCTCAGGAACTCTTGGTAGTTCCACATTGTCTCCAGAATACATGAGAAATGTCTCAGGCTGGCCTTTAAAGCCCTCCACATTCCGACTCCAAACAGCATTTCCAGATTTATTTCTCATTCCCTTTCTTTCATTTTATGCTGCCATTTAACTACACTGCTTACTCTTCCTCAAACTTCATAGATTGTCTTCTCCTTCATGTGTTTTAACACGCTCTTTCCAATGCCTGGAATGCATTCCTTACCTTGCAAAATCCTTATTTTCCAAAGCTCAAGTGCCCAATCACCATCTCCTTTGTGAAGCCTTTCTTGGTACCCTCATTGCTCTTGCTCTTTTCCTCTCTGAATTAGCTTGTATTTATTTATCTGTGCACATACCGTCTCTTCACTCTCTGCCCAGTGTAAGATGAGATCCCCAAGATGAGGGACCATTTTATCTCTGTCTCATCCTGGGTGCCTAGCAGAGGGCTTGACACATAATATGTGCTTATTGGTGTTTGTTGAATGGAACTGAGCTGTTCACAAACAGATGAAAGATGGGAACAGAGGTATTTTTGTACCACAATACAGTTTAATGGAAATATTGGTTCTAAATTCCAAGAAGGGAGATACTATGTCTTTGGCATGTTCCCTGCAGCACCTAACAAGTCATAGGTGCTCCAGCAGTTGTATATCAGTCATCTGGTTAATTAATCAGACTTCTAACTGCTAGTCTAGGTGCTTACTGCTCTAGATCAGTCAGCTTGGTAGAAGCTGCTGGGAATGAGAGTAGGTAGCATTAGCTGTCAAGGTTTTAATGCTTGCACTGTAGAAGGGCAGCTAAAGCCTGGGTACTTGGGCCTAGCTACATTGAGGCCTGACTTTTGTGGGGCTTGCATAGATATTTGCTTGGGTATCAACATTTGAAACCAGTGAGGGGTGTATACCCAGAGGATGGAGGAAGCAGAGCAGGCCTGGTATGCAAGGACACAGGGCCAATTTCCTCACTGGCATAGATGAGATATATGAACTGAATGGTTGATGGCCAACAAGTTGGTTTTTCTCAGATCCCTTAGATTGTCAGGAGTATGGAGGCTGCCTAATAACAGCTGGTGAGAGCCATCAACAGCTCTCCAAAGACAGTGAGTCTTACTGAAGGAGTCTCTCTAAAATGTACCTATTGAAGTAAGCTTTTTGGTGCTTTTCCAGGTAGAGTAGACTCTAGCATGGGGAGATTGTAATGGCAAGAGCCAGAGTCAGAGGACCTGGGTTCAAATTTGCCTTTGAATCCCACTGCTTATGTGATTCTGTGCCAATCATGAAATCTCCATGGGCTTCTTTTCTTCATTTGTAGAGGTGAGGGAGTGGGAATGGAACCCTCTCATCTCATTTCCAGATCTAAAGAAATGCTCCTATCATCTTTCCCAAAGGGTTTCTTAAGGGATTTAACAGGTCTGTTAGTTCAGTGTCTTAAGCTTTTTCCCAAAGATCTTAGAGTTAGAAGGCAGGATAATAGTTCTGGGAGTATATAAAAACTTTCTGGACTCCATAAGTATGATACCCTCCTGTGACTTTGGGGCTCAGTTTGCTTTGATTGGGTAAGAGAGATGAAGCCTTGGTACTTAGAGATTACTATAAACTGGCTTGGTTTCAGAAATTGGGAAGTGGGGAAAGGAAAAGAGACAGACAGTTTTATGATGGGATCTATATGAGCTTGGGATCAAGAAAGTATCAATGCTTCTTTCTTCCTGTGACACTAAGATGGGTATTCTTTATTGAAAGGCAAACTCTCCAGTGATCCCTGTTGCTTCCTTGTGACCCATGTTTATTATACATTTCTGTAGCATGTCATAGTGGATATAGAGTCATTGAGTCCTTGTATAAGCTGCCCTCTACATTAGGAATGCATTTTCTCCTGACTTCTACCTTCTATGATCTCTTGCCTCCATCAAGGCTCAGCTCATGAACTTTGTGACAAATTGTCGTCAAATGTTTATTAAGTACCTACTCTATGCCATGGTGCTAAGTTCTGGAGATGCAAAGAAATGCAAATCATTCCAGCTGTCAAGAAACTCAGTGTTTAATGGGAAAGACAACATGCAATAGTTGTGAACGTATATGGTAGGGGCAGAAAATTTGGAGATAATCAACAGAGGGAAGGTACTAGCATTAAGGGGGACTGGGAAAGGCTCCTTGTAGAAAGTGGGATTTTAGTGGGAATTTGGAGGAAACCAAGGAAATCAGAAGTTATAGGTGAGGGGGGAGAGCACTCCAGGCATAGGAAACAGCCAGTGAAAATACTTGGAGTTGAGAGATGGAACATCTTGTGCAAGGAACAACATGAAGGTCAGTGTCACCATATCATACAGTATATGAGGGGACTAAGATGTATGAAGACTAGAAAGGTAGGAAGGGATCAGGTTGTGAAAGGCATTAAAAGCCAAACAGATGATTTCATATTTGATCTTGGAGGTGAAACACTAGAGTTTATTGAATGGTGAGGGTTTGGGGAAAAAAATAGGGAGGTGACACAGTCATATCTGTTTTTTAGGAAGATCAGATTGATAGTTGAATAGAAGATAGAGTAGAGAGAGACTTGAGACATGGAGACCAAGAAAATTATTGCTTTAGCACTTCTTTTGGGAAAACCTTTCATGATCCCCCTATATGTTTCTTCCTGCTCAAATGCACCCACTGCACCATTAGATGAGATATGGAATTTTGCTATTTGAGATAAATTCTTTTGGCTGTTCTCAGCCTTGTATTTGTTAAGTGCTTTAAATTTTTCTAAGAGCTTTCATGTGAAGTGTAAGGGCCAAAGTGGATTTTTTGGTGGCTCAAGTCTGAATCTAAATCTGGGTCTCTGAGGTTAAAGAAAGGTTGATTTTTAGTAGAAACAAGCTTGCTACATTTATTCTGTGAATGTAGCCTCTGGTAAAATCTGAGATAGTTCTCCCCTTTCCTTTAGGACCACGTCCTTCTACTGGTTGTATATTTGCCCTGTTTGGTTTTTATTCATAATATCTTGTATTGCCAGTTCATTGCCTCTCTTGCCAATAGCTCGGATGAAGGCACAGTAGAATGTCCCTGACCTTTGGCCTTGATGGCTGATATCTCTATTTTCCCCCTGTGGGACCTGACCTGAAGAGCCCCTGCCCCTAGATTGCTTTGTTACCTGATACCTCTGCTCTAGGGCCTGGATGCCACGTGCCTTCTGGCTGGGCAAGCCACAAGGGGCCAATGAACATTCCTCACCTGTCAACACTCCAGGTTTGGGGCACTACAGGGCTTGTGTTGGCCCATCCAAAAGCACTTTATTAAACATCTTTGACAAGTGAGGGCCCAAAGTGGCTGCTTAGCAAAAAGGTCAGTTCTCTGGCTCACCATGACCAAGGATGCAGTGACCTCTGGGTTGCTGTTCCAGAGTTCTGTGACCTACACTGGTAAGTATTTGTCCAAAAGAAAAGCTCTCTTGTAATTGTCTGAGAACCTTGAAATGTTTAGGACCTTCTGATAGTCAAAAGGGGGACAGAATGAAATTTAGAAATATCAAGAACTCTAGGAGACCTGATATGTGTATGTATTTGTGTGTGTGTGTGTGTGTGCATGTGTGCATGTGCGTGTGTGTGTGTGTGTGTGTGTGTGTGTATGTATAAGGACAGTGGGGGTTAAGGAAGTAAAACTGATGAGGTGAAGGTCCAGGAGAAGGCTTGACTTTGATAGTTGGACAGATACTTTTGTTAATAGGGTCACACATACCACAATTACAGGGTTTAACTCCTCTATACCTTCCCAACTTGTATCAGTCTTATCTAGTCTGGAGATATTTTCTTTTTGAGGCTATTCCCTTTCACCATTATTTCTATTTGTCTCTGAAGACAAAGAACAACACATTTCTTGGGGATGAGTCTCCTGTCACACACCAGATTCATGAATGTCCCTTGATGTTCTTCTATCTTTTGATACCAAGATGGATGTCCTTTACTGCAGACCGCTGAGGTCCCCGAGACCCTTTGATGGTGCTCCCAAAGTCAAAACAATTTTCATAATAATATAAAGATATATTAATTTTTATTATAATAACTATTCATAGATAAAACCACCATAAACAAAAGATCTTTGTGGTGACTTCAATAATTTTTAAGAGTGTAAAGGGGTCCAGACACCAAAATACCTGAGGACCACTGAAAGGAAATCTCTCCACTGGTCCCCTTTAACTCAGTTCTGGGTCCAGCTCATTGTGTGCATGCATGTAGCATGGCATAATCAATTTAGAGCTATCCTCAGAGTCAGGGACATCTGTGTGGAGCTCTCATATCTACACCCAGTGGCTATGTGACCTTGAACAAATGTCTTAACCTATCAATGCTCCATATTTGAGAGTCTTAGAGACTCTCTTGGGCCTAGGATATGTGACACAGGACTGCTCTGCATTGTGACAAGCATCTACCCAGACTGATGAAATCACAGGTCTGATCATGCATACAATCACACATACATATACATGGATGTTCATTCTGGTCATATACACGTGTGTAGATAGGTATATGATTGTATGCATGTATCATATTTATACATAGATGTAATCTATATACATATACAAATACATATTTTATTTTGTTTGATCATACGTGTTATAGTATATTTGTATTTAGATGTATCTTGACTAATGTATATACATGCATACATATCACCCCACTCTGCATTTATTGATCTGCTTAGTTTCAACTCCACAGAATAAGATGTCCTTCTCAAGATATGCTCCTCACTTCTCCACTCACCACCATGCTGCTGACTCAAGCTCTAAATGACACCACCTTCCTCAGTCTCTTCTCCCTTCTAATGGGAGGCCTGGAGGGTAGAGCAAGGAATATATGTTTGGACAGACTTCTGGAAACAGTGGAGGATAGAGAGGCATGCCATGCTATGGTGCATGGGATCATGAAGAATCAGACATGACTGAACGAACAAACAATGATAGGGTGGAGTAGCAAACGCCTTTCATTGCTTTCCTTTACACTATAGGGAATAAACTGGGCTTTTCAGACTCACTCCATTCTGCATTTGTGCTGTTCCTGGTTTTACCTCCATGGAACAAGATATGCCCTGGTCCCTCACGCCTGCCCCTTTCCTTACTCCTATTATATGTTTCTCTCTTTCTGCCCTCTTAGACTGTAAGATCCTTGAGGGCAGGGACCATCTTTATTTTTATTAAATGCCCCTCCAGTGCTTAGCATAGTGTTTGTCATATAATAGACAACAAATGTTTAATGGATTGGATTGGATACACACACGTATCAATCTCTCTCTCTCTCTCTCTGAATAAGTATTTATGTAGCTCCTACTCTGTACCAGTTATGCTAATCACTTTTTACAACACAAATATCTCATTTTATCCCTTCCAAAATACTGGGAAGTAGGTGCTATTACCATCCCTCTTTTATAGTTGAGGCAACTGAGGCAAACAATGGTTGTGTGACTTGCCTGGATTGCGCAGCTGGTAAGTGATTGAGGCTAAGTTTGTACTTGGGTCTTCTTGACGCCAGGTCCGGGGCTCTCTCATGCTGAGCCACCACCAGCTCCAGGATTTTAAGGTTTGACTAGTATTTCAGATCTTATTTGTTATTCTCTAACTCTGTGAAGGAAATGCAATTATACTGCCTTCCCATCTCCCCTCTTTTTTTTATTTGTTACAGATGAGAAAACAAAACTGAGATGGAAGTTCAGTAATTTGTCCAGCTAATAAGTGTTTGGCGAAGCACTTGAATCCAGCTCTTTCTGACTCTAATCTCCTTCACATTGCTGTGGATTTCACTAAGGAGGCCATGGTTCCATGAACACTTTATCATTTGTGAATGATTACATTCAGAAAATTGCATCCTCAGTAAGGAATTCTTTTGTTCAGACTTTGATGGAAATATTCTATGATACGCAGTGTATAGTTATCAAACATTTTGCATAGCGAGGTCTCCTTACTATGATCGTAATATGATGTGCTGTGAGATGATGTGATATAATGTAATAACTATCTGGCATTTTAGCTGTTTGCATTTTGAGCTGTTTAGGTGGTTAGGATAATCATCTGTCCCTCCTCTACCTAGTTACCATTAGAGAAGAGATGGTCCCTAGATCCCTAGTATGGGGGAATTCCTTTTTTTAAACAGAGTAGGATCCCATTAGTCTCAATATGTGGTTCCTGAGGTGTCATATCTACTTGATTAAAAGAGGTGGCTGACTTTCTGTTTATTTTGAGTAGGCAGACTCCCTGAATTCCAAATGAACTCATTTCACTAGCAGATCTTCCAGCAGAGATGTGGTATAAGCTGAGTTGTCTCTTTGGGTTGTAGTAAGAGTGTATATATCCAAGAGAATGTGACATGATTTCACTGAAAGGAGTAGGTCTGGCTTCAGGAATGTTTGCTTTTGACCTTCTCTGTGCCTCTCTTTGCTTCTGGGTCTAGTACCCTGCTGGCACTGCTCTGATTCTCTTCCCTTTCAGGCAACCATGAGGGAGTAGCAGCCTTGCTCACTAGGGCTAGGTCTGCTCTGAACTAAAGATGAGCTGAACAGCAAAAAAAGGTGAAGGCTTGTCTTTGCCCTCTGTGTCTGTCTCTCCAGTTGGGACATCCAGGGGGCGTGGAATTCAGATACACCAGCTAGGCATAGGAGAGGTAATATGACACTTGCTTCTGAGAGATAATTTTATGTTTTATGCCTCAAGATTATCATTAAGAACTGTTTTCTTTCATGTGAAAGTAATTTTTGATAGGGTTGTATATTTATTAAGTTAATCATTTCAGTTTGTAGACCCTGTGCTTGGTTTTTCATTTTCTACTAGATTTGTGTGCTTGTTACTGATAGGGCAATTTCCCCTCTAGAGTCTGATCATTCCTATTAAATCACTCTCTTTCTTGAGCAGGCTCATATATTTCTTTTGTGGGGTTTTACTCATGATCTATATTTAAGGTCTAATGATCCTAGGAGACCTGAATTCCGATGGATTTGAGAAGCGATAGGCTTGCTAACAACATAAGCACATATTGTTCTACTTTTCATCTCACTTGATATAGAGCTAAGTATTATATGTAGTAGGGAGTCACATCCGTCAGGGAGTTTATATAATTTTAACACATACATGGGAGATACCTTGTTTGAGGAGAATCTTTTAGGCTGCATTTTGTTCTATGACATCAAATGCATAGAAAGGTCCTGTTGTGTTTATTGGTTATTGATCTTTAAATTCTTTACACCTGGGGCGGCTAGGTAGCCCAGTGAATTGAGCACTGGCCCTAGAATCAGGAGGAGCTGAGTTCAAATCTGGCCTCAGACACTTGACACACTTACTAGCCATGTGACTTTGGGCAAGTCGTTTAACCCCAACTGCCCTCCAAAAAAAAAGGCAAAAAAATGTTCTTTACTCCTATCAGTCGGGGTCAGGGCTAAGAAACTGTGATCTCCTATAGAAAATTATCTGCAAAAACGTGCTTTTCCGTCCTTTCCATGTTTTCATTAAGGATGCCATCGCTATATATGTGAGCCAGTCAAATAAGGATTACATGAAGGATTACATGGAGGTTAGAAAGCAATCAATTAAAAGTTCAACAGGTACTTATTCAGTCTGTCATGTGTCAGACCCTGAGTGAGGTGCTGTTGATACAAATACAAAAGTGAGACAGTCTCTGCCCTTGGGGGCTTGTTCTTCGAAAAGTAGGCATGTGGGCCAGTAGTTGCTAACATCTTTCCCTTCTTCTTCCCCTTCCCTTTCCCTTTTCTTGAGAGTGAAGTAGGAGGGGCAGATTATAGGTGCAAAATGTTGCATACATTGTTAGATGTGGTGACTGTCCCACTTAGTTTTACTGAACTCCTGTGTGTGTGTGTGTGTGTGTGTGTGTGTGTGTGTGTGTAACAAAGCCCATTTCTAGGGATGGGGCAGTGGAGACTGGGGCAGGGGCCAGTAATGTCTATTGTCTAAAAAACACAAAAGGCATCAATAAAAAGTATATATATAGAAGCAATGCATTTCCTTTTTATTTCCTGTTTTTGGAATCTGGAGCTTATTTCAACAATGCTGTTTGCAGTTACTGACATCACACGCAGTATTATCTCATGTCTTTTCCTTTCTTCTAATTTGGTATTTACTGTGGCCTTCTGTGTAGCTAATGTTCCGGCTGCAGAAAGACAAGGGGTTCAGGCATGATTGCTAAATGTGTATCCAGTTAAAAAGAGCTAGTTTCATTTTTATGACATCATTTAGTTATCACCATGTCCAGGAACTTCTGACCCTCTTATTGGAGGAAGGAGCCTAACACCTTACATATCACAAAAATGGAAGAGATGGCAAAGACTTTGGGATTTCTCTTTCTTTATTCTAGCCAGTGTTTTTCATCATATTTTGTTGTCCTCTCTTGGACAGTGCTCCACACTGACATCACTGAATGTCAGGATGTGTGTGAAGATGTGTGTGTATACATTTACACACACATGATATATACTTTATATATGTCATATACACTTTATACAGTATATATGCAGTGACATACATTTAATTGGAAAGATCTTATTGAGTTCTTCATTTTTTCTTTTATTCAGTCTTCACAATGCATTATTTTTATATACACACTGCATTGATCTTCATGGTGGCTAACAAGGTATGCAAGCAAACATATATGTACTCTATGAACTACAAATCTAGATGACCCAGGAGTGCATGAAATTAGATTTATTTTTGCTACTTTTGACTGTTGTCAATACCTTTATTCAGCATTTTGAGAAGAAACATTATATTTAGCTTTGAAAAAAATTTGTAGAGATAACATGGTACCATTCCTAGATTAAGCTAATAGGCTCACAAGCTTCATCTAAAACCAACCTGTGTATAAATAAATCCTTTTTTAAAATGTAATAAATTTTATTTGTTTTCTTGTTTACATCATTCATTTTCATGAGATTTTTGAATTACAAATTTTCTCCCCGTCTTTCCCCTTCCCCAACCCCAAAACAGCCATCCCACTGTAGAGCCTCTCCCCTGGTATGCTCTCTAACTTTCTAGTAAGGCAGGGAGGGTCTGCCTATCCCAGCCCCTGTAAATCTTGATTCCTAGTTGCAGGTATTGCAGAGCTTTAAATTCTAAATTCTTTTGTTTCCTCCCTTGTCACCCACCCCCGCTGGAAAGACAACCAATTCAATACAGGCTATGGATGTGTGATTATACAGGACATCTTCATAGTGGACATATTGTGACAATGATATGTCCCTCCTTCCTATCCCT
>CM053598.1:101497400-101514989 GCA_028646575.1 Pseudocheirus occidentalis | reverse complement strand
GAGAGGAGACAGGGAGAGACAGAATGGGATCAATTATTTCATATAGAACTGTTACAATGGAGGGGAAGAACAGGAAGGCTAAAAGGGAATGTGTTAACCTTACTCTCATTGAATTTGGCTTAGGGAGGGAATGATATACACTCTGAAATGGGTATCTTGCCCTACAGGAGAGTAGGGGGAAAGGGGATGAGGGGGGGAGTGTGTTAGAAGCACACACTTCTGTAAAGCAACAGGGACAAAGTAGAGAACAGAACAAGGGAAGGGTGGGATAGGAAGGAGGGACATATAATCAGTCTCTCACAATATGTCCACTGTGGAGATGTTCTATGTGATTACACATGTACAGCCTGTATTAAATGGCTTGTCTTTCCAGTGGAGGTGGGTGACAAGGGAGGAAGGGAAAGAATCTAGAATTTAAAGTTCTAAATTCATATGTTAAATATATATTACTACTACAACTACTACTACTACAACTATTGTTATTATTATTATTATTATTATTATTTACATGCAACTGGGAAATAAGATATACAGGCACTGGGATAGGGAGATCCATCTTGCTCTACCAGAAAGTCAGAGGGGTGATGAGGGAGGATATAGGAAAGAGCATATTGGGGGAGAGGGCATACAGTGGGATTACTGTTTTGGGGGGTGGGTAGGGGAAAGATGGGGAGAAAATTTGTAACTCAAAATCTTGTGGAAATCAATGATGTAAACTAAAAATAAACAAAAGTTAATTTTTTTAAAAAATGTGGGAGAAAAAATCCTAAAAAAATAAAAATAAATGAAAAATCACAAGCCCCCTAAGCCCATAGAACTTTACCTCTAAGTTCTGGCAAGAAAATGAAGCAGTTACACCCAAGGGAATCCATTCCGATGAGCCCATCCCCATCATGTGTAGGGGTATGAAGTACATGCGTCCCAAAGCAAGCTATGCTGACTGATATGGTCACTGGCAATTCAGAATGGTTTTCTCCCTTGTTAACATAACTTACCAGCTTACAGATCCTGACCCAAGACTGTGTTTGGCTCTGGTGAGTGCTGTTCTAGCTTTTGGAAGACAGTAAATTATGGGCTGGATGTTGCCAGGGAACAGATAGCAACTGGTGAGTGCTTGTCTAACTACAGTCAACTTGCCCTAATCTATCAGTGGAATTTCCAAATTTATGCTTAACACTAAAAAAGTGCTGTTCCACTGTACCCCCTCATTATAGATATGCATATTAAGGCAATCAGAATAGAATCTCTAGGAAATGGGACCCAGAAGCACTGAATTTAATTCTCATATTACCCTGAATCCTATACTCATTAGAAAGGATAAGAGATCTAGCTCCATAGCTGAAGTCTTCAGTTCAATAACCACTTATTAGTATAAAAATTATGCACCAGGAACTGTCCTAGGTGCTAGGGATATAAAGACAAACTTTTTAACAGTCCTGGCTCTCAAGGAATTTTTCATTCTGCTGAGAGAAAACAATACATGCATAGATAAATGAATGCATACTTTTTCCAAATAAATTCAAAATAACTTTGAAGGTGGGGAGGGGAAAGACTAACAGTTTAGGGAATCAGAAAAGGTCTCTTAGGTAGGGGAGCCAAAATCAGAAATTAAGATCAGTGATCCAGTTGAACTCTCTGAATATCCCCCTCCAAAAAAACTTTAAACTAATACCTGAAATCAAATTTTGGGACAGCAGTACCAATAAAAGGTCAGGGTGAGATTTTATTTTTGGCCTAAGGTAGGCAGGAGAAGTCTGTAACACCTAGGTGGAGGTCTACAGAGAGAGAAAGAAAAGGAGGGAGAGAGGGAGGGAGCAGTGGCAATAGCAGCAGCAGCAACTTCCTTCATGGACTCTCATCCCAGAGATCATGAGGGGGTTAGACAAGTGCTCAAAAAGACATCATAGGGGAACTTTGCTGACACTGGGTACTGCTGGGTACTGATTGGCAACTCTACAGCTCATCCACAGTTCTGGGTCATAGTTCCAAGGAGGAGAGAAGTACTCACTGCTAGTCTGTCACAATGAAGAAAGGGCCCTGGTCACAGTACCAAAGCAGAGAAGAACACTAGCCCATGCAGCTGCAGGAGTCCAGAGACCCTTCCTTGGTAAAGATCAGAATGTAGTCTGAGAGAATAGTAGCCATACTTCTCCCAAGATCACACCATCTTAGAAGCCCCAAACTTGCAGATCCCCAGAAATAACTCTGAAACCAGCAGCACATAAAAGTCTAAAACTTGTGACAGTGCCTCCCCACCCACAGGTGAGGAAAACTTGACTTTAACATAAAGCTCAAAGTTAAGAGATAGGCTGGAAAAATGAAAAAAAATTTGACCACAAAAATCTACTATGGTGGCAGAAAAGACCAAGGTATAAACTCAAAAGAAGCCAACAATGTGAAAAGAGCTACCCTAAACAGCCTCAAAGAAACATGCTAATTGGACCCAACCCCAACAATAATTCCTGGAAGAGTTTTGTTTTGTTTTGTTTTGTTTTGTTTTGTTTTGTTTTGTTTTGTTTTTTAAAGAGAGAGATAAGAGTGATTGAGAGCAACTTGGGGAAAGAAATTAGAGTGATGCAAGAAAATTGTGAAAAGACATTTGATAAAGGTGGAACAAAAAAATACTGAAGAAAATCTCTCTTTAAAAAACAGAATTGACCTAATAATAAAATAGGCACAAAAATTCACCAAAGAAAAGAAATCCTTTAAAAGTAGAATAGGTCAAATGAAAAAGAAGTACAAAATCTTACTGAAGAAAACTCCTTAACAATTATAATTGGGCAAGTGGAAGCTAATGATGCCACAAGACATCAAGAAATAAAGTCAAAAGAATGAAGAAATGGGAAAAAAATGTGAAAAGCAATTGGAAAAGCAATCAAACTAGATAATAGATTGAGAGATAATATAAGAATTATTGAACTACCAGAAAATCATAGACAAAGCCTAGACATCATATTTCAAGAAATTATCAAGGAAAATTTCCCCAATATCTCAGATTCAGAGGGTAAAATAGAAATTGAAAGGATCCACCAACACCTCCTGAAAGAGATTCCATGAAAACTCTCAGGCATATTATAGCCAGACTTCAGAGCTCAAAGAAAAATACACAACCAAAACAAAACAATCCAAATATTGTGGAGCCACAATCAATATCACACAAAATTTAGTGGCTTCTGTGTTATAGTAGTGGAAGGCTTGGAGTATCATATACCAGAAGACAAAGGAGCTAAGATCACAACCAAAAATCACATACCCCACAAAATTGAATGTAATCTTTAAGCAGGGGTGGAGTGGGTAGTGAATGGATATTTAATGAAACAAAAGACTTCCAAACATTCCTGATAAAAAGATAAGAGCTGAATAGAAAATTTGATATTCAAACAAAAGACTCAGAAGGCAAATATGAAAAAAGAATTATAAGGGACTCAATAAAGCTAAGCTTTTTGCATTCCTATATGGGAAAATGATGTGTGCAACTCATAAAAACTTTATCATTATTAGGGCAATTAAAGGGAGTTTCCATAGACAGACGGCATGGGTATAAATCAATTTTGTTGAAATGATCTGCAAAAAAGAAAAAAATGAAAGAGAAAGAGGGATGCACTGGAAGAAGGGTGAAGGGAGAGGGAATTTTTTTTTCATATAAAAGACAAGTGCAAGGAAGAGTTTTTACACTGGTGGGGAACCTGTGGGAGTGGGAGGGAATGGTTAAACCTCACTCTCATCAGAGATGGTTCAAAGAAGGAAGAATATATATGCATAGGAGTTGTGTACAGAAATGTAACCTACCCAATAGGAAAATAGCACGGTAAGGGAATAAGAGAAAGGGGAGGGACGATAAAGGGGAGAATGGATTAAGGGAGAGAGTGGTTAAAAGCAAAATAGACTTTTGAGGAGGGATAGAAGGAGAGAAAGGGAGAAGGAGAGAGGGAGGGAAGGAGAGAGAGAGAGAGAGAGAGAGAGACAGAGAGAGAGAGAGAGAGAGAGAGAAATGCAAGATAATTATATGAAATAATCATAGTAATGAAGTAATACACAGTAATCATAATTGTGATTTGTGAATGGGATAAGCTCACCCATAAAACAGAAGTGGATAGCAAAATGGATTAGAAACCAGAATCCAACAGTATGTTGTTTACAAAAGACATACTTAAAACAGAAGTACACACAGAGTTAAAAATAAAGGACTAGAGTAGAATCTAATATGCTTCAGCTAAAGTAAAAAAGATAGGGGTAGCAATCATCTCTGACAAAGGAAAAAACAAAAATAAACCTAATTAAAAGAGATAATCAGCAAACCTATATTTTGCCAGAAGGTACCATAGACAATGAAGGAATGTCTGAAATTTTTATGGCAAGTTTCTCTGATGAAGACCTCTTTTCTCAAATATATAGTATAGAGCTGAGTCAAATTTATAAAAATAAGAGCCATTCTGCAATTGATAAACAGTCAAAGGATGTGAATAGGCAGTTTTCAGAAGAAGAAAACAAAGCTATCTATAGTCATATGAAAAATGCTCTAAAATCACTATTTATTAGAGAAAAGCAAACTAGAACAATTCTGAGGTACCATATCACACCTATCAGAAATGACAAATGCTAGAGGGGATAAGGGAAAAAGAGATTTACTAAAAAATGTTAGTGGAGTTTTGAACTGGTTCAACCATTCTGGAAAACATTTTGGAACTATCCTCAAAGACCCACAAAACTGTACAGACCCTTTGACCCAACAATATCACTACTAGGTCTATATCCCAAAGAGATAAAAGAAAAAGGAAAAGGACCCACATGTATAAAAATATTATAGCAGCTCTTTTTGTGATGACAAAGAATTTGAAATTGAAGGGGTGTTCATCGGTTGGGGAAAAGCTAAGCAAATTGTGGAATATGATTGTAATGGAGTTTTATTGTGCTCTAAGACATGATAAGAGGGGTGGTTTTAGGAAAATATGACAGAATCATATTTTTGGACTGATGCAAAGTGAGCAGAATCAAGAGAACATTGTGCACAGTAACAGCCATACTGTAAGGATGATTTACTGTGAAAGACTTAGCTACTCTGATCAATACAATAAACCAAGATGATTCCAAAGAACTTATGAGGAAAAAATACTTCCACCTCCAGAAAGAGAATTGATAAACTCAGAGTATAAAGTGAGGTGTAATTTTTTCACTTTCTTTATTTTTTTTGCTTTTAAAAAAATATGGTTAACATGGAAATGTGTTTTCCATGATTTCACAAGAATAACTGATTGTTGAGTTCACACGTATAATTGAAAATTGCTTGGCTTCTTAGTGGGTAGAAGAGGTGGAGGAGGGATGGGGAGAATTTGGAACTCAAAATTTTAAAATGCTTAAAATAAATAAATGATATTTTAAGATAACTCTTATAGGAGGTGACACAAACTGAGCTGTAATAAAAGCTAGAAGTTCTAAGAGGCAGGAGGGAGAGTATACAAGGCATAAGGGACAGTTCGTTCAAAGGCACTGAGAGAAGGTATCCTTCATATATCCTCATGCTCAAAGCAAGTTAGACCACTTGATATTCCCCGTCTGCAATAGGAGTAGCACCTATTTTACGTAGACTAGAAGTTTTTTGTATGGATTATCTTTGTTTTGACTTTCTTGACACCTGAGTAATAAAAAAATCTAACTTACAGAAAGTTGGAGTTGAACATTTTAGCAAAATTTCTACTTCCCTTCAGGGAATACCTTGCTACACTAACTGGTTATTGCCCTGATGAACATAGAGACGAATAGCCCTTTACATAAATTATATTATTTTTAATCTTATTATAAGTAAAGAGTTTTTAATTTTTTTATGTTCCATGAGTGCCTCATTGTATTTTAATCCTGAGCCTGAATTACTTGACTAGCCTGACTTAGGCCTGGCCTAGAAAAGCACCCATATTCAATTCCTTCCAGTACTGAGAGGCCCAAGTCAAACCCTACTTCCATGAAATTTTATCTTATCTCACTAGTTGGAAGTTTTCTTTCTTACTGTCCTTCCTTCTTTCTTCCTCCCTTTATTTCTTCCTTTTTTTCTGTTTCTCTTTCCATTTTCATAGCTTTCATAGTAGTTCAGAAAGTGCATGGTACATGGACAGTGCTAAATAAATATACATCATAAAAGTAAATGAATAAATAAATGAGAATTAAAAGCATCTTATGCACCAAATTCAAAAGTTGGCCCTTGATTTATCAGGCACTACCTCCCCCTTTCCTCTGACTCCAGGTTCCTATTAGGAAATAAAAAATTATTGGAAGTTTAAATGAACCCTTCTTTTTAAAGGGTACACACATTCTCAAGGAATCTTTGTTAGTCAGAGAGGGAGTTGAAGACTATAGGTAAAGAATCAATTGTAAACTCTAAGGGGACTCCCCTGCTCCAACTGAATTTGAGAAGAGTGGGAACAATAAGAACTAAGAGTTAGCAAATGAAAGAAATACCAAAGAAGAGAGTTCAATTTGTACCCCAGTACAGCAAATGCATCCGAACTCCCCATCCTTTTTCTTCGTTTGCCTAGCAAGAAGCTTTTTTTTCATTTTAGATACTGACAGATGCTGTTTCTTATCAACTTCATCCCTTTTCCATTTGGCAACCATCCCTACAAGATTTTTCTTTTTCATCTAGTTTCTATGTTCCCACTGAAGCTTGAAATTAATACAGATTTCCGTTTGTTTCCTTGTTTGTGTTGCTGGTAGAACAAAGATTGAAGACAAATTAGAAGCTTTCTTCTAACTTCACCAAGACAAATCTTTAACCATGTTTCTAAAGACTTCCCAACATTTGACATTCTTTACAAAGGATATATGCATGTAGTTATGGCACTATAGATATATGTACATATTCATGTATGTATACACATGTATACATTTCTGAAAGCAAAAATAATTTCTTCTACATTGGTTCTTATTGATATATGAAAAATAGAAATCCTCAAAATGCCTTCAAAAAAATCTTCTGGTAGGACTTTTAGTCATATATGTAGAGAAAAATCCCCTAATTCAATGCAATGAAACATACATTCTGAAAACCAGAAATGAACTTAGGTATCACTGAGGCCAGTGGCGTCAAATTCAAATAAAGTCCACTAAACCATATATAAGCATTCCTGTGAGTCTTTTTTATGTTCCATATTGACTTGGAAAAACACATAATAACATTTCCTATATTGTTAAATATTCCCCAATACATTTTCATCTGGTTTCCCGTACCCAGGACTGTTGTAGGTCACCTCTGATCTAATCTATGTCATTTTACATATGAACAAACAGACTGGAGGAGGTATAGTGACTTATTTAAGGTCATATAGCAAGCTTGTTGTAGATCTACCCAGTAAGGAGCAGAATCCAGGTCTCTTTGACTCCCAAGCTAGTGCTCTCCACCATCACCTATTTCTAGCACAGAGAATGAAATTTCTTGCTGTCTCAAGATACTCCTTGCATGACAAAGTTCATATGCTCAGTCATACGGTCCCAAAAGCTCCGTTTTCCCCACACTACATCTCAACAGTAAAGTTTTGCTATTGCCAATGCCCAAGGTCAAGCTGATATAGGAAAGCCAAACACTGGAGAAAATATCTTGCAATACATAATAGATGATATCCTGAGACTCCAGGATCAAAACAAAAAGAGAAAGAGAGAAAGTCAACTATATTGTGTTTTGGCAGTGATCAAGGCCATGGAGATCATTGATAGAAAGAATAAAAAAGAATAATGTACAGTGCCACCACTGATAAATGTAAACAGAAAGAACGAGCTGCAATATCACAGTCCTGTGTTTGCCAAAACTGACCAAATAATTAGGTATTTTTCATGTTCCATTAAAGGTACATAATTAGCAAACCTAAGAAACCATAGCTGAGCAAGGATTTATGGTGTCAGAATTGGAATGAAGCCTACAATCTATGAGCCTGGCAATTCACCATCTTCCCCATTAACACCAGCCACATCACAAGAGGTGTAGTGGACTACTGAAATAGCCTTCTAATAGGTTTCCCTGCTTCCAAGCTCATCCCTCTTCAACCCATTCTCCACATAGCTAACGAATTGATATTCTTAAAGCAGAGATATGACCCAACGATTTCCCTGGTGAAGAACTTTCAAGGGCTCTCTACTGCACTTAGAATAAAATCCCATCTCCTTTGTTTGGCATTTAGAGCCCTCCACAACCTGTCTCCACCCTACCTTTCTACGTTTATTACAATTTGCTCCCCCTGCTAGTACCTTTACTAATGCTTCTTGAAAACAAGATTTTTTTTCCTTTTTTTCTTTGTATTCTTTCCACTTAGTGCAATGCCTAGTATATTGATGTTGCTATTGAGATGTTTTCAGTTGTGTCCAACTCTTCGTGATCCCCTGGGGGGGGTTTCTTGGCAAAGATACTAGAACAGTTTGCCATTTCTTTCTCCAGCTCATTCTACAGATGAGGAAACTAAACAAACAGGGTTAAGTGACTTGCCTAGGGTCACACAGCTAGTAACTGTCTAAGGCCAAATTTGAATTTAGAAATATGAGTCTTCCTGACTCCAGGTTCCATACCACCAAGGTGCCCCTGGAACATTGCTTGTCAACTAATTATTGATTTACAGCCTTCATCATCTAGTCAAACTGACTTACTTGCTCTTCTCTCTACAAAATAAACACAATGCCTTTACACAGCTCTCTCCCATGCCTGGAATGTTTTCCATCACACCTGCCCCTTAGAATCTCTAGCCTCTTTAAGGTTTATATCAAATGCCACCACCTTACAAGAGGCCTGGATTCACCAGCAGCAGCAGCAGCACCAATTACTAGTGCCTTTTCCCCAATATTACTGTGTATTAACTTTGAATTTGTATTTTATATTTGCTTATCTGTTCACATGTTGTTTCTCCTCAATAGACTATAAGCTCCTAAGGTCAGGAACTGTTTCATTTTTGCCATTTGTATTCCCAGATGCTAGGAACATAGTAGATGTTTGATAAATGCTTCTTAAACAAATATGTAGCTAGACCTCAAGAAATATGGATTCTATTCCTGACTCTGTCACTGACAAGTTGTGACTTCAGGTAAATCTTCTTCCTCGACCTCATTTTCCTTACCTATATAAGTAAGGGATTAGACCAAGGGAGCTCTAAGGCCTTTTTTCCAGATTAAACATTCTATGCAATTAGAGTAGGAAAAAGTGAATAAGTACCTTTCTCCTTTTCCCCAAAGGGATAAAGGCTGTATAGACAGTTATTATGAATATTATTGTGGGCAACCAAGACAGAATTAGACTCAGGCTAAAAAATAAAATGCTTTTGCTATATAAATCGTCCTGTTGAGGTGCCTTTTTTCTTGTTTTCATTTACTCTTTCTCATTTTCTTTAACTTTTTCTTTTCAATGCCCAAGAAGAGAACTCATTGTCACATCATAAGAAGCAGTCTATTCAAGAGAATCCAAAGTCCTCATTGACCCACAATGAACTCTGAGAGAGTCCAGGAGCTGCTAGATTACTGGTATAATATATTGCAATAAATGTTATTTTAGTATGACTGATGCAAGAAGATTGGTTTAAGTTTGAGGAATGTTGGGGACATTCATCTAGAAAGATAATTTAATGTTTTCTCAGAACCTCTGAGGGGGAAAAGTCATAGAAGATCTGTGTGGACCTGTACTTCCTTCCAGGACATCTCTGGGAAGGTGAGTGTGGAGTATCCACGGATATATGTATGGGTGAAGGGGACTGAGTGCAGTGGAGAAGAATGTAGAAATGTTTCTTGAGTATATTTTGGTAATTTTTAAGCTAAATCTCAGATATCATTCTTGTATTTTTCTCCTCAAATATAACACAAAGGAAAATTTAGTTCTTTAAATATTACAGTTAGGTGGACTTTGAGTGATTGAGGTCTTGCCGTGATTTATTAGAATTAAAAAGTAAGAAAATAGGCAAGAAGCTCAGAATATTGAGCCAAAGAGGGCCTGAAATTGGAATCAGATGGTCAGAGCCATAACTAGGGTGGGGAGACTAGGACTTTGCCTTATAGGACCTAAATTTAGAGTGTACTGACAACAGAGTTTCAGAAGCATAGAAGTATTTGAGCTTAGCACCTAGTTTACAAAAATAATCAGCTTAAATAGGAAGTTTAACAGATGGCCTGCTGGCAGTTCTAACAGAGATGAGTCCTTCTTCAGTTCTCCCCCTGCCCACCCTAAAACAAGACACTGTGTTTCTTACCAATTGTCCCCAATGGGGGTCTTATGATACTTGCCTCAGATACAAAAATTGCTAGTTATAGCTCTGCAGATAATCCTAAATACCTGAACACATCTAGTTATTAGGGTCTTTTTCTTACTTCCTGAAAACACTAGGGCGCTACTTTGTGACCTTGGGTCATCCACATAGTCTCCCTTTTAGCTCCACAATTCTCTGACTGAGGTTAAGAAAACCTACCTTTGCAAGCCAGTAGGCCCATCTAGACACATATGACCCACCCTTGCTCTCTTGGTCCCTTACCTTTCCTTCCTGAGACTCTGAAAATTCCCCAAAAGTTTCATGTCTGACCCACTGACAATCTTAACAGGTCCCTTTCATTGTTGATCAAGCTATTGCTCCCACCTCTCCTTGTCTGCCATCAACACAATCATTTCAGTTCAATCTCTAATCCCAGCAGGTCAGTCATGGAAGCAGAGTAATCACTGGGATCACTGAGTTTAATATTTATATACCCAAGCATCCTTTAGGTCAGGCTCCAGGTGGGAAACAAAACTTACAACTAATGTTCTACCATCGATTCACAAACTGAGTTTCACGGCACTGAAAGGGAACAGAAGAACTTGGCTGTGAGTCAAGGCTATCCAGGGGAACAGTAAAACAAGCCAGCATTCTCAGGAACTCAGACTCTTCTTACCTGAAGGGTGGAGAGAAGGACTTGCAAGCCACTGGTTTCTGGTTCAGCCATCCTGATCCTCAATTCACCAGCTCCTGCCCTAAATCTGGAAAAGTATCTGCAGACGATCGTCTGGCTTAGAGGGAATCTGCCAAGTTGACCTCGACGCTGGCCTCATAGGAGCTGAACAGAGATCTCATCCACACATGTTGCTGAGTGCTAAAAGTCACAGCAATGCAACCCTAGACCTCAGCAGAAAGATAAATGCCCCCCGACTCCCTGCTGGCTTGCCCACTGTGACAAGGGAGATTCATTTCCTATATAAAGAATCTGGGGGATTAGGTAGAGGACAGGCCTGTGAAAAGGCCCCAGCAATTGGGGGTGGGGGTGGGGATGGAGGGAACACTAGTGAGTCACTCACCTCTAGTACTGCAATGGAACCCAGGGAGAGAAGAAGCCACCTTGGATGGCTGACAGGAATTCCCAGCTGACCAGCCATTTATTTCCAAGAGATCTAAGCAGACTCTCTCTCGCCCCTCCCCTCCATTTTTTTGGTCTCCTGCCTGCTCTAATGTAACAGGAGATGTATAGGGCCTTACACAACAGGGTTGCAATGTAGGGCAAAGGAATGGGATTGGCATCCTTAACTTTGGGGCAGGAGTGTTTATTTGCAAGGACATTAGATAGTACCATATCCAGTAGCACTGGCTAACATCCCATACTGAGACACAAGGTGAACAGGAGATATGGACAAAGTTTTCTGAGGAAAATCAAACATCAATCATAACCATTTAGTATCTGCTGTCATCTTTGTATATAAAGATTACCCAGGGCTAAAATGTTATCTAAACCCACTCATCTGCCTCAATACCCTTCTTACCATAAAGACTCAGTGATGATCAATACAGAGGGTTCCAGTCTGCTCATTTAGTTTGAATATTTTGATCAAATATATTTACATAGTGTAGATTCCCAAGCAAAATTCTGTGAAATTATAGAGGCAAGCTAAATGGAGCTTGACAGCTAAATTACACATAGCCAGAGAATATGGCTGTCATCTGCCTAAAGAGTACTTCTAAGATCAACTTCCTTCCCTTGTGAGTGTGAGAGACAGGAATTTAGGGGGGAATTAGGCTTATGTGAGGGATTCAAACCCATGCTGCTCTACCTCCAAACTTCAAGCAAGCAGCAACCGAACCATCTTTTTGAGGTTTCAGACCAAAAGTATTTCAATTTCCTGACTATTGCAAGCCTCAAATGCTACAAGATCCTGAAGAAACTTACTTTGAAGCTAAAAAGTGAATAGACATTGGGGAGAAGCAGCTTTTGGAGATCATCTGTTGCTGTCAGGAAAGCTTGGGTGATAGAGCCTTTGATACCTGGGGTTTCCAGCATCACTGAAATATGCTTGTTCTTGGTAACTCCTTGCTCCAAGGTCAGCTCAAGTTTCTACCAAGGAGGACAAAACCCATGGATTAGAAGGATATTTCTTAATGCTCCAGAAACAAAGGTTTAATAAGATCAGTGAACTCAAAATTTTGAATTGTCCCATTTGATTGTCTGAGGGAAGCCCCAGTTTTATATTCCCTTCCATCCTCTTAGAAGAATGAGGGGGAAGAGGGAAGAAACAAGAAGAAACCCCAAACATAGACCAACAATTCTGTCTCCTTTTATCAGAATTCTTAAAAATTATCTGTAATCTGAAATTAGAGACAACAGCTACAATTGGTCTTATACTTGTATAAAAATTTTTGCCTCCTTTCTCTACAAATTAAAAGGTATCTGAGGACAACTTGTTGGAACCACAGAGGACAAGAGCATAGACACCATATAGATAAAATAATTATTTTGTTCCGTAAAAGAGACACCTATGCCCCAATTCCACAGTTCCATCTACATTAGCATTGTCTAAGTGATAAAAGAATTGTGCTCATTCTTTGTAGACAAAGCAAATGGTCTTTACAAGCTCATTCTATATGGCCCTCACTGAGCATCATCATTTGTGGTTAGCACTGCTCATTTTCCCAAGAGGAAGCCCACTGGCTTCCAAGGACCTCTACAATATGACTCCAATTTAAGTGTCCAGTTTTCTTTCACACTACTCTCTTTTACACCCTCTACATTCCAACCATATTGGTCTATGAGCTATTCCTAGACAGCTATCCCTGCCCTTTCCTGTATATGGACATCTGTATAACCCCCTCAGTCATGCCTACAATGAACTACCTTCATATTTCTGTCAAATTTTTTCTCTTCCTTTAAGACCTAACTCAGGGACCACTTGTCCTTTGAAGCCTTCCCTTATCCCATTCTCAGTTATAAATAAGCCTTGAATCCTGCATCTCCATTTAATCCTTCTAATAACCTTCATAATATTCTGACTCAGCCTTTGAGTAAATCATAAACTCCTTCCTGGCAGAAACTGTCATTTATTTCATATTTGTGTAAAAAGCACCAGTACCTTAGCACAAGGCCTTTCACATAGTAGACAAAGAATAATGTTGGATGAATTAAATTAATTATTGAACCCTGGCTATTAAGCTCTACCCACAACCCACACACACAGACACACAGATACAGACAGACATAGACAGACAGACAGACAGACACACACACACACACACATACCCCTTGCCAGTACACCAAGCTTACACTAAGACCTTTCCAGGTTTCCCATCAAAATTTACTTCTTTTGTGTCCCATCTCCTCCATACTCCAAGGAAGATTTACTCATTTGTTTTGAGGTGTTAGTGTCTTAATGTGCAATACCTTACAAATGACATTTCCTTTATAACAGTAACCGTCAAAATCCGAAGTTCAAATAATCACTAGTGATGCATTTGTCATACAAATGGTAGACATATAGGGCATCCTAATAGGCCATTATTTGGCGATTTGAGGGACAGGCATGCTCCACCCTTCAAACTACTTCACAGAAGCAGTTTTAATGGTTTGGGTGAGTGGAAGTTTTTTACACTTATTTGCAAGATAGTACAATAACCCATTCAATGAGAAAGATAATAAAGCAGCCAGACAGCTAGATACCTCACAATAAATCCATGAGGAATGTAATGATAGTACTCAGTTCTTCTGATTCAAAGGTATCTGTGGAGTTATGTGTATCAAGTGAAATACTATATAAAACCCCTTGAAACTTGTAAGGCATAACATAAATAGAAGCTTTTATCACTATGCCTAATAGCAGAATCAGTGACATAGAGTAAATGGAGTCAGGAAGACACAAGTTCAAGAGCCTCTGGAACCTGCTGTCTGCATGACCCTAGGCAAGTCACATTATCCCTCAGTTCCTCAGGCATCCCCTAAATTTATAAATCACAGAGAAGATGACAATTCGCATTGGTTAGGGAAGTATCTCCCTAGGAGTTAACTCACCTCATTGAAACTACAAGACCAGTGCAGAAAAATTACTCTATTACAATTTAATATATGTGGAGGCAGACACAGCATAGTATGACAGAAGGAATACTGCACTGGAAATGGTGAAACCAGGGTTCCATTTCCAGCTCTGAAATCTATGTTAACCATGTGACCATAGCTGAGTCACTTAACTTCCCTGAGATTTGGTTTCTTCATCTGTAAAATAAAGGGTTTGGTTATCTCTAATGCCCCACCCTAGCTCTAATAGCCTAACATTCCAGAGTTCAGAAGTCTCTGAACCTTCACAGCCCTGGTTTTCATTTGCCCACTCTTTTGCCTTCTTGTCCCATCCCACACTGTTACAGAGGGTAATCTATCTATTGGCCTGAAAGCTTTCAGTCCTATCAACCTGAATCTCTGACCTACCCCTCCCATGATTCTTCTATGCTAATTTAGGTTGACTCTAACAATATATTCAACTAAGGATGATGCAGCTTCTCAAAGTGAAAGCCAATATAACCAGTTTTAATCTTCTTCAGGACTTCATAATTTTAAAAATAATAAGTAGATACAGAGTAGGGAGGATTTCATTTGGAAAGGGAGGTGTATAGTTGTCTTTAAGCAAATACTGTCATAGAACAGGCATTTAAATCAATTCAGTGATAATGAAACCTTTCTTTTCATTGCCAACTTTTGGTCATAAAATGTATTTAGATTAGAGGGTTATGTTTTGTGTAACTTCATGATAGGTACAAGGCAGGCATAAATTATGACAACCTTTACCAGTCACCCACATTTATCATATATTTATGTAAATCTTCATACTTATTAGTTTAAAAGGAGTCTAAGGGATCTATGCTTAGCTAAATGAAATATTATCATCTTTAAGTTACCATTACTTGATATGATATTCTTTGCATATGGGCAAGTCATTCTTCTTTTCTGGATGTCAGTTGTTTGGTTTTGGGGGGTTTTTTACATATATATATATATATATGTGTATGTATGTATGTATGTATGTATATAGAACATATGAGTACACAGAAAACCACCCCAGGTTCAAGGTGCTCTGTGGGTCACCCTCCCTTTAAAACCATAACTCAGAAGTACCCACCAATGCTTACTTTTACCAAGATAATCAGAAATGATACATCAGTTCCAAGCAAAAGAAACAGTGTGGCAAATTAAGTGACAATAAGAAATACCCATCACAGGGGCAGCTAGGTGGCACAATGAATAGAGAACTGGCCCTGGAATCAGGAGGACCTGAGTTCAAATCCGGCCTCAGACACTTGACACAATAGCTATGTGACCATGGGCAAGTCACTTAACCCCAATTGCCTCAGCTTCTCCCCTCCAAAAAAAATGGCCATCAGTTTCATATTCTCTCACAGGTTACCATATCACTAGTATGAGAATGCACACACAGTTCCACACTAATACAGTCATTCAAGGAATATGCATGAAGGGGAATATGCATATAAAAAAATATATGATCAGAGCTATGGCATTTTATTCTGTTTTGGGGGACAGAGATGTGACATGCGTACAGACAAATACAACTGGCTTGAGGAGAAAGATAGCACTAAAAACTGAGACATCAAAGAGGACTTTGAACAGAATATGGCACCTAAGCTGAGCCTTCAAGAAAACTCAGGTTTCCAAGAGTCTGAGATGAGAAGTAAGGGCATTCTAGGCATGGGAGATGGCCTATGAATGGCACAGAGACAGGAGATGAATTTTGGTTTTGCAGCACAATAAATATCTTCTGCCTATGACTAATTCAAGAACAATAAACACATCTTCAGCAACCACCAATACGGCTTCAGTATACCCTTCATGGACACCCCAAGAAGCAGCCTGCCAACGAGCTTTCTGAAGGTTTTGTCATCCCTCTATGGGGATTTACACATGGCTGTTCTGATCCAAGGGAGTTAAGGCTGACTAGCATAGCAACATATTAACCATCTGTTATTGCACAACACACCCACAATAAGCTATAATGATGAGAAGTGGCTGCTGTTACCTATATTATCTTTTGCTTTTCCTCTTGGGAGGATAAATACTTCCCCATACCCTGCTATCATCTCTTTTTCTCTTGGAATAATCTGGGTTCTATAGCCAGGGAGGTGGTTAGCATATCTCTCTGAAATTTTTTTAAGAAAGAGCATATGGTAGTTTAAAAAAGCAAAGGTTTCAAAAAGCCTGAGTTTAAGATTAGTTATAAATAAGCTGGTTATAAATTCACATAAAACTTATGTGATCTTAGGAAAATCATTTAACCTCTCTCAGCCTAAGTTTTCTCATCTGTAAAATAGGATAGTAATAGCACCTATCTCACAGAGTTCTCATGAAGATGAAATAAGATTGGAGTTGTCCAATAGAATAATGGACTGGTGTGTACAGATGTGGTGGGTTTGCCTTTACCAAAGATGTTCAAGCAAAGGCCAAAGGGCCACTTATTAGAGATATTGCAGAAAGGATTTATTTAGGGGGGCGGAGCCAAGATGGCAGTGTAGAAGCAGCAGGGCCCCACAGCTAGCACACAGCCACCCTAAACACCCATAAAAACATGACTCTGTACAAACTCTAGGACTCTCAAACTCAAAAAATACAGAAAACACATCTCTTGCAGAAGGCAGCTCCGTAGCAGGGGATCATCCCGGCCAGACGCGAGCTGAGGCCCACCCACCCTGAAAATGAAACTGCGGCCAAGCTGTGCCGCAGCCAGTCTACAAGACAGAAGCTCTACAGCCTCCAGCAACTCCACATCTACCAAGGTGTGAAAAATAGGGATTAAAGAAAGATGTGAAAAATAGGGATTACAGAAAGGCAGCTAGGCAGGAGGGGCTCATCCTGCAGGCCTGCAGGTGGGAACTGAGACCAGCCCAGCCTAAAACCGCCATGCGGCCAGGCTCCAGGGCAGTCGGGAGGAGCCAAGCCTGCCAAGCCACAGTGTGAGTCTACTTCAGAGAAGATCTAAAGCACCTGGAGAAATCTTCACATCTACTAAGCCAGGATTGAAGGTCAGTGAAAGTGAGTGAAGCTTTCAAGCTAAATTTGGGGGAGGAAAAGCAATTTGGCCAATCTACCCCCAGGGCAAGGAAGCAGTGGGGGTAGGGCAGGAACTGCTATAACCAGCAGCTGCCCCCACTGGGCTGCTTCAGAGCCCCTGGCCTGTGGATCCCACAGGGGGGCTGAGTCCATTGATAAGGGCCAAGTGCTCTTGCGTTGAGCAGCCTGGATCCAGATCGTGGTCTTGGGTGGTGGTCCTGGGGAGCGCTTTCAGCAAGCCAAAGCTAGGGGAGGCTGCAACACCCCCCTAATAGCTCTGGCAGCTGGGAAAACCCCAGC
>CM053598.1:101451123-101496900 GCA_028646575.1 Pseudocheirus occidentalis | reverse complement strand
CTCTCTCTCTCTCTCTCTCCCCCTCTCTCTCCCTCTCTCTCTCTCCCTCTCTCTCAAGAAAACTCCAACTCACTTCCAGTAGACCAGCTCCCAGATGCTGAGATAATCCTGCTTCCTCCACAGGAAAATTCCAATTCTGTCTCTCTGTCTCTAGAATTTTTCTTTATATACAGCACTATCCTCCTGTCTCAGCCAATCCCCTTCTTCCACCAACAGGGGAGTTCACGCCTTCTCCACAGTGGACAGGGCTCACACCTTCCAGACGGGGCTCACACCCTCCATACAGAGCTCACACCTTCCATATTTAGCCCTAAGTCTCCTAAACTGATTGCTGTTACAAATGTCTATTGTCCAGACTATGATTTGCAGATAGATTTTGTCCATCAGGACATATAGCTTGAATATTGCAAATGGATGATAACTTGAGCCCAAAATCAAATTAAAGGAAGAGAGTGCAATTGGATTGCCTTCAGGAAATGAAAAAGAACTTTTCATGAGCTAAAACAAAGGCATATCTTTTTAGTACCAAAAATTTATAGTGTTTTTCTATGGCTATGTCTCATGAATCACCTGGCTGCTCACCTGGACTTCATTGTCTTCAGAAATTAATCCTCTTTCATTATTGAATCAGCTCTGAGATACACCCTTATCCTTGGAATTCCTCCCTCCTTCAGGTTGGAAAGGATAGAGGGGTAGACATTGGAGACCCACCAGATCCTCCATCTAAGAAGGGAGCCTGGGGGGGGGGGGCGGCTCATCATTTCCTTCCTGGCTGCTCTCCTGGTTTGTGGTCCATAGAAACTCATCTTCCTGCAAGGTTAACTCAACTCAGAAACTCACACTTCCTCCATATCCCCTCTCCTTGGAGCCTTCTCCTTCCTTCTTATTGGAAAGGGTGAAGATCTGGGACCAGTCCTCCACTTAAGAAGGAGGTTCAGGATATCATCCAGCTTTAGGACTTCATTATGCCCTCATTCCAGGTACCTTCTTCACACTGCTTCCGGCTTTTGTGTTGTCTTTTTCCATTAGATTGTGAATTCCTTGAGGGCAGAGACTACCTTTGCCTTTCTTTGTATCCCCACTGCTTAGCATAGTGTTTAGCATGAAGCAGGCACTTAATAAATGTTTATTGACTGACAGAAACATTTCCATCTCTGAATAATGAAAATTTAGAATCACCCAAAGGACAATTGTGGGCATGAGCCAGTTGTAATACATTATAAACAAGGAATTGCAAGAGATAAGCTAAGTAAGGCCATCAAATAAATACATGAATAAAAAAAGATGAATTAATCACATGCTGAGAATGAGAGATAACAAAATTATCTCCCTTTCAACTCTACTGGTAACCTCACAAAATCAAGAGTAATTGATGTTGACTTCTATAATGTTGGGTAGACTCAATGTAGTGAATTTATAAGAGACTATAGATGAGAGTCACATAGGATGCAATTGAAATTGTTAGAAGGAATGTCCACATTTATTAGATCATAGATCCATTTGAAAAATCTTAATTTGGGGGTGTACTGTGTGTTTCTTTCCTTTTTCCCAACCCATTCTACCTTGTAGGATACATTTCATGCATATTTGTAAAAAAAAAAAAAAAAGATCTTAAATTTCTCAAGGAGGCAACCATTTTATTTTTCATCTTGGAATTCCCAGAACCAAGTAGAACACTTTCAATACAGTAGGGGCATAAAGAATTTTTGTTGAAAAAAGTTTATTGAAGTATCAACAGAATAAAACACCTACATATACACATATATACATACATACATGTATGCATACATAAATGTGTATCTATAAATAATTATATTACATATACATGCAAGTAATTATGCATATATATGCACACATATTACTTCATTTGATCTTCATTACTACCCTGTGAGGTATTATAGATAATCACCACTTTATAGATGAAGAAGCTGAATCAAGTTAAATGACTTGTCCAGGCTCACACAACTAATAATCATTTAAGGATGGATCTAAATTCTAATCTTCCTGACTTTTAATCCAACATTCTATCCCACTGTACCACTCTGACTGTGACCTTTCATTATTTCCCTATAAAGTTATAGAAACAATTCACAAACAAGATACAGATCACAGAATTCACATGTAGATAAAGCCTTAAAGAGTATTTGGCTATGCTGCAGAAGCCTGGAGAAGAAATCTATACTTGGACCTTGAATTCACAATTTTCTGCCTCTGAGTTGAGATTCCTGCCAAGAGGGCCATGCAGGCACGATACACTATGTTTTAAAAAGAAAGAAAGAATAAATAGCTAACAATAGAGAAGAAAATTCACCCACCAAATCCCAACTGACATTAATTTATTCACTGCTATATTTACCAATAAATATTGTACACTATTTAGGAGAATAACACAAAGCCGTTATCTCAACCACAGCAATAATAAATGAGCAATTAAAGAAGGCAAGATGCTTTGCGCCTCAATTTTCTTTTAATGCTCCCTTTAAATGAATCATTGAGTAATCCCCCTGTTGTTAAAGCTTCCCTATAAAAAATGGATACACCAAGTTTTCAAAAAAAAGGCAGTCAGTTGGTGGAACAAATGTATCATTCAGTGTCTAGAATTTTGAGCTGAATTATGAACTAAATGGCCACTGAATATAAAATACACTGTAACCTACCTTAAGTCCAGACTTAGCCCAAATTTCTAGTTTATAAAAATGAACAGTATGTTAAGGATCTCAGTACATATAGCTGAATTGCTCTCTCTCTGCTCCCACCCCCAGAAATCTGTGGTTATCTTGGCCAGCAGGCATGATCCTTCACCCTGCCACAGAACTGCCATCAGGAGACACAAGAAGCAACAGACTAGAACCACTGTTTTGCACTTGAGAGGATGCCTGGTAGTGTATATATCCAGTCTCATCTTTAGATTTTGTCTGCAAGAGACATATGAGTAGAGTGACTAAAATTTGCTAGTCTAATACTGTGTGAGGTTGGGATGGGGTGAGATCTGGAAAGGAGAAAGGAAGGTCTTCTTCCACCATCTCCTGCATAAGACACACAGATGGGAGAACTAAGAACATATATTCTTTTCCCACCATGTTCCAATAAAATAATTTTATTGTCTAGAATAGAGCAAAGTTTTTTCCTGATTACATGCTATCTGGTCCTAAGGAAATGCCTGGGAAGGACACAACAGCAGGAGCTGCTATTCCTCAGCACTCTGACTACTGAGATAGTCCTGGAAAAAGGCCTGCAACTCTACCTGCCAGCTGAGTTTGGTGGCCTTGCCCTGAAAGCAGTCTTTCTTCCCCGGTTGTTGGCCTTTTAGCAATAGAATAAGAGACTGAGGTCTCTTGAAATCACAAAGGATTTTGAAGTCACAGTAGCCAAAGTCAGCATCCCAAGAAAACTGTATCACCAGACCTAAATTTGGATAGCAATGCATGAAGTGTTGACCTGAGCTCCCATTGGTTAAACTAAGAACATTAAATCTTGCACCAGGAAGAGGAAATTGACAGGAACTCAGGTCCTCAACTTTCTCTCTCAGAACTGTCCTGCCTCTTAGCTTCTCCTCTTCAACAACCACTTCCCCTCCTTCTATTTCTTCCAGTCCCTCGCAGAATAACACAATCACCTAAATATCATATTTGGAAGAGAACTCTGAGGCTAGATTGTACAACTTGCACCTGAACAAAACTGCTGTCTACAATAATACAAAGCAGCCATCCAGCCTTCATTTGAAGATCTCCTGTAAAGGAGAATCCACTACCTCCCCCAAGTAGACCATTCCATTCTTAGATAGTTTTAAGTGAAAGAAATGTTTCCTTGTGTCAAGTTAAAATATTTTTCTCTGCAATTTCTACTCGTTGTTCGTATTTCTGCATACAGAACAAATTTAAACCATATTTCACTGGCTAGCTCTTCCATGTGATAGGTAGGCCTTTGGACAAATAATAAAAATAAGAATATCTAGCATTTGCATAGCACCTTGCAGTTTGCAAAATGTTTTTCAAATATCTTCAAATACTAAGGCAAGCAAATAAACCAACAGAAATAATACAATTTGATGCCAAGATCAAATGTCTTTAATAAGGCACTCGACCTCTCTGGACCTCATTTTCCTCATCTTTGAAATGAGGAAGTTGGGCAAGATGGCCTTTAAATTTCTTCCCAAATCTAGATCTCAGTCAGGCATGTTGGCACACTTCCGTAATCTCTCTTCCTAGAGAAGCTGAGGATGAAAGATCACTTGACCTTAGAAGTTCTAAGCTAAATTGTACTAAGCCAAACAAGTGCCTACTCTACATCTGGCACCAATGGTGAGTCACAGAGAGCAGGAGAACACCATTCAGATTGATGAATCAAGCCAGGCTGGAAATGGAGGTCCAAGATCCCATGCCATACAGCAGTAGGATAGGGCCTTGAGTAGTCACTACATTTCCAACCTAGGAGAGAGAGAGGGAAGCCCAGTGTCAAAAAAATAAAATTAATGTTACCATTTATTACTAAATATTACTAGTTAATATAATTATGTTATCAAAATTAACATAATCCATGTGTGCAAATATGGATTACATTAATTTTATACATATATGTATTATGTATTCATACATGTGTATAAGTAAAATCTGTCCTCCTAGATTATTAGCTCCTTGGTGAGGATTTTTAGGGAACTGAGTAAGGTATTGTTTCTAATTCACCTTTATCTCCCCTTGTCTTCATTGCCTTACAGCATCTACCCAAGGGCCTACCATATTAGTCAATCAAAGTTGAATTGAACTATGCCAAAAGTGATGACTAATCTACTCTACAACTTGACAGTTGGAATCTAAAAGAAATTGGGTTCAAATAGCAATATGAGGGCCACAGCTTTTAGGAAATAATGAAAAACTTTCCATAACCATTAAAATAGACTCTGGGGAGAAATTAAGACATTTACATTGCTAGACTTTTATTGTTTTCTTTAGTACATCTTTCCATACCTCTGTAGTAGTTGAGGTAGTGTTTGACCTACAGGTTAAAGGTTAGACTAGAGAGTCTCTCAGACAGCCCCCTCATGATTTTCTGAGCCCAAAAGGAATTAAGGAAATGCTCTAAAACATATCATCATATCTGTGTTTCAGCTCAAACCCAAAGCTTCTCTTTTTTTAATCAAATTAACCAACGGCTTATTTATTGTATTAGGTTTTATTTTTCATAAAACTAGCTCCTAGTTTCATTTATTAGTTCATTGATCTTATTACTTTCAATATTATCAATCTCCTCTATGATTTTCAGGATTTCCAATCTAGTGTTTAATTGGGGGGGGGGCGGGTTAATTTGTTCTTTTTCTATTTTTTTAGTTGTATGCCCAATTCATTGATTTTTCTCTTCCTCTACTTTATTGATATAAAAGTTTAAAGATATATAATTTTCTCTAAGTACTATTTTGGCCACATTCCATAAATTTTTCTATGTTGTCTCATTGTTGTGATTCTCTTTAATGAAATTATTGATTGTTTCTGTGATTTGTTCTTTGATCCACTTATTCTTTAGGATTAGATTATTTCGTTTCTAATTAATTTTTAATCTGTTTACATGGCCCTTTATTGAATGCAATTTTTATTGCATTATGATCTACATTTGATCACAAGGTTTTTATGCCTTGATACATGGTCAGTTTTTGTGAATATGTCCTGTACAGCTGAAAAAAGGTATACTCCTTTCTATTCCCATTCAGTTTTCTTCAGATGTCTACCACATCTAACTTTTCTAAAATTCTATTCATCTCCTTAAATTTTTTCTTCTTTATTTCTTTTAGCTTTATCTAGTTCTGAGAGGGGAAATTTGAGGTCCCCCACTAATATAATTTTACTGTTTATTTCCTCCTTCACCTCATTTAACTTTTCCTTTAAGAATTTGGATCCTATACCATTTGGTACATATATGTTTAGTATTGCTATTACTTCATTGTCTATGGTATCTTTTAGCATAATGGAGTTTCCCTACTTATCTCAATTAAATCTGTTTTTGCTGAGATCATGATTTCATCTGAGATCACGAGTACTAATCCCTGATTTTTTTTAAACTTCAATTAAAGCATAATAGATTCATCTCTAGCCATTTATTTTTACTCTGTATGTATCTCTTATTTTCAAGTTCAAACCTAAAACTGAGTTCTAGCTGCATGTTTCTTATAGCTCCTGCAACCAGATCAAATTTTTGCTGATTCTATTCTCTGTGCAAGGTGCCTTTCCCTTCACCCGTGTTTCCACCTCTCTTAAATACAAGTTATCTAAAATTACTCCTGAGATAGAATTTACTAACTTAGGATTCAATGTTTCCAATATAAAAACAACGTTCTTAAGCCAAGAAGTAAAATATTAGACAAAAGCACATTCTTAAAAAGTCTGAGAACAATGTCTATATCATCAGTAAACAGTTTTTTTTTATTGTAGAAATAAAAATGACAGCAATTAGTAATTGGTATTATCATATCCCTGGAAGGCCTTTGGATTTTTTGTAAGTTGTTTTTTAATTGTAAAGTTGGTCATTCTATCTCTGTCTCAAGAAGGGTTGTTCACCACAACCAAAGCACAGCTGATAAATCACAGCATAAAATCTGGCAAGTCTGAATTAAAGGATTACAATGAGGAGTGCCAAGTGGGTTCTGAATTGAGCAAGTAAATAATATTTCCAAGTGTCTGCTTCCCAAGTCTCAAACCTGGTGTCTAGAAAGTGAATTGCTACTCTACTGCAGCAGCTCACTGTATCGTGAATCCACCAACTCAGAGGAAACTTGAGGAATTAAAAGCCTTCTTGATATAGAGGCTAAGGCCATATATACATATTCCTCTGTGGTCACTGAATCAACCAATTTTCTGTCAACCCTTTTTTTTATAGTGATATATTAACAACTGATTTTTTTTCAAACCTAGTCACAGGCAAAATAACTTGCCTTTGGTACCTTGTACCCTGTCTCTCATTTCTTCACTTCTACCTAATGGTATTTCTCTTTACTCTGGGTTTCCAGTACCCTTATGGGATTCTCTGAATATCAAAGTCTTCATCAAGCCATCTCTGCCCAAACAGTAGTTTGATCATTCTCTGGAACAATCTCTTTGAAATGTTCTTTGGAGCTTCAGTGAAAATTAAGGATCAACATAGGAATTTTTAGCCAAGAAATCTCTTGGTCTGTCACCTTTAAAAAGGATCTTAAGTCCATTAGTCATTAGTCTTTTGAGACTACTTATAGTCCCCAAAATCATATTATTGAGTCTGTGTTCCCCTTTAAAATGAATATGTAATAAAATCAGTAAATGTTTGTGGGAAAAGTAATGATACTGGTAGTAGTAGTTAAAAAAATAGTTATATGGATTTTTAAAAGAATGAACTTTGTTTCTACAATATTCTTGGACTAATTCCTGTAATTAGTTCACAAAATATTCACAAAATAGCCTTCTAGTTTCCTAGAAGTTTAAAAATATAGTAAATTTGCAAATTTATTCCTCTTTTTGAATGGACAATTCTGTTTATCCAAAATTCAGAACTATCTCAAAATTAATTCAATTTAATCCAACAAATATTTATTTAGCACCTAAGTAGGCATATGGCCCTATTCTAGATGGTAGTGTTATAGAGGCAAAAAAAACTAAAAGTCTCTATTTTGACACCTATTACTTAGAGACACTCAGCTTCACCATACCTTGCTTCACTCTTAGGTAGGTCATCTCTTCTCTAGCCATCATACCACTGTATTCTCAAGGCTTACAGCTCAGTGCTTGGCACATAGTAAGCGCTTAATAAATGCTTTCTTATTCATTTATTCATTCATTGATTCTGTGCCCTCAAGAATCTATTTTCTGAGGGATACCATATATCAACAAGTACATATAGCTATCAAATCATTTCACAAGGAAGAAAGCACAAACTAGGCAAATCAAGAAAGATCTCACATGGGAGTTATGCTTTGAAGGAAGCCAATGGTTCTGGGAAGGATAAGTAAGGGAAAAAATATGTCCTGGAAAACAGAAAAAGCACCAAGATCAAGAAAAACATGAGTGTTTTAAGATCTACAGATAAGTAGAACTGGAAACAGAAACAGAGAAAACCAAGAATCTAGAGCTAATGAGAGCCAAAATGATTACAAAAAAGAAAAAAGTTATCTTACAATGGCTCTGTCTTGCTTTAGCAAGTTGCATTGGAGGGGAAAATATATTGACAAGGTCAAGTTTCGGAATTAATAGCTTGGCCAGGAAAAGAAAAAAAAGATGGTCCTGGCGAGTTTTACTACTTTTAGTTGACACAGTGCAGTGAAAAGATAAAGCATTACAGCTGATATCACACTACTATCATTTGAAGTCAGATGGAAAATGATGGAAGACATTATAGTGTTCATTTGCCTACTAAAGCTAAGCAAGAGACAAAAGCAAGCAAAAACAAGCAAAAAAACAAGCATTCCCTAAGATCAAGTGAAGATCTTTACTAATCAGTCCTGAGTGGTATCAGAGAGAATAATAGGGGAGAGAGGCCAATATTAAATCTAATACTATGGTTTTCCATACAAACCTTGTTGTTCCTATTAACTAATGTCACCAGACCAATCATTTAAATAGTTCTGCTCTGGGTAATGCTCAGTTCCCGACAAGTGTCCCTTCCCTCTTCAATTCATATTGCCACCATAAGATCTTAGGGCTCTTGAAAACTTCCCTTGAGAATATTAATATTATTCCTGCTCTCAAAAACCTACTTCTAATTGATTTTTAAAAACCTTTTTTTTTATTTTTAAAAGCACAGTATGAATACCAGGCATTGGGAATATAATGAGAAAAAAAAGTGAAAGTCTCTGCCCTCAAGGTACTTATAGTCCAGTAGGAGATAAGGACATACAAAATAAATATAAATAAGGTTTAGGAATGCCTGGAATTCAGAGACTCAGGAAATGGACTCAGTCAAATAAAAAATTCTTTTTTTTAGCTTTTAAAACCCTTCATAACCTGGCCTTTTCCTAAGTTTCCAGGCTTTTTGCACTTTATTCCCTCCACATACCCTACAACCCAGTGACACTGGTCTCCCTGTTGTTCCTTACACATGATGAGTGCTTGGAATTCTCTCCCTCCTAGCTTCCCTGAACTTCTTCAATTCTCAGCTAAAATGCTACCTTCTGCAAGAAGCTTTTCTTAATCTTCCTTAATCTTAGTGCCTTCCCTGCAAGATTAATCTAATTTATCTTGTATATGTCTTAAATATTTTTAATAATTTGCATCTAGTTCCCCTCATTAGACCATAAGCATCTTGAGGTGAGGGGCTATTTTTGTCTTTCTTTTTTTCGTATCCCTAGTACTTAGCACAGTGTCTGAAGCATGTGTTTTGTTGCTTAGTCATTTTTCAGTCATATCCAACACTTCATGATGCCATTTGGGGTTTTCTCAGCAAAAAAAATACTGGAGTGCTTTGCCATTTTCTTCTCCATATCATTTTACAGATGAGGAAACTAGGCAGCAGGGTTAAGTGACTTGCCAAAGGTCAGATAGCTAGTAAATGTCTGAAGCCAGATTTGAACTCATGAAGATGAGTCTCTCAGACTCCAGGTTCAACACTCCATCCACTGTACCACCTAGTAACCCTGTCTGACATGTAACAGGTGCTTAATAAGTGTTTATTAATTTGGTTTGAGAGTGAAATTATCACAGTGGAAAGAATCTAAAAAATATATGTGTATGTTCAATTGTTTAGTGTGTTATGTCCCCCAAAGGCATTTATTTACATTTTGAACAAAAGTCTTTAGCTCAAAGGAATAAACCTGTAAAAGCAGAAAATAAGGAATTAATGTAAGGCATAAGGAGAAAAGATATTTTTTCATCCAGAGATTTTTCAAGGCTTCTCAAATCATACTACATAGACTGTACCTATCTCCAACTACCTGTAAAGGCAGTCCTGGATTTCTAGATCAAATATATAGTCAATTTCAGTCATCAGCTTGGCTAAGTTAACATTAACTATTTCTTAACTAGGAAGTTTTCATTGTATAAAAATATATGTGGGTATATGTATACATATATAGCTATAGTGAAAACTGTGACTATACACACACACACACACACACACCTTCATTTTTCACAACAGCTAGAATATTTTGCTCCAGAAATACATCTCTAACTATGGTTCTTATGTACATATCTTTAATACTATATGTTTATATAACATTTTACTTTTTCCCAATTATATGTAAAGACAATTTTTAACATTCATTTTTTAATTTTGAATTACAAATTTTCTTCCTCCCTAAAATGGTAAGAAATTTATTATAGGTTATATATTTGCAATCATGTAAAACATATTTCCATATTAGTCATGTTATGAAAGAAGAAATCGACAAAAAAGACACAAAAAATAAAGAAAATGAAAACTGTGCTTCAATCTGCTTTCAATCTCCATCATTTTTTCTCTGAATGTGGATAGGGTTTTTCATCATGAATCCTTTAAAAATTGTCTTGGATCAGTGTATTGCTGAGAATAGTTGTGTTATTCATAGTTGATCATAATATCATGTTGCTGTTACTGTGTACAATGCTCTCCTAGTTCTGCTCACTTCACTTTGCATCAGTTCATGTAAGTCTTTCAAGTTTAGTTTTCTTTTTCTGAAATCCTATGGCTCATTATTTCTTATAGCACAATAGAATCCTGTTACATTCATATACCACAGTTTGTTCAGCCATGCCCTAATGATGTTCATCCCCTCCATTTCTAATTCTTTTCCACAAAAAAACTGCTATGAATATTTTTGTTCTTATTCCTTTGTAAAAAAAAAATCTTTTTGGAACACCAACCTAGTGGTATTATTGCTGGATCAAAGGGTATGTATAGTTAGATTGTACTTTTAGAAATAAGGCCTTTATTAGAGGCACTTATCTTGGTGGCATTGGTTTTCTTTGTACAAAAACATTTTAAGTTAATATAATAAAAATTATCCATTTTACATCTATAATGGTCTCTGTCTCTTATTTGGTCAAAAATTCTTCCTATCTCCATAGATCTGACAAGATAACTTTGCTAGTCCTCTCCCTCTCTTTTTTCCTCTCCTCTCCAAAGGAAAATAAATTTTGATGACCAGAAGCTGCCCACTTAACTTCAGGTTTACATATTGGTAAAGTACATTGAATAAATGTGTCTCCCCTCCTTCTGTCCTCCCTCCCTCCCTCCTTTCCTTCCTTCCTTCCTTCCTTCCTTCCTTCCTTCCTTCTATCTTTCTTCTTTCACAAAACCTTAAATCCAGTTCACTCTGAACCTTATAGATTGGAGCACAATAGATCCCTGCCCAGGTTCCACTTAATGACAATATTTTGGGCCCTCCTGGCTTACAGTGAGTGTCAATGGCAATTGTTTCTCTTTGGATCAGCAACCCTGAGGGTCTTTCCCTCCCAGCTTGATTTATTTTTTTCTTTTTTACTAATTAAAGAGGCCATCCTTTGACTCCATTCTTAAAGAGACCTATTCACTGAAGGTGCATTAACTCAAAGTGAGTATGTGAAAAGGCCTTAGCCTAAAGGCCAGGACCTCTCATTGCATCCTAGGTCATCTCTAGTCATCCTGATGAATATCTGGTCACTGGACCCAGATGGCTCTGGAGGAGAAAATGAGGCTGGTGACCTTGCACATCCCTCCCTCTCTCAAATCAAGGTCAACTGCAAGTCATGTCATCATTTCCCTGATGCCATGATCCTCTTCAAAAATGAAGGACAAACACAACAACCAGGGAAACTCTTTCTTAGCTTCCTAGTGTGTCACTGCTATCATATATTGCTGTTGTTACTGTCATCTCATTGCTAGTATTTTATTTAAAATTGTGTATCTATTCATTAGGGAAATTCATCTATAGTTTTCTTTCTCTGTTTTTGTTCTCCCTGGTTTAGGTAAAAGGATCATATGTGCATCATAAAAGGAATTTGTTGGGGCTCCTTCTTTGCCTATTTTTCTAAATAGTTTATGCAATATTGGAATTAATTGTTCTGTAAATGTTTGGTAGCATTCATTTGTGAACCCATCTGGCTCTGGGGATTTTTCTTTAGGAAGTTCATCGATAGCTTTCAATTTCCTTTTTTTAATGAGTTAAGTATTGTATTTCCTCTTCTGTTAAACTGGGCAATTTGTATTTTTGTAAGTATTCATCTATTTCACTTGGGTTGTCAGATGTACTGGCATATAATTGGGCAAAATAGTTCCTAATAATTGCTATGATTTCCTCTTCCAAATTGATAGCAAATTTGCCTTTTTCATTTTTGATACTATTAGTTGCATTTTCTTAGTGTCTTCAACAATTTAATGGAATATCATTGATTTATTCTCATTCCAATAGTTCATATATCAACCTATCCATTGTTGCTCACTTCTACTGTACCATCTTGTATTTCACAAAACAGCTCTTCCTATCAGTAAGTGACTAGTGGGCTCCAAAAACTCTTTCAGCAAGAAAAGTGGTACGGTTAGGGTAAAAGGAAGGAATGGAGAAATATAATCACATGAAGCACCACCAGAGGTAGAGAATTTATCTTCCAACCATGGTGCTCTATAGTCTTCCCATCCTATGATTATTTAAATGAGAGCTACATGAGAGAGAACTACATGAAGAACAGGTCAAAAAGGGTAATGTGATATTGGAACGAAAAGAGTCTATTTAAAGATGCACAGAGCAGACCTTGAGCATTTGATAATTAGCCAATCAAGTAATGTTTTTAATCCTGAAACAGAATTTCTGCAACTGTGTAGTATTACATAGCCCATAAAGTATACATCAGGCAGATCTTTCCTAATTTCCAGGGCACTCTTCCAGGAACTAAAGAGATTGGCAATACAATCTTTGCTCAAGATTCCTGTTTAAAGCCTCTAAAACCCTTCCTTTCTCCCCATTGGAAAACAAGTTTCTGACTTTTCACAGGCAAACAGATGTCTGGGCATCTGGATCCTGCTGACCTTGATTCTGTTTGTGAATAGCAAAAAGGAGATATTGTGGAATTGGTTTATCCATTTTTCAACACTCAGATGTCTAAAGATGGGTATCTGCCTTTTTTGAGTAGGGGGGTTACTTGTTTGCCATAATCCATCAAGAAGCAACAATCAAGAGGAGACAGGATACCCTATGACAAGAAACCCTAAATTGAGATCGTCATCTGTTTCATCCATTCATTTATTTGGTTGGTGCTTATTGCACTATTCCATATTCAGTGCTGGAATGGCTACTTAGGGACATGTCCTAATTTTATTAGATTGCAAGATCAGTGAGGGCAGAGACTTTGTACCTTTTCATCTTTACATACCCAGCACCTAGACCCTTGCTTATGAAGCTAACCTTAAGAATTATTTATTGAACAGAATCCAACTGAAATGATACTGTATCTGTGTGTCCTTTGGCAAGTCACTTAACTTATCTAAACTTCATTTTCCTTCTCTGTAAAAATAAATGGGTTAAACTTAACCTGAAAGTTCCTTTCAGGTCTGAATCTACAGTCCTATGTGGATTGATTGAGACAGAAAATTCAGTTTATTTTTTCAAAGATCTTACAGAACTGAGAAGGTACTACAGTGCTTAAGAAAGGTAAATGTCCCAATTTTTTAAAAAAGGAAAGGAATCAGAGTCTGTAAAGTTTGGGGCCAGTGAAACTGGCTTCAGTATAAATTTTAGCATTATAAATGCAACACAGTAGGCATATTTAGAAATCGAAGCAGAGATCATGAAAACCCAGCATGGATTCCACAAGAACAGGTTATGCCAGACTAACCTCAGTTCCATTTTTGACATCATAACTAGAATAAGAAGTCAGTGTAATAATGTATACATAATATACTTGCATTTCAGAAAACTATTTGACAGTCTTGCACAATCTTTGTGCACAATACAGAGAAGTAAGGGTAAGATGATGGCAAGAAAGGCTAGCATTGGAACAAATTGAATACTTTGACCTAAGGACCACTAATTAATAGGTGCCAACTTGGTGGAAGGTGCCCCAAAGACCTATCCTTGAACTTGTTCTGTTCACCATTTTTCTCAAAGTCTTGGTTGAAAGCACAGATGGTATATTTGTCAAACTTTCAGATGACAAGAAGCTGAGAGGGATAGCTAATGAATTGAATTATAGAGTCAGTATCTTGACAAGCTAAGACAGTGCGTTAAATATAATACAATGAATTTAATAGGAATGAATATAAAATTCTACAGTTGAGTCCACAAAGATTCTTGGTCTTTAATTCTCATGGTTATTGTATTTTCTTGTTTATTGGGGGAGGGAAGGAGTGAGAGTTCTTTTATGCATTTCTAACTTTTCAAGTGACAGTGAGCTGTGTTTACACACAACTTCTTACAAAGCTATCTTTGACTCTGTGTTATTAAATCTTTGATCCCCACCTTTACTGCAAAGCATTATACATACCTTTGGAATCTATGCACAAATCGAGGAGACTATCTTTGAGGTTCATAATAACAATACTCCAACAGCAATATGGCTAATATCCCTACTAAAAGTTTCCTTTGGAAAATCACAATTTGTCTCACTTTTAGGTTAAGTACACTTACCCATTATTAAACAACATAAGCAGAGATAGGAAATATATTGAAAAAAAATTCACAAGCATATAAATGGCACTCATACCCCAGTCCATTATCTGTGAACAAACTCAAAATATCAATGAATGATGTCAATATGGGTAGCACCATGTTTATTTCACATGTCCAATTCATGACTATTGGCCCCATCTTATGTAAGCAGCACAACATTGTACTACAAATCCCACAGGTGCTGTATTATTCCAGGAAGCATCAGGAACTTCTGTGCATCACTGGCACTGCCGATATCTTTCCATCTTATTCTGGGCTATTCTCTATGCCTAGAGTTCACCTCCTCTTAACCTCTTAAGATCATTAGTTTCCTTGAAGACTCACTCAACTACATGAAGGTTCTTGCATCCTCCCCTCAAAAATAATATTGTATTTATTTTGTATACCACTATGTGTACATATTGCTCCCTAGTACAATTTACATTCCTTGAGGACAGAGATTGCTTCATTTTCATCTTTGTATGCCCAGCATCTAGTAGGTAGTTAGCATTTAATAAATGCATATTGTTTGATTGATCTGTCCTTAGCATTTTAGTTAAGCATTATCTAGCTCATTATAGAAATAATGAAACCAAGACTCTCTTTATACAACATCAAAAAGACCATTTTGATTTTTTTATAAGCACAAGGGCCAAATACCAATGCCAATCTTTTAATTGATCATGGATAATTACTTTGGTATCATCTTCTTCATAAAAGAAATAATGAAGGTCTGGGGAACAGTAAATCTAGCTGTGAAAATAGATACCACCTGGTCATCAAAACAACAATTTTCTTAAGTTCTGTTAATGATCATGTTTCAGAGCCATGAGCCAAGTTCATTAAACAAATAGAGACATTTGCACAGAAATTTACACAGGAAAAATTAAAACTTTCAACATGAAGGCAAAACTTCATTCACCTCTCATCTGGTGCCACCTTGATAGTCTCCCTGTCCACTTTTTTCAAAAGCCCAGTAGCCCATTATTGATATTAGAATAAGGCCTCTTTTTCTTCACTTAGTATGTCAGAAAGACATGTCTACACAATGTCAGAAAATTATTTTTATCATGTTGTAGGGGATAAAGCTTTCTACAAGTGGTGAACTCTGTCTGCATACAAGTGTATAGAGGGAACAAGAGTAGGTTCCTTGGAGAGAAAACTCAAATTAAAAAAAAAATTGTGCCCCATGATTAGGCATGACGGGCTATGCTTTTCTGACTTCCATCTACAAGATAAATTGCCTTTTTCTTTTAAGTTTAAATGTGCTCTGTCTTTAACTTTCCTGAATTAGGCTTTTTATGAAAGTACCCCTTTTCAAGAGGCCAACATTTTTTTTCATTTTGCATGATAATGAATTTAATGCTAACTGCGTAAGGACTTTATTATGTAGCACTGGGACTCTGATATGACTAGAACCAAAAGCTCATCTATCAAACTGGAGGCTTTAAGGAAGCCAAAGAGTATCAAATATTAATCTTTGAAATGCTGCCAGAGCCAGTCAAGTCCTATCCATTAGGTTCTAAGCTGCTTGTGAGGGAGCTGTTAACATAACACCCAGTCTGGCTACCAACTCTGAAGATGCTGTAGAAATGTGAAGTCCATTTGGACTATAGGCATTCCCCTGTGGAATATATATTTCTTTCTTTTTTGTATCGATTAGTCATATCCAACTCTCCCTGACCCCATTTGGGGTTTTCTTAGGAAAAATACTAGAGTATTTTGCCATTTCCTTCTCCAACTCATTTTACAGATGAAGAAACCGAGGCAAACAAGGTAAAGTGACTTGCCCAGGGTCACACAATGGGTAAGTGTCTGAACTCAGATCCTCCTGACTCCAGGGCCTGTGTTCTACCTACTGCACCATCTAGCTGCCCCTAAAATGTATATTTCTCAATCAAAGGAATGATTAGAAGAAATTGAGAAAAATTCTCCTTTTCTACCACTTGTCACATGAGATCTTATTTCTAAAATTATTTTTAAATATTTTCTAATATTCTAATATTATTTCTAAATATTTCTCATCATTTCTAAAATTGTCTCTCTATTCCCCCCTCCATCTCATTCCAATCTCCCCTTTCTCCATGTATTTGTTTAGGCTACTCTCTGTACTGTAATGCACTCCCTGTATATCTCTGCTCATTGAAATCCTTCTCAAATGTTTCTTCTCCCGTGAAGCCATCTCAGCAAAAGATCAGTCCTTCCTCATCATTCTTATGGCATCCTACCCAAAGTTCTCCTTTAATCTTAGCACATTCTAAGACCTAGAATACTTCCTGTTTTCCCCATGTTTCTACTGAAGGTTATGTTCTGTGGCATGTGGTTCAATGGAAAGAACACTAGATTTGGATTCAGAGAACCTGGGTTTGAATACTAGTTATGACTTAACAATCTGTGTGATCCTGCGCAAGTCACTTAACTTTTGGGGGCCTTACTTTCCACATCTGTAAAATTAGGAGATTATAGTGGGTGATTTCTTAAAGAAAAAAAAAGACCTTCTAAGCCTAGATGCTAAAACACTTGTGCTTGCTTTTTTCTGATGAATATAGGCCTTTTAAACTTTGATATGCCACATCTTTCCAGATATAGTGCATTGCAAGGGCAAACGTTTTGGAAAGTAAACCTCCTCCTCCACCACCACCGGGTATTCCAGACTGTCAGCACTCTAGCGTGGGTGCCTAGAAAATTTGGGGCTTGGAAGAAAGTCACTAGGTACCTCCTGACAAATCTATCTAAAATCTTGCTCACGTAACACTTGAATCTATAATGTCTTGCTTTGTTCCCTAATTTTTTCATCTGTGTTAGTTAAGAGCAAGGACCATATTTTATCTTTCCATTATTTCCCCACACGGTTCCCAACACAGTGTGGGGAACATAACAGGAGTTCAATAAATACTTGTCAATTGCTCAACACTGGTAGTGTGGGTGGATAATGAGCACCAGGCATCAAATTCACTTCTTTAGCCTCCCTGGCTTTCCTGCAACCAAAGCCCATGTCTTTTCACTTTCTGCCCACATTCTGTAACCCATGGAGAGTGAACCAAAGAAGGACTGTAATAATTTATGCCTAGCCACCCACAGTTCCACAAGCAAGAGATTGCTGCACTCTCAAGGTCCAAAAAGGTGACCTAGCTTCTCATGAATGAACTAGATGCCTCATGGTCAAACTTTCATGCTCCATGGACATGAGTACAGAGCATGTAGCATACAGTTCAAAATCTATGACCCCCTACAGAAGTTATTAAAGCTTTCAACTGCACTAAGATTTTTGAGATACCACAAATAACACATCCTGGAAGCTTTTTTGCCCAATGTTGTTACTGTTGTTATTATGTATTTTCAGTCAGATTCAAATCTTCATGACCCCATTTGGAGTTTTCTTGGCAAAGATACTTGAGTGGTTTGCCATTTCCTTCTCCGGTTCATTTTACAAATGAGCAATGGAGGCAAACAGGGTTAAGTGACTTGGCCATGGTCACACAGCTCATAATTGTCTGAGACTAGATTTGAACTCAGGAAGATGAATCTTCCTGACTTCAGGCCAGGAAATTCATCCATTGCACCACCTAGCTGCCCTTAGTTTTATAAGTAATGAATAGTTCCAGAACCATCATTAATAAATATTCCACTTGAGACAAATGACAGAGGTAGGGCAGGAGTAGGCTTACCTGGGATGTGGTTATTAGGGCACCATGATGGGGTGCCCTAATGGGAAGAAGTTCCCCTTTTCTCCACTGCCACCAAGTGGGGATGGGGCAACAGGAACAGAAGGAAGCATTTCTGGGACAGTGCTGTGAGCACTTTCTAAATTTCCCACATTGGAATAGCCTCTATGCACCCATTAGGATTCTGAAAAGATATTTAAGTAAAAGAAGCCTCCTCTCACATGAACCTTATCACTTCTCTCAGGGCAGGATTTCTTGCAGAATATGTATGATTTCTATGGTAGGTGACAAAAAACTAAATACCTGCATTGAGATGTTAGTGATTAGCTTTTGAACCTCTGCACCTGCCAGCATGTGCTAGAGTGAGTCAGGAGAGGCCAAATTTAGGTTATTTAAGATGCAAGTTCTTGCTGCCTTTGTTATTGAAGTGTAATTATAATGTTGTTGTTGATGATGATTTGTTGAGTGCCAACAGGGCACCCCGGGTCATGCAGTTCTAGCAAAGACAGTCTTTTGTTAGCACAAACATATAGTAGATAAGCCTGGAATATTATTTTTGCTCTTCAACATCAGCCTTCCTATACTGCTGGTTCTTAACTATTCTTACATTTGTTACTCTGGATTTAATTGCTAAGGGAGGAAGGAGAAGAGAGGGTGATGAAATTACCTAGCATATCACATGACAAATATACCCATAGGGGAAATCACTTTTAAAAAAAAGATACTAAGAATACCCAGGGAAAAAAATTGACATGATTCCTGAAGAAAAAATTCAAAAGGTAAATGTTGAGAGAACTATTTTATAACCTCTCAGGATGAAAGTAATTTGTCATTGTTATAAGAAATTTGGAAATACCTGTGTAATATGGTAGTGGAAACAGAGAAATGGTTATATAATGGTGGTATTTTGGTTGTTGTTGCTAGCATTGACATTTTTAAATTTAGAATGAAGTCAAAGGAAGAGAAGTAAAGAATTTATAGAAAGCTGTTCTCCACATGCTAAAGTTCTCCACTCTAAAATTATATTCAAGAGTGTGTTCTGACCTTGGGGGGTCAGAGGAAAACAGAAATTGAAAAATTATTTCTGGAGAGGCATTTTAAAGTAGTTGAACATAGTAGTAGTAGTAGTAGTAGTAGTAGTAGTGATAGTAGTAGTAGTAGTAGTAGTAGTAGTAACTAACATTTATATAGCTCTTTAAGTTTGCAGAACCCTTTACATGTTTTCTCATTTTTCCTCATTTGATCTCCATAACAACCTTGTTACTTGGTGCTATTATTATCTTCTAAAGTAGAATAGGACGAGAGTGAATGCTGTTGTTGTGGGTGATGGTGATGATGGTGATGATGATGATGATGATGATGATGATGATGATGATGATGACAGTGATGGATGTCTAAATGACATCAAAAATACTGTGAAAGAATTTCTTGGGCCATGTTGGAGAAGGGAATGCCAGAAGAAGAAAAGATGGGAAATCATCAGCATAGCTCCCTGAAAACTACTAGGTGGAAATATGATCTGCCTGTACCAGAGACCAAAACCTGAATGGATCTGACCAAAGAAAAGAACCTGGCTCAACCACAGTCATATGGGTCACTGTTGTTGGTTTTACTTGACTTTTTTTTTGTTAAAAGAGACCTCTTATGAAGTACAATAAATTCACGGTAAATGATATAAAAATAAAATATATCAATAAAAATGAAAGCAGAAAATAAAAGTGATAGGTCATTAATTGCGCTGAATATTAATGATGTTTACATTATTCACTAGTAGAAAATATGTCTTTTTCTGATAATATTTTTTTCCTTTACTGTATTTTACTGGCATTTGCCCTTCATGCTTGTTTCAAAGGTCACATAAAAATCGTGAGGAAGACCACATGATCAGAAATCCATATTGCACAGTACCCAGATAAATGTAATCATATGATTATTTGTCTTCAGTTTCAGTTACAATTACTAATTAACGTAAGCCTTTTAGAGCAACATTTGGTGATAATCAGCTATGTAATGGGAGCAGCAGGAAGGTAGCATGAACTACCACCAACTAGCCCATGTGTACTAGTTAAATAGGTCTTTTAAAGCGATATATATATATATATATATTTTTGCTAAAAATCTAAGAGAAGGCAAAGCCTAGAGTGAGACAATCTATGTCTGACTTATGTCTCATGTTAGATACTCAATGCCTAATGTCACTTGAAAAGTATTAGAAAGGCAACTCTGGTCATCATGTAGTCTGAAGTAAAACAGTGAATTCCAATGATTTCATAAAACACAAGAGATATAAATTGTGATTCATGCTCATACTAACCTGCCCCTTTTTATAGACCAAGAGAGAGAAAATGAAACAAGAATTTGCCATGATGCAGTGGAAAGAGTCCTAGATTTAGAGTCAGAAGTCCTGGGTTTGAATCCTGACTCAGTTATCTTCATGGTCCAATACAAGTCACAGACTTTCTCACCATCATTTTCCTCGTCTATAAACTTAGAGAATAGAATCTTAGATGATCTTTAAAGTCCATTATGACTCTAAATACACACACACATATACACGGTATATTGGTATAGCACAGTGGTTCTCAACCTTCCTAATGCCTCTACCCTTTAATACTGGTATGTGGGTGTCTCCGCATATGGGTGGACCCACCGGGAGACGGCTAGAGGAGCCATGTCTTGGTTCCTAAGACCATGGGAAATATGTGTTTTCCCATGGTCTTAGGTGACTCCTGTGAAAGGGTCGTTTAACCCCCCACAAAGGGGTCATGACCCACAGGTTGGAAAACCCTGGTACAGCAGATAATGACCAATAACCAGTAACTAACTGGAAAACCGCCTTTAGTGCTTACAGGCACACACCCAAATTCACCAAATATCAATAAAGTACCCACGTTGTGTGAGGAACACTGTGGTAACTCCTAGAGGTGATAAAATTAAATTAGATAGAATGTGAGTCCTAATGGAATTCAGAGTTTGGGGATTAACTTACAAGGGAGTAACTATAATACTAAACAGAAATGCTAAGTACTTACAAGTAGGAAGTGAAGTTCAAAAGATGAAAGATAATTGCTTCTGCATAACCAAGGAAAACTTTAAAATACCCTAAATTACTTTATTAAAAAGCCAGTGACCATTGTGATATCTCTGGTAACTCATTTCTACTCCCAGAGAAGAGGAAAATTACTTAAAAGGATGATTGGTAGGGAAACTGGTTGATACCATTAACATAGGCATTATATTTGTACTCTAGCACAACCTAGTGGCAATGAGATTTCATTGGCAGCCCCTGTCTAGTGTGTTGAATGTTGGAATTCTGTCACTAACTTCGAAACCATGATTGCCTGCTATTGTATTCTATGCTCATCTATAAAACAGGATAAGGATGCAGATTAATGAGGCCATACCACAGAATCACAGGACTAACTCAGAGATGAAAAGAACCTCAGTAGTCTTCATTCCTGGAAAAAATCTTTCCTATGGCACACTAAATATGTGATCATTTATTCAGGGTTTATTTGAAAGCCTCCTAGGAGTGGGGTACATATCAAATGGTTTATGCATCCCTTAAACAAGATATATTACTATAAAATCAATGACCTCATGATCATTTTGAACTTAGGTTTTCCTGACTCCAGGTCCAGTGCACTATCTACTATGCCACCTGGCAGCCTCTAAAACAAGTTCCTGGATCCCAGATAAGAATCCCTAATACAAAGATCTTTGCATCCTGTTCTCTACTTTATTTGAAGTCTCACAAATTTATGGATGGGGTGACAAGATCCAGAACTGAAACAAGATCCAGAAACTGAAAGTTGTATATGTGTGTGTGTGTGTGTGTGTGTGTGTGTGTGTGTATCCCAGGTTCTCCTTATTCTTCATATTAGGGTATATACCGGATCTAAACGACCATGGTCATTATGATACAATAATGTTCTACCTGGAAAAGCACTGGATTTAAAGGTTTGGGTATGAATTCATCTTTTTTCTGCCACTTACTACCTGTAGTCCTAGGCAAGTCATTTTGCCTCCAAGAATCTTGGTTTCCTCATCTTTAAAATAATGGGATTGGGTCAAATGAGCTCTGAGGAGTCTCCCTTCCAGTTTTAAAGCTATGATGCTATAAATCTAACAATAAATGAAATCATTCTCCCTATCCTTTAGTGTTCTTGTGCTAATCAAGACTAAAGCCAGAATGGGGTCCTCATAGAGTCACAGATTGCCATCCTCCAACGTCATATGTTTCTACCATCTCAATCTGTTGTTGTTCAGTCATGTTCAATTCTTTGTGACCCCAATTGGGGTTTTCTTGAAAAAGATACTAGAAGGGTTTGCCATTTCCTTCTCCAGATGATTTTTAGATGAGGAAACTGAGGCAAACAAGGATAAGTGACTTGCCCAGGATCACACACTTAGTAAGTATCTGTGGCCAGATTTTAACTAAGGTCTTCCTGACTCCAGGCTCAGTGCTCTATCTACTTCCCCATCTAATTGCCCAATCCCCCTCAATTTACTGATGAGGAAACAGCCTTCAGGAGACAGGGTAAACTGGCCAAGGTTACACAGGTAGTAAGACTAAGGAGCAAAACAACTTCCTTTTTCTTCATAGACAATGTTCTTTCTCTCCACTGTACCATGTTAAAGTTATAAAATGGGTGAATTAATGACTTGAACATTTCACTAGGCACTTGAAGTGTTTGTATGTCTGGGTTGATAGACCACACTTTGGAATGTGCAAAGGAGGATACTTAAGGAAACACTCAAAAAATGAGGGTTGGTATGTGTTTATTTCACTTTCCAGTGCCTTGAAAATAATTTATAAAAAGACTTCTCTTACTGACCAGTCTTGCTAGCAGAAAGTTCTATAACTGTAATAAGTTTCAAATATACAATGCTGAACAAAGCATTTTTCCAGAAGTAAAAGAATATTTTCAGTATCACAAAACCCTCTCTACACAACAAAGATCAGTTCTACTTGAGAGGAATTTCTGTATTGTTTATGAACCAACTACATTCTCAAGGTCAGATGGGCACTGAGTGACAGATTGTTCCAGAGGAAGCCCTGAATGGGTGTTACGTTAGCCTCTCTGCACATTTAGATAATTATACAACTTGAAGAATCCTACCTAGAGGACAGTTTTGAGCCTCTCTAATTTGTATATGTATATACACAAGCACATGTATACATATACACATCCATATTATATATTATGTATATAGAACAAAATGGACAATTGAGAGAATCTGTAATTGGATATTTTAAATGGAAAACACTTGATGCTTATGTTGAATTATAAGTACTTCCTTCATTGACCTCAAATAAGTTGTAAAAGGACATTTAATTTCTATTCCTACAAGGAACACAATCTCATTTTGGTAAGGTTTTGTTGCTAAAATTCAATGACACCATCAGTTTTAGTTTCAAATAGAGTCATGGGTCATGAATGGAGTATTCTTGAATAGTATTTTTTTTAGCTCATGGTGGTACTCAGCATTTTCAAATGTGCAATGATACTAATCACCTATGGAACAATTAGTTAGTATATGTGTTATGCTTCCTTTAGTGTGGAAAATTTGAGGTAATATGTCTTTGCCCATAGCCACCAAGCAAACTCAAAGGCAGGAACAAGGACAGAAGCCTGAAGCTCTTGTTGATCAACCCTGAGTCACTGGAATTTCCATACATTTGTGTTGACTTGAGTCATATATTACTCTTCTTTCCCCTCATTCTGGATCAGTGACTTTAGACAGGGTCCAGTAATAGGCAAACCAGGAAGTCCAATAATGACCCTGCGATGAATTCCGTCCTCCAAGCAAGATGGAGGCTTGAGAGTAGAAATGCCAAAAGCTGAACTAAAGGCACTCACCTGACATTCCAAAGAGAAGGGCTTACTGAGTTCCTGCCCTATGAAGGATTACTGAGAACCCAAAACTGGAATAATCATTAAACAAAAAAAAATGATAAAGGCAAGTTCTTAGAAGAAAAGATCTTTCCTTTTGGCAAGAGGTAGATCTGAGGTCCCATAGAGTCTACAGTGGAATGACATGAAACACTGAGTCAATCAGTAGGTAGTACTGGCTACCCGTTGGTAAGAAGACCCAAATTTCACTTCACATTCCATTACTAACTCACTTGGTAACTGTAGGGAAATAGCTTCCTCCCTCCAAACCTGTTTCTTCATCTGCTACAATAGAAAATACATTTGTCATATGTGAGAATAAATTATTTTTTTTAACTCTGTAGCCATTTCCTTGAGAGTTTGCTAAAGCAAACCTTCCTCCATCCCCTTGTGTTCCTCTTATCCTCTTTCATGCAGCATGGCATAGTTTGAACTAAATAATTGTTGAGATCCATTCTAACTTTACAGGATGAATAGAAACTTTCTAGGACTCTAAGATGGTGGGAGAGGGCGGAAGGTAGAGAGATAGAGGAGGAGCAGGAAAAAGAAAATGAATTTTATGTTATTAGGTATGCTAGTCTTCAAAAGCTAGTGAGTGGAAAATAGTAAATAGATTACCAGAAATTACTAAATAGATTACTACATTCAAATCATAACTTTGAGAGATATATAGATACATATAGATATAAAACAATAATAATAACAATAGTGCATTTATATAGCTCTCCCAGGTTTGCAAATTGTTTTACATATATTGTTTCATTTGGTCTACACAATAACCCCAAAGGTAGGATTAACAGGTATACTCATTTTGTAGTTGAGAAAACTGAGGCTGAGAGAAGTTAAGTACCTTATCCAAGGGCACAAAGCTAGCAAGTGTTTGAGATAAGATTAACATTTAGTCCCAAGTCTGGCATTCTAGTCATTACATTACTCACTGGCTATGTGACCCTGAACAAGTCATACCTCATGCAGCTTCCTGGGTCTTATATTCTGTCATATATAAACTGCTTTCTATGTTGATATACAGCATCTGAAATCACAGACTTTCATCTATTAATCAAAAGATCCCATTGCCTGGAAGTTCCTTGAATCTATAGCACTATCAGTGACAGCTAATATTCATGAAGATTTTTTTTTAAAAAAAGGTCAATGTTCAAAAGATTTTTAATGTTGATATAATTATGACATACATTTTCTTTGAAAATTGTTGAATCACTTAACTACATATAATAACTCTCTATTGACTACATCATTCAATTAGGCAAAATTTCCCTTTCCTTAACTAGATACTATAGTCTTTCCTCTTTCCCATCCATTGGCCACACCTCCTCTAAAACATTCTTCCCAACATACAGGTCTGACTATATTATACCCCAATTCAAAAATTTTCAGTTTCTTTTGCCTATAAAATGTAATACAGACTCCTTATGGGATTTAAGAGCCTACACAATCTTACTCCAACTTACCTTCCTGACTATATTCCAGTCAAACTGAATTATTAGCTTTTTCTCATTCTTGACCTGTCATCTCCCACCCTTGTGCATCATTATAAGCTATCCTCTATGCTTGTAATACACCCCCCCTTCTCCAATGTGGCCTATTAAAATCCTTCTCTTCCTTTTAGGTTCAGCTCAGGGGCTATATCTTTTATGAACCTCTTCAATCCTCCCAAATGAAAGTATTCTTTCTCTATTCAGCTTTTCCTAGAGAATTATTTCTGAATCTATCCTTTACCCTTATCACACTCTACATTTTACCATATTTCTCTATGGATAGCAGATCCCTGTAGTAGAAAACAAAAGTGCTTCCCATGCAACAATTGTCACTTTTTATTGTATCCCCAGCACCCAGTGTAGCACCTTAACAGCTGACTTTTCAATGCTGGAGAGAACATAGAAAGATAGTTACCTTAATATAACATTGTTAAGAGTTTTTGCTCTATGGCAAAAAGCAACTTAGAAATATGCTTGAAAAATTATAATTTCCATAACTTTTGAATCAGATACTCCATAGCTTAGCATTTATCTCAAGGAGATCAAAGACAGAAAGGTCCCATATATAGCAATACATTCTTACCAGCCCTTTTCAGAGAGCAAAGAAGTATAAAAAAAAAGAGCAGATAACAAAGAAGTGGAAACAAAATAGATGCCCATTGATTGGGAATGGATAAACAAATTGTGGCATATAAATGCTAAGGGACATTACTTTGCAATAAAAATGAATTCAAAGAATTCAAAGGACCATGGGAAGAATTCTATGAACTGAAAAAGAGTGAAGCAAACAGACCACAGAAAGTGATGTCTATAATGACTATAGTAGGGGTGGGTAAACCTGCAGCCTCAAGGTCATGTGTGGCTCTCTAGATCTTCAAGTGCAGTCCTTTGAATCCAAACATCACAGAAAAAAAAGTCCCCTTAATAAAAGGATTTGTTCTGTAAAACTTGGACTTGGTCAAAAGGCCACACCCAAGGACATAGAAGGACATAGAAGGACTCAAGGCTGCAGGCTCCCCACCCCTGGACTATAGCAATACAGAAAGACAAAAAACCTTCAATGATCAACACTGTGTACAATTATTACAACCAAATGTTCCCTCTGAAAAATGATGAGAAAATAAATTTCCATCTCTTCTCTGTAGAGTTAAGGGGCTTGGCTATGGAACACTGCATCTACTGCCAGACTCAGTTGAAATTTAGTTTTCCTGAACTGCCTTTTTTATTCTTTTTCCATATTCTTATTCTTTCTTATAAGGGATGGTTCCTTAGATGGAGAAAGATGTGTTTATTTTGAAATGAAAGTGATATAAAAACAAAAGCTATCAACTCCCAGCAAATACAAATGATCAAAAGAAATGAACAAGAACTTTTGCAAGAAAGAAATTCAAATTTTTGACACATGTAAAAAAAGCTCAAAATCAATAATAATTAGCACAACTATTATTAACAAATTTAAGCAACTCTATGGTTCCACCTCACATCCATTGCACTGACAAAGCTAACAAAAAAATTATACTCCCAGTTGTTGGAGAGGACTAGGAGAAAACAGGCACATTAATTCACTTTTTGTTGAGATGTAAGGTAGTCCAGCCATTCTGGAAAGCAATTTGGAACAATACCCCCAATTAGCCAAACTGTGCATATTCTTTGACTCAGCAATATGTCAATTAAGTCTGCTATGCCCCAAAAGATGAAAGAAAGCACAAAAGGACCCATATGTCCAAAAGCACATATAGTAACTAATTTTGTAATAGCAACGAACTGGAAATTAAGTAGGTTCCTATCACAGAATGCATAAAGAAACTATGTAGATTAATATAACAGTAGATGTTGATCATCGTAAGAATTTGTCAAATGTATGGTACCAGAGAAACCTAGGAAAGACTTGCATAACTTGATACAGTAGAGTGAGCATAAGAGAACAACTGAGACATGACAACACTATTATAAAGAATACCAACTCTGAAAGACTTGAGAATTGTAATCAATGCAATGACTACAATTCCAGAGGACTGATGATTAAGTATGCTACCCATCTCTTGACAGAGAAGTTATGACTTCAAGATGAAAAAAAAAATATTTTTATATACAGCTAATGTAAGGATTTGTTTTGCTTGACTATGTGTAGTTTTCACAAAAGTTTAGATTTTCTTTACATTTTTCTTTCTTGATGGGAGGAGGCTGGAGAAATGGGGATACAACTACAATAGAAAGAAAGGAAGGAAGGAAGGAAGGAAGGAAGGAAGGAAGGAAGGAAGGAAGGAAGGAAGGAAGGAAGGAAGGAAGGAAGGAAGAAAGAAACAAAGAAACAAAGAAACGAAGAAAGAAACAAAGAAATAAAGAAATTGAAGGAAGTCACTGAAATACTTTTTAATAGAAAAAAGAAGAAAGGATAGCCAGACAGAAACACAGACAAGCAGGACAGCTTTGAAACCTGTAAGTTTAAACTTATCAAATGCCTAAAAAGAAAAGAAAATTGCAATTTTGCATATATTTCTCTTTTTCTGTTCTATTACATACATGGAAATGCTTATTTTATTTGGTGGTTTCAAGTTCAGAATAAAAATAAATGTTTAGAGAGCAATCATGTTTAAAAATTAACTAATAATTTACCTTTATATAGCATTTTGGATATATTTTCTCATTCAATCTTTACACTTGTCATGTGAAATGCTACAGGTATTTTATCTCCATTTCACAGATATGGAAACTCAGATTATTCCATAATCATACCACAAGCAGGAATTCATTCATTCAATGAGCACTTATTAAATGCCAGATTTTTACAAGGCATTGTGCTAGGCATAAGGATATAAAGATAAGAAAATGAAGCAATTCCTACCTCCAAGGAGTTTGTGTAAGCAGAATTCAACGCTGGGTGCTTCCTGACTTCTAGACCAGTAGCACTTTTTTCTCCTTAATTCTCTTACACCATTTTACCTTTCCACTTCTTTAAATGAATTAATAAAGATGAATACTACATACAGAAAATATGTAACTCAATACAGATCTTCTTCTAGTTCCCTGAATGATCTTCCTTTTAGAAAAAAGCAGCCAGGTTCTGTTATATGACTTTATACTTCAGTGATTCCTTCATCTCACAAGAACCTTGTACTCTTACCCCTGGAACCACCCTAGACACTAATGGATGATTTTTCCCTTGTCTTGCCTGGAATTAGGCCTCCATGGTAACTTTCTGGTCACCATTTCTAAACTATGATACCTTGGGCATACCCTCACCAAACCTGCTTTCAAATTTGTTTGTACTTGTTATCTTCCTCCATTAGAAAGTAAACCTCTTGAGGGTAGGAACTATTTCGATTTCTTGCGCTTGTGTCCACAGCACTTAGCAAAGTACCTCACCCATAGCCAGCACCCCAAAATTTTTTTGTTGTTCACCATCATTCATTCATTCCTCTGATAGTTCAGAATTCTTTTATTAAGGGGATTTGTTCTATGAAGTTTGGATTCAGTCAAAGGGCCACATTTGAGGACCTAGAGTGTCACATGTGGCCTTGAGGTCACAGGTTCCCCACCTCTGGTGCACCTTCTCAACCTGTGCAATTCTTGTTCATGTCCTACTATGGATCTTCCAAAGAGGGTGTCCCCAACGTAAGAGAAGCCTCCTTTCCTTTAGGATCTTTTTGAGTTTAATGGGTATCAATAAAGCATTTGGGCTATCTGCTAACCCTCAATTTCACTATTGATTTTGCAGAAAATCCAATTCAGCATTTGGTTTTAGTTGTCTAGAGTTATATTTGCCCCAAGGAAGGATGCAAGTAGTTTTGCCGTAGAGTTGTACTGGTTCCCAATTCTCCATCACATTAAGTGTGAAGAGTTTATCTATTCTAGGCCCATAAGATAAGCTTTGTATTTTTCCCCCAGGACTGAAGAAAACCGAGAATACCTTTCCTCTCATCTAGGCTCATGGACATTCTCTTTCCCCTTAATAGTGGGGTCACTATGAAATTTTAAAAGTACACAAGAAGAAACAGTGAAGCCCCAAGTGGGGCTTAAAGTGAACCTCTTGATGGGGCATTTTCCTATGCTGTAAAAGCTTCAGGGAGTTGTGATTCTCTGTTGGAACGAGAGGTAGACTTGTTTTGAGTGGCTAATCAGGAATGGAGCAAAGGAAGTGTTTTCTCCCCTCAGCAGGGCTTCAGTAGAAAATACAGAAAAGTCCAAGAAGTAGGAGCTTTGGTTTCTACACCTGACCGTGTGACTACCATACTTTATTTGGGCACATTTTCCTTCCCTGATCTTCAGTTTCCCCACCTGAAGAATAAGGGTGATAATAATGCCTGTAGTACTTATCATTCACAGCTGTTGTGAGTTTCAAGTGAAATAAATGTTGGTAAACTTGTTTCAAAAAAAATTTAATTAGTACTATGAACAAGAAATTCCCTGACTTAAAGTATACCTTCAATAATTTCAATTGTACATTTCTGGGGGCAGGGGTGTCCTTACTTAAAAAAAATTAAGACCGGTAACACAAAGAATGAGAGGTGAAGGTACAACAAACAGAAAACTGACCTCAAAGTCAGGAAGACCTAGGTTGAAGTCCTGCCTCTGGTGTATACTGGTTGTTTGACCTTGGTGAATTAATGAACACCTGAGGCTTCCCAACAACTCTCAAAATTACTGAGCAGGTGCTCAGCTACAATTGTGAAGAAATTTTCCTCAACAGGAATTACTGATAGGAATGAAATCACAGATGTACTAAAAAAAAAGTATGAGGAAACATACTAGGCACTAAAGACATAGAGCTATTATATCATAAGATTCAGCTGGACTTTCAGGAGTGAAAAGGGAAGAGTGAGAGTTGAGTAGAGGAGCAGCTTGGGCTTCTAGAATGTTTTCTTTCAGTGATGTCAAGGTGCTTTAGCTGGGTGACTGTATTGAACCCCACTATACTTTAATGGGGAGGAGTGGAGGATGGTCAGCTGAAGCATTGAAAGGCTGAGGTCACAACCAGTTTCAGGTCACACAATAAAAGCTCACTGTTATAAAGCCCTCTAGAATTTGCAAAACACTTTCTTCACATCAACTGTGTATGATAGGGCAAGTATAATTGTCCTGTTTTTTCAGATGAGGAAACTGAGGCTCAGCCAGATGGGCCGTCACTTTTTCAAGGTCATATGGCTGGGTAAGTGTTAGAGACCTGAGTTGGGGCTCCAGCCAGGTCTTCTGACGCCAAGCCCATGACACTATTACATTCTGCTATACCAGCAGAACTAACATTTAACTTGAAATGTCCATCCCTCAACCTATGCTCTTTTTCTACCATACTCCACTGCTTTTCGTGGAATGAACTGAAAGGGACATTTAGAAGAGAATATGCCCTCCCCACGTCCATCCCAATACTCTGATTCCCAAATAGAAACAGTTAGGACCAGGAAAACATTCCCTCTCCAGAAACTATCCCCAGTTGAGGATTTTATTCCCAGTAGAGTGAAGGGTGAAAAAAATAATCATAATAAACCCACACCAACAGGCAGCTCAATTTACTTCTATGACTTCATCCGGGCAGCATTTTAATCACAAGGAAAGGTCAAGCCCAGACTCTTACTGGCTGAGCAAGACTAACCCCTTCCCTAACCCAGGCAAGAAAGACCTGACTCCTGAAACTTCCCAGGAACTTCCCAGGCTTTTTCTCCCGATCCCTGGCTTCAGAGATAGGATGCCTGAGACCAGACTAGGATTCAGAGGACTTGGGTTTTGTCCAGTCTCCATCACTACCATCCTCTATGACCTTGGGCTCCAGTTTCCTCAAGTATCAAATGAAAAGATGAGATTGGATGAATTTTTAGGAGGTGTCCTTAACCTGGCATAAGTGAACTTCTTAAAAATATTTTTTCATAACAATTTCTACATAATTGGTTTCCTTTGTGATCTGATGCATTTTATTTCATTGCATTTTAAAATGTTATTTTCAGAAGTGGTCCTTCATGAACTTCACTTGACTACCACAGAGACCCATGACACCAAAAAGTTTGACTCCCTACTCTAAGATATCTTCCAGCTCCAAGAATTGAGTCTATGGCCAGCCCATGACTAAAAGAAGAAAGAAAATGGCTTTCTATTGCTGCCCAGCTTGCATCCATCTGACAAGCCACCAGTCTAACCATAGGTCCTGTCCCTCCTTCCTCATGCCCAGTTGATTTTCAGAACTTGAATCACTTGGGCAAGGTCATTGCTCAGACAGAAAAGCTCACTGCTTCTATCTGGCTCTTGGGGAAATAAAAGATAGGCCTGTCACAGCAGGTAATTGTACTTTCATAGCACTGTTGTGTTGGGAAAACTCAAGTCTTGTTTTCTAAGTAAACAGCTGCTGTGGGAGGAGGGAAAAGATGTTTTTTAATGCAGCTACAACTATTTCCTGCTCTTCTCCAACCTCTCCTCCTTTTCTCCTCCCAGCCCTGCTGTCCATGCTCCATTACAGCTCTTACTATAGAATCACCAACCAAAGCACCTCAGAGCCAACAAGCATTTCCAACGTCATTTATGTGAACCCTCTCATTCTGTAGATAGAGGACTATGAGCTGAAAGAAATTTTAAAGATCATCTAATCTAATCATTTTTATTCAATTTCAGTGTGTTTTTATTAAGCGCCCACTTTCTGTGTTCAAGGCAATGGACTAGGCATTGAGAATAAAATAACCAAAATGAAGCTGCATTTACTCTCAAGAAACTTACATTCTACTGGTGTGGGAGGGGAGAAAGATGCAGAATGTTCACAGAGATACAAAATGTAAACAAAAATAAGAAGTAATTTCAAAAAGAAAAGGCCTTTGATTACCAAAGGGGGGGGTCAGGCAGTATTGGGGAATCAAGGAAGGCCTCCTGTAGGGGGTGGTACCTAAACTCTTGATTTGAAGGATGCTAGGGAATCCAAGAGGTGGAGTGCAGAAGGGGGACCACCAGTGTTATGGAGGTAGGATAAGGTATTAAGGACCACAGAGATGAAATTTTCTATGTAAGGTCACAGGGTAATAGCTAATGTCAGGACCAGGCCTAGAACTTAATTCTCTGAACTCAGACTCCAATATTCTTCATACTACATACTCCCAACTTATATCTGATTTTGAAGTTTAATTATGAGACTAAAGACTTGTGATGCTTATTAATTCTACTTCAGCCTTCAGTGCCTCTTATGAAATGGGCCTAGGTCTTTAGACAGATGTGTTCTTGAACAGTCAAAGCAAATCCTCTGCTCTCCTTGTATCCCTGAGAGTTATAAGCCAGGCTTATTTCTGTGTGTTTCTGATTGAACAGATATCAGTAATCAAAAGCAGACTGTCCTGAAACAATTATCCTTTTGAATTTTTATAATTGCTATTTGACTGAGCAGGATACTTAATAAGTAGAATCTGAAGGAAACTCTAAGGATCAAATTCTTATGATATATATGGCATAGAAAGAGTAGAAGCCAACTTAAACCAACAATGATTAACAATCAAGAATATTTTCCCTGCCTGTTCTTAGCTCCCTTTCAAATGCTATCTTTCCCATTACAATGTAAGCTCCTTGAGGACAGGAACTGTCTTTTTTGCTTGTATTTGTAGCACAGTGCCTGGCACCTCATAAGTACTTAATAAATGTTCTATCTATCAATCTACCATCCATCTATATCTATCTATCTATCTATCTATCTATCTATCATCTATCTGTCTATCTATCTATCCATCTATCTATCATTTCTACTACCAGTGATCACAACCTGTGTGAAAGAATGCTAAGATCCAGAACCAAAGCATAGACAAAAAGAGCTGACCATTATTTCAGGAATTTTAGGATTTGCTGCTGAGGCAAAGTTCAATACTGAGAACTGCAAGTTATTATGAAATGCATAGGAAAGGTAAAACATCATGGGAAGAGGAACATTTATCCCCAAAATACCCCAAGGTCCATTTGCAGTTGGGGTTCAAACATACACACACACACACACACACACACACACACATACACACACACACACGCACACCTTCCCACAGCTCACCTTTCAAGAGAACATTCAGAGATATTGAAGAGAGGATTTTTATTTTGGAAGAAAGGTTGGATCACTTAGAAATGATCTTGACAATTATGATTCCAAAGGTTCAGGGTGAACAAAGAAGGAACATCTGGCCCCACCAAGTAAAATGAAAGCAAGATGTGGTCTGCTCACAGCAGTTCAGCAAACATTTATTGCTCTTGTTTACTATTTATATCAAGTTCCATGCTAGGTACTGAGATGAGAGGAGAAGGGAGTGCAGTAGAACAAAGATGAGAATAAAAATAATCCCTGTCCTCAAGGAGATTATATAATACTGGAAGGAAAGAGCCTATAGACCAATAAGAAAATGCAATAAAGTAGTTTTTGGAGGGAAAGGGTAAAAGGGCTAAAAATGATAATTGTAGACATCTGCAAAGGTCCTATCTAGGAAATGACTCTTGATCAGAACTCTAAATAAAGTTAGGCATTTGAAGAGATGATGGTAAAAAGAGAAAGCATCCTATCTCCTGTGAAAGTACAAATAAGGACTATAAGTTTAATGCTTTAAAGAGACCGTGAATAGTTTGAAGCATGCCATACCTACTCATCTCACAGGAGATGCAAGCCCTATGGGCTACAGCGATGCTTCAGTATAAGATATTCACCATTTAAAGACTGAAAACCAAGTACAGTTTAAAGTATAGGAAGTCAAAGACCTACTAAGGTCCTGTTGCTCTAAACTGATATGCTGAAGTCAACCAAGTCTCCATAGGCCCTGGCAAACCCCCCACAGGTGTCTTCAGTCCAGATTAAAGCTGCTCAAGCCTATAATTCCTTGCAGAATTATTTTTGACCCTTTAATTTTCCAAGCAGTATAAGTATATCAGAGGGAGAAAGACTATAGTAATCTATTGTATGATAAACCCAAAGACTCCAGTTTCTGGGACAAGAACTCACTATTTGACAAAAACTGCCAAGAAAAAATGGAAACTGCATGGCAAAAACTAAGAATAGACCAACATCTTAAACTATGTACCAAGATATGATTAAAACTGGTACGTGATTGAAATGCTCTAGCAGGGAACATCCTCCCTCATTGTAGGCCAGCACCTTTTCTGAAAGCTAAAGTCTAAAAAGTTACCTAGAGCACTGAGAGCTTACCCAGAATCACACAAGCAGCATCAGAAGCATGGCCTTGTTGGAGACCAATTCTCTCTCTACCATGGGGCCACTCAGATTGCCATTAACTGGTCCCACTCACTTACAGCCATATGTTACCCAGTTCCTGACAGAGGTCATAGGTTCAAAATGCAGAGTCAGATATATTTTTGCACCAGGACAATGTATGTATTTGGTTTAACTATGTTTGTTACAAAACTCTTGTTTTTCTTTTTTTTTCTTTTAAATTGGTGAGAGGGAGGGAAGAGAGAAAATGCACACTTTTCAAATGAAAAAGAAATTTTTTTAAAAAATTAGTCCCAATGGCTCTGTGACTTGCAAGACCCTTTACCTCCAGTAGTAAATCTCTCAAAAAGCTGGAAATGATAATAATAATAATAATAATAGTTAACATTTATATAGCACTCTCCATATGCCAGGTGTTTTACAACTACAATCTCATTTGATCCTCACAACAACCCTGGGAGACACCTGGGTGCTATTGTTATGCTCATTTCACAGAAGAGGAAACTGAGGCAAATACAGATTGGGTGATTTGCCCAGGGTCACACACCTAGCAAGTAAGGACAGATTTGAATTTAGGTCTTCCTTACTCCAGGACTAGCCTTCTATCTATTGTACCCCCCTAATTGCCCAATCTCTCTTTAACCCAAGAAAACACCCAGAACATTCAGTGAATCAGTGCCAATCAGGCTTAGTTTATATCCTTGCTACTAGTGAGGGGGCAGGAAGAGCAGGAAATGGCTTTAGAGAAAGGATGCTTTATATGGAGAATTCACACTTTGCATGGCTTAGCTCCTTCCTTAGGCCAGAAATTCTAACTAGATCCATTTCTCAGAAAGCAGTGGTGGTGTGATCAGGATCATGCAGTATTATCTGTAGTTTAGCACATATATATATCTCTTGAAATTTCAGCCTACTGAGGTGCAAAAGGGCAAGGAGAAGGACCCATCCATGAAAGCAGGAACAATATGAAATTCCATAAAGTGGAACCAGAGAAACTTAGCTTTTACTAGAACTCAGGAGAGCTTATTCATTCATTCTTACAGCAAACACTTATTAAGCATGTACATGTAAGTACTATGCTGGCACTAAAGGTAGACAGAGATAAAAAATTCTAGCTAAGTCCCTATCCTCACAAAACTTGATGGCAGTCTAATGACAGGGTAAGATACATACACAACTGTAATCCACAATATTTCAAGAAAATATCATTAAAGACCTGCAAAACCAAGTGTTATGTGAGGCATAAATAGATGTCGGATCCAGGGAGGCTTTGTGGAGGGAGCAGCATTTGAATTGGGCTTTAAAGGATAAATGAGAGTTCAAAAGGTGAAGAGGATGGTTGATTTGCAAAGATGTCCACACCAAAATAATGGAATGGGATGGAACCTGATACTCCTCATTCCTTAGCTCTTGTTGAATTCGATATCAGTGATCATGAATACATCCCTTAGATGTGTTCAAATGCATTTATGCCCCCATCTAATGTAGAATTTAGTTTTACTGAATACAATTCTAGCAATCAAATCTTATAAAGCCAGAGGATATGTAATGCGAGTTTCCCATTCACCAATTATTGAACCTCTCTACTCACTGTATGTACTCATGTACTTAATGTATGTATGTTATAGTACACTACATCCTAATACACCAGAGAAATTAGACATACATCAGACTGAATACAACTTTATTTGCACGACATTTTCCACGTAGAATGTGTCCCTGTACCATTTGAAGAATTAAATAATAGCAAAGGGAGCAAGGCATTAGGAAAAAGAGAGAAAGATTTTCAGATGGGATTTGAAAAGAGATAGAGAGTTAAGGTGATACATTATTCGACAAATATAAATGCACCCTCAGATATGATGTCTGCCCTATGAAGCACATAATTTAGCTACACATATAAAGCTATCTCACCTCCACAGACACTGCTGAGCTGATTCCAAGGGGAAAAGGAGAAGCCAGAAGGAACTATGAAAAAATTGAGATTAGCATGTTCCAGAAGAGAAAGAGACACTGGCTACTCAGTCAAAATTTGACATCTCAGGCCAATAGAAACAGTTCATCTTCTTTAAATATTTATATTTAACCCCTTAGCTAAGTTTGAACTAATCAAACACTCCTAAAGTAAACTAATTCTAATTGTTATCATTATTGATAGTAAAATGCAGTAAAAGAAAGCATCAGTCCTCAAGGCATGCATTTTTCTGGCTGATTTTGAAACACAATCACAGTGAGGAGGATGCTGCAATGAAATGGCTCCTCCGGTTACCACTGACACTTTCGAATTATTTTCTATAAAATAATTTGAGGGCTTCAAAATCTGGGGTTTACTCATCAATATTCTAGGACTCACCACAATCCATGACTTGGTGCTAGGCAGTTGCTGAAGCACACAGAGATTCAGTGATTCCCCAAAGTCACAGCTAATAAGTAGTATACAGTATAATTTGAACTCGGATCTCCTTGATGCTAAGTCCAGTTTTCCAGCCACTGTATTGTATGGCGCCCCAAACTACCATTCATTCATCTTGTACACATTATATATGTGCTTGTTTATATACATCTCATTGTCACATTAGAATGTAACTTCCATGAAGTTAGAGAGTATTTTATTTTTGTCTCTGTATACCCAGGGATACCATAGCCCCTGCCTCAAAGTAAGTATTTAATTGTTGTCATTCAGTCACGTCCAACTATTCATGTCCCAACAAAGATAGTTTACCATGCCCTTCTCCAGCTCATTCCACAGATGAGGAAACTGAGACAAATGGGTTAAGTGAGTTGCCCAGGGCCACACAGCTAGTCCATGTATGTAGCCAGATTTGAACTTAGAAAGATGATCCTCCCTGACTTGAAACCTGGTACTCTAGCCACTATACCACCTAGCTGCCCAAGCATTTAACAGATCTTAATTAATTCCTCTTGTGCATCAGGGAAGAACAAAAGTGCCATATGTGAGAAATGTATTTCTGTGTGAAGACACAAGGATTCTGCTCCTTGCTATGACCAACACATTAACGATAACAAAGCTGTCATCATATGTGACATCTTTTAAAGGAGTCAGCCTTCGTGTGTTGGCAACTTACTGGTAAGGCAGATTTGTTGCTGAAAGAACGTGGCTGAAAGAGCTATAACTACTGACTCAATCTGGAGGAGACCTCCAAGGTTCACTATGATTAATACACTGTTTTTCTGGAAATAACAGCTTAGAACAGTCGCCCAACAAAATGCTGCAGTAGCAAAGAAGGCAAAGCTAGACATGTCTGGTTTGTGTCATTTGCCAATTTGGTAGACAAGCCTTCATTTCTATATGTGTTTGTTTGTTTACTCATTTTTCAGTCACGTCCAGCTCTTTGTGACCCCTTTGGGGTTTCCTTGGCAAAGACACTGGGGTAGTTTGTCACTTCCTTCTCCAACTCATTTTACAGTTGAGTAAACTGAGGCAAACAGGGTTAAATGACTTGCCCAGGGTCACACAGCTAGTACCTGAGGCCAGATTTGAATTTAGAGATAGCAATCTTCTTAACTCCAAGCCTAGAACTCTATCCACTATGCCGTCTAGCTGCCCACGCTTTCACATATATGTTATTTATAAAAATGTTTAACAGTGTAGGGCTAAGGGAAGAGCCTACTAACAGACCACTGGAGACATAACTATTCTACCACCTAGCCTATCTCTCCATCTTATCCACAGGGATGATAGGAGAGAATGCCAAAAGCTTGCTGAATTCCTAAAAAAAAAGGAAATTAATATTACTCTGGCCTGATACCTAGGATAATAGATTTTAAAATGGGTGGGACCTAATGAGCCACTAACTGAGAATCTTCATTTTATGTATGAGGAAACTGAGGCCTAGAAGGTTTAAGTAACTTGCTGAAAGAAACATTGCGAGGCAGGGACAGAGTTAGGATCTCATTAGGACTTTTTTCACTGTACTCTCAGCCTCCCATTTGTTCTTGGTGAATTCATAATGGCTTTTAGTGATCACTGCTTCTCTTTGTAAAAGCTTATAAAAACGAATTAATCTCAGATGCTGATGAGCTATGTGACCCTAAGAAAAGTCACTTCCCCCCATTTGCCTCAGTTTCTCCATCTGTAGAATAAGAATCATAATACCACTATTTCTCAAGTTTGTTGTGAGGATCAAATGGAGGTAATAATTATAAAGTACTTAACACAGTGCCTGGAACAAAGTGTATAAATTTGAGTTGTTTATTGTTAATTACTATCATTGCTATGCCTTTAATATTCAGAAATCAGTGCTATAGGGCATTATTGTACTCCAACTTATTTACATATAGTTGCTTTGAAACAAAAGAGGACAAAATTAAAAATATGAGAAATGTAACTATTTGGATAGCAACGTATGATTAAGTACGATCTGTTGAATTAATAGGGGAAATTTGTTGTATTATTACCTTTTAAGTGAACCAAGAATCTCCCAGGGTCAAGGAAGTTCTGATTTAAGCCATTCAAGGGTAGAGACTAATAAGGTATAGGAGTTTGAGCCTAAACCTGAATACTGAAGAACCTGGTGCCTGAAAACTAAAGAAAAGCAGGAGGAGTAAAGCAGTTTTATCTTGAGTTGTTTGGAAACTAAAAATCAGGGATCCTCCAACTGACAGAAGACATCCACTCTTGATTCCTGATTGGTCGGCAAGTGGTTCCCTAGAGTTTGAGACAGATGAAATCTTTCAGATGTGCCTGTTGTTCTTTTCTGCCTTCCTCTAGTTTGAAAATGAAAATCAGAAAGGGGAAAGGAATTTTAGAATTGCTTTGCTGATACTGAAATTTGATTGGAAAATATAGAATCCTAGGGGGTGAAAAGCTGGCTAAACTTGGTTTTCTTAGCTCAAAAAGTCTACATGAGTTGTTTGCTGTGAGTTCTGTTCTGATTGGACAACACAGCATTCCAGTGAATGAATGAATAGTTGATTGGGGCAGTCTGAGTGCCCAATGGTAGCCAGATTGATAATCTTTGTAGTTTTCTGGCTTAAAGGGAACTTCTAGCCAAATTAGTAACATGAAACTTTTCCAAACCACCCTGCCCCCTTTAAGGGTGACTGGAAGTTAAAAGAGCTTGTAAATGCTACAACAGTTGCATTAGAGAGAAGAAGATTTGCCCAGTTGGAGAGCAGAGTAGACCAGCAGTTAAGCAATTATCAGAGGTGCAGTTATTCTTGAAGGGGCTAATGACAAGTCTGCATTGCAAAGTTGTGGGTTGCCCAAGAACATTTTACTTCCTCGCATCTTTCCCTGTAAGGTTCCTGTGTGTTCCAACTCTCCCTAACAGATACTGGATATATTTTATTATTCCCACACTTGCATTAATATGTGAGTACCTGTGGAGTGATTTATTATTTTGTTTACCTGATTTGCCTAAGTACATGGTTATATTTAAGATTTTGTGTCATTATTGTGAGTTGCTGGTTTGGAAAAGACACCTATGGTGGCTCAAGAACTAAAGTAGTCAAAGAATTGTATCCTAAACACACACACACACACACACACACACACACACACACACACACACATCAGGGCTACTCTTAGGAACCTAAAGAAACTGAATGCAACTGCATAGTGATAGAACTTGCCTGGGGACCTAGATCTACCAGAACAAAAGGTTTGAATAAGCAACCCAATCTAGATAATTAGTAGGTGTTTACACACATGGGTAAGATATTTTAGGTGCTATAAAGTGTATGGCTTGCCCCATCAATCCCTAGCTTTTACATCAAAATGTTGAAAAGTTCCAAATAATGATACTTATCAAACCAAAGTGGAATAGGCTGCCTCTGGGGGCAGTGAGAACCCTTCAAAGAGCTCTTAAAGCAGAGGAAAGATGATCACTACTAAGGTATGATATAGAGGAGATTCTTATGCTGGAACTCACTTCATTTCTCCAAGGCTCAGTTTCCTCATCTATAAAATAGAGATAAAAATACTTGAACTACCTATGTCACAGGCTTGCTGTAAGGAAAATATTTTACAAACTGTACAGGATTACATAAATGGAAGTTATTATTGCCATGAAGGCTTGCCTGAATATAAGGAAGGCAAGATTGGGAAGCTTGGAAGATGGATTGCCTCCTTTACTTAACTTACACCATCTAGGGGGAAAAAAAAGTTGCGCTTAAAGTAACCAGTCTATTGAACAATGTGAAGCCCAAGTCAGGTTTGAGTATCTTGGAATGCATTTGGGGCAGAGATGAAGAAAAGAAGAGACAGCAGTGTCAGTCAGGTAAGCTGAAGAAGAAGGCAGGTGCTTGGAATTTCATGACATTTTCATAGAATTTCATGAGAATTTCAAGGGTTTCAGGACATAGCTTTAGTCCTAATGTTGATCAGTTAGCCTGGGAGAAGTGATGAAGAGAACATGGAAGGATGGACCCTAGTTTCATGTTCTAATAAGATTAATAATCAAGAAAATGAATTCATATGGAAAGTCTCAAGGGTTTTGCTTAGGAGAGCAAAAGACAAATTAATCAGTGTATCCCTAACCAAGCAAGGAACTAGAGAGTCCTGGCTAGACATTAGGACCCAATAAAGACAAGAGAGTTGGGTAGAATGGCAACCTGGGTCCTTGAGTCCCTTTGTTGCCAAGCAGAGATTTTCCAACCAAAAAGGCACTGTAATGAAAAGCAACAAGACTGGCTCCAAATCACAGATATCTGAACTCTTCCTAGTTCTATTTCAGGAAAATGATTTCCCAAGTATAGACACAGGGTGATGTAGGACATAGGTGATGCATGGCTATGGAATGACATCATTAATTAGGGGTCATCCTTTAAGGATCACTAGCATCAGGGCTACAAAAGCCATGGGAGATCATCCAAAGGCCCTCATGCTTGCAGGTACCTATTAATCTGCCTATGACCAGGTGCACTCGGATTTCCTACCTATATCTGAAACAAGTATACCTTGTCTCATCATTTTCTTATTTTCTTGGCCTACTTTCTTGTTTCATCAACTGAGACACTACATCTTGATTTGTGATTCCACTTTATTCTCTGGGATCTGCTTCTTTAGTTCCTTGACAAGGATCTCATTTCCACACCCACTCCCACCCCAGTTTTGCTCTCAGTCTCCAGACCATGACTACCCTAACTTCAATGGTTTCTCTATCACAGCTAGGATGAACTGGCCACAGGTAATGCTTTACTGCCTTCTACTGCTGATAGTTCTACCAATCCCACGTATATCTACTGGATCCTGTGACCAGTTTCTTTCCTTGCCTCCTTTAGATTCAACAAGACACTGAGTTTTGAGGGAAGGTTTAAATGGAAAAATATAGATTACAGAGTTTCAAATCAGTGCGTGAATGAAAAAGCGCTATTAAGCACTTACTTTCCACAAAGTACTGAGATATTAGAGAGAGGATACAAAGAGAAAAGGTAAGCAATCCCCTGCTCTCAAGAAGCTCACACCCTAATAGAGGTGTACATATACGTACAAGGTTTCCATTACAAATCAGCTGACAAGGTGCTATGGTCCTTAAGATATATGGTAAAACAGATGGTAATGTTTCTTTAATGTCATTTCTACAGGTATAATGATATCAGTTTCTGATGCCGAACCATTTTGCAAGGCCTTGCAAGAACTTTGGTGGTAAGTACATTCTTCTGTGAGTCTTCAGTAACTATGGCCAGAGAGCCCAAAGCAGCAGTTGCCAGGCCACAACTTCCCAAGGTTTCTTTCCTGAGATAATGTCTACAAGGAAGAGGCTAGAAAAGAATTCATGGTCTGGAGGGGAATGGGGGAGTGATCTTAACGTCAAAATTTGAGGCATTGGAAAGACTAGCTTGCCAACATGCAGTTAGGACAGACCTCTCCTTAGCTGTCCTACAAATGCGACATGGAGTTGATTCATCTTAATGGCAGTAGGAAGTTTAAAAAGAAGAGATCATTCTTGGAGAAATACATACAGATCTAAGGTTGTCATTGCAAACAAGTCAATAGCTCTTTCCCCAAAGGCTTCACATTGACAACAGTACAACATTGTAAGTGAGCCAGCATGGGATAATGTGAATTGCAGATAGAAAGGTTCCAAGTGCGCCAACAATATATTCTGTGTCCATCTCCTACTGGCACCAACAGTATTTGAATGGGAAATAGTTCCTCTGGGATGTCTCTGACTGATAAGATTCTGAGAGCTTTGCCATCCACTACCATAGGGGTGTGGGGTGAGGATGTGCCAAGGACAACAATGAGAGTGCCAGGCAAATCTCTATACATGAGAGCCTAACATGCATCAGAACATTGACATTAATCTACTCCCCACCTTCACAACAGAAACAATGAGCCACCCTGTCAGGGACAAAAAGGGTGACTGTGTGTAGAGACAGACAAGACACAAAAGACTAAAAATGGCAATGATATCTAGTTACAATTTCAGGTTTGAAAACCCTGAGTGGGATCATAGAGTTAGGGTTCTCAGAGGTAAAAGATAAGAGCTAATTCAATACTCCGCCTACATAATGGAGGAGTAAAATTTGGCCTCATAATTTATTTTATACGAGGGTATTAGTGGCAGAGCCCAGGATCAAGCCCAGGCTTCAAGAATCCCTCGTTTTTACAGTTTAGAACTTACAAAATTGGCTAAGTGGGAAATCATTTGGCTTTACCAAAATGTAAGTTCACATTTAAGGGATTTTTTTTCAGATTAAAGGCAACATGTAAAATGGCATATCTTCATGGTAAAGGAGTACATTTTATAATCAAAGTGAAAAGGGAAACAAGTTTTTGTTTCTTTATATGGATATAAAAAACACTGAATTTTGAAATCAGAACTAAGTTAGAATCCTAGTTCTGCTACTCCTCACATATGACACTGTGTAAATCACTAAGCCATTCTAGATCTCAGTTTCCTCATTTGTAAAATGGAACAGGGATTGAAACAGAATTGCCAAGATCCTTTCCAAATCAAAATTTGATAATTCTGTGACCATTATTCTCTAAAAAGAGACCTAGACGGCCTATTACCTCTTCCAACTAATAATTCTTGTATTAAAGAAAAATGAGGACACACTGGTGTGAGGAATGTAGGGCAACGAGTTATTACTGGAGCTGAGGAGTAGGATCCATACACTCTCATCATCATTCTGGTTTCAGAAGCTTAAGGAGGTAATAAGCATTTTCTTGGGTCAATTCTTGACCTAGAAGATTATTTATTGAAGGAGCTGCCTTTTAACCAAATACCCAAGGAAAATTTTCATCAAAGTACTAATTATGAAATCTGGTCCTGTCTATAATCTGCAACCTGAGGACAAGCTGTCCTTATCAGCATATGGCCCTCTGATTAGAAACAGAATGATGCATGGAAAGTGCTTTAAGCCTATTAAAATCTTTTCTAAAGTTCCTGGCCTCTCATTTGTCTTTTCCCCCTAGTCAAATAAAGATCAGAAGGTAGAGACCAAGCACCAATAATGTACTTATGGACATGAAGACAGGTGTGTGAATTAGATAGCAAATCAAACTGGGAGAACCCATGAACCAGAAGAGGGGCTCTCAATATCCTTAAGATGCAATTGTGTCTTGCTTTCAGCTACTGAAAGTGTCTCTCCAAAGAGCTTTCTCTGAGTGGTACAGAAAACAGCAGGTGTCTTTAAGTAAGGGATCTGATTACTGGATGGACCTCCCCCAGAGCCCAAAGCATTGTGAACATACAATCGAAATCTATAATGGCACAGAAGAAGGGCCATAAGGGGAAATTCTAAACTCAGTGGTTCTGGCCCAGTCAAAATTGCACCTAGATGAACTAGAGAAGTCTGCCCCATCTCTATATAATTAAAGCTTTCCAAGAGAAGACAATGAAAACAACAAATGTACTTCAAAGTTCAGTACAGCAGCACATTCACTACAAAGAAGAGTTCCAACTTATCCAAGGAAAGTAAGACATTGTTAGTAAGTAAGAAAGTAAGACATCTTACATGGTACTTTATGTTTGCAAGGCATTTTATATGCATTATTTCACAACAAGTCATGAGAGAGTTAGTAGAAGTATTATTATTCACATTTTACAGATGATGAAGCCTAGACTAAAAGAGGTTAGGTGGTTTGTGACACAGCTAGTAACAAAAACCAGGACTAGAAGCTAAGTTTTCAGTCTTTTTAGTTAAATATTCTTCCCATATTACCATAATGTATTCCTCCTCCATCTCCCAACATTCCCAAACTGCTAAAAATTAAAAGTCATCCACAGACAACAAGGGAAATCACCCATTGTCCCCTTCTCATCTCCCTTGACTTTTCTCTTTTTAGAAATTGTTGTTACTTTCCACAGATCCCTGGTATCTTCAGTACACTGAGTATGTGTACACATGTACACACACACACATGCAAACACACAGCTGGTAATAGAAAACTACCTGAGGGACTCATCCACCTGAAACTTCTTTCTTGGCAGAAAATTGGGGTCACTCAATTTCCCTAACAGGACATATAAAGGCACCCAAAGAACTGAATACATGAAGTATATATTCAGGTCCCCTCCCTTCTGTATCCCTTTCTCTATTCTCAGCTTCTAACTTCTTACTGCCTCCAGCATAGGCCATTAATAACCTGGCTTGGAGCATTCTCACCTTGAATGAACTATATTATGTTCTTTTGTTAAAAAAAAAAATCACAAGCCAGGGTGGAGTCAGGATGGCCCCTTAGAAGCAGGAAATCTCCGCAGCTCCCTCCATAACCATCTCAAATACCTACAAAATATGATTGTAAACACATTTTAGAGCTCCAGAACTCATAAAATGACAGAGAAACAAGGCTCCCACTGAAAGCAGCCTGGCAGAAAGAGGCCCAAAAAGCCAATGAGGAGAATAATGCCTTAAAAAGTAAAATTTGCCAGATGGAAAAAGAATCTCAAAAGCTCACTGAAGAGAATAATTCCTTCAGAATTAAAATGGGGCAAATGGAAGCAAATGACTTTATGAGAAATCAGGATACTATTAAACAGATCCAAACAAATGAAAAAAATAGAAGGCAATGTGAAATATCTCCTTGAAAAAA
>CM053598.1:101415342-101450623 GCA_028646575.1 Pseudocheirus occidentalis | reverse complement strand
CCTAACTCTAAGGCTGATGCTCTATTTACTGGGCCACTTAGCCACCCCTGTGTTCCTCATGTCTAGAATGCCATCTCTCCTCCCCTTGACCTCTCAGAATCCCTAGTTTCCTCTGAGATTCAACTTAAATGTTACCTTCTGCAGGAAGTCTTTCTTGGTCCTCCTAGATCTCAGTGTCTTTTCTTCTAAGAAAGACTCCCTCCCATTTATTTTGCATAGGTCTTATGTATGCCCATTTTAGTAATTGCTGTTTCTCCCAAGATAAACTTCTTGAGGGCTGAGTTTATTTCAGCTTTTTCTTTCATCTCCAGCACTTAACATGGTGCCTGGCATATAGGAAGAGCTTAACATGCTTGTTGATTAATCAATTGACTATCAATTACACATCCAGAAAAAAGACTTGCTGTGTTACTTGAGGTTGCTCTTTAAGGTGTATTCCTAATAATATGTCTTTTGAGGGACACTTCTTTAGTTACCCAATCAAGTAGAGGCTTTTGGGACTATTCTCCCCATAACTAAAAAAAATCACAGGAATGTTATTTAAGACCTTCTCTTTAGATTCCATAGATCTGCTATGGAAGACTTATCAAAAGACATGGGTATGAATCACTCTGGATGAGGAGGAAGGCATGGAGACATTGAGTTGAAACATACACTATTGAAGGAATACCCACAGTGATGAAATCATAAACTTAACACAGTATGAAGTCTAGACACCGATTTCATCTGCTCTAGTGAAAGGGCCATGCCACCTTTTTCCTCCTCCATCGTTACTGCATATCATACCCCAATGACCTCACAGCTAGAGTAGATGACCCTTATAGTCTCCTTCAACTATAATTGAGTCTCTTTCCCTAATTTCCTAACATAAACATTGAGTGGTTTAGGAACTGGAAAGAAACTGGCCCTTCCAGTCTTTGTTAAAATAAACCAATTAGTTCTTGTACCCAACTTTTTAGACTTGTTTCCTGTTTTCTAAAATCATGATTAATGACTCTATTCTCATTCCCTTCCTTAGGCACAGATCGAAGGATCCACTACATGATCAGCAAGGGGGGCAGTGAAGCCCTTCTCCAGACCTTGGTGGATTCTGCTCGAACAGCTTCCCCAGACTACAGCATCCTCTTGCCTCTTCTTAGGCTGCTGGTCAGGGTTGGCCAGAGAGGTATCAGTAGCCCTTTAACCCTGAGGTTGAATGGAATGAAACATGTTGGGGTTTTATTTTTGTTTTTTTGTAGTAGTGAAAGTGATACTGGGAACTTCAGATGTTAAAGAAACCTCTAATAGAACTTGCACAGCCATTTTCATAGTATTTATGGGAATAATTGCACAAGGATATTCTTTAACAAAATACCCATACTAAAACCAGGGCATTCATATAGTTTTGTTTAGGTTGTTGTAGAAAGGTTTCTAGTGGAGTACTTCAAGGGATGTCCTTGGCTCTCTGTTGCTTAGTAATGGTACCACTGAGTTATATAATGACATAGATGACATACTCATTTGAAGGCAACAAAGTTGAGAGGGAATAGAGAGTATACTAGGTAATGGTTAAGACCCCAAATGATCTTGACGAATAAAAACAATGAGCTAAAATGAATGTGATGAAACTTAATAGCGACAAATATAAAATCATAAATGGGTCCAAAAAATCAAGTGCCCAAGTACAGGATAGGAGAGACAGGGCTAGGTAATGATTTGCATTAGATTTGGAGTCTTAGTGAACTAAAAGCAACACAACAACAACAAAAAATGAAACAGAACTTGCCCTTAAATAGGACATTCTGATTGGTGGAAATAGTATATGCACAGATGAATACAGGATCATTGAAGCTTCACAGGACAGATAGCATCTAAGGTCAAACTTAAAATAACCTATGTGTTTGAAGAACTGGAGGTAAGAATGGAGTATATTCTAGAGTTGAGGGAAATCTTATGCAAAGTCATGGAGATGGCATGTCAAATTCAGGAAATGTTTGATAGGCTAGTATAACTATAATATAGATTGCATGAAGGAAAATAATATGACACATATCTGTAAAGAGGTTGGGATCAGATTAAGGAAAGCTGTAACTGTGAGGCTGAGATGCTTTATTTATTTTAAACTAACTCTGAGATAATACTAAGGGAATAAGGATTTTTGAGAGGGATAGAGCTGTTCCTTAGGGAGATTATTTTTGATAGTTTTATGAAGAGTTAATTGTTAAATGGGGAGAAAATAGAAACAGGATATCATTACAATAATTTAGCCAAGAGGTGATAAGAAAAGGTGAATGAATCTGAAGTCAGATAGGTGTATGGGTAATGAGAGAGGTATGAATAAAAGAGATACTGTGGAGGTAAAATCTATAAGACTTGACAACTTTATATATAGGGGTAAGGAAAAGGGAATATAAAGGATGACTCCAAGATTGTGAATCTGAGGGACTCAGTAGGATGATAATGTTTTTTAACAGAAATAGACAAAGTTGGAGGAAGAGTCTAGCAATCAATTCCATTTTGGATATTTTGAACCCGAGATACTGATGGACATCCTAGCAGAGATATCCAGCAGACAGTTGGGGATGCAAGATTGAATTTTACAAAAGAAATTATGGTTGAACATATGAATTTGGAATCATAGTAGCCAGTGAGATCATATATGTATGCACACATATGTATGTATGTGGAGGTAAGAGATATATCTTATGCAAAATAGAACACACATGTGCCCAGCCTGGAATCAGGAAGACTCATCTTCTTGAGTTCAAATCTGTTCTCAGATACTTCCTAGTTGTGTGACTCTGGGCAAGTCACTTAACCCTTTTTGCCTCAGTTTGTTCATCTGTAAAATGAGCTAGAGAAAAAAAATGCCAAATCACTGCAGTATCTTTGGCAAGAAACCCCCAAATTGGGTTCCAGTGATTCAGACATGACTGAAAAATCTACTGAACAACATGTATACATATACACACGTATAGATATGCACATACATGTTCATATATGTTTTATGTATATGTTCATATCTATATATCTATATATGGAGAGAGAAGAGAAAAGAAGAGAAGAGAAGAGAAGAGAAGAGAAGAAATGAGATGAAATTCAAGGATCCAAGAGATTTCTTCTGAGGCAGAAGAGAGGATGGGTTCAGTGGTTCGAATAGAGAGACTGCACTTGACAATAAATGAAGAAGTGAGGGTTATTACTTCACCAGGGACTCAAATCAAAGGAGAGAATGAAGGGAGATCTACTTGGGAATCTGACAGTATGGTATCATTTTAATGACAGTTACATAATTCTGTTTTGGGCAGTCATGACAAAATTGGTGGACAATACTAAGAAGAGTGTGATTTATATGATTCCCAGAGCTGCTGGGATATGTAGTACTCCAGTGAAGCACTTAGTATAAATTGCTTTATCCTTACATCTTCAGACCATGAAAATATTACTCATGATGCTTTCTATTTACACTGTGTGACTTGTTTAAAGTCAATGTCAGAAGCCACTCATACACTAATTTCTTTTGTGTGTGCTTTGTAGACAAAAAGTTTGGACAGAAAGCTTTGGAATTGGAGGCACTTGATGTGACATTGATCCTGGCAAGAAAAAATCTGTCTCACAACCAGAATCTCATCCATTGTCTCTGGGCACTGCAGGTTTTTGCCTCTAGAGGTAAGTTGATTATTAACATTTAGCTCTTGGTCAAGGGAACCTTCTAAAATGAATCTTGGAGAACTAGAAATCAAATCAAAACTCTGTGTGTGTGTGTGTGTGTGTGTGTGTGTGAGACAGAGAGAGAGAGAAAGAGAGAGGACAGAGAGACAGAGACAGAGAGAGACAGAAATATGTAGGAGGAGGAGAACATAGGGGGTCTTTGTGAAGCAAGGATATAAGGAAAAGAAAGGGCTGGGAGGGAATTGGTAGAGGAGGAAAATGAAAGGGGAAAAGGAGAGAGAGGATAAGTGGAATTAGTTGACTAGATTTATGACAGCTGCTTGTAAGGAGATGAGCTGTGATAGGCAAGAGCTTATATCTTGATCTTCACTTCAGCTTTGCAGGATCCCGAGTCTAGTCCTAAAGTGAGCCTTCAAAGTCTCAGCAAACCCCCAGCATTTCCTTTCCTTTTCCCCCATAAAGCTCATAGCTTAAAGCCCCTGGCTTCTAGTCCATGCTTGGGCTTTTCCCAGCTGACTGATCCCTGTTAATATCTCAGTTTCAATTTCATCATCTATAAAATGGGTAGAATAATCATCTATAGAATCTGCTTCAGTGTTTTGTGGTGAGGATAAAATGAGATCATTAATGTAGAGTACTTTGCAAATTTGGGACTGGATATATTACTTCATTGGTGTGAAGAATTCCCAGTGAGGAAATTCCTTCTCCCAATTCAGGTCAGCATCTTCTCTGTAACTTAACGTTTGAGAGAATTGCTGAGAGCTCTGAGAGGTATGTGATCACACAATCAGTAGGAGTTGGAGGCATGACTTCTTGGCTTCAAAGTCAGGCCTGTATCATCTGTACAACACTGATTTTCCAGTGTGGCTGCAAGCAAAAGTCATTACAAAGTACTTCCTTCTGCAACAAAGTACTTTTTTGTGGAGAAGTGACTGGAAGTGCATAAGAACTTTCACACTGCAAAGAACAGGAGCACAAGAACAAGTAAAAGCCCAATCCAACTCTTTATCCATCAGACCAAGTTACCTCCCATGTTAGCTGTGATGATGATGATGACGATGATGGTAATGATGATGATGATGGTGATGATGATGATGATGGTGATGATGATGATGATATATAGAGCAACTTGGTAGTCAGAGAGTGACTTTGTACAGTCATTTTAGTCGTGTTGGACTCTTTGTGACCCAATTAGGGATTTTCTTGGCAAAGATACTAGAGTGATTTGCCATTTTCTTTTCCAGCGCATTTTACAGATGAGGAAACAGGGTTAAGTGACTTGCCCAGAATCATATAACTAGTAAGTGTCTGGGGTCAGATTTAAACTTAGGTCTTCCTGACTCCAGGTCTAGCACTCTCCATACTGTGCCATTTATCTGCATAACTATAGCTACCAATTTGAGGTCTAAACCTGGAAGCACTTTATATAAATTTTCTGAAGAATAAAAAAAAATGGTTAAGAGGCATCATAGTGTATCGATAGTCTTGAAGATTGATATGTCTGGATTCAAGTCCGACCTCTGAAAAATTTACCTATGTGACCATAGACAAGTCACTTGACCTTTCTATGGCTCAAATAATTCTCTAAGGCTACAATTCAGAGATATCTTGCAGATCTACATTGGTAGATTGAGTTCTAGATCAAGGACATCATAGGTCTAGGTCAACAAAAGCATCAGTCAGATGCCTTCCCACTCTTTCTGCAGCTCTAAGATGACCAATGATTTTGTTGTGGGCAAAAGGTATCTCAGTGACCATTTGGGACCCATCATAATACTGCACTTACTGTAACAATTGTTTCATAATATACTTTGGAAACATTTGTACGGTCTTCACAGCATATGTAATGATCTGAGAATAACAGAATTCAGGCAACCTGTACATTGCTGTCTCCTTAATGAATTGTTTGGTGTTATAGAAGTCACCAGCAAGCTCTCCAAACATTCCCTGTCAGCAGGATGACTTGGCTGGGGCCCTAATAAGACTGCAAAAGCCAATGGGCCCTTTGGCAGCTCCCAAATGTCCAATAGGGTATGTTTATAGAGCTGCCAGAGGCCCAGCCTCAGGCAGCCATCCAGAGCTCCTGCTGGCTGCTGAAACCAGTGTCAATTTCTTATCCTTACTCTCCCTCTACTCGAGATTCTATACTTTGTCCTCTGAATCACAGTCAGTGTGAAGAATGAAAGCCTGGTGTTTTTACCCCCACTAAGGGCCAAGAGTTTACCTAGGTCCCATTTATTTCTGCCTTCTTCTGCATTAGAAGCAAAGGGTTTGGACTATAACCTTCCAGAGGTTTTATTTCCAGGCATTGAAATCATATTTGTAGCTACCCATTCAGGCAAACTGAAAAAAAGGGAAGGAGTGCCAGGGATAACTGCGCTGCTCCCTCCAGAGTAGGGAACAGATAATATCTTTGAAATTCTAGCAAAGAGTTGAAGGAACACTCAGATCATTCCCTGAGTTGTAACTGATTCAAAGATGGAAGATACTTTGGTGCCTATGCAGAAAAGGAAGACAGATCATATTCAATTAATTGCTCAACAAATTGCTCTTTAGAATCTAGAAAAGTCTTTCTAAGCTCAGTTGAATTAGAATATCCTTGTATCCAGAGAGTTGCCACTATCCAGAGTAGTCACCCTGACATGTTAGACATTGGTTAAAGGTTGTTTTAATTTCACGTAGCAGTTTAATTTTTAATTATTTGAAGCTTGTATGGCCATTTGTTTACTAATACTCTTACTCTAACTCTTCTACCTTCCCATTGAGAAAGTTCTTCTTTCAAGAGCTTAATATCTATTTCCAAGAGTGGAAACTGTGCTAAATGTGTAATCAGAGGACCCGGATTTGAATCCTGGCTTTGCTTTCTACTCCTGGATGAGCTGAGATAAAACTCTCTACTCTCTGAGCTCTTATCTGCAAGATGAAGGGGATGGAGTAGATGGTCTCTAATATTTCTTTTCCCAGTTTTAAATGCTTTGCTCTAATAATTTGATTTGATCACTGTGGGGCCTTCAGTGAGGTGTCACAGTTCCTGGAAGCCTTTTCTACAATTTTGGTCTTCTCTGGGTTTGCAGCAAATGGAGGGTAGGGAAAGGAGGAAAGGAGAGGGACACCGAAGCATTGCTATCTGTGCATAGAAGTACTGAAGAAATGATCAGAAAACTTGCTGTCCCACCATGGAGTGAATTTCTGTGCACCAGTTTTCTTGCCCATTCTCCCTAGTATAAAAAGGATGTGTTTCATGGGGGAAGTCAAAGTGCATTTGCCCCAGACTGGATTCATATTCTATAGATTATATTATGTTTGAACCTCATACTGCACCTTCTCTACTGTGTCATAAATGAGATTGTTGGCAAAAAAGTCAGAAAAAAAATCAGAAAAATCGTCTGTCCTCTTCTAGGCCTTTGAGTTAATTTTCTAAGGTTAAGGACAGCTTGCTTCCTACCAGGATCATAACTATTGCTACCCTTTTCTTTTCTACAGTCACAACTGCAGCAATGTTGGGGATTAATGGAGCAATGGAGCTGCTTTTCAAGGTTATCACCCCTTATTCTAGGAAACGCACCAGGATTATCAGGTACTGAGCAGGTTGTTACTTAGCCTACATAAAGTCATATCATGTCCTCTTGTTGTTCAGTTATTTCAGTCATGTCCAGCTCTTTGTGGCTCCATTTAGGGTTTTTTTGGACAAATATACTGGAGTGGTTTGCCATTTCCTTCTCTAGCTTATTTTGTAGATGAGGAAACTAAGGCAAACAGGGTTCAGTGACTTACCCAGGGTCACAAAGCTAGGGTCTGAGGTCAGATTTGAATTCAGGAAGATGAATTTTCTGGGCACTCTATCTGCTGTACCACCTAGCTATCCTAGCTGTGTTGGTGGATATGTCCAAGTCAGTGGTTAAATGGAGGTACACCTAAATGGAGATACACTTGGGATTTCCAGTGTGGCTTAGAGATTCCCTCCTGTCCCTCTGAGTACATGGAAACATCATAAGCCTGTCCTACTAAACTTTCAGACAGAAAAGAAACTGTAAGAAAGCCAGGCTAGTCCTCAGCTTCCAATTTATTCTTTTATTATTTTGTTCCGAAAGACAGTACAGAAATGACTTGAAAAGATGCCAAGTCCCATAAGATCAGAAGCGTAAGCCAGCCCAATTTCTAATATGTGATCTGGGTCATGTAATAGCCCATCATGGTTGTATGCTGGTAGGTGAGATGCCATTATAATGTAAAGATGGATTTCTTTGCCTATTCTTTCTGCTCCTGGTTTACAAGAGTAGAGCAAGTCACAATGTTAAAAAAGAAGATGGCTGGGCACAGAAGCTTTACAGATATTCTGAGCCATTAGGATCCATCATTCTTGGGAGTGACTCATAGAGGACCTTGAAAGAATATTAGAAGAAATTCAGCCAATTTCTAAGATAGATGGAATAGTTTGAAAAGTTGCATTTCCATGCTCAGGCGTGTTATTTTCGATGTCCTTACATTAATCTTGGACTTATATTCTACCTGGTTATTCTGCTCCTGAGCCACATGGCTCTGCCAGTGTCCATCTATCCTTACCTCATGCCCTTTGTGCTGTTTCCTAGGGCAAATAAACATGTATCACAAAACTAGACAGGGCTAAGATCCTCTAAGGGAAAGACAGCTATGAGAATTGAATGTGGGAGCAAAAATGATCATGGAAATGGGGATGTGGGAGAATAGAACCAGGAAACAGAAGGCACGGGGTTAGGGTAAGGGGATGTTGAGTCCAAAGAAAATTTCTTAGGGTTTTGAATAACATTCCTGTATTTTTAGACCATCAAGTAAAATCTGGGCTAGATGTTCCTCGTAGTGTAGCCTAATGAAATATTTCAGAGCATACCTCCTTAGGGAAAATGATTTATTACCTGTACCGTAGTCCAAGATTTCAGTTTAACAACCACAGTGTACAGCAGCCAACCTGAGATGTTAGATGTTGGTAAAAGGTCACTGAATTTTGTGTTACACTTTAATGTTTAATTAGTTGAAACTTGTATAACTATTTGTTTACTAACATGGGAGCCTTAGACCTCTATCTAACTGTATCTTTTTCTTTGAAGGCTTAATGCCCACATCATGTAATTTTGTTTGTTGGATTAACATTAACAATCATTCACATTTATATCACCCTTCGATGTTTACAAAACACTTTCATTACAACTCCATAATGATGATGGGTCATTTCCATTTTACATATAAGGAAAACAATCTCAGAGATAGTTTGTCACTTGTTCATAATAACATAGAAACCATCACTGCTAGGGTTGAACTGTGATCATTTCACTCTTGATTCCAAGTCCTGTTCTCAGCTGGACAAGCCGTGTAACAGGAATAGTCAGTCAATTAACAATCACTTATTAAATACCAGGCACTATTGTATGCAACTCTGTAGCTCAGAATTCTCAAAACCTTTATGATCTTCCAGGTTTTTTAGTAGAGGGTAGATCAATTTTATAGATAAGAAAGTGGATGTACAATTCAATTCAATGAGGATTTATTAGTCTTGTGCTCCATACAAGGCACCATGTTAAGGTTCTGGATATGCACAGACATGCACAAAAAAATAGTTCCTGCCCTTTGGGGGCTAACATTCTAGAGAAGAGCATAGCTTTCCCAAGTAAGTACTGTGACTGAGTCCAAATTCTTAACGCTTTGCCACTCACCTGTTGGATAGGTCTTTTTGGCCAAAAAATATGGTTAGGGAAGAATCTAGAATTAGAGGTTTTTATACCCCTGCTCCCCATAGCTCTCTTTCATATAAGCAAAATCTAGAAACTTTCCCCAGGTCTCCTTAAATGAATGGACATAGGAGCTTGTTTGAGAGACTATTACAGGGAGGAGATGGAGATATAAAATTCCATTAGGTTCTAAAAGCCCTCCCTCTCTAATGTCCTCTTCCAAAATATAACAGCCTCAGCTCCAACTATTCAGTATTCAGGATTCATTCTCTCTCTCTCTCTCTCTTTCTCTCTCCTTCCCTCCCTCCCCCCCTCTGTCTCTGTCTCTCTGTCTCCCTCTCTCTCTGTCTCTCTCTCTCTCAGAGGATGCCAATCATTGTGTCAAAGTGACTTTTCTGTGGAGATTGAAACTGCCCCACTTCTCTAGCCTGAGACTAAAATTAGTTATGCAGCTGTTCTCCACTAAAGCACTGTCCCTAGCTAGTCTTCAGGGCAAGATTTACGATGGAGGCATTGACTACACACCTTTAAACGGAGAAAGGGATACCAGGGCCCAGGATAGTACCCTCTGAGACTGCATGCCAGGCCAGCTTACTGACTCCCTACAGGCCATACATACAGATTTTCTTCTCCCACCCACATACCCACCTGCTCCCTCAACCCTATTACTCATGTAAGCAGATCCATGTCATAATGAATTGGGAAAGGGAGGGACATCAGATGAAGTTGCCAAGACAAAATAAAACCAAATTGATGGCATCTGCACTTTAGTAATGGGCCTTAAACATGTATCTGAGCGTAGTGTATATGGGCATACATACATACATTTACACATACACACATAAGCACATGAACACACACTCAATCCCACCTCCCTAAGTATGAATGAAATGAACATGACAAATATAAATTGGTTAGATAATAATGATACACCATCCATTGGTCATCTGTTAATCTCCCATATCTTATCCTTATGCTTTATTGTTTTATGGAGATGATCTGGGATTCTCAAAGTGTCAGCAGTATAACATAAACTCCGGGAAGTCGTATTGAATTTAAAGACTTCATACTTAAAAGGCTTCAAATATAGACCCCATGTTAGGAGCATATCTCAGTTTTCTTTTTTCCACTTTATTTCTTTTTAGTTTTCAACATTCATTTCCACAAGATCTTGTGTTACAATTTTTCTCCCTGTCTTTCCTCTACCTCCACCCCAATATAGAAAGCCTACTGAATATTCCTTCCTCCAATCTGTTCTCTGTTATATCCTCCCTCATCCTCCCCCCCCCCTTTCTAGTACGGCAAGATGGATTTTTGTATGCCAGTACCTGTATATCTTATTTCCTAGTTGCATGTAAGAAACAATTTTTTAAACATTTGTTTTTAAAATTTTGATTTCCAGATTCTTTCTCTTCTTTCCTCCTCACCCACACCCACTGGGAGGACATGCAGTTCAATATAGGTTGTACATATGTAGTTATGCAAAATGTTTCCATAGTAGTTATATTGTGAAAGACTAATTTCCTTCCATCCTATCCTGATCCCCACTTATTCTATTTTCTACTTTGACCATGTCCCTTTTCAAAAGTATTTGCTTCTAACTACCCTCTCCTCCAATCTGCCCTCCCTTCTGTCATACCCCTTCTTATCCCCCTCCTCCTACTTTCCTGTAGGGTAAGATACCCAATTGAGTATATATGTTATTCCCTCCTTAAGCTAAATTCAATGAGAGTAAAGATGACCCATTCCCTTTCACCTTCCTGCTTTTCCTCTCCATTGTAACAGTTTTCTTTTGCCTCTTTTTTTGGTGGGGGGAGGGGAAAGTAGGGCAGATGGGGTTAAGGGACTTTCCCAAGGTCACATGGCTAGTTTTTGTGTTAAGTAGCTGAGGCTGGATTTGAACTCAGGTCCTCCTGACTCCAGGTCTGGTACTCTATTCACTGTACCACCTAGCCTCCCCTCTTGCCTCTCTTATATGAGATGATTTACCCTATTCTATCTCTCTCTTTCTACTTCTTCCAATATATTCCTCTCTAACCCTTAATTTTATTTTTTAGATATTGTCCTTTTATATTCGACTAATCCTATGCCTTCTGTCTATGTATGGATGTACACACATATAAACACACTCACATATATATTTATACACACATACACCCTCCTATACATACATATATATGTATGTGCACACACACAAACACGCACACATACGCACATTTTTATATATATATTCCCTTCAACTATCCTCATACATATCTCAGTTTTCCAAGGACCACTCAGTCCATAAACACTCATTTCCAGGTTTTTCATGTAGTAAAGATTATTATTATTACTATTTGCCACTAGCCACTCTTAAAGACTGTCCACTAGGTAAGAAAGGGGCTGTGAACTTTGCTGCTGGGGAAGTCCTTATAACGAAACCTGAGATTTATGAAATATTGAATTAAAATACGTTTAGATTTTAAAGTGTTTATATCCATTCAAATCTCATTTTACCTTAGTGTCCATATGGAAAAAATACAGTCTGAGAGACACCAAACCTAGTTTGTTGTAATCTCTTCTTTTTTGTGACTCTCTGGTCAAAGATCTGATACATTTTATTCGTGCCCAATTTCTATTGGAACTTACCCTCATTAGGATATTCCAGATATGACCCAGTAAAAGGTTTTCTTCACTTAACATTGCTTTTGCTGCCACCCACTGAGGCTTAAGTGAGGTATAATGGTGGAGCTAGTGGTATAGAGATGATAGTATAACTTTTGTTTTTCCCAAATGTTGAGAAAGCAAGATCCTTGCTGTTTAGGTTCTCCAGGTGCAAGCTGCACTGTTCTTTAGGTAGCCCATAGAATCCCCAAATTAGAGCCCCCATCGTATTCTAGGTCAAAAGTAAAAGCTGGAAGAAGCCTTAAAAGCAGGCTATTCAATGCCTTGATGTTATAGGTAAAAAGCAAACAAATAAAAAACTGACTCCAGAAAAGGGCAGCAGAAAGTCATAGAGTTGGTAAGCATTTGAACTTGGCTGCTTTGAATTCAACTTTTGTTTTCTTGACATTATACTACCTTTTTGCTGTTTGTTCATAAAATTTCCCTCACTGGTTCTTCTTGTAATTCCAGCTTGCCCTTACTTTTAAAATATCTTCTTCCTGCCTCTGATCATGACTAATTTTTCCTCCACCATTCTCATCCCCAATTTTTGGTGTATTTTCCTTTCCCACACCTGGGTTCAATTTATTCTGAATCTTCCTAGTGAATCTCTGGCTCTATATCCCTGAACATTTTCAAACATATGTATATGTGTGTATATATGCATACATGCATAACACACATATACATGTGTATATGTACATATGTATACCTATGTATTTATTTGCATGGAACTGCCTTCACCTTTCTCTTCCTTTTTGGTAGTTATTATAGTTATTCCAAAGAACTTCATCAGTTAGTATGTTTCAGTCTATGCCTCCTGAACCTTTTTTCCCCTAGCCCCCCGGTTAGATTATAAAATGCTTTTGAACAAAGAGAATGTTTCCTTTGGGTAATATGCTTAGCCCATCATACAGAGATGGCATAATAGTGCATCTGACATACATCCAGATGAAATTCAATGAATATGTGTTACACTGAAGGACTGGCTGGTACTGACAGAAATAATAAGATTTGAACTAGATGGGAAACTGAGAACTTGCAGCCTAGCCTACACAGTCCATGATATTAGTGTTATCTTTGATCAGACAGCTGTATCTGAGAGTATAGCAAATGCTTCTGTTGAAAGTAGGATTAAAGTTATGACTCTTGACCACTTGTACCATTCCCCTTCTAGCTCAGTTCCTGTTTAGGCTCTACATTGGCTCTTCTTTTTCTGTGGATACACCTTTGTTTCTATGAGTATGCTTTGGAAGTTACATGATCTCAGCACAGATGATGATTTAGAAAGCTGAGAATTGGGGGTTGGGGGGTAGGTAGCACAGTGAATAGAGCACTGGCTCTGGAGTCGAGAGGTCCTGAGTTCAATTCTGGCCTCAGACATTTAACACTTAATAGCTGTGTGACCTTGGGCAAGTCACTTAACCCGAATTGCCTTACCTTCCCCCTCCAAAAAGCAAAATAAAATAAATAAAATAAAATAAAATAAGCTGAGAATCTGAGGCCTGTCTACCACTGACTTGTTATGTGATCCAAGATCAGATATTTGCTCTCTTTTTACCTCAGTGTCTTGACTTCTCAAACCAAGGAGAACACTAACTATTCTCCCTATACTTCCTAGGCTGTTTGAATGTGCTTGGTAGAAAGAGCATCAATCAAGCTTTTTGAAGTCCTTAAAAAAACCATGTAGTATCCTTTAGAAGATCATTATCGATGAGTCTTGGGGACTATTTTTAATCTTGCTGAGCTCCCTTGTCTCATAAACATTTTACTTAGTCAGATATAGATTGGACAGCCTAGCAGATGGACTGAATTCTGGCAGCTTCTCTGTCTTTCAGACCCTGTTTTGTTGTGTAGTTGTTATGATCTTAGTTCCTGAGAAGAGGAACTTCACATAGCCTGAGCATGGTCTGCTCATCTCTTGCCAGAACACCTGTATTCTCCATGGAGCATCCCTCCACATCCCAGGAGCTCAGGACCATTCTGTTCTCCCCTGCCTAGAGAATCACATCTCTGGGGTTTTGGGCTCTTCACAGGGTCCTCTGGCGTTTCTAAAAATGCCTCACCCTGTGGTGTGCACTTCTCTCACTGACTCATCCCTGGGAGGGTTGTCTGATATGGAGCTGTGGGGATGGAAAGCTGTGTGCTCCACAAGAAGTGATTGATGCGTCAGACCTTTTGCAAAATTTATAAGCAAATTCTTTGTATTATTGCCCCTTGCTTCTTCCTTCTGTTCTTTAACCCAGTGGCTATCTGTGATTATAATAGTGTTAAGAGTATCATAATTACCTCTGTACTTCAAACATACTGAACTCTGGACATTTGTGGTATTTGGGGACTGCTTTAACTCTAGGATGATGGAACAAGTGCTTGTGTGGCATTTTTTTCTAAGAGTCTATCAAGAGTTGCTCAGGCTTATGGGACCTTAGAAATCATATAGGCCAGCTCCTTCATTTTATAGATGAGGAAGCTGACACTCAGAGGGGTGAGATGATTTATGCAAGGACACACAGCCAGTTAATGGGATAGCTATAACCCAGTACCACCTTCCTTTATATTTTATGTCTTGGTATTCTCACTTGTAGTTAGTGATTATTTATTTCAATTAAGGGTTTTTCAATGAAATTTCTTTCAGTGAAATCTGTGCTATTGGCAATAAGCAGTCATAACAATGGTCCTTCCATGTCTAATCCATTCCTGCTCTACTACCTCTGCAAGTATTAGCCATCCCCAGAGGAGTGAGGAATAGGTCACACACACCTGGCTCTCCCTGGTACAGTAGAAGGAGAACTAGCTCTGGACTCAGAGGATGTTGCTGTTGTTCAGTCATTTTTAGTCATGTCTGACTCTCAGTAACTCCATCAGAGTTCTTCTTGTCAAAGATACTGGAGAGGTTTGTCATTTACTTCTCCAGGTCTTTTTGCAGATGAGGAACTAAGGCAAAGAGTATTAAATGACTTGCTTAGGGTCATACATCTCATAAGTGTCTAAGGTCGGATTTGAATTCAGGAAGATGAGTCTTTCTGACTCCAGGAATAACACTCTACCCATTGTGCCACCTAGCTTCAAATCTTGCTTCAGACAACTACTACCAGTGTGACCTTAGACTAGTTAAATAAATTCCCTGGACTTCAGTTTTGTCATCTGCAAAATGAGTGGATTGGATATATTGCTGATGTCCCTTTCATCTCTAGTTTTACATTCTTTTGATATTTTCTAAAAATAACTATGGATTTGGAATCGAAGGATCTGGGTGTGAACCCTTGTTCTGCCACTGTGTTACCATGGACAAATCAGTGAACTTCTCTTGGTTTCAGTTTCTTTTTCTGTACAATTTAGTGATTTGACAAGATGGTTCTTAAGATCCATTATAATCCTAAATTTAGGTGCTGGTTATCCTCTTGGCCAATGCTATGGTGCCATATAAGCATAGAGTCTTATAATTGTCAGAGACCCTAGACACTACCTAGGCCAACATTTTCACTGCCTAATGCATTGATGCCTGAACACCGCTTATAACATCTCTTGAATTTAGCTGTTAAGTCTCTTCTTGAACATCTCCAATGACAGGAAACCCACTACCTCTTCAAGTGGCCCATTCTGTTTTCAGATATCTCTAAGTTTTAGGAATTTCTTTACTGGCTTGAGCTAGAATCTTCATTTTTGTGGTCTCCATGCATGGTTCCATACTCTATAGGAACACAGGATGAGCCTAATTTCTCTTTTTCATGTGATAAATATAATTCTCTTCTCCTTGTCCCCAGTCTTTTTTCCCTAGGAATACTTTCTTTGACCATTCAATCAATCAGTGTGCATTTAGCAAGTGACTACTATACCCCAGACACTGTTAGATGTTGCCAAGACAGGTCCAAAAAATGGAAACAATCTCTACTCACAAGGAACTTAATCCTCTGTGTATAACCATGTTTTGGAATTCTTTCACAATCCTAGTAATCCAGTTAGATATACTATAATTTATCAAAGGTTTTTGATCCAATAAGATATTATTTGTACAAAGCATATAATAGTACCTAGCACATATCATGCATTATATAAATGTTTATTCCCTTCCCTTCTCTCCCTTGTAAAAGTCAGTCATCTTGAAGGTGAGCAATATCTCATCCCAGAACTCAAATTTTCAGGCTCATTTCTTCCCAGAGGATCACACCTTTTTTGCCATTGAGTTTCCTAGTTAATCCAATTGTGAGTACAGGCATGCTACCTATCACTGTCAAGTATCAACACCCAAAGGGACTAGTCCATGGCAAGTGTACTTGCTTTTCAAGTACATTTTTAGGAATAAAGTTCCTTTAAATTTTAGTTTTATGATTCAGTGTTGCAAATTCTGAGAGCCTGCTCTCAAATTAGTTGAATGTAAACACTAGACTGGTCAGTGGTCAAAGTTCTTACTCTAGCTAACTGGAATGACATGAGAAAGGCTTCATTTTTTTTGGATGTCATAGGAAAAATGGGACAAGGAAAATGGACTATTGTATAAAGATTGCCTAATATTACCACTTGGCGCTTATGGCTATAAATAAGTGCTCCTTTAAGTTGATTAAGTGGCTCCCAGATGAAAGCGGATCAGAGGAAGCCAGGTTTTGTCCCTCAGTGAGTTAAAGTGGCAGATTTAATGGAGGTAGTTCTTTATTTCCAACTGAAGATCAATGAAATGAGGTTAAAATCAGGAAATTCTGTCAATGTTCTTTTATGAGGGACTGTGAAATTTGGGCTGTAATATTGGGGGATCATTTTTAGATTCTCAGGCATATCTGATTTGGGATTCATATATATCCTTGAAAGTTGAGCTTAATTCAATTCAACAAACATTTAATGGCCAGTCATGTGCAAGGCACTGGACTAGATGCTAAGAATACAAAGTTGAAAAAGAAAGAAAGAAAAAAAGGAAGGAAGGAAGGAAGAAAGAAAGAAACAAAGAAAGAAAGAACAAGAAATAGTTCATCTCTTTGAGTAGCTTACATTCTACTAAGAGGATAAAAATGGATAAGAATTTAGTGCAAGGAAAACTGAGAAAGCAATGGCATAGTAGGGAGGAGGAAAACTGGATAGAGGAAAGGAAGTGCAGTTAGAAGGCATTATAGAGGATACAGACCAGGAACTGATTCTTTAAGAAGATCCAAATTCTGAAAGGCAGAGATGAGGAGGAATTATGTTCCAGATAGGGAGAATAGTCCTTATGCTAGCATAGAGAAAAAATGGATGGACTGGTGAATTTAAGAAATGCTAGTAATCTAGTAGTCTGCTTTAGACTAGTACTAGTAGAATGTATTAAAGGAAGCAATATGAAATAAAAACTGGAAAGATAGGTTGGAGCCAAATTATGGCAGGCTTTAAATGTCAGATGTAAGGCATTTGTTTTTCATCCTATAGGTGATAGTCACTGAAGATTTTTGAGCAGAGGGATGATATGATCAGATATGTACCCCAGGGAGATAATTTTGGTAGCTGTGTTAAAGATGGAATAGAGAGGGCTGACTGAATACCTCTGTCTCTTTGGAGCGCTGAAAGGCAGAGCAAAATGCTCCTTGTAAAGTCTCCACATAAAATGACTTACAAAGTCCACAAGCTTCATTTCCTGTCAGCAGCACTCTTTGGATTCTACTCCACTATCATTAATCCCCTGTAGTATTATAGTCTTTCTTTTTCTTGTTTGTATCCTCAGAATTTAGCACAGTGCCTTACGCAGTGCTTAATAAATGTTTATTTTATTTATTGTAAAACAATGATACTATTTAACAGGTTGTCTGAGAAAAACAATGATAAAAGCCCAAAATTGGTGGTAATTGTATAAGTACAATTAAAGGACCAGATGTGAGCATAAAGGACCATGTGTGAGAGGATTCATGCAGGTAGAATTTATGATTTCATCAATGAATAGATATGGGTGGAGAGATGGAAGAGGCAAAAATCATGAACCAGAGTAACTAGGAAAACTGTCTTCTCAACAAAAACAGGGAATTTTTGAAGGGAAGCAGCACTAGCTTAGAAGATGTGAGTTCTTTGGGCACAATTAATTCTAGATGCTTACAGGACATATGAGAAGAAATACCTAATAGGTATTGACAATGAACGAATTCAGTAGGAGTGGATATATATCGGAACTCATCTGTATTGTGATAGTACTTGAGCAGAAGGTACTGATGAAATCTTCAAGACAGAATGTAGAAAGGGAAGAGAAAGATGCCTGAGAATCACTGAACTAAGAAGACAGCAGACAGATAATGATCCAAGAAATGGAAGAGTAATCAGTTATATACAGCAGGAGTAGGAGAAAACAGTATCATGGAAGCCAAGAGAGGAGAGAATATCCGGAAATGGGAGAGGGGGAGTATCAAAAGCTGAAAAAAAGTCAAGGAAGATTAAGACTGAGAAAAGTACATTGAATTTAGCAGCTAGGAGATAATTTCAATTCTTAAAAGAGTTTCTGATGAATGGTGGAGTTGGAAGTTAGTTATATTGTAAGAAATTGTGAAATGAGTGAGAGGAAGGTGGTGGTACTGAGTGAGGAGACAGACACTGGATTTAGACATTTTTTTTCTGAGTTTGGCAGTGAAAGGGAGAAGAGATGAAGGAATAAAACTTGAGGGGATGGCAGTGTCAAATAAGAGTTTTTAAAGCTGGAGTAAATCTTAACATTTTTGTAGACAAAGAAAAAGTCAGTAACTAAGGAGAGTTTGCAAATAATGATGGTAAGAACAGATGGAATAGGCAAACTTTTGGAGGAGTTGGGATCGAATAGGAACAAAAGGACAAGTGTCAACACCTCAAGGAGGGGAAAGGCATCTTTTTTTCCCCAGAGATAGGAATAGTGCTAAGAGCTTAAATCAAGATATAGAGGATTTTCAGGGGAGAAGAGGGAGGTCATATTAGATGGCTTCTATTTTAGCAGTAGAGTGTGAGGTATGCAAGAAATGAAGCATTACAGCTGGAAGGGACAGTAAGTGATCCTCAGATATCAGACCTTTATTTCACAGATCAGAAAAGTGAAACCTGGGGAGTGACTTGTCCACGGTTATACAGCTAACTAGTCACAAAAGTAGGGCTAGAACAGATTACCTGTCTCCCAAGTCCATTGACCCTTTTGCAGTACCAGACTGTAGTTTGGATTTTTTTTAAAAGTTGAAAAAAATTGTTATGGGCAAATGAGGGGGTATTAAGTAAATAAAATGCAAAGGACAGTGTAAGTAGAGCCAAGGAAATTTGGGGAGGCAGGAAGCTGTCCTTGGCGCCTGTTGCATGTAGGTTGAAATGATTTGTTTCTGAAAATGGCCTGCCTTAATCATAGTAATCATCATCACACATAATAAAGCCCCATTTTATGTGGCATATTTCAGGCTAAATGAATCACCAAAAAATGCTTCTCAGAGTTAATACCAAAGCCCCGAAATTGTATGATGCTGTTATGGAGTTAAATAATATAGTGACAGAGTTATAATAATAAAGGGTAACGGGGAAAGAGGGAAATGATGAGGCAAACGCAATGGAGAAAAGAGATGTTGCTGAAACAAGATCAAGAGTTAATGAGGCAGAGAAACAGAGAAGGCAGTTCCAGATGGCAGGACCAGGCTAATGCTATACAAATACCACCCCCATCTCCACTCCCACGCTGGACCAGCAGGCAGGAGGGCACACACCATACTGCCACCTTTTGTTAGCTTTATGCATTGCAGATCTAAATAGCCTCAGCCAAGACAAAACTGGAACTCAGAAAAGCTGATATAAACAGTCATCATTATAATTGCAAGAGACAGAAAGCTCAGAATTTAGAAGAACACATGTGAAAATTCTTTGCAAACTATAAAAAAGGTGAAAATTGGTTTTTATTTATTTTTCCTTTATATCCTAGGGTGAGGAACCTATGGCCTCGAGGCCACACTTGACCCTCTAAGTTCTCAAGAGCAGCCCTTTGACTGAATCCAAATTTCATAGTTTAGCCCATTGTCTAAATTATTTTTTTATTGCTTATCATGCCTTTCACTTTCATCATCATGATCATCTTCATATTTTAAGCATCCATTCTTTTATAGGTCTAGGTGTTTCTTCAACCTTCCTGATGTGATTGGAAAAAAATGAATCACTTAGAGACCTGTCTTCTGGTGACAAGACTCTCTAAGCTTGGCCAGGCTAGCCCTCAGATGTCAGGCTCAGAGACTGTGGCTGTTGTTCAGTCATCAGTCATGCCCAACTCTGTGTAATCCCATGGACTTTTCTTTATGGGATATTCTTGGCAAAGATACTGGAGTCATTTGCCATTTTCTTCTCCAATGTTTTCCCATTATCCAGATGAGAAACTGAGACAAATAGGAATTAAGTGACTTGTTCAGGCTCACACAGCTAGTGAGTGTCTGAGGTCAGATTTGAGTTCAAATCTTCCTGACTCCAAACCTGGTGTTCTGTCATTGCCCTAGCTATCCACAGGACTATCTAAAGATTATGTTCAGCCCACATATCCTTCAAAACCCCTGTATACCAAAATGAAATCTTGGAGTAGGGCCTTAGTTTCTCCATCTATAAAATTAGAAATGTGTACTGGGAGGCCTCCAAGGACCCTTCTGGTTACAAATCTATGTTTCTAAGATCTTTTTATTTCCATGCTAATTTGTAACTATTGATGATGATGATAACCTAATATTGACTTCTAAGACAAATCACCTAAATTGAACTCTTTTAGAGTTCACTTTATGTCAGGATTATATCACTCTTTATATTAGGATTGCTAGGAGAAGCTGAAAGGAATTTATGAAAAATTAAGTTTATATGGGTCAGTGGCTTTTCTTCAAAATGAAAACATAAGTATAATAAAGGACTGGCTAAGAAATCCAGCCTTTATGAGCTCGTGCAGAGTGTTTAGTTGATATTCCCATATAGAATTTAGAACATACACATACATTCTGTAACAGGTTCTCATTTTCTAATCACATGATGATGAATAACCTTTTTGATTGGCTATAGAATCAGCAGTTGAGGTCTTTCAAAAGGCATGAGGCAGCCTGGACCTATGCTGCTTGATGTGTTCAAGTGTGTAGACAAGGAGTAAGTCTTTGCTGGGGAGAGAGGCTTCAGGCCTTTATATACCTACCAGAGACACAATGATGTAGCCTATGACCACATGACCCTAAATAGTTCATCACTGTTTATTTTCTTCCCTGCTTTTAAGTGAAAGATATTGGATATAGCTATGGTTCTGTGAACTTCAAAAAGTCCCTAGAAGAAGCCATTAGTAACTCCAGTTAGCACTGAGAAGCACCCTTGAGATATATCTATGCCTCTTCTCTAATACTATTGGCTTGAACTCTTATTCTGGTGTGTCCCCTACTACTCCCCACCTTTACTTTTAATGCTAAAATTTCATTTAACCAACCAATCAATTAACTTTTACAAAGGTGTATTTACTTCAAAGGCATAGCAAGACCCCACACGTTTTCCTTGTCTTGATCCCTGGGAAGAGTAGGTTCAGACTTAATGTAGTTTCTACAGAGCATTGATCCCAACAAGTTCACATCCAAATGCAGGATAATTATTGGGTAAGTTCTCATGTCAGTCATCACCGGATGGGTCCTGAAGTTTAAGGGTTATTCCTTGAGGCATTGATGCTCCACTGACTGTCTGTAAAAGCCAGCATGGACTCCAATCCTAGACCTCATAATGGCTCACTCCATTGACTTTTTGAAGCTTACAAAGTCATAGTTGTACCTAATCTTTACCCAAAAGCAGGAAGAAGAGACATAATGGTGATATTAACAAACAGGTTCATGCATGCGTGAGCTATGTTATGATGATTCTGGTAGGGTAGGGAGATAAAGGTCTGAGGTCTCTCCTCCCACCAATGGCTTAGTCCTTGCCTTTTCACTTGAACATGCCAGGCAGAAAAAGCTGGTCCACAGAAAAGATTCAAACTGATTTGTGCCTTTTAAATGCAGCTCAGTTCTGGCTCTCTGACCAGAGACTTTTTTTTTCAAATCACATTAATAATGGAACAAACTACTTTTAAAATATCTACACACGGGGTGGCTAGGTGGCGCAGTGAACAGAACACTGGCCCTGTAGAAGTGCTGTTTGTGAAATTTCTTAATGGTTTCTTGTGATTTATTTGTTACTTCTCTGTAAATGGAACAGTTTGTCAGTCTGAATTATTCTGGAATAAACCCTCTTAAGATGCTTCCTCAGCAGGGCCACTATCTATACCTAAAACTGATTTTTAGAGAAGGATCTTTATGGCTCCTCAAGAATACCAGCATCCTTTTAATAAAAATTTTAAATTTTTACATACAACCACAGATTCTGTGAGAACTAAGCTGGCAATTGACAAGCATTTACTGTCACTTCTATGTTTTCCAATATTCCAGACACTTTAGCAAATATCCAAAGGCTATAAGACATGGATCCTCCCCAAAGGAGCTTACACAATAGTGAAGGAAACTGAGAGTGATTGCCAGGAAAGGGTGATCAATAACCACCCCAGAAGCCTCAGGAAGTCTTCATAAAGGAGTTGAGATTGTGGTTAGTTAGACCTTGAAGAACTCCTAGGACTTGAGAGGAGAGGAGAGATGTTTCCAGATAAGAATTAAAACAGCAAGAATGGAGATGAAAATGAACATAATTAGATTAAGAGACAATGAGGCCACCAGAATTTGGTGGAACAAAAGGTGAGCATTCAGGATAATAATAATTAACATTTATGTCACATTTTAAGCTTTACAACACATTTTCCAGTTGTGATCATCACAGGAGATAATATATGTAAATTGCTTTGTGAACCTTGACAGACTATGTAAATGTCAACTGTTATTTTTTTTTTAAGATATAAGTCAATTGAGTTTCAGAGAGGTTAAGTTACTGCTGATGGCCCATGACTGCTAATATCATAATCTGGATTTGAACCTAGGTCTCCTAAGCTTTTAGAAAAATTACATTATGCTGCCTTTTTAGAGGACTAGTGAGAAATAAGATTGAATAGGGAGGGCAGTGGCACAATTTACAATTTAAGAAATGAGGAAGCAGAGAAGAGAGGCAAAGAATGTTAAAACTTTTTTGATTTGTTATCTACCTTCCTTTAGGGTCCTGTGGGCCTCAAGACTTGGCTTCTATTCATAGAACTCATGGTTTTTGCTGTCTCTGCATTTCTGATGTCTAAACTTTGATGAATAATTGAGCTCTTATTGAAGATAGAATAAAAATTTGCAGAAGTATTACCATCAAAATAAAAGTAAAGCCTAGCAAATTGCTGGCACTTGAAATGTTTGCTTGAGCCCTCTATGACTTCAATAAGTGAAGGCATTTTCTCAATTAAAAAATAACACATATCATAGATCAAAGAATGCTGGACCTGAAGTCAAGAGACTTAGGTTTGATTCCTGGTTGTGGCACTATAGTGGCTGTGGGACTTTGGCCTTCTTGCCTAACTTCTCTGAATCTCATATTTCTTATTTGTAAAACAATGATAATAATATGTTTTTTGTAAACTTGAAAATTCCATGAAATGATATTTATAAAGCATTTAGCACAGTTCTAGAAACATAGTATGTACTAAAACCTTATTTCTCCCCACTCTCCCTTTCCCCTCCTATAGAATCTTTGTCAGTAACTAGCTCTTTCTGCTCACGATTAAGATTAGGAGGCTATTCTCAACATTATTTAGAAAAAATTATTGTTCTTTATATTTGAAGATGCCAGATAGAGATCATCCTCTTTGTGCAAATATGGCTGAAATGACTATTAACTGACTCGATGGTCCTTTCACATGGTATATCTCTACTGGTCTTTGATTTGCAGCTGTAGCTATTTATAAGGTCTCTTGTTTAAGACCACCCCTTAAATTTGAAATCTTTCCTAGTCTTTGCTCAAAAGGCATGATTTTCTTCTTGATTATTGCATAGGTACTTAGTGCTCTTCTTCCCTCCCCCCCCCCCTGCCTTCCCCATTTTGCTACTTTCTGAGTATTTCTACTTGATTTATAAAGGGACTTAAAAAAATTTTCTTTTAGCTTACCTACTGTAATAAGTTCTTGGAAGTCTCTTTGTGGTGACAATAGGTCTTCTTGTAAAAGACACTCAAACCTTCTCCTGCCCATTTCTTATGATCTATTCTGAGGTGTTATTGAAACACAAAAATCATCCTTGCACTAAGGGCTCAGCTAACTAATAATGTGTGTGTGTGTGGGTATATATATTCATTCATTTATTTATTTATTTCGCTTTTTGGAGGGCAGATGGGGTTAAGCAACTTGCCCAAGGTCAGATGTCTAGTTTGTGTGTCAAGTGTCTGAGGCTGAATTTGAACTCAGGTCCTCTTGACTCCAGGGCCGGTGCTCTAATCACTACACCCTTTAGCCACCCCAATAATGTATATTTTTCAATAAGGAGAAGGTAATGGATAAAGTTTGGAGAAGAAAATGGCAAACCACCCCAGTATCTTTGCCAAGAAAACCCAGTGGACAGTATTAATGTGCTATGGTCCACAGGGTCACAAAGAATTAAATGGACTGAACAACTGAACAACACCAACAGCAACACCAACAACCAAAACAGCAACACCACCACCAACAAATGGATGAGGCTAACGAACCTTATAGAATGTCAACACAGAGATATAGGCCAAAAAGTACTCAGAGAAGACTTCTTAGGTGAAGATGATTTCCCCTCACCCCCTTTAATGGGAGCTAGGAGGGCAACAATAATGGGATATTGTTCAAATTAGATGCTGGTATGCTAGAATTAATATTCTAGGAAACTCTTGGCACTTTAAAATCTTGCCTTTACAACTCAGCCTTGATACTACTCTCAGGGCTACCTGAACAATGTTTCTTCAATGTCATGTTTAGCATAGTAGGTGTAGAGAGGCAGATGGAAGCGACCCTGATATCTTCCAAGAGTTTGTTGGAGTATCCTAGGAGCATGGAGAAATGCATGATACATAGGATAAGTGGCATCAGACTGCCAATACAGTGGGGTAGATGCAATTGGTCAAGAAGTGAGCCAGAAGCATTCCCTTACAAATCAGTCCTTGGATACATTTTCCCATCTGGTAGGCTATTCTGTTACAGAGATTTTAAAGGCTGATTTTTTTGTGCTTTTAAAGGCACTTTCATATGCTCGTTCTCATCTTTCCTTTATCATGTAGAGAAAGGAGGTTTGCATTGGAAAGTTAAAGAGATTAGAAATGACAGAAACATTGTGGACATTGCAAAGGGAGGGGAATGCTGGTATGGTTCTTGTACCCAGCTTTTCTGTCTTTGTCTGGTTTCAGCTAAACTTTTAATGACCTAAGTGATAAGGCTTCTACTCTTTCCCTGAAGACACACTTTCACTGGGTAATAAATTGTTCTACAAGAGACTGTTTCCTGTTATTTGGCCTGGACTTTTCCATCCTTAATTTTACCCTATTACTCCTACTTACATTCTTGGAACAATCTAAGCAGTTTCTCTCCTGCTTTGGCATCACTTCTAAGGTCCGCATGTAGTTATCACAGCCGCACCTTTCTAGCCTAGTCATCATTTGGCTGGGCCACCTCATATTCAGATTTTTAAAAACAGAAATCTCTCCTCATAAATCAGTCATTCCAGCTCCTTTATCATCTCCTTCAGTCTTCTCTATGATCTTTCTAATTTGTCAAACTCTTTCTGGTGCAATGGTCAGGATTTTTGAAAATGGGCTTGTGTTCATTAATAGAATGTAGTCTGTCTTTTCCTTTGTAGATTTTATAGTTGCTATGGGAGATAAGGAGGGCAGCTGTGATGGGATTGGGGGGAGGGAAATCTCCAGCTGAACTGAGCTCAACAGAACATGGAGGGTGGGGCCCAGCTGTGCATGGCTGGATTTAAGAAGTCATATGGGAATGTAGACAGCTATTGTATTGTATGTGAAACAGCTATATTATGGCAAATTTAAAGTCTTTGGCCGAAATCTATACTTTGTCATTTAACTGGTACAAAGCTCCTTTGCTAAATCTCAGAACTCAATTATTGCTAGTCTTGTCCTCTGAACTTGACTGTGCTCCTGGCTTTGACCTACTTTCCTGTTTGGACACTAATACTGCCTCTGGTCCTGTTTGCTTCTCATTGGGCAACCCTGGCTACTGACCATGACTTCTACTTCACACGTTGTTCCTATTTGATTCTTTCGAAGACCTATGTCCCTGGACAATTGTCTTTTCTTCCTCATATTACAGCTCTTTCCAGAGCCTTGACCAATTGTCTGTGGTACAATGATCTAACTTAAATCTCTGCCTAGCTCATCAGCTTGGGAAGGCTTGAGACAGAACTAGGGAACCCCTGTGAGTTCTAGAGGTCTCTGAAGGGAACGGAACTCCACGTCTGCATTAAAGCCTTCCGTTCTACTATTTGCTTTCTTGGATTTAAGTGTCTTCCTTATTTTCCATTCCACATTTATTCTCTATCTGCTTTCTTTATGTAGATGCATCTCTGTAGGAGATGGGAGAGGAAGAGATAAGTGTTTCCAGTTTAGTCAAGATAAAAAGAAGATGATTAAGGAATAGAAATCGAGAAAAAATAGGCACAGTGTAATAGCAAGCACCCTAGCACACTCAGGATGGCCTGCTAGCACAGGTTCTTTGATCTGCTTTTCTAAAAGAAAGACAACTTTTTAAAGGGGTCAATAATCTTACTTTAGTTACACGTTAGTAGAAAATACAAGCAGAAAAACTGGTACAGAGATTCAGCAGACAGGGCTCCTCCTTTCTGAACAAGGTAATGCAACCACCTACTTATTTATACCACCTGACTGGGAGAGCACAAACTTCTGAGTAGTTGGGAGGCTCTTAACAAATGGCTACTTAGAGTCTTATCCAGGAAATCAAAAGGCCCTTCTCATAAGCAAATCTCCAAAGTAAAATATCAACCTCTCAGAATATAGTTTTTAATTAATAGGCTCAGAGCCAAAAGGCATCACAACCTTCATGTCCCAGTGCCTAATTAGCTTAGTACCAAAAGGTGTGAAAGCCTTCCTACAAGCAAGCTTTCCTACAGGCAAGTCTCCCTGCAAGTAAGCTTCCCCCCTAAGCAAGCTCCTCCCCCAATAGGCTCTATGTGACTCAGGATGTATCACAGCTGTGAAAGCAACGAGACATCCATGATTGAAATACCTGTGTAGCTTTAGACCTGGGAACCCAGCTCCTGTTCCAAGGGAAAAGAGAGCACATGTGGTCACATAAGTCTTTTGATGGACTGGGAAGATCTTCCTGTTCCATCAACATTACACATGATTAATGTCAAAGGGGCAAAAGCATGGACCCCCACTTATTTATCACTAAGAGTTTGTAATCAAATGTGCAAATGCTTGAATAAACTCTATTATATCAATTAAGTAGGTTCCCCAAATGATATAGATCACATCCTTTCCATTGCTGCGCATAATGTACAACTAATTTCCATGTCCTCTTGGAATTGCTATCTGGTAGGGAGTCTATCCAATACACCTTCCTCCCTTTCTCCTGTCGTTGTAAGGATACCATTGTAGCTCACATCCATCAGATACTCTCATATTCTTCATTGCCTTCTGTGTAATGCTTCTTTTTAATTCTTTGGAACCAGCTGTATTCTGTATCTTCCTGCTATATTGTAACATTGGTATAGCATTAGTTTAGATAAGCCTTTGTATTCATGGGAAGCTCAGAGTCTGTAAGGAGTTTTCTAATTTCCTGAAGATGGTCCAGACTACTTATCTCCTTTTATTCCACTTGTGTCCATCTTTCCTCCACAAAGTCCTACTCTTATGTCTTACTGTGGTTCTCAGGTGACACTGGGTCCTCAAAGATAATGCCAGTACAGCATAAGCTCTGACAAGTTCTACAATGCTGGAAAGTCTTCAGATATGGTCCCAGAAATAGACTGAATCTATTTTCTGAGAACTGACCTAGGTAACCATGGAGAGGCATGTCACCTGTAGGCTAGTCACATGGTGATAACATACACACATATACACATACATATGTACGTGCACACATGTACATATACACATGCATTTGCATATATGTGTGCATATATGCTGTTGTCCTTCATTCTTGAAGAGGACCAAAATGACATCACTATGCTAAAATCAAGTTACAATGTGTTTGATTGTGACTGATCAGACCGGTGTGAGCTTGGAATGCTTGACTACAGATCAGGCACAAATAGTCCATGTGAACATTCAGGGGTGGATTCTCTATATTTACACTTCCCATGTTGCCTTTGAGCTGTTTCATTTCTGCTTTGCTCACAGAGCACAGCACTTTCTCTGATGTGGGCATGCCATGCTGAATGGTCCTGTACCAGCATTTCCAACATCACACAATCAATACCAATGGTCTTATGAGAGACCTTGCCAGTATTCTTGTATCACTTTTTCTGACCACTGTGTGAATGCTTGCCCTGTGTGAGTTCTCCATAAAATAGTCTTTTTGTCAAGTGTAAGTTTTGCATTCAAACAATGTGACCAGCTCGTTGGAGTTATGCTGTCCAAAGCAGTGTTTGAATGCTTGGCAGTTCAGCTTGAGAAAGAATTTCAGTGTCTGATACCTTATCCTGTCAGGTGATCTTCAGAATCTTCCTAAGACAATTCTTTTTTCCTCCCAATTTATTTATTTATTTTTAGTTTGCAACATTCATTTCCACAAGATTTTGAATTACAAATTATTCTCCCCATTTTTTCCCTGCCCCCCACTGCAGATTAGCGAGCCTACTGAATACCCCTTCCCCCAATCTGTTCTCTCTTCTATCCTCCCTCATTTCCCCCACCCCCAACTTTCTAGTAGGTCAAGAAGGAGTTCTTTACCCCAGTGCCTATATATCTTATTTCCCAGTTGCATGTAAAAACCAAATTTTTTTAAACATTTGTTTTTAAACTTTGAGTTCCAGATTTTTTCCTTTCTTCCCTCCTCACCCACCCCCACTGGGAACATAAGCAATTCAAGATAGTTTGTACATGTGGAGTTATGTAAGACATTTCTATAGAAGTTATATTGTGAAAGACTAACAATAATTCCCTCCATCCTATCCTACCCCCACTTATTCTCTCCTTTGACCCTGTCCCTTTTCAAAAGTGTTTGCTTCTAACTACCCTCTTCTCCAATCTGTCCTCCATTCTATCATCCCCCTTCTTATCTTCCTGCCCCCTATTTTCCTGTAGGGTAAGATACCCAATTGAGTGTGTATGTTATTCCCTCCTTAAGCCAAATTAAATGAGAGTAGTGTTGAGCCATTCCCTTTCACCTTCCTGCTCTTACCCTTCATTATAACAGTTTTCTCTTGCCTCTTTTATATGAGATAATTTACCCTAATCTATCTCTCCCTTTTTCCTTCTCCCAATATATTCCTCTCACCTATTAATTTTATTTTTTTAGATATCATCCTTTCATATTCAACTCATCCTGTGCCCTCTATGTGTTGATGTACATACATATGTACATGCTCACACATATATTTATACACATATAAACCCCCCTATACATGCATACATATACATACATATTCCCTTCAACCATCCTCATACTGAGAAAAGTCTTATGAGTTACAATTATTGTTTTTTCATCTATAAATGTAAGTAGTTCAACTTGAATAAGTTCCTTATGATTTCTTTTTCCTGTTTTCCTTCTCATGCTTCTTTTGCTTCTTGTATTTGAAAATCAGATTTTCTGTTCAGGTCTGGTTTTTTCATCAAAAATACTTGAAAATCTTCTACCTATTGAATGACCATATTTTCCCCTGAAACATTATACTCAATTTTTCTGGGTAGGTGATTCTTGGTTTTAATCCTAGCTCCCTTGATCTCTAGAATATCATATTCCAGGCCCTTTGATCCCTTAATGTAGAAGTTGCTAGGTCTTGTGTTATCTTGATTGTGTTTCCACAATAGTCAAATTATTTCTTTCTGATTGCTTGCAGTATTTTTTCCTGGACCTGGGAACTCTGGAATTTGGGTATAATGTTCCTAGGAATTTTCTTTCTTTTTGGCTTTTATGGATTGGAAAGTCTGGGTTTGGGGCTACCCTTGGGCCAGAAACTTGCAGCTCAGGTGGGACTGTGTTCAGTGCCCAGCCGGTGTGATAGACCCTTACTGTCAGCTTGCCAGGCTGCCTTCAGCAAGAGATCTTTTTCTCTCTGTCACTTTGTGGGTTCCGTAGCTCTAAAATTTGTTTAGAGTCATTTTTTTCTTTTTACATATATTGGAGGTGGTGGGAACTGGAGCTGTTCTAAGGTCCTGTTTTTACTCTGCCATCTTGGCTCTATCCACTGCAGGACAATTCAGATGGAAGCAATTCAGTTTCCTTCAAGGATGCTTCCATTGTCCTTCCATTTGGTTGCCTGGAGAAGTCCATTGGCATTGTATGTCAGTTTCATTAAAGTATGCTTTCACAGGTTCTGGACAATTCTCTCGTGCTTTCCCAGTCACTGATGGAATGAAACAAGGCTGTGTGCTTGCTCCCATGCTTTTTAGCATGAAGTTTTCAGATATGTTGTAAAATTCTTTCAATGAGGATGAACATGGTGTCAGTTAGTTACTCCACTGATTTTAAATTCTTCAACTTGAAAAGGCTATAGACCAAGACCAAAGTGGAGGGAATGGTGGTGCATAATTTTCTGTTTGCACAGGATTGTACACTCAATGCGGCCTCTGAAGCTGAGATGAAACAAAGTGTGGATCAGTTCTCTGCTGCTTGTGCTAATTTTGACCTAACAGTTAACACCAAGAAAACACAGGTAATCCAGGCACCACCATCCATATGTGGAACCATCAGTTACAGCAAATGGAGACATTTTGAATGCTGTAGATAAGTTCACTTACCTTGGTAGTATACTTTCCAGGCATGTACACATTGATGATGAGGTTGATGCCCGCATCACAAGAACTAGCTCAGTGTTTGGGCATCTCCAAAGAAAAGTATAGGAGAGAAGAGGTATTAAACTGACTACCAAACTGAAGGTCTACAGAGCCATTGTGCTGACCTCTTTTTTGTATGCCTGTGAAACCTGGACAGTCTACCATTGCCATGCCAGGAAATGGAATTGCTTCCATTTGAATTGTCTTAGGAGGATTCTAAAAATCACCTGTCAGGATACGATGCCATACACAAACACACACATATACACACACGTATGTGTATAAATACATATCAACATATATAATATATAATTATATGTGCAATATCATTATATATGGTATAATATATACTATGAAGTATCAGTATATAACATATACATGTATGTGTATATATGAACACCTATGAAATGGAGAAAAACACCAAATTTTCCTTAGTCCTATGTGGCTCTCTTCTCCTTCTGTAATGATGGCGGCAGGAAGATAGAAAAGGGGGCAGAGAATGCTAAGAATTACATAGACCATCAATAACCTTTAATTGGATTATTGACATTCTAAATATGAGATTCTTGTCCTTGACAAACAAATAGACATATTGCTAGAGGAACTGAAAGCGTTATACTTGACATATCTGCTATAAGCAAAACAAACTTACAAGGAAGTCGCAGCTAAATGGAAGGATTACTTTATATCTATGATCCTATGTTTCTGTGTACATAATGCATATTTATCTACAAATATAAACCTAAATATATGTAGCTATATTTGTGTGTATTTGTGCACATGCTACTTATGGAAAACCAAACCAAATCAACATATGGAGGCAATGTGACACAGTGGATAGAGGGCTGGCCTCAGAGTTGGCAAGACCTGAGTTCAAATCCCACCTCTGACATGTGTTGATTAAATGATCTCAGACGATTCACTTAACCTCTCAATGACCTTGGACAAGTCTCTAAATTGCAGAGCAGGTCTGCTTTGGTAAAGTATGTTTCCTTATCAGAAGCTCTTTAGATGAATATAATATATCTATGTACACACACACTCACACACACTCACCACATTGGATAAAAACTGGGCTTCTAAGGAAACTTTCCAAGTTTGTGATTCTAATAGCTTGACATACAACCCCTCAACCTCAGAAAAGGGGTGTGATCTAGCATAGGAAGAGCCATTCTGGACCTTGTAAGCTTATACTATAACAATTCTGGCAGAGTCTTCCTTCACACCTCAACCTGAGTTAGAGTGGAGGTGGATTGGTAGGGTATGACTAGGCCCTGAAAAATCTATCCGTACCTATGACCTTTTCTCAGTTACTAAAGTAGCCTACCTACTTTACAAGGACCCATTATTTTTCTGGCCTTAGAAGGTAAATTTCTTCAGTCCTATTAGGTACAGAGAGTATCTGTGATACTTGTATGACTGGGGCTTATCTAAAAAATGAGGAGGTTATAATAGATTGTTTCTAAGGTCCTTTCTAATTCTAAACCCTATGTCCTTTACGTTAACTCCTTTCATAGAATCATTGAATCCCCAAATTGGCAGTAATCTTAAGAGTCCTCTGGTCAAACCAGTACCTGGTAAAGAATCTTACCTACAACATCTCTGATACCTCTTGTAGCAAAGGAGGGATTTCTTAAGGCAGACCATTTCACTTTGAGATTACTCTAATTCTTAGGACATGTTTCCTTGCACTGAGCCTAAATCTACCTTCTGGAAACTCTCATCCAATGCTTTGAGTTCTTCCCTCTGAGGACATTCAAAACAAATTGATTCTATCTTCTACATGATAGCTTTTCAGATACTTGAAGGTTATAATGCCCCTACTTCCTTCAACCACATCTCCTATGACATGATGTCAGTGCTTTTAATTATCCTGGTCATCTTCCCCTGGATGCAATTTATCAATAATCTCCTTAAAATGGAGTGCTTAGAACTGGATATAATATTCTACTTGTTTTCTATCCAAAGTGGGAGTACCAGTGGAGGTAGCAATTCTCTTGTTTTGGGAGATGTTTGTATTATGTCTGGTTTATTACATACAGCTCAAGTTTCCATGAGCTTTTTTTTGCTACTGAAACGAATGGTTGATTCATTGAGCGTATAGTTCTCTAAAACTTCCTGATTTTTTTCCCCATGAACTGATCTTTCTGCTGCCACCATCCTATAATTATGGAGATGATCTTCTTGATTAAAATCTGAAACTTTTACACTTATTCCCTATTAAAACTAGCCCAAAGTTATTGAACTGAGTAATGTTCTAGGCTATTGAGAACTTTTTTGATTCTGAAACTATCATAAAGCATATTCGATATTCATCATTTAGGAATCTTACATAAGTACCTATGCATCAAGCAAGCCATCAGTAAGCAATTGTTAAGTGTTTACAATATACTAAGGCTCTTATCAAGCAATGGGGACACAAAGAAAATGTGAAAACAGCTTTTGTCCTTAGGGAATTTGTGTTCTAATGGGGGAGACATCAGGTAAAAGTGTGATGGTTTATACAAAATACATGAAAAGTAGATACAAGTCATTGATAAAAATATTAAATGACATTGGGACAAGCACAGATGCCTGGGATGCTACAATGGAGACTTTCTTCTAGTTGGCATTGAATTATTTGTGAACATGAGAGGGGTTTTGCTCTTCAGTCAATTTTCAATCCACCTAACTGTAATGTTGGGGTAGCTAGCTGGTACAGTGACTAGAGTGCCAATCCTGGAGTCAGGAGGACCTGAGTTCAAACCCAGACTCAAACACTTATTAACTTGTGACTTTGGGCAAATCATTTAACCCTATTTGCCTCAGTTTTCTCACCTGCAGAATGAACTGGAGAAGGAAATGGCAAACAACTCCATTATCTTTGCTAAGAAAATCCCATATGGGATCACAACTGAAATGACTGAACAATGACAACCACAACCACAACAAAAACAACAGTACTATTATCTATCCTATACATCCCTGTCTTCTCTGGAGGTTAGATAACGTGAGAAGATTTGTCAGATTCGTAAAGCCCGGACAAAGATGCTCAGAAAACAGTTTTCTAGCAATGAATGTCCTATTTTGTTTTTCCCCAAATGAACTGATAACATATCAATTTTCTGTAGTTAATGTTAAAAGAATTATTATTGCATTACCTGTCTTAAATCTTCTCATAATGTTATATGTCACTAAAAGTCAAGCTCAAAGATAGTTTGACTTTCTGTTCTTTCCCAAGGACCAAAGATGATGGAAATAATTTTGTTCTTTTTCCCACATTCCTCTGTTATTATAGAGACTGTGACATTAATTGGGCTTTTCCACCTTTGGCAACATGTCCTTTCTGCATGGCTTGATTGGAATAAATCAGTTTGATGAATTCATGTGCAGGATTTTGGCAATATAGACCATCCCACCCTTCCAAGAAAAGTTTACAAAGTTTGTATTGTATTTATAAGTGAAATTATTTCTAGTAATTTATGTGACTTGAGTCTGATTTTGTTTATCAGCAAACACTCTGCAAATGTACATAAGTCACAACTGCAAAGCTATTTAATCTGTAAAACCATTTAATCCTATCAATGGGCTTGTTTAAGTAAGCATGGTTAAATCTGACAGAAACAAGAGTTTACACAACTGCCCTGCTCAACAGAGACAAGATAATGCTATGTACATCACAAAGGGTGTTCATTTGGGGATTAGATGCATTTTTACCAGGGATCCTTATGTAAATTCGAGTACCCACCTTTTTGCTATTCATAGAAACACACATATCTAAGGGTATGTGTGTATGTGTGTGTGTGTGTGTGTTGAGTTCAATTGTTCAATTTAAATTTAAATTAAATAGAGATCATTGATTTGTGTCTAGAAGGGTCTTTAAAGGTCATCTAATCTAACCCTTTCATTTTATTGATATAGCCTTAGAGATGAAATTACAGTAGCCAAGGTCAACACAGGTACAAATTTCAGAATTTGGATTTGAACCTAGGTCCTTTGACTTCATATGTAGTCCTCTTTTCATGTCATCAATACTTTGATAATCCAAATGAGTGGGTTTCTTTTTTTAAAAGGGTAACATGGTATAATTTATTTTTTTAGGTTTTTATTTTAAGAATTTCATTTTTTGCTAGGACTTTTACTCAGGGTAACAGAAAATATAAGAGGAAAAAAGATCTTTTGCTATTATATTGATGGATCAGAAATTAATAAAATTACACAATATTTTTCTGTTTTATCAGAGTATAATCAAAGAATGCTTTTCTTCTCAGTACTAGTCAATCACCTCCTCCTTGCTTCTGTTTTTGGGGTGTCTTTTCAGATAGGTAGGAGTCAGTTTTAAGTTAATATACATTTCAGGAACAAAAATATGAAATTCACTCACTACAGAAAGGCCTTTGTATTATCATACTTTATATTTTAGTGTATATGTAAATATACACATGTATAATACATATACCTACATATAG
>CM053598.1:101385885-101405836 GCA_028646575.1 Pseudocheirus occidentalis | reverse complement strand
AAATTCTTTACTAGGCATAGCATCTACCTTTGTTGCATATGTGGCTAGTTTCAGACATGTGTGTGTATGTGTATGTTGCAGGATCCTGTCCAATTCCCATCTTGCTGTTTGAAGATGGTGATTAGTTAGATCCATTTGTTATCCACTTTCCTCAGTCTCCCTGGCCTCAGAAATATATATATTTTCATCCTGTTATTCCTTCTGATGCCAGAAAGGAGGATGGTGCTTTACCAGATGGCATTTCTGGGTGACTATACTACACTGGCTGCATGTTCAATTACTTGTAAATGTCCTTTTGCCTCATCTGCCAACTTGCTGGTTAACTCTCCCTTTATATTTTCCTTCTACCTTTAGTACTGCTTAAGTTTAAATTTCAGTCACTTTCACAACCTTTGTGTGAGACTCTCATCAGCTCATTGCTCCCAAGTATACACTCTCTCTTCTTAATGCCAGTTTGCCCCAGCATCTATTCTGAACCTTCTCTCCTTAAGCCTTCCAAACCAACCCCTCCCAGTTAATAATGGACCTTGCTTCATACTTTTGTAACACAAATTACCCTGGCCTCATATCACCTGAAGGCTGGGTGTTAAGATTTTTACCACTCACCCTAGGCTTTTCCAGTACAGTAAAATGGATTAGGGGAGTGTCTAGATTCTTTGCAAATGGTTCCAGCGCCCACTGGTGCTCTTCTAAGGGAGGTCCCCTGTGCTCCCATTTCCGTTAGCCACAAATAGTTTTGCTTTTACATAGAAATATTTACTCAGAAAGGTACAACCCCAAATACACAAACTTACTCCCCCAACATGTAGAAGGCATAATCCTCTTTCTCTCTTGAATCACCTCAGTCTCTGGGGCAGGAAAGGGGATTAGGTTCATACTTCAGCTTAGTTTCTAAAGAACATAGTCACTACTCCAAGTCCAAACCCTACCTTTGGCTCAGGTCCCAGATCCTTGGTTTTTCAGGGCTTCTCTGCTGGGCTGACTGGTTCCACCATCCTGTTTTCAACCCTGTTTCCAAGGTCATTGTGACTTGGACTCCCCATTCTAATGAGGATCGCCTTTGGCCCCTGAAACTGAGGAGGGCCAAAAATACAGATCAGGAGCAAACATCTCCAAGTTAATTTTTCAGAGCCCAAGGTAAAAAAAGAAGTGGGAGAAGGAAGTCCGTTCCTTCTCAGTGATTTAGTTCATAGTACCCATGCTGTGGGTGAACTGTGATCACCCCACCTGATTGAAGCAGATAAGAGTGGCTGAAAAGAGGGAAAGAGAAAGAAACAGAACAATTCACTCTCCATAGTTTTAAACACATAGGCAACCAAACAAAGGAGTCAATCCCCACTCACATGGTAGGGAATAAAGAAACCCTCATGTTAGGCAATCTGGACATGCTCCAAAGGCTCCCTCATGGGCCATCCATCTTAGGCAAACTGGGCATGTCCATATGTGCCTGGATTACACTTTATTGAACGCACTGAGGTTATCTTTCCAGACCTCCTTCTCACTTACGTTCCTGACATCTTCTTAACATCATCCTCACTGTCTCTTCCTATATTCCAGTGTTAAGTAAAGAAATGACTCATATTCACTAATGCCAGCCCCTTTCTTTGTGCCATGAATTCCATTCCATGAGTCTTCTTCAGGAATATGTCCCTTCTACCATTCTTCCTTTCTCTAATATTCAATTTCTCCTTATCCACAAATACCTTCCCTCCTTCCTACAGATATGTCTAGATTTCTACTATATTTAAAAAGAAACCTTCACTTGACCCTAACATACTGTCAAGCTATCATTGAATATTTTCCACTTTTCACAACTACCTAGAGGAAAAAAAAACCTACTCTCTTATTTATTTATTTTTTAAAAAGACCGTGTCTCCCTATCTCCCCTAGGCTGGAGGTATAGGGGCTATATATGTGATAAGTCCCACTATGATTAGCAACAGGAACTTTGACTTGCTCTGTTTTTGACAAGTGCTAACTTCTCCATCCTTAGGTAGCTCATTAGGCCCCCACTCCAATGCCCAGAGAATCACTATAGTAACTCACTGTACTGCAGAACTCCCAAACTCAAGTGATCTGCCAGCCCCAGGCTTGGGGAATACCAAGTTTCTTCTCCATTCCTAAATGACATCTTCAGAACCCTCTGTAATCTGGATATTGACCTCACCATTCCACTGAAACTGCTCAGTCTTATATCTCCAATGTTTTCTTACCTGGTAAAATCACAATAGCCTTTCCCCAGTCTTCATCCTTCTTAATCTTACTGCATCATTTGCCAATGGTGACCATACCTTTTTTCCTGGATAATTTGTCCTTTGGTTTCTGTAATATGATTCTTTTTATCTTTGTGACCATGTATTTTTATTTTCTAGATTTCTAGACCTATATTCTACTCTCTCTCTCTCTCTCTCTCTCTCTCTCTCTCTCTCTCTCTCTCTCTTCCTTTCTCTGTATTTGTATTCCAAGGGCTCTGTCCTCAGTCTTTCCCTTCCTCCATATAGTGTCTCTATTGGTGGCATTATCATCTTTTTTGGATTGAGATATGATCTCTATGTAGATGACTCTCAATTCTACATATCCAATTGTCATTTTTCTTCACATTTGTTGTCCCACATTGTCAGTTGCCTTCTGGACATGTTTATTTGGGTGCCCCATAGGCATGTACATAGCATGTACAAAGCAAATCTCATTATTTTTCTTCCTACTATCTTCTCTATTACTGTCAGTGGCACCATCTTCCTTTATTCAGGCCCATAATCTCAATTATCCTTGTCTTTCTTCAATTCTTATACCTAATAAGTTATCAAGTCTTTTTGATTCTATCTCTATATCTTGCAGACACATCCTCTTTTCTCCATTCACACAATCTCTATCCTAATCTAGGCCTTCATCAGTTCTTGTCTAAACTATTGCAATAGCCTCCAAATTTATCTCCTTGCCCCCAGTCTCTCCCCTTTAAGACTTATTTTCCATACAACTAAGTGTATTATCCTAATGCACAATTCTGTCTTTGTAATATCCCTAATCAAGAATCTTTGTGGTTCCTTATTTTTCTGGGATCAGATAGAAACCTATCTATTTTTTGTTTAAATCTCTTCACAATCCAGCTCCAATTTATCTTTCCACATTGATTTCATGTTAATCTTTTTCATGAAATTTACATTGCATTCAAACTGGTTTCCTCGATATTTCCCATATATGATATTCCATCTCCTACTTTAGTGTCTCTGTTCAGGCAGTATCCAAGTGCTGGAAAACTCTCTTTTTTCACTTCTGCTTCCTGAAATCCTTAGATGACTTTAAAACTCAGTTTAAATCAGTGGTTCTCAACCTTCCTAATGCTGTGACCCTTTAATACAGTTCCTAATGTTGTGGTGACCCCAACCATAAAATCATTTTCATTGCTACTTCATAACTGTCATTTTGCTACTGTTAAGAACTGTAATGTAAATCTCTGATATGCAGGATGTATTTTCATTGTTACAAATGGAACATAACCCACAGGTTGAGAACCACTGGTTTAAATGAATCTTCCTTCAAGAGAACTTGTTAGTACTGTTGAATTTTCGGGTTTAGGGGTGTGCAAGACCCCAAAATACCAACATGACTGTCCTGCCAAATGAATTTGGGTCTAGGTCCTGCCAAATGAATTTGGGTCTAGCTGTAATGAAAGCCCTATGGCCTCAGGCAAATGCTTCATCAAGTCGAAGATTCAGTCAGAGTTCAAGGGGTTTCTCAGAACCTGTACCACATCACTACCACACCCTCTCAAATATACTTTTGTTTATTTTATATACATTTATTATTTAATTTCTTTGCACATGTTTTTTTATTATTCAGCAGAAAGTAATCTCATTGAGAGCAAGCATCATTTAGTTTTTGTCTTTGAATACCCAGTTCATACCATGGTGCTCATTTCCTGTTAGATCCTTAATAAATTCTTAATGAATTGAATCACATTGGATTGAAGAGTAAGGTATATTTTCCAGGGCATCTGTGAATTGCGAAAGTTATTTGGGGGTAATACTTAGGCAATCCAAACTACTTTGGCCCTATTTTCTTTTCCAGACTCTCACTGGGTATTTTCAAAGCTTCTTTTCTCTGTGAAGCTGGTGAGGGCGACAGGGGAATGAATCTAGGCCAGACTCCAGGTTCTGAGGCATAGTAATACTGCAGTTCTCTCTGTCTGTGTCTGCTTATACGGATGAATGATAAATTTTCCCTTTTGGTAGTGGTTCTGCCTAACACAGCCCATGAAGCGTATTTTCCCTCACTCCATTCTGAATATTTTTACATACACACATACACACACATATTCAGAGAGAGAGAGAGTATATATGTGTATATGTGTAATTATATATAATATGTGTAAAAACAGAGGGGGGCATTAACTCTGTACCAATAAAGTGTATAAGGTTGGAAATGCCCTGATAAGACAAAATGAGCATATTGGGAGGTTAATGAGATGATGCTGTACCTTATTTGTCCTTGGTTTATCTCTCAGCTCCCTATACAGACACTGCTGTCAGTTTATCACTTCAGTAGACACTGAAACCAATACCAATAGGACTGTAATATTTTTTTGATCTCCCTAGGTTTACAAGGTTGTAATCTGGTTAATTCCATTTCTGGACTCTTGGTTGCCAATGATTAGGAAATAACAAACCTGATAGAAGCAGCTATATACTTTCACAGTCTCCATGGGCGGATGAGAGATAGGGCAACCACCTTGTTCTTTCAGAAAAAGAAAACATTCAAAGGATATTTTTTGGGTTGTGTCATTTGTATTTCATCCAATAGTTCAAAGTTCTATGGTCTTATCAAATCAATTAATTGCTGGTTTGCACATTTTGATGAGGTTATAGAAAATTTCCCTGATACCTAGTTTAGTCCGTTGATTGATTTAGTGTGCATTAATCAAGGTTGAGTGGGAACCCCTACTTTGACATAAGCAATATTATTGTCTTTTCATTACCACTTCATAGTTTTAGATTTTTATTGTGATTTTTTGTTTTTTATGTTGTATTCATTTGCAAATATACCTTTCCCCCCTTACCCAGGTAGATACCCAGGTACAGAAGAATTTTTAAAAAATAGACAAACCTAAAATAGTTTATCAAGCTAGCCAACATATCGACTAACACATACAGTAGATTCAATATTCTACAATCATAATCCTCTACCTCCACAAAAAGGGAAAGGTACATTTTCAAATTTCTTCTTTAAGGCCAAGCTCAGTTATTATTATCACACAACATTTAGTTTCTATTTTTGTTCTTTTCACTTACATCTTTGTATTTATTAAGTATTTTATTTTGGGTATGCTTATTTCACTTTGCATCAGTTTATGTGTGTCTTCTCATGCTTCTCTGTATTCATCATCTTCATTTTTCTTACTGCTAAGTAATATTTCATTCTTTTCACTTACTGCAATTTGTTTAGCCATTTCTAAGTTGATGAAATCTATTTTGTTTCTAAAATAGTATTGCTGTAAATTACTTAGTGTGCCTCAGGCCTTTTTTTATATCTTTTTGTTCCTTGGGGGTATATTGCTAGTAGTGGAATTTCTAGCTCAAAGAGCATAGACATTATATTCATTTTCATATCATAATTACAATCTACTTTACTAAACCTCTTAAGCAATTTATAGCTCTACCAACAGTGTATTAATGTATTTTTTCTTTCCCTAGCCCATCCAACATTGATTCTTCCCCAAAACCTCAGTATTTTTTTAAAATTTATTTTTTCTTATTAGTAATTCATAGTAAACATTTACATTATTTTTAATAGTTTGCAATGTGGTTGAGAACTCTTTGTTCATGTCCTACCATCACTTATTGAGTGAGGAATGGCTCTTGGTATTAAATAGTTATCTTAGTCCCCTACAGATCTGAGATATTAGACTACTAACAGAGACCTTACTTACTTAATATTCAAGTAAAATATGCATTTTCAGATTATTTTAGAATATAGTGTTAAGATATTGGTCAAAACCTATTTTTTTTTGCCAAACTGCTTTCCAATTTTTCCATAAGTTTCTGTCAAATAGAGGGTTCTTCTTCAAGATATTGATGTTTTAAAGGTTACACAACACTGAACTATTGAGTTGAATTGTTTCTGATTCTTCCTTTTTTTATTGTATTTTACTAATCATTAAAAAAAAACGATTTCTTGAAAGCTTCCATAACCATTGCTAATAGTTACATCTTTAAAAAAAAAAGCTAAATCTGATTTTCTTGATCAGCTGGGTTGGTGGGCTCAAGGTCATGCAGGTAGGTAGTGACAAAGATGGTAGTTCTGACATCAGCTATTCAATGTTGAACGCTTTCCTTTAATGGCAAACAGTATTCCATTCAGTGAAGGTGAAATTACCAGGTAGATGTTCATTGACCAATAATTCTCTGAGCACAAACTATGGTTTTACCCACATACAACCTTACCTCCACAAATACACTTTGCTTTGAGATCGTATCTTTAGCAGAGGACACTGAGTTTGAAGAAGCACACAGTAGTCTGTCTGGTTTCCTAGGAAGGTAATATTTAAACCTCTTACTAGCTCAGGGGTGGGGAATCCCACATGTATCTAGGTGGTAGGCCCCAAGTTCCCCACCCCTGCTCTAGATTAATGGGACATTTCTCCTTTTCTTACATTTAGAACATCAGGATTCAGAAAGGGTTCTTACTCAAAGAGAGAAAACAAAAGGATTTTGTGTAGTTATATGGACTCTGTCATGTTCTTAACTACAGCTAGACTGTGTCAGAGGGAGATTGTGCATTTGTTTAGTTTTCTGGTCATAATCTTCCCACTAGTAGGTAAATATCCATATCATGGAAGTTTGTCTTACTTTCTGGGAAAAGGGATGGGGGTAGAGTGATACCACTAAAAAAGTCATCTTACAAAAATTGCCAATGTAGCCAACAAACTTACTGGAACTCAAGGAAAGGTAGGAGCAGGGACATTGTAGTACATTTATTTTTCATCCTGCCAACTGTTAGTGCTTTGCTCCACAATTAACTAATGCTTTCTTCGTACATGTTTTCTATATAATTGTATGGGTCTGTGTTCTTTTCAATAGTAAAATATATGCTCTTTGAGGAAAGAAATGGTTTTGCTTTTTGCCTTGTCTCCTTACCTCCCCAATTCCCTAGAATTTAGCATGGTACCTGTCACACAGTAGATACTTTTAATAAATATTTTGTTGTTTGATTGATTGATTGATAGATACAACACTTGAAAACCCACAAATTAAAGAGTATGCTTACACCATTACACTGAAAGAAAACTGGGCCTTCTCAGGAAATTCTAAGCTTGAGGCTGATGGTTTGATGACCTCAGTCAAATCAGATCAACTTGAACAGTTTGCCGTAATCTGCCCCATTAAGGGTCAGTATCCAAGAGATAGGTGATTAGTAAACACGGTATTTTCATTTCCAGAAGATGGCAGTCTAGCACCCTAAAAGGCACTCCTCATTGTGAGGGCCTTTGTACTCACACTATCTGTAGGAGACTATTTCCTGAATTGAAAATAACTTTATCATTTCTTAATCAATGAAATGGTAAAATCATTGCTGGGCCTCTGCTAGATTCCCTTTCAACACTTTACAGTGGGGGGGGGAGGGGCAGAGATAAGAGGCTGAGGCCAAAAGTAATGGAGAGAAACAGCAGGATGCTTTAGACTATTTTTAGCTACTGAGTAGAAATAAAGTAAATTACTTTTTGGCGAAAATAAGAATACTTTCTAGTGCTTACACTAATTGGCACAGCTCATGAAATAATATTATTTATTTGGTCAACCAAATATAAAGAAACATAAGATTTAGCTTTTTTCCCATATCTCTATTAAAGCTGTGCTCTTGAATGGTATCATTGACCTTGAATCTAGAAACTGTTTCCTACTTTGCCCTCAACGACTCTGCACTCAACTGTTCTGGTCATAATTTGCCCACTTGTAGGCAAATTTCCATATCATAAAAGTTTGTCTATCTTGCTTTCTGGGAAAAGGACATAGAAACAGAACTGCTGGTTCTCTTTTTAGCTGCTTCTCCTCTGTCTTCTTTGCTAAAAAAATTTTTTATCCTGTTCTCCTAAAATTGGTATTCTCTAAGGTTATTTGCTTAGTCCTTTGAACAATCTCTTTTTTCCCCACATCTCTTTTTCCCACGTTTTCCTTTGTCTTTGTCTGAAAGGTGTCCTTCTCTTCTCCTTTTCCCACCTCTCCCCACCACCATGTCTGTACTTTAGCTTTCTTCGAGGTCCATCTAAAATGATATAGTTTCTATGAAGCCATTTTCCCCTTGACCTTTTATTCACTCTCTTGGCTTTAACTCTCACCTCTAAGGTATTGAAGACAGAGTGAGAAATATAGATTTAAGATTCTATATCCCTAGCCCTGACTTCTTGAGCTCCATCTCAAAATTTCCATTTGTATGTGCTATCATCATCTCAAATTCAGCATATCTAAGATTTGATTTTCTGCTACAAACCAATTTCTCTTCTTGACTCCTCCATTTTTTGTTAATGGGACCATTGTTATGCCAATCATCTAGGTTCACAACTCTTGAGTAATTTAAAAGAAAATTTATTTTTTTCAATTGATAAGCATTTATTTTCTCTTCCTTCCATTCTATAACCCTCCAAAAAGAAAAAAAAGATCCACATATGCAGTCATTCAAGAAATAATTCAATGTCAATTCATCCTTGATATTGTCTATAATAGCCATTCCTCTGTATTCCCACTACCACCATCCTAGTTTTGACTCAGATCTCACACTATTCCAAAAATCTTTCCTTTTACCTACCCATTCTAATATAACTTGCACACTTACCACCATATTCATCTCCTAAAATTGTTTTTTTTTTTACCACTTTATTTCACAGAAGCCTGTGCTAGTTCCCCATTGTCTAGTAAATAAAGTCCAAATTTCTTAGCCTTACATGACCACTCTATAAAACATTATGTTTGCCTTGCTTCCTACAGGGTTCCTTTTGCTTCATCCAAACTTCAGTCATCTCCCATAATCCTGATTATCATTGTAATCCTTTCATAATCCTGATAATCATTTTGCAGTGACATCATTAATACCTTATAACCAAACTATTATATTGTCACAAAACCCACCTGTAATGGTATCGAGATAATTGCCTTAGCTTTGGAGCATTTGATTGATGACAATCTGAGCTAGCATGTTAGCCCTGAGGGACCTAACTGACCAAAGCTTTAGCCTGCTTATTGGTACCAGGGAGCTTATTGAGGATACATAAAATGGTGCTTTTTGGCACCATCGTTTATAATAATTTTTGGCATGAAGTAGTTTTTATGGAATTAGTTAACAAATTTAAACAGGGTAAAACTGTACTCCCAGTTTCCCCCCAATATCTCTTGGTCTTTTTGTCTGAAATACCTGACCCTTTCTCCTTCATCACCTTAATCTCTATTCCAACACTCTTTCAAACCTCATCTTAGATGTTCTGATTTCCACAAAATTTTTCCTGATTGGCCCAAGAAGGGTATTTCTGTCCTCCTAACTTCTTTGGCTTACAGCAGCTACATTCATTTCTCTCTTGGTTGCATTACTTTGGGACTCCTCTGACTCACTTGCCCTGGTACTTTTTCCACCTCCCCCTTTCCATACCTCCTTCCCACTTTTACAGCTTTCTTTTGTCCTCTATTAGACTACAAGCTACATGAGGGAACTGATTGTTTTTGTTTGTTTGTTTGTTTCTATTTGTATCCCCAGAGCTTTTCACACAGTAGGGCTTAATAAATATTTCTCAATTGACTGATTATTAGTCCTTACAGACTTAATGGTTTTTTGTGGTGTAATAAATTATGTATAAATATCATAAAATGGGCTAATTCAGATCTTTCATGGGTGCAATTTAGAACTAGGCCATCTAGTTCTGACCTTTCATTGTACAGATGAAGAAACTGAGATTCAGGGAAATTAAGTGACTTGCCCAAGGCCACACAGATAATAAGTGGTAAAGCCTGAATTTGAACTTACTTCTCTTTCTTCCATACAGTGCCCTTTCTATGGCACCAAGTCAACTGTTCCTTACAGGGTTACTGTGAGGATCAAATCAGGTGAATAAGTGCTCATAAATCTTAAAGCATAATAAAACATTAGCTATAATAATAATGACACATTGTTGTTAGACATCATACTGATGAAGGCAAGGATCCTATTGTGTATCACTGCATGGACTACATTTTTAAGAGGGAGTTTTGTACCTAATAGGTGCTTAATACATTTTTTGTTGAATAAATAAGTACTCTTTTAAAATGCAGATTCCCCTGGGAAGCATAACACTTGAAGTCATTAGCAGGTATTATCAGAGATTAGCAAGTCAGTCACTTAGGAAAATCAAGAGAAAAGGTGATAAAAAGGAAGGAAACTTTTGATGAGGAGAAAGAAGGCTATGTTAGTTTACTCACACTGCTTCAGTTTCTAGTGGAAATGAAGAATGGAATCATGGACTCTAACCACTTCTCAGCTCTAATCAGAAGAGTGAGACTTCTGAGAAAGCTCTGGGATCCAGTTAAGGAGGGTCATTCTCTCTTCCCCCACTCCCCTCAGTTAAGTTTTTTATTATTATTATTTCTATGAATTTATTTTTAGTTTTTATTTATTTTTTATTTTTCAATATTCACTTTCACAGATTTTGAGTTCCAAACTTTCTCCCCATCTCTCCCCTCCTCCCACTCCAATGTGCATTCTGATTATCCTTTTTCCCAACCTGTCCTCCCTTCTATTCCCTCCCTCCACCCCCATCCCTTTATTTTCCTGTAGGGCGAGATATATTTCTATACCCCATTGCTTGTATATCTTATTTCCCAGTTGCATGTAAAAACAAGTTTTAGCATTTGTTTTTAAAACTTTGAGTTTCACATTCTCTCCCTTCCTTCCACCCAGTCCCATTGAGAAGGCAAGCAATTCAGTATAGGTTATACTTGTGTTGTCATGCAAAACACTTCCATAATAGACATGTTGTAGAAAGACTAACTATATTTCCCTCCATCCTATCCCACTTCCCATTTATTCTACTCTTTCCTTTGACCCTGTCCCTTCTCAAAAGTGTTTACTTCTGATCATCTACTCCTCCCATTTGTCCTCCCTTCTATCATCTTCCCCTCTTTTATCTACTTCTCCTCTACTTTCCTATAGGGTAAGATAGATGGTCATACCCAATTCATTGTGTTTGTTATTCAAGAAGGATCTCCTTGTTCTGGAGAACTGAAGCCTAAAGTGGGAGTCAGAAGAGTGGTCATGCTCCATTACTAGCTAGCTTGGCAATCTTTCTGAGCTTCAGTTTTCTCATCTTTTCAAATGAAGGAGTTGAATGAGAGGTTTTCTGTTTTCTTCTAGCTTTAAAATTCTAAGGTTTAATTATTTTAGGACTATTAGGAAAGTCATTCTTTATTCTTCCCAGTCCCCAAATACTTTCCTACCTGTTATGAGCCAGAAATTCCAATAGTAATTTAAGATGTTGATCCTTGATGAAAGTATAGATTTCCCAAATACTGTCAAAACTGAAATGGTTTATTAATCATTGCACTGAAGAAGGAATGAAAGATCACATACCAGGTTTCATTAATGGATGGGAAGGAAAGACTGGGAGAATGTCTGGTTGGTGGAATTCAGAGGGAAGTTCAAATAGAACAAAATGGCCATGGGAAAGTGGAGCTGAGAAAGACAGGGGTCCCTGAAGGAAACTTGGCATAATTTTCAGTTTTTCCAAGTATAGTATCTGTTCCTGGAGTAGAGGATTACCTTCAAGTGATGATTAGGCATTGATTATACCATGCTGTTTGTATTGTAGTACTAGCAATGACTGTGATATCTATAACTCAAAAGTCCCCACATACCCTTAAACTCAGCCTTCTCCATGTTTCTGCTCAAATGGTATTCCTGCACTGGTGTCCTAGTAGGCCAGGGATGGGGAACCTGTAGCCTTAAGGCCACATGTGACCTTCTAGGTCCTTGGTGTGGCCTTTTGAATGAGTCCAAAATTTTCAGAACAAATCATTTTATTAAGAAGAATTGTTTTGTGAAGTTTGGATTCAGTCAAAGGTCCATACTTTAGACATAGAGGGCCACACCCCTGTCCTAGGCTGTACTTCTGAGTCTTATGTTCTCATTCATTTTGTTGATTACTCCTATAGCAAATAAACAGTGGGTTTTAAGTTCTTTGAGGGTAGATACTGTATCATTTTTGTATTTGTATCCCCAGCACACAGTAAGTGTTTAATAAATGTTTGTTGACTGATGATATGCTCAGCCCTGTTACAAGGCTGTGAGAAATCTAACACAAATATATGATATTACCTGTAACCCCAAACTGGTCTAAGACAGATATATTGTCTCAAGGTCAGCACCCTACTTCTTTCTCAGTCTGTCTGTCTCTCCTTTTCTCCCTCTTTCTCTATCCCTGTCTAGAGCTTAAACAGCTCTGAATTATGTTAACAACATACTCTCAGGTATCTCCATAATTCTAGTCAGAAGTTGGATGGAATAAACCTTTTGTCTGCTTGTGCAATTTGTTCAGTCTTCTCTGTTACTGCCTATTGGAGTCTTTGAATGTGGCATGACTTATCACACAGTAGCCTACGTATGTCTCAGAGAACAATTTTCTGAGATTAAAATATACATTTATTAAGCTCAATATTGAAAAATGTTTCTCATCATGTCCTCTCCTGTATGATACCTATCTTTCTATCCTCTAGTGTTGGCTTTCCTTTGAGTCTTTCTGAAGCACCAATTAATCTTCCATGTAATAGTTAGCTTATATTTCTTCAAAAACCATTTTTACAGGTCAAAACAAAACTTCCCCTTTCTGCCAGTGGGAATTTGGCAACTTTATTGCTATTACTGTCATAGGTGGTCAATTACTTTGTCAACCTCATTAGCTAGAGTAATCTCATGGAAGTGGGTATTATTTTGGCCATGCACAAATAGAAACAGAGGATCAATGGAAAGAGCATGAATAATACTTATGGTTAATATGGCAGTGGGAAATAGCATAGAAGACATGTAGTATAATAACTCTCTTACATTTATTCAAGTGATGATATTGAAAATGACAATAAATCAAATATTGGTCAATGAATACAAATATGCTTTGTATTCAATATTGTATTCAATATGCTTCTTCAAGTAATCCAGGAAAGCACAAACATAAAACCAGAGGCACTAGGAGACGTATCCTGGTAAGGAAATTTAGTATAGGCACAGGTGAACAAAGGAACAAAGCAGAAGCTCTATGTACAGTAGAGAGACTGTAAGGGTGTCTTTAGACAATAGTACAAAGCATTGCCTGGAATGTCCTTCAACTGTATACTCACAAAGTATAGCTGACTGTATAGCTATAACTAGGAACACCTAAGCCTGTTAGCGTTCTGAGTGCAGACACATAATGGGAGATGGAAGTCAGTGAAAACCAGGAGCTGAATAGCCCATCCCATAGTATTGAAGGGGATAGAAACTGACTGGCACAAAAACCTAAATCAGAAACTGAATTTGGAGGTATGAGTAAACAGAAGAAGACACTGAACACCATAAAGAAATATGGGCCAAGATTTATTCCACAATAACTAGAAGCAAAGTTTCAGAGAAAAAAGTGGTTTAACTGCAGGGACAACAAAAGTAGAAGAAATGGAAGAAATGAAGCAAGAGATTAAAAAAAATGGAATTACAAGTAAAATAAGTATACTGGAGAAAAGAATTGGAAGAAAAGCAAATAGATTAGAACAGAAACTGGAAACTCTTACTCAAGTAATAGGCTCAATGAAAGTAGGAGCAGACCAAACAGAATTCAAGACTCCATGAAACAATAAGAAATATTAGAGCAAAATCAAACAATGGATAAGAATAGAAAAACAGTAAGATATCTACTGTCAAAAACAATTGATCTAGAAAGCAGGTCAAGGAAAAATAATTTAAGAACTTATCAAAGTCCCTGAAAACTATCACCAAAAGTATAGTCTAGGCATTACATTTCAGAAGTTATAAATGAAAATTGCTTCCTTTACTAGAAAAAAAGGGCAAATTAAAATTAGAAAATAATTTACTAGCTATCTCTTGAAAGACCTCTCCCCACAAAAAATCTCTCAAGAATAAACAAATTTGTGATATTCTAGGTAATACACACACACAGACACAGACACAGACACAGACACATACAGACACACACACAGGCACACACACACTCCAAACAGAAGGAAATAATTCAAATACCAAAGGATCAGATTTGCCAGGAAACAAAAAAATAAAAAGAAGTGAGAGAATCCTGTAATTTGAAATTCCAAAAAGTGAAACATAAAAGCTGACACACAAGAATAACTGGTTCTGTAAGACATAATGTAATCCTTCCAAATGAAAATGTGTCTTTGCTGGAATAGAGTCTTTCAAGTATTCCTGATGAAAGGACCAGAGTTAAGAAGGAAATTTGATATTTAAACGCAAGAGCCAAGAGAAATTTAGAAAGGTATGTACACTGAGGAATTAGAAAAAAGAAGGTAAATGATGATAAAGTATTTAAATTTTAATATGGAAGAAGAAACATGAGTCTTGTCAAAATCTTAGTATCTTAAATGGTAATGGAAGAAATTTAATGAGATAAACAGAGGGAAATTGGATAGTTTGTTTTTCATAGCACTGAAAAGAAAGAAAATGGAGAAAAATGAATAGATGGGAATAAATGAGGAAGAAAGGGATGGCTTACTAAGTCTCATAATCTCGATGCATGAAGGAAAAGATTGAGGCAGGGGGCATCACACAAACCTCACTCATCTAAAAAGTGGACAAAGGAACATTGTGCCCCACACAGTCATGCACACTTTTTGACGTAGTAATACAATAAACTCAAAACAGAAACAGTGGAGATAAGAAAAGGGACATGAGGGTTTTAAGAGGGAGTATAGTATCAGTAATGGAATAGCCACAAGCAAAATAAACTTTAACTATAGAGGGTGGACTGTTAAATAGGGACTAAAATGAAAGAAAAAGTAAGAAGCTGTGATCAGGATCTGGGTGAGGAGAAGAGAGGAGGTGCGATGGAATGGAAACACATGGATTCAATTACATATTACTAGTCTTTCCCCCTCCTTATTTATTTATTTATTCATGCAATTATTTATTTATTTGTTTGTTCATTTATTTATTTATTTATTTTACTACACTCTTCTTTTTATTAAGAGGGCATAGAGCAAAGAGAAGGAAAAGATATGGAGATATGATAGAGATAAATACACAATTAACAGTTATTATAGGAAGAGGAGGAACTTATCCATAAAATAAAAGAGGAGAAAATGTATCAAGTGATAATTTAAACATGTTGTCGTAAGAAGCATACATGGAATAAAATACACACAGAATTAAAAGGAAATGCTGTAACAAAAGTTATTTTGCTTTAGGTTAGCTTAAAAAAGAAGGAAGAGTAAGTTAGCAATCATCATCTAAGACAAACCTGTGGCAAAAATAGATATGGTTAAAAAAGATAAACTGGGAAATTACATTATGCTTGAAGACAAAATAGACAATGATATGAACATATACTAGATAAGGGCCATGTGGCATAGCATCTAAAAACTTAAAGAAAATATGAGTAGAATTAAAGAAAGAAATAGTGAAGTATTATTTGGGGAGCCTCAATGTATCCTTCTAAGACTTAGACAAATATAACAAAGATGTAAACAAGAAAGAAGTCAAGGGTCTGAATAGAACTTTAGAAAATGTAGACATGATAACTCTCAATGGGAAGAGAAAGCAATATATATGTATATACATACATATCTATACACACACACAGATCGGGGTAGCTCATACCAGATGTACAAAAACTGACTCTGCTAGGTCATAAAAATTTGACAAGTGAATTCAGAAAAGTAGAAAAATTAAGCATATCCTTTACAATGATGCAATAAAAAGTTGCTATATCATAGTGCAAAAAAATCAGTAAAAGATATTTGAAGAAAAGATTCAAATTAAAATGGAAATTAAATAGTTTAATCTTAAAGAATTGGTGGATGCAAGAATACATAGAAATAAAAGATAATTTCATCAAATACACTAACAACATTGAAATAACATAGCAAAGCTTCTGAGATGTAGCAATAAAGGTCCTTTGGAGGAAACATAGTGGTAAACACTTATATCTACAAAATTAAATTAGAATAGATAACTGAATTGGACATAATACTTAAAGAAAAGACTAGAAGAGCAACAAATAAAAACCCCCACAAAAACAGAAATAATAAGAATCAAAGATGAGATTAACAAAAGGAGAAAAAATAGATTCAGAGATACTCTATCTCTTGGTTCTAGGTATTTTCTCTTCTAGCCTGGAATATTTTTCTTCCTCACCTCATTTACTGGCTTTCCTGCCTTTCTTCAAGTCTCAACTAAAATCCCATCTTCAAAAGGAAGCTTTTCCTAACTGTTATCAAGAAGTGTTTCTCTTATATATTATTCATATTTGTGAAAAGTATTTCAGTTTGTCAGTTAGTAAACATTTATTAAGTCCATACTGTACCAAGCACTGTGCTAGCTGTTGAGGCTACAAAAAGATATTAACTAACAAACAATCCCTGCCCCAAGGACCTCTCAGTCCAATAGGGGAGAGAATGATCAAATAAATATGAACAAACAAGCTGTATATATGCAGGATAAATAAGAAATAGTCAAAAGAAAAGAGGAGTTAGGGCTTTCTCTCTGTCTTTCTCTATGTCTCTGTCTTTCCCCCTCTGCCTTTCCCTCTTCCTCCTTCCTTCCTTGTGTACATGAGGAGATACCATTGTATTCTCTATACTGCTTCTGTGATTGTGGGGCTAGTATGTTACTGCATTTACATAAAGTATGGCAAATAGCTTTGATTTTGATCAATGTGAGTGCTTTTTTACTGACATCATTTTATTCACATTGTATGAGTAAAATTATATACATTTCCTTTTAAGTGTGTGTAAAGTCCCAATCTGATGATTTCAAGATCTAGCAGAGAGGGAAGGTCAGAGACAAGATGGTGAGACTTTGCCTTTGAGATGTACTGTCCTTTCTTTGTCTATATGCCACACTTGGGGTAACACAGTTTCAGGAAAACAGGCCAATCTATTAGATCATTGATTCTCAACCTTGCTAATGCCGCAACCCTTTAATGCAATTCCTCATGTTGTGGTGACCCCCAACCATAAAATGATTTTGGTTGCTACTTCATAACTGTAATTTTGCTACTGTTATGAATCATAATGTAAATATCTGATTTGCAGGATGTATTTTCATTGCTACAAATTGAACATAACCCACAGGTTGAGAACTGCTGTATTAGATAATGGCATAACTGCCTATTTTCTGGAATTGTATGAGTGTGTGAATGAGGGAAAGTTTGCAGGAATGGGGAAGGAGGAGAAGGAGAGCTGCTTCTGAATTGGTTTGTAGTATTAAGAGTTAGCAGTCTGAATAGAGTTTTCAAAATAATGTTGTTAACAGGGGACAAAGGGAGGTGACTAAACATTTACATAGTGTTTAGTGTGTGCCAGGTATTGTGCTAAGTGCCTTGCACATATAATCCCATTTTATCTTTACAAAAACCCTGAGAAGTAAGTGCTGTTATTATCCACATTATACATCTGAGAGGATTTTTAATACTTTAAACTTCATCAAGTCCTTTTACGTATAGGTATTTATTATTTACCACATCTTACAAATTGAAAACTAATCTTCAAACTCATTTCTTTCCTTTTTAATTCCAAGTTCCATGAATGTTCTTTATCCTTTGCAATCTAGTTCCTCTGACTTGTGCTCTGTTTTCAAGGTATACCAGAGGGCGATTACCTGATTCATCTCTCTTTAGCTGCCATTATTGATGGACCACACAAATCAGGAAAAGAAGCAGAGAGGCAATAATTGTGTTTATTTTGCAGAAAAGAAAGGGAGAAGAGATTAATTAAGAAGTCAACTAAATTATTCTGCTTTCTACTTGGTGATCTTCATTTCCACTTTATAGTTTTGTTTTGTTTATCAAAAAAGAGGGAACTCTTTGGCTAGCTGTAGGCTTTGCCACTGGGGAAGTAAGCAGCTCTAGGTCCCTCACCAGTTGCACTGGGACATTGCAGAAGTCTCCTGAATCCTGGGAACAGCCATGTCCGGTGTTTTATTACAGATAGTGCTATGGCTATATCTTAGATTATTAATCTTGAATAGTACAGTGTTGTCATCCACATGGCAGAGGTTAGGACAGGGTTAGCTGGTTAGAGAATCAGCAACAAAAGAGAGGAGAAAGGGCACTATAGGAATCATCATCCCTGAGTTTTTGGTTACTAGTTTGTCTGACAACTCATTTTAGAACCTTGAACAGGTAATTCAAAGGGGTAGTGAGAATCTTCTTTGTTTTAAGGTCTGGGTTTTTAGTTGTATGTGGAAGTTCAATATTTTAATAATATTATAATAATTATAATATTTAATATTTAATAATTTTAATATTTAAATAAAAACAAAATAGAAATATAGCCCTTCCAACTTTTTGCACTAATATTTTCAATGCCATTGAAATTTTCATCCAACTGGACTGCCTTTGCTTGGCCTTACCACAATAAATCTCAGTTGGCAGAGGAATGTCTCCAAAGGCCTGTGCTAAGAGAAATATTCATCCTCATATACCTATCTTTGTTGTAGAGTTGGTAATTTTTTTGTGGAAGACAATGATGAATTTGGACCCCCCCCCAAACGACAGCTTTCTACTCTCAAGTATCAACTTGTTTTAAGGAAAAAAAAAACTTCATGCCTGAATATTTTTAATTTAGTCTGTAGTATGGTAAATATTTTAAGAATTTTTGTGCCTTGTTGCTACATGCTTGTGCTCCTGTATCCATATATTTCCTTATTCTCTCTCTCCTTCCTTCCCTTAAGACTCATTTGGGGTCTCTGTGTCTTTCAAGCACAGATTCAGAGACTGGCATCAGCTCTGGCAGGGAGGAGCTAGGGAAAAGAGACATCCAGTGAGGTGGTGGATAGAGGGAGGGAGGAGGAGGTGAAGGAATATGTTCTGGAGCAGAAGGTACTCCTGGGACATATTAAAAAGACGGACACTTTGCCCTAGTGCTATTTCTGCATTTATGCCTTTTTAATGGTCCAGTAGAGAGATCAATAGGATGTGTGCGACCAGGTTAGTAATGGGAATGTTCGGTGACAGCAATGAACAAGATGGTTATGGAATCTACAGACATGAAAAATACCGCTGAAAACTGACTCCCTCTTCCTTTTTTTCACTTCCCCCCCCAGGGCTGCCACGGAGGTTCTTGCAGTATTGCTGAAATCTAGTAAGTGCCTCTTTTAAAAATTATTTATTTTCCTCACAAAAGTGAATGAACTGGGTTTTCTTACTAACTTTCTTTAGCTTCCTTCTCATAAAACAATGAGGCAGAGCTCCAAGGAATCCTTTGGAGAATATCACTTTTATGCTGTGGGCAAAAGTTCATCAAGACAATTAAAAGTGTCTTGAACAGCAGCATCCTTGTATATACGTGCCTGCATGGTTGGCCCTATAATCCATGTGTTTGTGTAAGGTCATGGATTCCAGAATTCTTTCCTACTCCTCATTTAACAAGGTCAAAAAGCCCACTGAAAACAATAGCAATTTTGGAATGGGCTCTAGGTGTCAAGAGGAATGGAAATATATTACAGATATAGACTGCATACGTGGGAATTAATGGGTGGGAGCAATGTTGGAAACATAAGTGTTCCATATACCAAGCAGAAGAGTATATTACCAATTATTTGGACAGTGGAGACAGTTGTTTTGAATATAAGGCCAACTCTCCCCTCAATTATATAATTCAGTAAAAAGAAATACACTTGGGAGTAGAGGTAATCTTTTTTTTTTAATTTAGTTTTTATTTGTTTTCTTGTTTACATTATGCATTTTCATTACATTTTTTGAATTACACATTTTCTCCCCGTC